>JAJHZJ010000198.1:17660368-18272868 GCA_023548195.1 Bettongia penicillata ogilbyi | reverse complement strand
ACTTTGCACCCAGTAGAATCCCTAGATCCCTTCAAAACCTAAGTATAGCTTGGGTACAGTCTCACATGGGAGGCCTTTCCTGATCCATACCTTTCTTCCTCTCAGTTCCCATAATACTCATATTCTCTCTCTCTCTCTCTCTCTCTCTCTCTCTCTCTCTCTCTCTCTCTCTCTCTCTCTCTCTCTCTCTCTCTCTCTCTCTCTCTCTCTCTCTCTCGCTCTTTTTCTCCCCCCCACTTCCTTTTTTCCTCCTTCCCCCATCTTACTTTTCATTTCATTGTCTCTGTGTAAGCACCTTGAGCACAGGCATGTTTTATTTTTGTCTTTGTATTTCAAATGTCTCTCACTAAATTGTGTTCTTAACACATGTGTAATTGATATCTGATGGCTTGAATTGTTGACTAACCACATAGATTTAATCTGACAATTAAACACCTTTTGAAAAATCTGTCCTTTAATGTTGGAAAAACTTTTTTTTGAAAGCAGTTCGAGCCTTCCTATTGATTATAGAGACTAAAAATGAATGTAATACAACTAGATTTTAGCTAAATCTAGTAGAGAAAATACTCTGTAGAGAAAAAAGAACTCTGAAATTGTTTGGAAAAGTAGTTGCTCCCTGATTGATCTCTTGTGTCATGCTAGAAGGGACTGTATGAAAGAATGAATGCCATTTTGGCAGTAGGTGTAGTGATATCCATCTTGTTTCTATTTGTATTCTACCTTATGAGCTTCTAACAATGTAAAAAGAGTAAAATTCAGAAAAAGGAAATATTAAAAGTTAAATATTAAGAAGGAGCTTTGATATTAGTGTCAAGGTTGTTGAATGACTTCAACAGTGGAATGTATAAAAGATAATCATTTGGGACTTAGTTTTAATAAGGTTAAACATGAATTGACACCATAATGATTTAAATTACATGTGAGTGTGATTTTATAGGTGACTGCTAGACAAGTAAAGGGCCAAATCTTAATCATTCATTTTTTCATTGTTAAGAAAAGAGTTTATTTTCATCAGGAGAAGTTGTTTTCCAGAAAACTGGTAGAAGTATGATTTATTTTGATTTTGCATGTATTATATTTTGTGATATGTAAGATTTATTTAAATAACATGTACATGCTATTACTACAGAATGGTAGCTTGTTTTATATCTTAGATATAATAATTATTTAAATACTTACTGATTTATGAAAGACATGACATTTTACCATTACTACTAGGTTATATGAACTCTTAAGTTGAATATTAAACTACTGGGTTGCATTTTGCATATATAATTACTTGAACATACTTATGCTAAGTAATTATTTTTTAAGGATAGGGACTTGATAGGGACTTGTGATTTCATTAGTATAGACAACTCCAAGAGAAGGAAATTGCTTCCACCTGCAACTTATAGTTGCCTAAATCATGTGGATAAATGACATGCCCAGACAGTGTGTGTAAAAGGCAGACCATGAATCCAGGTTTTTTTGGCTCTGGGACTACTTATACCATATAGTTTCCCAGTTTTTATAACTCAAGGAAAATTCACCCAATGAGTGATAGTGTGATCTAGTAGAAAGAAAACTGGAATGGGATGTAACTGAAATTATATTCTAGTCTCAGCCCTGATTCTAATCCATTAGGTGACCCAGAGCAAGTCATTTAACATCTCCAGGCTTCAGTCAGCTCATCTGTAATATAATAGGGGTGAACTTTATTATATCTCATGTCCTAACATCTCTAAAATTCTCTTGAATGACCCCTAATTTATTAGTCCCTATGTATTAGTCCTTATATATTCCCTAATTCAACTTACTAAGAAATATTGATTGAAAAAAGATATAATGAAAATTTTTCTTGTCCATCTCCATCTGTGACTTTTTCTATGTCATCTGCATTCTAATAGAATGCTATAATTTATTATCAAACACATTGTCATTGTTTAATAATTCCAATATCATAAATTCAAAGTATAATTAGAAGTATATTTTAACTTAGTAATCTTCATTATAAAAATAAATTCAGGAAGAATATTCAAATAAATGAATGAAAATACCATTAAGTGACTGCCATATGTATTTTTTTTAAATGAGAGAAATTAAATAAGGTAGGTCTTATACTGTACCCTTAGAAGGTCAAACCCCAGAAAAGTAAAGAGTTCCTTTAATGAAGGGCCTTCACCAAAAATTTCCTGTCTCTAATTTCTGGTAGGAAAAAAAATAAAGGCATATTACTTCTATGGTGACTGCACAGGAAGGAAAGCAAGCTCAGAATACTAGAGGTTTTAGACATAAATTAAATTGAACAGAGACGAATCAGAGAAGGGAGCTAACACTTTTCAGTATTCAGTATTTTATATATTTTTCATTAGTTCAAATTGTAATTACATGAATATAATTATTCTTAAAATTCCTTAAAGTCTTGGATTTTAGTGGCATGCAACATTTGTGAAATAAATTCCAGTTGCCACACTGTGTTCAAATGCATATTATAGATGTTAATAAAAATCTACTGAAATAAATGAAAGGGAAAAGATTTCTTAGACAAATCTTTCTATCTAATTTGAATTACCTTTGAAGCTAAAAGAACCCAGAAATTATGAACCTTTGACATTCAGATTTGCAAGCAGGGATCACATATTCAGACTTTTTATGTCCCATAATGCTTAGCACTGATGCTAGGCACAATATGGATACTCTATAAATACATGTTTCTTCAAATGAGAGGAGCTACAAATTTCTCAGATCTCATTATCTATACATTTTCTCCTCACCAGTAGTCTCTCTATTATCTGAATAAAATTTCAGTAAGCATTATATCATGCACTTCTGTTATGACTGTCATATGAGAATCCTTTTCTAATTTTCACAACCAACCGAATCTCCTCAAATTTAAAACAGTTACATCCTACTGGACCATAGAGAGGTAGAGACTCCAGAACTAGCAAGAAGAATGCTAATCCCCAGGGGAGAACATAAAATCAAGTCAAGTCAACAAAGCTTTCCCTATACCAAAGAAATCACAGGTCTAGGCGTTATCTCCAAACTCCCTTTTCTCGTCTTGTATTGTCTACAATTTATAGTTGTCTACAGTTTAGTTGAAACACACACAATTAGAGTGTGGATTATGTCCAAGACACGAATAAAAGTTTTGAGTCCCTAGTTGCTTTGACTAAAACTACTCATGATTCCTGAGTTCTAAGGTTTTGTTATGACCATTTCAGGAGTTTTTGTAGGGATGGCTAAAAGAGAAAGAACAGCTTCTCATCTCTTATATCTTCTCTTTGTAATATTGTCAACTCCCATGGGCTCAGTTGTCATTTGTGTCAAGATGACTACTGTTTCTACATACATATCCCTAATATCTCTCTTAAGCCCCAGTCATTCATCACTGACTACCTTCAGATAGCTTTAGATGGATATACCATAGGCATTTCAAACTCAGTGTATCCTACACAGCACTCAACCCCCATCTTCCCCCAAATTGTTCTTCCTCTAAATGTTTCTCATTCTATTAAGAGCACTACCTTCCAATAGCTTTCCCAGGTTCACAACCTTGAAGTAATCATTAATTCTTCCAGTTCTTTATCTCCATTTCAAGGCAGGTATCAAATCTTGTCTGTTTCTCCTTTACAACATCCCTTAACTTTCATTCCCTTCTTTCTTATCAAATGGATGAATTCAGACCCTTTTGTTTCCCAACTAGACTACTGCAACAGACTTGTAGTTGGACTACGGTTTTATCTCTATCACCAGTCAAGCCTCTACACAGCTGTCAAATTAACATTTCAAAGTATAAGGCTCAACCATCTTCAGTTATTTTTCAGTGCTCCTAGGATAAATTGCAAACATCTCAATAAGGTTATTAAAACCCTTTATAATCTGCTACAGACAATCTTTCCTGGCTACATTATTTTTTGGTTTGTCTTTGTATCCACTTTGTTGCTTTGCACATACTAGGTATTTAATATTTAATTGAATTGTATTAGATATAAAAATATGTAATATGTAATTTGTTGCCAAATACACTGTATCCAAAACTTTACCATATTTTAAAAGCAGTCAGTTCAGAAAATAATGGCAAATTATCTAAGCAAATATAGCTCCATCAATTGCAAGTTTAAAAAAATAAAGCAAACTTTGAGTTCAACAAAAAAGAGGTAGACAGTACTATCAACTATTTAAATTATGTAACAAAGTGTGACTGAAAAATCAGACTAAATAATATCAGGTTCAGTATAAATTCTTTAGCAAAGCTACTCAATAGAAAATATGCATGGGGTATTCTTAAAATCGTACAGTTCAAAGATGGCTTAGAAGATTCTAGTGCCTTTTTCTGCATTTTTTTCTTTTCTTCTGTGCATTCTTGGTGTTAGTAAATGATTTTTGAAGTAGTATTTTTTTCACTGTTAGCCCAGTGTTGACTGTTGGAGGATTTTAGAATCTCCTGAGCCTGTCTAAAGGAACAAGTGAATGGTTTCCATTTGGCAAAGTATAGTATCTCTCACCACCAGTAATCCTGGCCCCTCATGGTCTAAGTTCGGATTATAAATTTAGAGAAACAACAATGCTAGCATATTTCCACATTCCTGCTGATGCCACTTAGGTAGTATAAGTATTAACTTGGAAAATGGTTTGGTTGAAATTTGATTTGAATCAGGATCTCACACCATATAACACAATAAACTCCAAATGGAAAAATCACATAGATAATAAGAGGTTACATCATAAACAAATATATTTCTCGTCGAAGGACAAGGGAACATTTAATAACCAGGCAGGGCATGGAGAAAAGCACGGAAGATAAAATGGACAATTTCTATAAAATTGAGAAGATTGTACACAACCCAAATCAGTACAGTTAAAATTAGAAGAGAAAGTTAACTGGGGGAGGGGGGGCAGATTTGCAGCAAAATTCTTTAAGGATTGACATTTAAAATATTCAAGGAAATGATTCAAATATGTGAGAATGAGAGCCATTCTCCAGGAGATAAATACTCAAAGAATATGAACAAACACTTAGGAAGAAATTCAAACAATCATGGGACCGTATGTGAAAAGCCTTCAAATCACTAATAATTAGAAAAACAAAAATTAAAATAATTCCAAAGCTCTGCCTTGAACGTATCAAATTGGCATGGTTGTATAATCATCACATGGCAAGTATTTGGACATGGCAAATGAGTAGATCTGTTTTGCTTGTCTGTTTTTGTTAGGCAGGGGTCTGCTGGTAAATAGTTTAAAATAATGCACTTTAAAGCATAATCACATTAATCACATTTTCTTAAATATCTGGACAATAAACAAAACAAGAAATCAAGCCTTGATTTGTAGTTTGCCTGTTTTTGAGATTTAAATGCTCACACTTAAAATTTAATAGCAAAGTCTCTGTAAGCAGTTTGATCTGGTTCCAGCACACCCCTGACTGGATTTTGTTTTTCTTTATGTAGGGAAAGGGAAAGATTTAGAGAGGAAGGGGGACTAGGGATAAATAAATCTAGAAAGCAAACAAACGAAAAAGAGAAGACATAAAGTAAAGACAGTGAATCATTTTTAAAGTGTGCAGAAGAAAACTAAAGGAAGTTAAGAAGAAAACAGACAAGGACAACTTGTAAATTATGTTGAATTATATGTATGTATTTTAAAAGTAAGCTGTATGCAATAGAGATTTGTATTTTCAAACAATTTTTTTTATTCTAGGTTGTATATGGAAATATTGAGTCTGGTGTCTGTTAAACTCTAAATTTTAAAAATTAAAAAAAAAGTCAAAAAAAAGAAAACTGGTTTGGTGGTCAGCTACATGGATGTTCAGAACAAGGGATGGGAAAACAGAGTAAAGAAAGTTTAGTTGGTTCTTTTTTTGGTCTACTTTAGTTTAATTAAATCCACTGCCCAGGTGATCTTATAATAGTGCATAGATTAAGACATTTGTAGAGAAAGAAAATGAGAAATAGTTGATCTTTTGAAACTTTTTGATCTTGACATAGTGACTGTGTGATCCTGGGCAAGTTGCTTAATTTTTCAGTCTTCTATGTAGCTCTCTAAGACTCTTAAGTTGCAGAGGATTTACCAAACTGCACTGATTGAAATTCTTTACCAGGAATTTCCTACACCAATGGAAATACAGGTATAACCCTTATCCTAGTCCTTATCCCTGTATATATATGGTGACCATGGACTAATAATGAATATACTCATATTTATGAACGGTGATTTTAGGCAGTTTTACAGAACCATCCCTTTAAGTCTATCTAGGAAGCCATTTACAGCATAACTCACTGAATGCTTATCAATTGATTGTCTCACATGCAGTCAACAGGAACCATTCAGCAGTCAGAAATACAGCAAACCCTCAAATTGCCAGAAGTTGGAGAGAGCTTATTTGCAAAAATAGAACCAAGAACGTAAAGTTCAAAGAATAGCTGCTTCATCTTTTGACTTTGAGATATCTACAGGCAATCTACCTGAATATGAAGGTTAAAAAGAGGGCTGTATTTGATTGGGGAACTCAACCAATAACTAGAACCCATAGGTGCTGGAGAGCAGGAATGTGGATATTAAGGCATGCAAAGGAGAGTAAACAATAGATGGGAGAAGGGCAGCACTGATGGAAGAGAAAGTAAAAACAGTAATAGGGAGAGTTGGAAGAGGAGGAAATTTAAAATATATACATATATATTTGTGTATGTGTATGTATACACAGATAAATACATACATACATATATATCTTTGAAAAATGAGATAGCTCTCCAATACTGGGAAATTGAGGAAAGCAAAATATATCACTTTATTCCTTGACTATGACAGTGAAGTCTACAACCTTATAGATTTTAGTTTTAGAAAACATGATAGACATTATTTAAGTTATGCTTTTATCTCCTTTTAAAATATCTGTACTGATGCCAGTAATTAATTAAGTGAAATTTAAACTAAGTTGATAGTATGGTGGGTAAGAGTTCTGAACTTGAAGTGAAGACCTGAGTGTAAATTCTTGCTCAGATATTTACTGGGTAAGTTAACTACTTTCATTCTCAGTTGCCTCTTCTTTAAAATAGGAATAAGAATAATTCTTACTTGACTTGATGCAGCACTGGACCTAACATCAGGCAGATTTGAATCCTAGTCTGATCTTAGACAGTTACTTACATGAACTTTTGTCTCTCTCAGAGAATTTCCTCATTTGTGAAATGGAGATAATGATGGCATTTACCTCCCAGGGTTGTTTTGAGGATAAAATGAGACAATGTTTGTAAACTGTCTTAAAGTACTATACAAATGTTAGGCATTGTTATTATTATTTAACTCCTTACAATCTGACTTCTGATCATATCTTTTGACCAAGTTACCAATGATCTTTTAGTTGCCAAATCCAATGGACTTTTCTCTATCCTCATCCTCCCTGACTTTTCTTTTGCTTTTGATACTATTAATCAATCTCTCATGCTTGACTCTGCTATCTGCTTTTTGGGACACCATTCTCTTCTGGTTCTCCTTCTATATATCTGATTATTCCTTCTGAGTTTCCTTTTCTGGATCCTCCTCAAGATCATGACCTCTCCCTCTGAGTTTTATCCTGGACCCTCTTCTTTTCTCCCTCTATACTACTTTACCATCAGCTTCCATGGATATAATTATTATCTCTAGGTTGATGGTTCTCAAATCGACTTTTCCTGTCCCAATCTTTGTTGACCTTGCTGATTTTGCATCTCCAGCTGCCTTCAGACATCTCAGATATCTTAAACTCTGTCTAAAACAGAACTCATTATCTTTCCCCCTAAAACCTTCACCCCCGCCTTCATTTTTATGGCAGAGGGCAGCACCATCCTCTTAGTCCCTTAGACTGATAACCTAGGTATTATCCTCAATTGCTCACTATCTCTCACTCCTCATATCCAAACTGTTGCCAAAGTCTGGATTTTACCTCTGAAACATCTCATACATGCCCTCTTCTTTCTTCTGACACCGCCACCACTTCTGGTTCAGACCTTTATCACCTCATGCCTGGACTGTTGCAGTAGCCTGCTGATTGGTCTGCCTGCCGCAATTCTCTCCCCTCTCCAACCTGCCCTTCATTCAGCCTCCAGTGTGATTGGTGCAGGTCTGACCATGTCACCCTCCTACCCAACAAACTCCATTGACTTCCTCTTGCCTTGAAGATTCAATACAGAATGTTGTTTGACATTCAAAGTCCTTCCTAACTTAGCTGCCTTTGACTTTTCCAGTCACCTTATGTCTTACTCCCTGACATGTATTTTTGATCTATTCACACTGACTTCCTTGCTGTTACAAAAAGAAGGCATTTCATCTCAGGTCTAGGTATCTTCTCGGGCTCTTTCCCCTGCCTGGAGGGCTCTCCCTTGTCCTCCCATACTGATCTCCCTGGCTTCCTTTAAGTCCTAACTAAAATCTCACCCTCTACAGGAAGCCTTTTCCACACCCTTTTAATTCTAGTGCCTTCCCTCTGTTAATCGTTTATATATCCTGTGTATAATTTGTGCTGTCTATATTTGTTTGCATGTTTTCTCTTCCAGTAGATTGTGAATTCTTTGAGAGCAAGGATTGTCTTTTGCCTCTTTTTGTATTCCCATTTCTTAGAACAGTTCCTGGCACGTAATAGGCATTTAATAAATACTGATTGATTGATAGTTGTGAGGATAAAGTGAGGTGATAAGCAATCCTTAAAGTGCTATATAAATACTATCTTGTTAGCTAATACAAAAACGACTTTATGAAGAAAGGATCTTGGAAGATCAGGAAATAGTAAAGAATTAATTGGCAGTAGTTCTGTTTTTAAAACACTAGCAGAAAATGATAACTCATTATCTCTGGATGAGGAAGGAGGAGTGGTTAAATTGTTGAATAACACAGAACAGTGAAATCATTGATCAGTGTTCATGAAGTGAAAGACAATAGAGAAAGCTAGTAAAAACAAAAACCTAGTATGAAAAGAGAGAGCCTCTGACATCGTTAGATTTGAAAATGTTTCCTTATTGATAAAAAGTAATATATTAAATAGAAGTAGATGTTTCCTGTGAAACAAAAAATAATAGTAAACTTCATGTGGTTTTCTGGATGTCATGCTAATGTAATAATGTAATAGAGTTTAAGTGGAGGAAAGCCTAGACATTAACCCTCATTGTTTTTTTTTTTTCAATTTATTCAGTAGCCTTTAAATGTTCTAACTGAAGAAATCAAATGTCCCAATTTAGAGTGAAACAAAATAAGTTTGTGCAGATTCAAAAGAGAAAGAGTCAAGAATTCATAGGCTTGTATGTAAAATTAGATTTGGGGGTCAGCATGAGTCAAGAAAATTTAATTTCAGTAAAAATAACACTCATGCAAAATAACAAGTATTAAAGTCATTTGCAAATAATGTTTTGATTTTCTGGTTTTTTGAGATTAAAGATTTTTTAAAATCTCTTATGTAACTATAGAACATATTTGGAAAGTTTTTTCAGAGGAAGTTTATTTCCTGGTAATAATTAACATCTTTTAAGAACTTGTTTCAGTTATCTCTATTTTCTGTTTTATAACATATTTTTCCTTTAATGCAATTAAAAACTGGATGTCAAGTAAAATGACCACTCAAATATGCAGAAAGTGATACCCTTCTAGAGAGATTCTGAATGACTTCCAGATGCTATGGGCAGTATAATTTTGAATCAGACAGACCCCAAGAGTGAGCCACAAGAATTTCATGGGAAGGTACTCGAAAATAAACAGACATATGAACCAATGAAACTGAAGTTCTAAATGTTTCTACATCATATTCTCTTTATTTATCATGTATATTACAGTAAACATTACATAAAGCGCTAATTCTTTTTTATGGAACTGGATAAAAATGAAATAGCTTCAAAGAGTAATGGAACTGGAAGGACATACCGAAAGGACAACAAACCATACAGTCAATAGACCAAAAGCTTTTTGGTCGGATCAGAGTATGGCACCACTCTCCTTGCTCAAAAGTTAGAATTAGAAACTGAAGGAGCTTAGGTTCTCTTGTGACAGAATGCTGCCAAAATTACCCAACAATGAAGCTTCCTGCAAATTTTTTGTGCACATTTTTGTGCCCTTAAGTAGTCTTGTGTAGACACTTTACACACCTGTTTTTCACCTAAGATTTCATGAGCAGGGATGACATCCTTGTTCCAACTACTAATGATGCATGGGTCCAAAGTCAAATCATGTCTGTAAAATTCATGACCTGTAAGGATAAACAAGTTTCTCTTTTGACTCCATTGGCATATATATTGACAAAGAAGAGAGGCAAAGAGGTTAACAGAACTTGAGTGTGCTAGGTCCAAGGTTCAGCCTCTCTGGTGAACAATCAGGGACTCCCTTTTCTCTAACTGCTATAGCCTAATGCCAGGGACTAACCTTTCTGGTAATGGAGACCTGACTGAGTTCTTTGCATTACATCCCTTTTCCTCCAGTGACTCTGGTACGATGTAAACATCATTGACTATGGAATCGGAGTTCCTACGTTCAAATCAGCCCTGTAATACCACTCGTGGGACTTTGGGCAAGTCACAGCCTCCCCAGATCTCATTTTCCTAAACTGTAAATTGAGGGTGTTGAACTTAGATGGCCTCTGAGGTCCCTTCTAGTGCTAGATCTGTGACCCTCTGATCCTTCCCTTTAGGTGAGCCACCTTAGCCAAACTCTGTTGTGTGTGCGAACTGTGTCTTAATAAAAGCCCACTGATTTATGTATAACTTACCTGTCTGGGGCAGAAACTTTTGGTTCTTTTACAAAGTAATGGATGATAATAGATATTGTTTTTTGCTTCCTTATTTATTCCCTGCTCCGACCCTCCCCCCTGCAATATATAAGGGAAAATGCAGAATGAGCTTATACTCAGAGCCCAAACAGTAAGGAAAATTCATCTCGCCTTTCCAGAGAACATTAAACAATGTTGTTCCCATTGGGTACTACTATTACTTGAGAGTACAAATGACATCCTAACGGTGAAGGACCCCTTCATTCAGTATACATAGATGTCTGAAACTAGTAACTGGAAGGCTTCAAGAATAGCCAGAGCATGGTGGGAGAAGTATTTGTCAGTTCATGGCTTCCTTGATAAGTTTTTTCAGTTGAGATGTTGAGTGCAAATTAATTGGGGAGGTGCTTAACCTGGCAGGAATAAACTCTAATATACCACCCTCAAGGAAGGATTGGAGCCAGAGTATTTTGATCATCTATTACTGAACATTCTGGGAACGCTGAGGTCTGACTAGAAGATTTGGTAGAGTCAGCATTCTTGCTTTTCTAGGGCATACTTATACTGCCATCACGAACGATTTACAGGCTTTTCTTAAAAAATCACAGAATCTCAGAGTTGAAAGGGACCTCAGTCCATCTCACACCTCCCAAAAGAATCCCCACTATATTATATTACAGAAATGTTCATCTAGCCTCTTTGAAGACCTCCAATATGAGGGAACCCACTACCTCCTAAGGTATCCCTTACTATTTATGGGCAGTTCTAGTTGTAAGAAAAATTTTCTTAACATCAGGCTTATATTTTCCTCTTTTCATAAGTCTACCCATAACTCTCGGCTCTTTTCATCCTTTACCTTTCTCATTTTCCTATTTTAATTACTATTGTTTCTTACTTTTTAAAGACTGTTCTCATGATGGACCAGATGAGTGCTCATAGACCTCTAAGGAATGTTTGGGAAATATCCTAGCTAGGGTGAAATTTCTATCCAGTCAGTCATCCCTGCCCTTTCTGAGTGTCTCCAAACTTCAGTAGATGTCATCCAATTTTAATAGGCAGAAGAACAATTCTGTGACATGATGGGAGCAGGATATCTCTGTGATCACTTGAGTTCAGGAGAGTGAGACAGAAAACATTAAGGCTAGTTTTGGTTTCCAGGTCTAGGAATAGGGTAGACTGAGAATATGGGGGAGGTTTAACTGCCACCCTTCTTCTGGTGACTCCATTTCTTATGAACTTCATGATTAGATTATGAACTTCATGATCTAGAGCCTCTTGGTACATAAGCATCTCTGTATCCTTCCCCAGGTTTCTTTTTCTTTATTATATTTTATTTTTTTGGTTGGTGCTCAGTCTTCTCTTTTTGGACCCGACTAGAGCTGTGTTACTATTGCTTTATCACTAGTATAGGTACAATGCTTTACCAGGGAAAAGGAAGACACTAAGTAGGGCACTCCCTGACACTCCTCCTTCTGGGAGCAGAAACTCCCCATACCAGGATGGTAAATAGACAGTTGCCAACTTTTTGCTTAAATTTTTTTTCCATATACAATACTTGAGAAATCTGTCTTCATACAAAATGCAGAAGAGTGTTTTAAAAAATTTTATGATTCAGTGTTAAATCATTTTGCAGATGTTTGTGCCTGGCTTGTTTTATGAAACATGTATGAGGTTGCTGCTTGGATATATGTTTTCTCATGATTTAGTACTTAATTTGGTTTAGAAGTCATTGTTTTCTAAAATTCTGTTCCTTTGACTCTGACATACTGATGCTAGGCAATATACATAAAGCAGATCAAAAACAGAAAGAAAAGTTCCACATACATCAAAATAATCATAGTGGCGTTTTTTATAATAACAAAGTACTGGAAACAGTAATAATGTCCATTGATTAGATACATAAAAGCAATTTTATATTATTGCTGTGGCATAAGAAATAAGATGATTACCAGTTAAAAAATTTTTAAAGCACATAGATTTTCTTTTCTTTGTTGCAGATTATCCTCTCCTTCCTCTTCCCTCCCCACACCAAGAAAAGATAAGAAAAGCAAAACCTAATACAAACATGTATAGTTATGCGAAACAAATTTCCGGGTTAGTCATGAATGTGATCACTTTAGAGAGGCATAGGAAGATTTAAAGAAACCGCTGCAGAGGGAAGTAAACAGTTAGAAAAATAAAATAAAAGGTTATTAAAACCATATGAATGTTAAGAAAAAGTCATTGAAAAATTAAGCCAAATGTATCAAAACCATAATGGATGGCTATGACCCCAGAGAAGAGATGGGAAACTGTACTTCTCTCCCTTCTTTGAGTGTGGGATTATGGGTGTGGAACATTGTATTGTCAGACTTGGCTAGGTTGCTTAGTTTTGCTGAATTGCTTCCCCCCCAACCCCTTTTTTATTCTTTGTTACAAGACAAGGATTACTTACTCTACAGGGAAGGTGGGAGGGGTATATTCAGAAATGAATTTGATGTAAAAAAAAAAGATGGAGACAGATTTTTAATTTTTTTTGAAAATAGTAATAAAATAATAAAGAAGATTGTGTTCCCTTCTTTAGGAAGATGCTTTGTGCAAAAGGCCTTGGAGAAAAAGAATTCATTGTTTCCTTAAAATTGGCACTTTAATTTTTATGAAACTTAGCTTGAAAGAAAGAGTTCACCTGATTCATCTTCTTTTCTGGCTAGCACAAGGAGATTAATTGTGAAAGATTATGTAGATTGTTTAAATAAGTATATGAGAAGAATTTTCCTTTTCATGTGGGAAATCAATGCATATCTAAAGTCATTTTCCTTTCTAAAATTTTAAGAATGAGAAGGGTATTTAAATTCTCATTTGCTTTTATAGGTATGATTTTATGTAATAAAATTTTCTAGGTTAAAATTATAATGTAATGGAAATTGGGTCTTGATATTCTAATTTGATCTATTTTTGTTCTGAATTTGAATTTATAGCAATGACATAATTAAATGAAGTCTGATAAGAGAGAATCCCACTATGGAAAAGTGATACACAATGAATTTGTTATTTTTCTGTATAAATTCACTATAGGTTATTGAGCTAGAGAACCTGAGAACTTCTGGTGAATAAGTTGAATAATTAGTTTCATATTCCAATCGAACTTTGAAAAAATTTAAAAATAAGAGATAATACTTGCTTTTAGGAGAAAATTTGTTTTACTTCAGTAAATTAAAATACCACAATGTGGAAAGAGAGACTAGAATGCATGCAGCTAAGAGAAGAGTGAACTTAGTGAGAATGATGATTTATCAGAAGCTTAATTGGCTTTGCAAGTTAAGGACAGTAATTTTCACATGTTACTTACAGTGAGGCACTTTTTATGTCTAAGACCATCTCCTGTGGAAAACCGATCTCCAAACTGGTTTTCAGAAGACTTTACATTCTGATGCCATTATGCTTTGTTATGAGACTGGTATTTGAATTTTGCCTCTGATTAATTATATGACTCTGCTAATTACAGGACTATATCCAGGTCCTTACTAGGTGATGAAAAGAATACCAACTGTGGAATCAGAGGATGTAGATTCAAATTCCACTTCTGATGTTAATTACTTGCATGAGTGTGGACATGTCACTTCCCTTCCCCTCCCTAGGTTCTTCTGCAAAATGAGGGGACTGGGCTACATGGTCTCTCAGGGTTCTTACAGCTCTAGATCTATAATGCCATGAACTATAAAATTATGACAAGTGCACAGATTTTTACTACCTTACAGGGTTGTTGTGAAAATCCACTGAAATAATGTGTGAAGCATTGTGTAAACCTTGATTAATGTCAACTCTCATTGTTGCTATTTTATTACAAAGGACCACTATCATTTTTAATGTGTTAGCATGGTTTAAGATTTGCTTTAAGTTCTTCCATCTACTATTATTTTTCTTGAGATTGATATTAATTTGTCTCATGTTAAAGTCTAAGAGACTGATTTGGATTGGAGTAATGATATCAAATGTTTTATATATATATATATATATGTATATATATATATATTATATATATATATATAGTAAAGCTCAAAATGACATCAGCAGTTTAATTGGTATTAAACCCATTGTGCACTTGCCAACATTAATGGAAAGAAGATAATTAGCCAGCTACATAATATTTATGCAGATAGTTTGATGTTTTGCAATGACTATAAATGCCAGAACTTACTGTGTAGGATGGGATCCAATGGGACTGTAGTGGTTCTTAATATATGCTTATGATCCTGATTGGAGCCTGGTTTTATATATTTCCTTGAACAGCCCTGTTTTAATAGTCTCAATAAATTAGAAGACCAAATTGGTTCTAAAAGTTATTATTGACGTGATAGGCATGTTGAAGAATTAGGAGCTTGCCACTAAGGACAGAATACTAGCAAACTGCCTGCTAGAGTGTTTATGAGTAGCATAATGGAGCCATAATAATGGTTCTGAGTAGTACATCTGAATAAGGAGTCAGTTGCAGGTGGATATATACAAGGAATGGGACAAATGGGAGAAGCAGATGTAAGTGGTTGCTGGACTCTTCCAAATATCCAGATTATCAAGGGTGGCCTCTACTTGGTTGACCACAGACCTGTCTGTTGTCCCCCTTGTGTGGTAAGAAGAGGCAACATTATTGCTGCGCTTTGAGTCGGAAAACCTAGTTTTAAATTCTGCAAAATGAGGCAGTTGGACTAGATGACTTCTAAGGTCCTTTCCAGCTCTAGTTCTTTAATCCCATGATAAGACATTGCATAATTTTACAGCTCTGGGGATAAATGTAAACCAGAATCAAAGCAGGACTAAAGATCTTAGTGTGTGGCATGTACAAGAGATCCTATTAGTACTTCCAAGGCTACCCATCCCTGGGGGGAGAACGGTCAAGTTGACAGCAGCATTCCCTTCATCCTTTCAAGGCATTTGAAATATGTCTTCTCATGAATTGATTCTTTTGTGAGCTATGGCTTTGTCTAGTGTGGCCTCTACTATTGAGGGCCTTGAACATTTATTTTTCTGCCTACAAGATTGCACTGAGGATCACCTCAAATCAGGGCATTTTAAATCTTCCATTGTTGAGAACTATTTCTCTACAGATGTCTGGTTTTTGTGGAAACCTCCTAGGCCCTGAGGAAACAGGGCAGAAATTCATTTATGATCTGGTTCTTTCCCATTTAAAAAAAAAAAATTGTTTATTTAACTTTACAACATTCATTTCCACAAAATTTTGGTTTCCAAATTTTCTCCTCCCCCCCACCCCAAAATGCTGAGCATTCTAATTGCCCCTATCACCACTCTGCCCTCTCTTCTAATATCCCTCCCTTCCTTTATCCCCATCTTCTCTTTTGTCTTGTAGGGCAAGATAACTTTCTATACCCTATTATCTGTGTTTTGTTTCCTAGTTGCAAGAACAATACTCAACAGTTGTTCCTAAAGCTTTGAGTTCCAACTTCTCCCCATCTCTCCCTCCCCACCCATTCCCTTTGGGAAGGCAGGCAATTCAATATAGGCCATATGTGTATAGTTTTGCAAATGGCTTCCATTAATAGTCATGTTGTGTATGACTAACTATAATTCCCTCCATTCTATCCAGCCCCCATTGCTTCCATTCCCTCTTTTGATCCTGTCCCTCCCCAAGAGTGTTGACTTCATATTGCTCCCTCCTTCCACTACCCTCCCTTCTATCATCCCCCCCACCCTGCTTATCCCCTTCTCCCCCACTTTCCTGTATGTTAGGTAGGTTTTCATACCAAAATGAGTGCATTTTATTCCTTCCTTTAGTCGAATGTGATGCGAGTAAGCTTCATGTTTTTTTCTCACCTCTCCTCTTTTTCCCTCCACTGAAAAGTCTTTTTTTGCCTCTTTTATGAGAGATAACCTGCCCCATTCCATTTCTCCCTTTCTCCTCCTAATTTATTTCTCTCTCACTGCTTAATTTCATTTTTTTAAGATATGATCCCATCCTATTCAATTCACCCTGTGCTCTCTGTCTCTGTCTCTCTCTCTCTCGGTGTGTGTGTGTGTGTGTGTGTGTGTGTGTGTGTGTGTGTGTGTGTGTAATCCCACTAACTATCCAGATATTGAAAAAAGTTTCAAGAGTTACAAATATTGTCTTTCCGTGTAGGAATGTGAACAGTTCAACTTTAGTAGGTCCCTTATGATTTCTCTTTAGTGTTTACCCTTTCATGCTTCTCTTGATTCTTGTGTTTGAAGATCAAATTTTCTTTTCAGCTCTGGTCTTTTCATCAAGAATGCTTGAAAGTCCTCTGTTTCATTGAAAGACCATTTTTCCCCCTGAAGTATTATACTCAGTTTTGCTGGGTAGGTGATTCTTGGTTTTAGTCCTGGTTCCTTTGACTTCTGGAATATAATGTTCCACATCCTTCAATCCCTTAATGTAGGAGCTGCTAGATCTTGTGTTATCCTGATTGAATCTCCACAGTACTTGAATTGTTTCTTTCTAGCTGCTTGCAATATTTTCTCCTTGACCAGGGAACTCTGGAATTTGGCCACAATGTTCCTAGGAGTTTCTCTTTTTTGGATCTCTTTCAGGTGGTGATCGGTGGGTTCTTTTAATACTTATTTTGCCCTCTGGTTCTAGAATCTCAGGGCAGTTTTCCTTGATAATTTCATGAAAGATGATATCTAGGCTCTTTTTTTGATCATGGCTTTCAGGTAGTCGCATAATTTTTAAATTGTCTCTCCTGGATGTATTTTCCAGGTCAGTTTTTTTCCAGTGAGATGTTCCACATTGTCTTCCATTTTTTCATTCTTTTGGTTTTGTTTTGTGATTTCTTGGTTTCTCAGAAAGTCATTAGCCTCCATCTGTTCCATTCTGATTTT
The DNA here is from genome assembly GCA_023548195.1 of Bettongia penicillata ogilbyi. Lineage (NCBI taxonomy): Eukaryota > Metazoa > Chordata > Mammalia > Diprotodontia > Potoroidae > Bettongia > Bettongia penicillata. The sequence goes on along the minus strand of JAJHZJ010000198.1, from coordinate 18,255,335 downwards.
GAAAGAACTATTTTCTTCAGTGAGCTTTTGAACCTCCTTTTCCATTTGGCTAATTCTGCTTTTGAAAGCATTCTTCTCCTCATTGGCTTTTTGAACCTCTTTTGCCAATTGAGTTAGCCTATTTTTCAAGGTGTTATTTTCTTCAGCATTTTTTTGGGTCTCCTTTAGCAAGGTGTTGACCTGTTTTTCATGCTTTTCTCTCATCTCTCTCATTTCTCATCCCAGTTTTTCCTCCACCTTTCTAACTTGATTTTCACAATCCTTTTTTGAGCTCTTCTATGGCCTGAGCCCACTGAATATTTATATTGGATGTTTGGGATACAGAAGCCTTGACTTTTATGTCTTTCCCTGATGGTAAGCATTGTTCTTCCTCATCTGAAAGGATGGGAGGAGATATCTGTTCACCAAGAAAGTAACCTTCTGTAGTCTTATTTTTTTTTCCTGTTTTGGGGGGCATTTTCCCAACCAGTTACTTGACTTTTGGGTCCTTTGTCAAGAGTAGGATATACTCTGGGGACCTGTAAGATATCAGTTCCTCCAAAGGCACAATCAAGTGTGTACCGGTTTGGGTGCTGGGAAGGATTTTTGTGCCCAGAATCTTAGCAGTGTTTCCTCTCCACAGTCACCTGGCCTCCAGTTCCATCAAGCTGGCACTGGAGGTTGGGGGGGGGTGGGATTCAGTCAAGCTGAGGGGGCAGGTCCTCCATTCAGTGTGAAACAAAGACCAGCTGCCTCAGGACATCTACACAGGGCTGAGGTAAGACTCAGCTCTTCGGTGCCCCCAAGGGTTTTTATGGTCCAGCTATGGTCTCAGGCTGCTGTAGGGGCTGCCCTGAGAACTTCTGCCGCCTGTCTGAAGTGAAGGCCCTTCTCCCTGACCTTTGGTGCTTGTGGGTTAAGGGATCTGTGGACCCTCTGCTTCTGGGACTGGGGATTCCGCGAATGGAGATTCCATCCTGGAGGGCTGTTCATGAGCTGTGTGCATGCAGGCAAGGCTGGGCAGGTCTCTGCGCTCTGAGCTCCACTCCATGTCCAGTGCAACTGACGCTTCCTGTGCATCTTTCAGGTCACCCTGGGCTGGAAATCTCCTCCACTCTGTTGTTCTCCACTTCTGCTTCTCTAAGATTTGTTGAGAGTCCTTCTCTACAGGTGTTTTATGGGCTGTATGGGGGGCGGCCTCCATATGTGTGTCTTTCTACTCCGCCATCTTGGCTCCTACCCTCACCATTCTTTACCTTTTTTTCAGGGGGTTGGGGAATAAAAGGACTTACTCCTATAAGCAATGTAGATAGTTTCTTAATGAAATGAGATCTTACTTCTTTGTCTTTTTGTTTCCACAGATTCTTTATTTCAAATCTGTGGTAATGTGTCCTTTATACTTAATAATTTAAAACAGGTCTAAAAACATACTGGAACAGGTAAAACTTGTTCAAGAATTCAGAATTCAAAAACAACTTCTAACATAGGGAATCGTTTGATATTTGCAGAAAATCAATCTGCTTTTATTTGCTTTGTCATAGGATCATGGTCACGCACAAGTGTCTCCATATCGCCAAGATCACTCCTTGATCATGAGGTCTATTGTCCATATGACGGATGCTGCTCGTTCTGGAATTATGCCTGCTGCCCAGCTCACAACCATTAACCAATCTCAGCTCAGTGCCCAGCTGGGATTAAATTTAGGGGGTGCCACTATGCCTCACACATCTCCTTCACCTCCTGCAAGCAAATCAGCAACTCCTTCCCCATCAAGCTCTATCAATGAAGAGGATGCAGATGAGTCAAACAGAGTAAGTTCAGCAGCAGCATCTTGGTTACTGATTTTTATTTTACTGGATATGGTTCAATCTGTGCCCCTGGTCATCTGTACTTGGTCTTCATAGAAAATATGAGTGTATTCCATGATTACCTTTGTGAATTCCATTCTTGATGTTACTCTGTGGAACTGTATGTTGTCTATCATAGAGAAGTTAACACCTATAAGGGACTGATGGACTCAGAAAATTAAATAAATGTACAGTTGCTATTTTTTTGTAATTTTGGAGGGAAAACATCCCTGGACTGGGAATCAAGAAATCCTGGTTTTGCCCTGGGAACTGGCATTTAATAGTTTATGAGACTTTAATGTCTCTCAGTATTAGTTTTCCCAAATATGAAATGAAAGATTTGAAATGAAAGAGTGTAAGACCTGGAGTCAGAGACTCATCTTCATGAGTTCAAATCCAGCCTTGGACACTTACTAATAGTGTAACCCTGAGCAAATCACTTAACCCTGTTTGTCTCAGTTTCCTCATCTGTAAAATGAGTTGGATTAAGGACATAGCAAACCATTCCATTATCTTTGCCAAGAAAATCCAAATGGGGTCACAAAGAATTAGACACAACTGAAGAACAACAGATTGAACATTTAAAGTTCCTTTCAGTTCTAGGAGTATCTGAATCTATTTTTTTTAACCAATATGACAATTTGAAAGACTAAACAAGGCATTTGAAAGTGGTGTGTTCTTTTTTGTCTATTTATCTCTTAGTAAATAGCACTTTTATACCTTTATTCTTACTTTGTGAATATCAGTTATACCAGGTGTGCCAAAAGCCTTAATGAAGTTTAACTTAATTTTAAGCCATTGAAACCCAACACTGCATTTAAATTTTGGGACACTTTGCATTTGTTCTGTAGCACTATATAGATATAAATAACATTTTCCTTTTATAAATTGATACATCATTTTTTTTAACATCACCTACATTTTCCAACCTAACCCTCCTTCCTTCTGCTCCTATCACTTAAACTTGATGGTTTAAAACAACAACAAGCATAAAAAAGCCATAACAAATTTAAAGAAGGAAGAAACATTAAGCAAAATCAATCAAATCTGACATTAGCTGTAGTGCTCCACACTGCAGACAAACACCTCTTATTTGGGACCAGGCTTCTTGAATGACAGACTAACTGAATAAATGAGTAAAAGAAAAAACACTTATTAAGTTGTTGTGTACCAAGAATTGTGTTAAACCCTGGCGATTGAAATACAGAAGCAGAAACAACCCCTGCCCACAAGGGAGTACCATTCTAATGAGGGAAACAGAACCTATAGGGAAATGGTGGAGGTTATTTCATTTTGAAATCATATAGCTACTGAGTAGAACTTTACAGGCATAGATGGTAGGTAGCAATGGTAGTATTAATTTGAATATGGTTCCAGAACTGAAAATGAGAATGTGTGTTTAAGGGGGTAGAGCGTGGGTGGCAGAGGGTACACATAGTGCAGCTTGGGAGAAGATTGCTGTGGCATGAGGGAAAGTATGGCTGGAACCACACACATACAGTGAACTGCATGTGACATTCACCAATCAGGTCAGCAGGGTTGCAGATCTGGAGTTCCAGATCTGAAAAGGGATGTCCTCTAGTCCCAAGGTCCTCAGGTTTATCACACTTATAAAATACCAAAGATTGTCAATAGTCATCTGTTTAATTTTTAAATAATCAAATATTATTGTCACAACTGGACCATGTTTCTAATAGCTTGGATTGGGAGACTTCCTTTCTTGGGGGGTGATGTTGATTAGATTAGTATTAACCCTGATACTAGATACTGTATCAGATTTGCTCCTAGGAAAATTAGATTCTTCTCTCAAAGAGAATCTGGGTTTTGTACCTAGTTTCACCTCAAGTTAATCCTTTGTGAGTTCAAATTCATTACTCACAATTAAAGACCATCTCTTCATTTTTGAGAAGCACTAGAGGACAATATGAGGAGAAACAAAAACCTTCAGAAATTTATTCATTTCTGTCTTTAATAAAAAAAAGAGTTATTTTAAGGAAACACACACACCATGGGAGCTACTTTTATAAAATGAGGAGACCATTGTAGTTGGTAGGTCAACTCCTATAAAGATTGGGCTTATCTGGGAATAATTTCATGATGAGTGCATGTATCTTTAACTGGTTTCTTATCACAGTGTTGGAGCTCACAAAAAAATGTTAATACTACCTTGTCTCTTTAGGAATTTTAGTAATTGGGAAAATATTCCATATGACTTTCATTCAGAAGATAATGCTTCTCTGAAAAGATATGAAATGTAATGAACTGAATGGCTGGTGGTGGAGATCTAAGATGGGATCTTTAATCTCTGATCCAATACTGACCTCAGCTAGAGTTAATTTTTATTTTAGCAAAATTTGGCTTTTTACAAAGTTTCTGTCAGGTTTTAACAGATCTTTAGTGCAGCTAATGGAATCAGTAGGGGAGGAAGCATAGTTTAGTGGATAAAAAGCTGCCCTCCCCCACCTTCTGACAGGGACATTATGTGAATAAATGAAATGAAATCATATGCAAAAGGCTTTGAAGTGTCTGGAGTGTGTGGATTTGGCAAGGGATGTTATATTAATTTAAGGTGTTTGTAATGCTTTAATAAGTACCTTTGAAACTTTTAAAGCTTCGCGCTGTGGGAATGAGGATGAGTAGAGAAAATGAACTGTTATTGAAAATTTTGATAGTGGAATTCATATTCTAGGGCTCACTTAACACATAATAAGTATCATTAGTGTTTTTTAAAAAATATAAGTATCAATTATTACTTTTTTGCAGGTTTTTAATTTTATAGAATGTCAGTTCCTTTTCTTGCTATACTTAAAGGAGTTTTGACATTTTCACATTACTTGCTATATTCTGAAAAAGTTATCATTTTTCTAGAAGTACAAGATGACCTTTAATTCATTGTGAAAGTTTTAGTCATTGCAACTAATACCCACTTAGAATTTAATTTGATTTACCCATTGGCAAAGTGACATTCTCATGAAGTCAGTCTCAACAATCCCATTTCTAAACTATTCATACACACCAACGATGAGTCGTTTAAAATATTGGAAGATGGTCAGTATTTCACAAATTATTAAACTTTTGCTAGTAAAGCCTAACATTAGCAAAATACACTATGTGTTCATTTGTCATATAGTACACACACAATATCATATAGGACATTGGTACGTTTTATTATGATGGCTCTTAAGGATATGTATTACTAAGTTTGAGTCTCATTTAAAAGTGTTACTTGACATTTTTAGATAGCAGTTTAGCAGTTTTAGATAAACAGATTTTCCCTTTTGCTCACAGTGGCTCATCTGTTGATGATTTAACAGAACTTTAAAAGGACAATTGTAGACCTAAATCTTGCTGCAATCCATGTGGATATATTTTAAGCAATAATTTTTTTAATGCTTTTTGTAGGCCATTGGAGAGAAAAGAGCTGCTCCAGATTCTGGCAAGAAGCCTAAAACTCCAAAGAAAAAGAAAAAGAAAGATCCCAATGAGCCACAGAAACCAGTGTCAGCATATGCCCTATTCTTCAGAGACACACAAGCTGCAATTAAAGGTCAAAACCCCAATGCAACCTTTGGAGAGGTCTCAAAGATAGTAGCATCAATGTGGGATAGCCTGGGTGAAGAACAAAAACAGGTAATGAAGGCTCTCTCATGAAAATGAATTAAAACTATCGATGTGAGTCCATCTTGGCATCATGCTTTATGCTTACATGTGATGGTACACAAAGCCCTCCCCTGTAACAGCACCAAAGGGCAAATGGTATATTTAACAGAGTCGTTATCTTTCCAAGTAAACAACCTATGATAATATGGTTGCTTCTTATAATTGCCTTTGTGTGTGAGGGGGATAATCATCCTCCTGTTCTCTGAGCATTATAGATTTTTTTTTTCTATTAGCTTCAAGGATGAGTGTTCAGAACTCAATGAAGGTAAGAGTGAATCTTCAGTGGCCCAAAAGCATCAACTTTTGATAATAACCTTTTCCTTTTAAATAATGTGGGTTTTTTTCTTTGTTGGAAGTTACACTAGAAAAAGCTTAGGTACATCATGCTTGCCTTTTCCTTGATCATCTTTCTGAACCTTTGTACTACCCTGGTTGGTTTCCAAACTTTGAAGCTAACTCTGCATGTCTCATTATAGGAGCCAGGCATTTGAAATTGTATTATAACTCCACTGTACGATAGGTTTTCTGAGATTAACTATGTTGGTAGGAAATACTTCCTTAGGGGCTTATTCTCCCCTTCATGAGCATGCTCCTCCTATGCACAAACAGAGGAATGACTGAAGTCCTTGGATGTCTGTCCTCCCCTTACTACATGCATGGAACTCCAATTACCATTAATGCTCACATATTGACAGAAGAATAGCTCCCTATTAGAGATAAAATGGAATCATTGTTTCTGAAATGAAGAGTGGAGGACTCGTGATTTCATTTAAAAAACATGAATGTAATTTGTAAAATTTGCTTGGTTAGGATAGTGAAGACTGATGGAAGATTTTACCAGGTAGCCAAAATAAAAAGTAATTTCCATAGGTTATTGGTTCTGGTTCCTAGAATTATAAATAAATCCCAAAAGGCTTTCAAACTACTATATCGAACTTAAACAATATGGTTGAGAGTACAATGATATTTTTAGCCTCATACAAGAATTCTAGAGTAAACATTAACATTTTGATTTCCTAAAGTGCAGGTACATTGAATATTATGGATTTTTATATGCATGGTTCAATAGCCACACTCATGAAACATCACTTCATTTTCTCCCGTTTCTTCAAATCCTATTTACAATCTTTTCAAAGAAAACCAAGATTGAAATTGCCTCATATATTTTTTCATTTTCTTTCATTCGTTTCATTCATTTTTTTCTGTTGGGTTTTACAATCTGATTTGGAATAGGTAAGAGAACTCCCTGGAAAAAGAAAGAAAAAATATTGATGAGGAAAAATAGCTAGTGAAATTATTTGCAATAATCTGTATTTTTGATTTATTGCCTTTGAAAACTAGTGAAGTTGAACTCGAAAAGACAGTAATATGGACTCTGCATACATACGTGTGTGTGTTTGTGTGTGTGCGTGTGTGATCTAACCTCTCATTAGAAACTTGAAAATCTTTTCTTCTTATGTAGTAGTAGTGGAGAATATACTCATATCTAGGTAGCTTGTCTTTTCTAACATTTTAAAATCAAAGCCAAAGAGGCCAGCCATTTATGTGCTTTTTATTGCGACCTAATTTGCTTATTTTTAGTGAGGAATTGAGATGCTAAAGGTGATATTCATTGTTGTGTTTTAATAGGTATATAAAAGAAAAACTGAGGCTGCCAAGAAAGAATACCTAAAGGCACTCGCTGCTTATCGAGCAAGTCTTGTTTCCAAGGTAAGGGTGCTGACTTGAATTAGATATTAGCTCAAGTTAAGAAGTGATTGTTCTAAGGATTTAGTCATAATATTGGAAGCTCTTCTCTAGTATCTTACATTTAAATGTAACTCCCCTAAGATTTGATGTATACACACACACACACACATACATACATGTATAATGTTTTAATATATGAAGTCATAGCTTTACAATAATAGAGGTATAATGTAAACAAACAGAAAATTCCTGAATTAAATTAATCAATCCTATTCTATCCCAGACTCTGTGCTAAGCACTAAGGATGCCAGGAGAGATTCTGTCCTTGAAGAACTAATTTTTGATATTTATAAGGCCAATTACATGAGTAGTACGACTGCCAATTTTAAAGAACTGACTTCGAAATGGAATTTTATTATATATGATAAATCAATATTTTCGAATATTAGATTGAATAATTGAAAATTATACTGATGAACACAAATAAGTATATAAATATACATATATATGTACAACCTACATCTATGCTGATTAATATAGAAAATAGATGTGTGCATATTTTATTTATATATGTATGAACATATACTCAAGTTTAAAAAATTACTTCAGAAAAATGGCTACTTGGAAATTTTTTCTTTCTGTTAGAAGGAAACAAAAAACACTTGCCAAAGAAATGGGAAAACTGAATCCATGTAAAAACCCTCATTTTTAACTACAAAGTATCTAAGTGCAGGCAGGCTCTGTTTCCTGGAAATGGTATCATAAAGCAGATCAACACGAAGTGGATTGTAATTTCCCATAGGAGCAATGTTATTAATTTGGGATTGTGCTCCTGACCAAGGACTTGACACCAAATAAATCATAAATATGACCCACAATATGTCATAAAAGCAAAGATAAAGCAATGATAAACTACTATAATAATAGCTCACATTTATATAGCACTTTGTGGTTCACAAAGCACTTTTCTCAAAACAACCTTCTGAGTATGCCAGGGTAAGAATTATTATCCCCATTTTATAGATGAGGAAACTGATGCTCAGAGATCGACACCTGGGCTATAGTCTTAAAGTTAGTAAATGTTGCAAGTAGGACTTGACCCCAGGTCTTCTGACCCTAACCCAAGTGGTCTTTTTGCTAAATAATACTGCTTCTACAATTTCTAAAAAATAGTAAAATCTTGCACAAAGTGCTACAAAATGGTTACAAATATACTCCTTTTGCATTGCATACATAAAAAAATTCAATAGACTATAAAGTATTATATGTTTGTATATGTCTCTTTTCTTTTTTCTAGCCCTATGATATCATCTATATAGTAACTTCCACTGTGAAAACTTTACACAGCTGCAGATTAGCAACTTGAATGTAATTTATATTCTCATCCTGTTGCCTAGGGTACTAAGAGGTCAAATGACTTCTCCAGGGTCACACTGCTAGTATGTTGTAGATAAGACTTGAACTTCGGTTTTACTGAATTCAGCGATAGCCAGTGTTCCAACTACTACGCCCTGTTCTCTATCTCTGTGTCTCTCCCCCTTCCCTCCTCTCCATCTCTCCTTTTCTCTCACCCTGCCCCCATCTGCTCTCCCCCTCCTCTCTCCCTCTCCTCATTTTTTTGTACTTGACCTGTGATTTCCTTGTTATTGGAAATTCCTAATTATCAAATTTCCTCTACCAATGAAAATTGACAACTGCTCTGAAACTTACAGTTTTAGAGAGTTACTTGGGGCAGTTTTAATTCCTTTGACCAGAATCACATAGCCAATATGTGTCAGAGATCAGGCTTGAACCGGTGCTCCTGATGTTAAGGCCGTTATAGTGTCTCTTTGGCATATATGACATAAAATTACAATGATCATCAATCATAAATTTTACCTAAAGTTTAAGTGTTAACTATAATATTTATTAAAGATTTAGTTCATAATAATTTAGGTGCTATGTTAGAATTTAGAAGAAGTTAGGGATATAATTTAGCTGGCTTAGGTCTCTTAAGATTAAGTTTCAACTAGTGTTTTATTTCCTTTGAATAATTTTTCTTAGTAAAAGATTCAGCATCGTTCTATTGGCCTTAGAAACTACCTCAAAATACTGTTCTCAGTACAAATGGGTGATTGTGTTTATATCACTGAAAAAAGCATATTTACAAAGGTTAATTCCAAATGTATTTCTTCCTCTTCTGTTACAAGTGAAATTGGAGCTGCTTGGTATCAGAACAAATAAAGGCCACACAGCAATGTGATAGATATTCTTAAGTTTTAGCTTTGTCAAGAACCCTCTGAGCACTTCACACTTCATTGGAAAGCTATAAAAAACATTTCCTATGTCAGTATTGAGGACTTTTAAAAATAAGTTTCAAAACATCCTTAACAGAATTGTTAACACAGCCATTGTTCTGACTATGTAAGCACTGTTGTCTTGCTGTGTGTTCAAAAGTTAGCAGAAATTATGGAATAAAAAACTAAAGGTGAGAATTGAAGAATGAAGGGTAATTAGACAGATAAAAAATAATTCAAGGCATTATATACAAAGCATAAAAGGTTGGAGTTGCCTATACGTAAGGATGCAAAAATGAATCTTTAAATGTATTCGTCACTAAGTCAAATCATATTAAGAAGTCATTGTGAGATATTGGAAAGATTGCTAGCTCCTGGAGTCAGAGGACCTGGGTTCAAATCTTGTCTGGGATGACAAGACTACATTTGTGGCACTGACCAAGTCATGTAAATCCAGGACCCCAGTTTCCTCAGAAATGTAAAATTAGAGACATCCAAGGTTCCTTCCAGCTCTGATCCTATCCTTTTGAATTAGGAAGCTTCTGACTATTGAGTTAGTTCAACTAATTTTACTTTTAAATTGAGTTATTCTGTAATTTTAGTAGAAGTGATATTTATCTCTAATATAAGGAAATGAACTATACACACACATATACATATATATGTGTGTATGTATATACACATATATATGTGTGTGTGTGGATAGATATTAAATGCAACTGAACTAGAGTATGTGAAGTATCTGATACACAAAAATCAACCCATCTCTGACTTAGAAGATAAGTCCTAGGAAATTGCCCCAAATACACAGAAGTTAAATGACTTGTCCAGGGTCACACAGCTACTCAGAGACAGGATTGAACCCAGGTCTTCCAGACTCCAAGCCTAGATTGCTATCCACTATTCTATACAGTATCTGAGTGGATGTTATATACTTACTAAGGACCTATTGTGTACCTTTTGACCTTTTAGCCTTCTTCCCCTGGATCTGCTCTTCTTCTAGGGGACTTAAAACACTGATATTCTTTAACCACACTGACTTCCAAGTTCTTCATCATCCTCATGTCCCATAATTAAAACATGGTTTCGATATTAAAAAGCTTACTGTCTAGTATGGATGTAGGGCATATATATGCAAGTATTCTATGCTATACAGTAAATATACCATAGTTATACTAAATTTATATTTATAATACCATATTTAATACACTTAATATTTACTGTTATATAAATTTACTCTACAATAACTATACAGAATAGAATTCAGTAAGAGAATAAAATACAAACACTATCCTTGCAAGTTCTGAAGAAGAAAAAAACCTTACTTGAATTTAGGTTAATTTGATGATGTGCTGTGTCTTAGAGAGAGAGAGTAAGTAGTTATCAGTGATGATTGGAAAACAAGATCATGCTCTGTAATAAAACAGGTGTAATTTATATGGATCATTAGTAAATGAATATAAGAAATATATTAAAGTGAATATTTGGTTGAATGTGAAAATTAGCTGCCCAATAGAAATCATGCCAAGTTTCACCTATTGTCCATCCAAACCGGTATTGATAGGTTACAAAAAGGCTGAAATCAACAAGATGAAATTTAACAGGGCTCAATATTCTGTATTTGGATAAAAAAAATAAATCATACAATTTTGAAATGGGGGAGTTCAAAATGACAGCACTTCATAAAAACCTTAGTTGACCACTAGCTCAATATGCCAACAGTGTGATGTGGGCTCAATTTTTTTTAAAGCACAGTGTCTAGATTACAGGATCTAATGGTATCTTTATACTGATTAGACCACACCCAATATGCTGTATCCAAGCCTTGGAATCACCATATTTTAAGAATGCAGCAAGAGGGGGTGGGTAACTAGGAAAATAGTAAAGTAAAGGAAGTAGTAAATCATCACAAGAGGAAAAATTGAATCTCCTGGAATATTTAGCCCCAGGAAGAGAAGATCAAGGTGAAAGAATGATAGTTGCCCAAAAGCATCTGAAGAGATATAAGGTAGAAGAGGGAATAGATTTATTTTTGTAACTCTAAGAAATTGTGTATCTACAAGGACCAAATAGTTGGGAATTTATGAGGAAGTCTATTTTGACTCTATAGTTATCTGTTAAGCACTTATTATGTGTCAAGCACTGGGCTATGTGCTAGGGATGCAAAGACAAATATGAAGTGATCCTTGTCCTCAAAGAGCTTTCATTGTATTGGAGTTGCCGGAGAAGGATAAAATGATGAAAATTAAATATAAAACATATCCAAAATAATTATTCCATACAGGAAAGAATAATTAGAGTTGACCCTACAAGAGAGTCAGTAGTGAAACAATGAGTTGCACATCCCTGGAAATCTTCAAGTATAGGCTGAATGACTGCTTTTTAAGGTCATTGTGAAAGGGGTTTCTACACAGTATATGGAATTCGACTACAATACCTATTAGCTCCCTTCCAACTCTAAGATTCTGTGAATTTTAGAGGAAGGACATTCATCATCCTATTTGAATATTAGGGCACTTAGCTGCTAGCTGCCAGATCATTCTTATTCCTTTTTCAATTTTTTTTACAAAAAAAATTTTTGGTTATTTTTAACCTTTCTTTATATTTAACATACAAAATATGAGCATTTTATATACAGAGAAAAGAGAATAAGTATTGCTTATAAACCTTACAGTTATATCATAGGCAGTTTGCATTTCTTTTCAAAGTTATATAATAAATTCTACATGTCAAAGTCCTGCTTTTCTATTTTTCCTTCTTACTCTCCTATTTTCTTCTGGGGCAGCTAGGTGACACAGTGGATATGGGCTTAGAGTCAGGAAGACCTAAGTTCAAATTCAGATGCAGACAGTTACTACCTCTGTGACCCTGGGCAAGTCACTTGACCTCTGTTTGTCTTAATTTCCTTCTCTATAAAATGAGGATAATAACAGCACCTACCTCCCAGAATTGTTGTGATTAAATGAGATAATATTTGTTAAGTGCTTGGCATATAGTAAGTGCTTATATAAATGCTAGTTATTGTTATAATTATTAACCTTTAAACATAGTGCAATGACCCTCTTTTTTTCTTTCCCTCTTGTTCTTTCTTTTGTGCAGTCTAGCCTTTTGTTACTATCACCAATCCCCTTTCCACTCACCAATTTAAAACCAATAAAACCTTATAACAAATCTGAACATAATCAATCACAACTCAGTTCAGACTGAGACAGATATTTTAGGACTTTTTCTGCATGTTGTTATTACCTCACCTGCCCTCCAGATTCTTCGTTATCCTCAACTACCATGACCTACATCCTCCCTATGCCCCAACTGCACACAGAGATTTCCTGGCCACCCTCTTGATCTGGGTATCACTTACAAGTATTCTGTTTCCATAATCAAAAATTCTGAAATTCTTTTTTCTCCGTGTGCCTTTCTGTCATTCTATCATCACCCCTTTTATTTTGTTCCTCCTTAATCCGTGTTTTGTCCTCAAGTTCTTGAAGGGTTTTCCATGCCATTTGGAAAATATGCTCTTCCAAAAATAAGTTCATTAAGTGATGGCAGACCTCCTCCAAGCTACAGGCAACAAGAACCCTTCTGTCTGTTTCTATAGGACTCTTGAACTCCCAGGAGGAAGTGTCATCAACACATTGTACCCATATTTCAAGCCCTGTATCTCTCAATGGAGCAGCTAGGTGGCATAGTGTATAGAGTGCTGGGCCTGGAGTTAGGAAGATTCATCTTCCTGTGTTTAAATCTGACCTCAGACCCTTCCTAGCTGTGTGACCCTGGACAAGTCACTTAACCTTGTTCGCCTCAGCTTTCTCATCTGTCAAATGAGCTAGAGAAGGAAATGGCAAACCACTCCAGTGTCTTTGCTAAGAAAACCCCAAAAGGGATCATGGAGAGTTGGACACGACTGAAAAAACAATTTCACAGCTTTCAGTGGCTCACTTAGGCCTATCCTTCTTAATAATGACCTTGTAGTTGAACAATTCAGGTTTACACTCTTCTCCACTCTTGAATCTTATGGCCCCTTGCCCTGGTTCTTTTATTTTCCACCATTTTAAACCTTGGCCATCAGCTTCCTCTTCTTCTACTCACATGCTGCTTAGTGGTAATGGAGGAATTTGGGCAAATGTGCCAATAGAGTTCACCACAAATTATGTTTTCTGACCTCAAAGAAACCCTCACTGAAGCAAGACTATGCTTGTACTTTTTCCTAATTGATTGTCACATTCCCCATTTCTCTTGTTTCAGACACGCTCTCATTGGTCTTTCACACCTTTTCCCAGCCTCTCTCTTGAGCTCTAGTTCTGCAGTACTAACCCCCTATTTAATATTTGCCATTGGATGCCCTCTAGGCATTTCAAATTCGACCTGTCTAAAAACAGAAGTCATTCTGTTCCCCCTAAAACTATCTCTTCTTGTTCCTGTTCAGGGCACCACCATCATTACATTTGCTCAGGTTCACCACCTTAGAAATCATCGTGAGTTCTCAATTTCCTTCACCCAACATATACGATCGTTTTTACCTCCATATTTGTTGTGTTGCATTCTCCATACTCAGAGGGCCACCACTGTACTTGAGGCCCTCACCACTTATTGCCTGTACTATTTCAGTAGCCTTCTAATAAATCTCCTTATCTCAGGCCTTTGCCTAATCCATCCTGTGTTCTCCCCAGTTATCAAAGAGATATTCTTAATGCAGGGCTTGACCATATTACTCCCTTCTGGAAAAAATGGGGTAGCAGGTCCCTCTTATATTTAGGGTCAATTTAGGCTCCTCAGTTTGGGTTTTTAAATCCTTAATTTGCTTCCAGTCAACTTTTCCAAATTTCTTAAAAATTATTCCCCTTCATATACTCTACAATCTAGCCATCTTGACCTACCTACTATTACTTGTTCACCACATTCTATCTTTTGTCTTTGTGCCTTTGCAATGGCTATCTCCTGTACCTGCAATGCACAGTCTGCTCATGTCTACCTCTTAAAAATCTCTAATTGCTTTTTAAGTTCTGTTCAAATGCCATCTCTTACATGAGACCTTTCTTTATTATACCACAGTTGCTAGTGCTTTCCCATCCAAATTAACTTATACTTTATATGTATATAGGGGGTTGTAGTTAGATAGATAGACAGACAGATATTGTGTTTGCATATAGGAGTCCATGTTTTCTCCTCTGATAGAATATAAGTTCTTTGAAGGCATATATAAGTTCTTTGAGGGCAGGACACTTTAATGTTTCTCTTTGTACCCTCAGGGACTAACACAGTATCTGGTATATAATAGATAATTAATAGCAGATTGATTGATTCAGAATTGGCCAACTGAAATAGATAGGGAAATGACAAGCTATATTTTTCCTTAAGTATGAAGTATATAAAGGATAAGAGTAAAAAATTAAAACCACTCATCTCTTAATCATTGTTTTACTTGGTAAACGATGGTATTGTTGGTGAACAGTTATGTGGTATCAGCACAAAGTGAATAGCCAGAAATGCCCTATTTATAACTACTTGAATCTGTAATAAGTTGCTCAATTCTTTCTGGATCCTGAGTTTTTCTCCTCTGTCTACGTCTATGTAGATGAACCAGAAAGAACTTTCATTACAAGCTATTAATTAATTTCAGGGATGTTTTAATAAAGGCGACAGCTAAGGTTTTAAGGCCTTGTAACTTGCAATATTTAAGAAATCCAGTTGTTTCTGTTAATATCATACTAAATATCCTAGTGAACATTTCTGTACTGTTTGGCAGTATTCATTGTACTCAGAGTCAAAATTAGAGATTATTTTCAAGCCCTTATTAATATTCTCTTGAGTGAAAAGTTGGTTAATGTACATGAATATTAGGGATACGATATTCAAATTTGTGTTCATTTTTTAAAATTCTGAAACTTTAAAAAAAAACACAGGCTGCTGCAGAATCGGCAGAAGCACAGACAATTCGTTCTGTCCAGCAGACTCTGGCATCGACTAATTTATCGTCCTCCCTTCTCCTGAACACTCCTCTTTCCCAACATGCACCAGTGTCAGCATCTCCTCAGACTCTCCAACAGTCCCTTCCCAGGGCAATTGCTCCCAACCCCCTAACCATGAGACTGCCAATGAATCAGATTGTAGCTTCCGTTACTATTGCAGCCAACATGCCAACAAACATTTCAGCTCCGTTAATTAGCTCTATGGGAACAACCATGGTCGCCACACCATCTTCAACTCAAGTGAGCCCCTCGGTGCAGACCCAGCAGCATCAGATACAGTTGCAGCAGCAGCAGCTGCAACAGATGCAGCAGCAACAATTGCATCAGCATCAAATGCATCAGCAAATCCAACAGCAAATGCAACAGCAGCATTTTCAGCACCACATGCAACAACATTTGCAACAGCAGCAACACATCCAGCAAATTAGTCAGCAGCAAATGCAGCAGCAGCTGCAGCATATCCAGTTACAACAAATGCAGCAGCAGCAAATGCAACACATGCAGCACCAGTCTCAGCCTTCTCCTCGGCAACATTCCCCTGTAGCTTCACAGATAACTTCGCCCATTCCTGCCATTGGAAGTCCCCAGCCAGCACCTCAACAGCACCAGTCACAAATACAGGCCCAGACACAGACTCAAGTATTATCACAGGTCAGTATTTTCTGAAGATAAATATTGCGAAATTGATTTGCATTTATTTGGGAGGATGAGGTGTAAGGGTAAACCATATTTGGCTGAAACTATAAATTGTTGATGGTGGTTATGCAGGTGTGCATAACAGATCAATGGTCCTCTGAAGTGTCTATCAGATAGGCAATAAAGAACTACAATGTAGCTGTGTATCATCTTTTAGCTGACTATAAATCATTTGGTTTTTAAAGAAAAGAAAAGCTGTGCTCTTTCATGTCATGCCTTTTTAATTTATTCAAGCTTTACCTACAATATGTGAATCCAGTGGTCTAATAAATATGGGACATTACGATGACTGTAGACTGGCCTTTCAGAGTTTTATTATATAGTCCTTATTTCTCGAAGAATGAATGAATGCACTTCAAGGCAGTTTGAACTCATGAAGCCCTTAAAAGCACAGTTGTAACTACCTGTAAAATGAAGACTCAATTTCATACAAACATTTGTATGATGTGAATAGTTGATGGCATTTTTTTGTCATGGAGAAAAATAATGTAAATCACAGACTTTTGCCAAAGCTATTATTTTTGTTCTTAAAACTCTTCAGAAAATCAAATGCGAGTGATTAAATGTTCACTTCTATCTATGGTTTCCTCAAATCAAACCACAGCATATGTTGTAACAAAATATATATTACCACTGCTATCCCATTATGTCCATTCTAATTAGAAAAAAATGTGAATATTATATTCCGTGTTTGAGTGAAAAGTTTCAAAAAATAAAAATAAAAACACTGTATTTTTAAAAAGGAAATGCACTTAAATGAAAACAGTTATTACAAAAGTTAAGATTTTAAAAATGCAAGAGTTTTTTTATTATGCTGTCATACCAGTAGAATATTTAAAAGAAGCTCTACAACTGAATAATCAATGTAAATAATTTCTTTAAATGTTGTAAGTTTTCCTATCATGTGCTGTAAAATTTTCATAAAGGAGGCTTTAATGTAAACACTGGTAACACAAACCATTCGTTGCTACGTTGCTTATTGTGTGTTTATGCTATTTTATACTTTTTTATGAGTTGATAGCAGCAATTAAGTTGTTTGTATTTTGCTTAACAAAAAAATGCTTTTATCTTGCTATAGAATAAACACATTTCAGTAAAAAAAATGCAGATTGTGTTTTGATGAAAAAAATCTATTTTCTAATAAAAAATAGATGTTACATTTCATTGGGGGTCTTTAACATACACAGGTACAAAGGGTACAAAGGTACCACACTAAGTTTCATTGGAACCCAAGTAGACTTTTTCATGGTAAGTAAGAAATGTTAAAATTAGCCTAGAATTTTAATTGCCTCACCAAGAACTTGTATTTTTTTTTTAAAGCCTGAGATACAGTAAAAAATAAAAAGAACAGAAGTCATAGTTAGTAGGATTGGTACCTGCTGGCATTTCTGGTATTCCTTGCTTTAATGTGGTTGGTGAATGCTTTTTCTGGAATATAAATCCTTTTTTTTTTCTGCTTCTCCCATCTCAGCCCCCTTACCCCTTTTCCTCCAGAGAAGCTCTACTATGAGAGCAGTATGGCCACTATCCCCAGTTGTCTTGCATGATTAATTACAGCATCTGTCCTGTCAGAAGCTATAATGAAGAGGTCTTGATAAAAATTGCAAATTACCACTGGCAACAGTCTTAAACTGCTTATGATAAAATGAAAATTAAAAACAGCAAGTGTCAAGCCTGACCAGCATCCTAATCTGGAAAGAATGAATGTGAGAGATGGTGTCCATAACTACTATGTGTAAGAAAGACATACGCAAATAATGGAGTATGGATTCCTGAAAGTTGCTGTTGTGGCTCAAAGAATATTTACTGTATGTTATGGGTTATTAATAATGAATTCAGCTTTCAATATTTCATAATCCTCTGGTACTCCCATATTATGTACAAATATTGAACAGCAAGAGATTCTAATTATAAATTTATAGATTTCTTGCAGTAGAAAAATGTATGTCTAAATTGAAGCTTTTCATAAGATGTATTACTTGACAGGTATCAGTGTTGAAACAGTCTAAGGATGATAGCTAATAACATCTATAGGGGAGTGATTATTTCACAAAGGCGAGATCTTCTTGCAGTAGATATCTCATAGGCAGAAAATGATTGTAAAATATTTCTGTTGATTGAAACCAACATCACATAACAATGAGAAGCATTTTATATTCTGTTTTGAAACCTTTAGACAAATGTCTTCAAAATTAATTGCTAAACTACATGTGACAGTAATTGTGTATTGTTCTGTAATTGTCATATTGAAAGCCCATGAAGTATCTCTTGGAAAAATTGTCACTAGTGATAAGAGTTAATTGCAAGTGAAGTCTGTTTTCAACAGTTTGCAGTTATAAGCAGGTGTTATTACATCCATTAAATGATTTTATAAATCTTGGGTTTTATCACATTTGATTAAGTGCTGCTAAATTTACTGATAGCCAATTCCAAGAAAAATAGTTTAATTACTCCAGAATACACACACACACACACACTCATGCATGCATGTACGTGCGCATACACATATATTAATCACAAGACAGAACTGTACATTTAAAATGTCAAAGACTTAAATCATGAAAAAATAATTCTCAACCTTGTTACCAAAGTATATTTCACAAGATCCTCCAAAGCATATTGTGAAACAGCTTGTATTTCAATTTACACGTGTGACTGTTCCTATTCCTATGACTTAAGTAACTTGGTGCACTTTTTGTTACAGGTTAGAAATCACTAGAAATAAATCTGATGATGAAAATCGACATGAGAAAGACATAGTGTCTGATTAGTGTGACATTGAAATTCTGTACCTCTTAAGTGGTGCTTTCTCTCCTGACATTAATAAGTCCTCCCTCTCCACCCTCCCCCCCTCCCTGGAAGATATTTTATTACTCTGGCTAACTATGTCCTACTCTTGCATTAACCTATGCTGCCATGTGATGAAAGAACATAAGGAGTTTTCATTTTTTAGCTGACATGGGGTCATTAGTTCCTAAGTGAAAGAACAAAAGCTTAAATGCCTTTATGCAGTATAATTTCAACAATATATTACCACCTAACGATTGAAGTTTGATGGTTTTCTAGACAGATGTATTCATATCTCAGGTTTAACTAGGAGTCTTCTGCGGCCTCATTCAGTGGGTTTTTGACATCTGAATGGCTTCTTTTCCATTTCTCACTTCATGGAGTATTTTTCAGCACTGGACTTCATTCTAACCTTTCCCTCCCCCACCCCCCTTTGTTTGGCTTTTGTTTTGCAACAGCTGTTATTATCGTTTTTTGGTCAGCTGTGATTGCTGGAGGCAAAATAGGACCAGATGGTGTTTTGCTATGCATGAATGGAGAGTTAGAAGAGTTTGGATTGAATAGGCCAAGTTTGAATGGTGTCTATGCACCACCTGCCCGCGTTAGCAGCAGTATACACATCATAGTAGCATGATCTGTCTCAGACCTACTAGAATTGGATGGGAAAGGAGAGGGATGGGTTGGATTTTCTCCATATTTATTGATCTTCCATGCACTAACAGCATAATGAGGTGTACTGTCAATTTGAGTTAATTGGATATGACACAGCATGTACATGTAATCCATCACTCTAGTCTCCGGGTACACTTTATGGGCTTTGCTGCCACAGAAACACACACACTCAGTAATAGCAAACATTAATGGGCTAAGTAGGCAGAAGTTAAATAGTCTAATTGTCTAGATGGTAGCCTTAGAAATATGTGGTGGAAGTTACTGAAGAGAATATACTTAAAAATAGTGTTTACACCAACAAATATCATGAAATTAAGGATAGCTACCTCTCTTCTGATATATACTGATATGTTATAATTGATATATACCTAGATCAGTTCTAATATGAATAAAATACCCTAATCGTTGTTTAGGCAGCATGTTATGGTGTAAAGATCCCTGGACTCCAGTAATCTGTTTTAAAGTTCCAGTGTTTCCACTTAATAGCTGGATAACCTTGGGCAAGTCATTTCATTTCCCTGAGCCTCAGTTTTCTCCTCTATAAAATGGGGAAAATACTACTTACTTCACAGACTTATTGTGACAAAAGCATTTTGTAATCCTAGAATGTGAGCAATTCATTTTATTCATTATCATGGGTGGCATCATTAAACATTTTTGTATTTCAATATGAATTTGCAACCTCTTCAATAATATACCAATATGGTATGTCCCAAAAGTCTAAGGTTAGTTCTAGGGTAGTAAAGTTTAAAACTGCTCTAATACTTTGGGATACTGTATATATGATCAATAATATTAATAATAGCTGGCATTGATTTAGTGCTTTAAGATTTGCAAAATGCTTTACATATATTATCTCATTTAATCCTCAGAACCAATGGTCCTTTGAAGTAGTTAGTTACTAAGCATGTTATTACCCTTATTTTACAGATGAGAAAACTGAGACCCAGATAAGTCAAGTGACTTGCTCACAGTCAATTACTTGTTTGTAAGCATCAGAGGTGAGAGTTGAACCTAGATCTATCCTGATTCCACATTCTGAGCCCTTCCTACTGTCCCATGCTAAAATACAAATGATATGAAAAGATCATCCACCCACTGCAACTTTTGTTCATGTCTCCTTGACATCCTGTGCAGTGGTTCTACCCAATATGCCAGCAGCCTTCCCCTAGATCTTCCTGGCCATCTTCTCCAAAGAGACTAGGCTACTTAGGTTTTACCTTTTCATCTCTAGACCTTTCACCCTGAGGGCCTCTTGTCATGATCATTGATTGACTCACCTGGCCTATTCTTTCAGGTGTGTTCCAACCATATTTCGCTTCACTCTCTACTCTCAAGCAAACTTTGTGTTGACATGCCATATGTACCTTATTACCTCCTCTCCTATACCCCACCCTCCCCCAATTTCAGAACCATGGTCAATTCAACTCCATCATCGTTCCTAAAAGGGATGTGTCAAATATCCCCCCATGGCGATATGTGGCCCTATTCACCATCTTTCTAACTTTGAGGACCAAGTGCCCCTCTCTGGCTACCACTCCACATTGTATGTTGTTTTTGTCTCTTAAAATGTAAGGAGAGGGACTGTCTTGCTTTTATATTTGTATCCTCAGCACTCAGAACAGCCCTTTCATCACAGTGAGTCCTTAATAAATGCTTATTCTTTTATTTATTTTTGACATCGCATTAGATAGCAGTGAAGCACACAGACTGTTGATCAGCTATCCTTCATTCTTGCTACATGACTACTCCATCCCCTTTTCTAGACATACATCTCTCTGGTGATATTTTACTTCCTTTCAACTGTACAATTCTTCATTGGTAATATACACAGAAATATACTAGGAAAAAATATATTTAGATGAGCACTGTTTGCCAAACCCAGGCACATCTTTGTGTTATTACCTTATTGAACAGAATTTTTCAAACAGCATTCTTTCCATTCTATCCCCAAGTAAACATATCAAAGCTCTACATTTGAGCAACAGTTTCAAAAAAAAAAGGCAGTTTGTCCTTGAGTTCTAAGGTTCATCCAACTCAAATAAATCATCATATACAAGTATATGACCATGCCAAAGAGGAAAAAGTGAAACTTAGCAGCTAAGTAACAGTGGGACTAGTGACACACACACCTCTCCCTTCCTTGCTTCCTTCCTCCTTCCCTTTCTGTGTTTCTGGCTCTGGCTCTCTCTTGCTTTCATTCTTCAAAATTATTTTAGGAGGCATCATTGCCTAGCAGAAACAATTAAAACAAAAAAAGAAGAAATGAAAGAAGGGAGCAAAGAAGAACAGAAGGATATTTGAAAATATTTCCCAATATTTTAAATATTTAAGTGTATTACTAAAGACATCGCCTCCCTTCGATGCTCTTCATTTGGGTGCTCAAGTGCCCAAGAAAAGATGAATATGCCTCATAGCACCTTAAATGTATTTTTAGGGATAGAAGGCATAGACTATCCTCACATTAGTATAAAGTGTGAAATTATTTCATGTATTTTAGCTGTAAAAGGAAAGCCATTTTCATCACCGATATGTGTCTAACCAGTCCTTGAACTCATGTGATTAAATGATATGTAACACACCACCCTAGCCCCCTTTTCTTGAAGGCCAGGTAGATTAAATTTCACACCTTGAGAACCCTTAAGGGGAAATGAGGGGTAGGGAGAGGGATCTAGATTCTCTGCAATGACTCTAATGTTACCTTCCTTCTCCAATGATGTTTCCTTAGTCATAGGAAAGTAGGTAAGTCCTTGTTGCTCAGTTTCATTTAACCACTGACAGTCACATTTACTTTTACACAGAAATATTTACTTTTAAAAGTATAATTACAAATATACAAATTTACTTCCTAAAATGGGAGAGGCATAATCCCCTTCTTCCTTCTACACCTCAGTCTCTGAGGAGGAGGAAAAGAGGATTAGGTTCATAATTCAGCTCAGTTTCCATAGAGCACAATCTCAGTTCCCAGTCTTAAACCCACCCTGGTACTCAAGTTCTAGGACCCCTGGCTTCTTAGGGCTTCCATTCTGGGCTGGCTGCATCACCCAGATGCTGCTTCCAAAGTCATCTTTTCTTGAACTTGCAGTCCCTTGGGATTCACCTCCAGCACAAGAAACAAATATTCCTGGCCCCATTTTTCAGAATCTTGGAAAAAAAAGAGCAGGAAAAGGAAAGTCCTTCCCTTCTCACTGGTTCAGTTCATGGCATCCGTGCTACTGGTTAAACTGGAATCTTCATCCTCTGGATGCAGCATATAATATTTGTCTAAAAGAGGACAGCACAAAGGAAAGAACAGCTCATTCTTGCAATTTTAAAGACATAAGCAGTCAAGCAAAAGAGGCTCCCTCCACCTGTTGTGGTAAGGGACTCAGTGGGCTACATCTTTGGTGAACTGGGTATATTCCAAAGGCATTTCAAGGATGTCTCCATGTTAAGAGACATGGGCATGCCCAGAGAAGCCCAGGTTACAGATATATATGTGTGTGTGTGTATATGTTTATGTATATGTACATATATATACATATATGTATATATATGTATATTTGTTGTTTGTTTGAAACCTCAGGCGACAATAAGTATGTTGGCCCCATATTATTACCTACTTCCATGGAAGAAGCTTCACAAAGTGAAAGTAAAAGCATTCATTTATACTTCTTTAAAAATAAATAACACTTTTATTGGATTTAGGAAACATTTCATAGCAGTGCCTCAATTTATGTTCTGCTTCACAACTTTCAGAGATTTTCCCCCACATATGATGCATACCCCAGTCTTTACAAGAACATTGCAAAAAGGGAAGGCATCATTTATTCCCATTTTACCCCTGAAGCCACTGAGGCAAGTTCATATGACTTCTTGGTACTAGGTTGGGAACTAGAAACTAATTCCTTTTATTCCTAGTTCAGTGCTCTTTCCATTGCATGGAATTGTCTCTTACCAAAGGAGGCACAGAGTATTTTGTTACCTTCCTTAGTTTTATTTCAAAGAGATATTATTATATTATAACTGAGCCAAACCACCCCACTCCCCACAAAACCTTCCATATAACCACTTACCAAGACTGAGTAGTAGCTCAGGTTCAGCAAGTAGAAAATAATACCATTTCTAATGTCTGGAATAGTTCATGTTTGGAGGGCAAGATGGTAAAGCATTTCGATTAATCATTTGGGGTCTTACTGTGACTTCAGGTAAGTCAATTGAAAGTCTGTCCCTATTAACTTGAAAACAAAATGATAATTGAGTGAGCGGATATTAGGGTCCAGTTTTTATTTTTATTATCATATTCTTGATTTTTTAGTCATTTTCTGCTTCAGGCATCCCAAGTAGCCAGAAAAGATTTACTTGACAATGGAAAATAGACTCGTTGAGTGTCAGGATGTTCCAATGAGCAAGAATATGGCTGTTTTCTAATCCTTCCTTGATGGCTAATTTGCTCATTTCTCTACAATATCTTGGGCCAGTGGCCCCGAACTCTTTCCTTCCCTTCCCCTCAATGACCATTCTTAATTCTGCTATTCCTTTAATTGAATTTGAGTAGTTAGTCCCAAGAGAGAAATAATAGCATCCAAGGAAATTACAGCAATTCTGATCACTTAGGTGGTTTTAATATTCCAAATAACGAAGATCTTTAGGTATTCGGACAATTCCTGATCGCCTAGTAGAACTAGCAAATTAGACATTTCTAATTTTTTACAATTTTAGTAGTGGTGTTCAATTTTAGTAGTGGTGATTCCCAATTATGATATTTAGCATATTGTTTTGAAGAGAGGCAATGATATAATGGAAAGAACATTATATTAGGAAACAGGGTTCTGATCCCAAATCTATGTCTTAATACAGAGATCATGGATAAGACCCTTCTCTCCAGTTGTCAGTTTTCTCATCTCCAAAATTGGGGGTAGGAGTGGGGAAGAGATTAGATGAGATAATCTCTAAGGTCTCTTCCAGGTCTAACATTGCATGATTCTGTAGGATAAATTTTGGCAGCCATAGCTTTTTTTCTTTTTTAAACAAAGAGGAATAATTCCATCGGAAAATTTAATATCCTGTTTGCATGAAGAAAATGAAAAGTGCTCGGACTGTGTTTTTTGGAGATAGAGAGTTTGCATGAAAATGGTATGTTTTCACACATCTTGGAGCATTGAAATCTTGATTGGCAAGGGAACATGCAGTGCCTCAGGGAAATTATGCATGATTGAAATTTGTTAAAGAAAATGACAGTGTTATTTTGTTCTGGTTAATCAATAGAGAGGTGAGGTGCCATGGCTCAATTACTCTGCTGCATATTGCCAACCAATCAAATCAGAAATACTGTTTAAAAGCACTAGCACTAATTGGCTTTCTTTGATGAAGTTGAATTCCTGGGAATATTTTCTGCTATTTATTCATGGGTCATATCTGTAGTTTGTTTATTGCTATAGAACAGCTTAGTTGTTTACAACAGACAAAGTGCTCTGTTTAATTCTTCTCCTGAGGTCAAACTCTCTTGAGGAGAACAAGAGAGGGTTGTGTAGTTATCAGAGGAGGTTTTAGTTCTTGACCTACAAATGTGTTCAGACACCAAAGTTGTCTTTTTCTTTTTTTCTGTTCTCTTTCTTTTCTTCTTTCTTTCACTTTCTTTTCATTTTCATTGTTTGTACTTTATTCTTAGCAAGGGGCCTCTGCAGAGGGAAAGACACACTTTGGTATTCTGGAGGAGCAGTCTGGTACTCTATAACACCTCAATAGCTATTCACTAAGAGAAATTTGGGAAGCGCTACTCTGTCAACCTCAAGCACTTAATCATCTCTGAACATACTGGGGATGTGGGGCAGAATGCCGCAGGACAAATTAAGCACGTTTAATAGCAAACAAAAAGCTCTGTTAGTTTTTGGGGACTCAGAATTCTTGCTATAAGCAAGAGTAGAACAAGTTACTAAGCTCAAATTCAATGGAGCAGGGCCATAGCTCTTGAAGGGGTAAGTCATTTAATTGATGTGGGTTTGTGGAGAGACATCACTAATAGCCACAGAACTGCATGGCCCTTAAGACCTAATAAGCTATGTTTTGTAAGTCTGTATTCTTACAGTAACCAAGGGTTTTATGTTTGATACAGATGGTGTTTATATAGAGTATACGAGCTCCGTGTGAGAAATAGTCATAAAACAGACTGAGGTTTGGTATAATTATTCGCAATTACTATTGTATAATTGGATGCTGCAACTATTATATAAAAAATATTGTAGAAGTAGGCCATGTTCATACTTCAACAATAGTTATTAACAATAAGCGACATATGTTGTAAAATTTGCAACATATTCTATAGTGTTTCCAAACTAACAAGATTTGGCTAATTTGCAAATATGGAAGAGTGCTTTCTAATCTTTCTTGCTTCGGGAGGAGAATCCCTGGCCCTCACTTCCTTCAGACAGCGCAAGTTCTAGGCCCCCGGTATTATTTCATGAGCCAGCTCCCTAAAGCCACCCAATTAACAGATGGATTTGGATAACAAATACCTTCACAGTAAAAGCAGGGCAGCCCTGAGGAAAGGCACATATTTCTCAAGCTTTCTGTTAAGCCTGCAAATGAAAACATAGTTGGGCTAAATTGTAGCAATTTAGCCCATTAGCACACTGCTACTATAATGCTCCTGGATGAAATTAGTGGTTCTATACACACCTTGTCATTATATGTATACCTGAACCTCTCCATGCCCTAATGGAAAGGCAGAGAGAGCCAAAATACCTATCACCCCCAAGCTGCAAAATAACATCTCTCCCCACCCCCACATCATTAAAGTTTAATGTGAGTTCATTTCCTCTTAATTGCATTTGCAAAGCTATCATGTGCATGAAGGAATAACAGTTTTTTCTCTTTCAGGGTAATACAGACACCTTCTCTAGCATATTTGAAAGCAAACTCCTTTAGCTAGCATTTCCCAGTATCATACATACATACTTAGTGTGGAAAATGCTACCATTCTCCCATTAGTCTTAACCTTCCCACAGGTAACAGCCCTGCCAGGAACATCATTCTTGAGTATTAAGAACAGCAATATTCATAGTGATAGTGAGAATCTCTGTCACTGTAGTATCCAGGTGCCTTCTAAAGTATGTTGTGCTTGCATCAAAGCAAGGGGAAGGCTTAGCACCAGGGACATTATTTCACGTCTGTGGTCTTTATCTTCTGGGCACCTATCTGACTTCCATTACTCCTAATGGCAGATACGCAGGTGCAGGGTATGGAAGTGCTGCTCATGCTGGCCCATCAGTCTGAATTTCCTGTTACTGTAATGAGAGTGCCCTTGGATGTTTATCTGCCAGGTAACAACATCAGTGACATTTTGTGCCTTAGCAGTCAGAGAGAAGAAGAGTGAGTTCCCAGAGTGTGAGAGGCCCAAATATAATGTTCTGGGGCCTAAATTGGAACTTCTTTTTATATGATTTCCAAAGGAAAAGCTTCCAAATTTCCTATCTGGCCCTTGAGATATAAGGCAGTAAGGTATTGCTTTGATAACTTTTCCTTACCTTAGAGAGGAATTGAATCCTTGGCAGTCACTGTTGGCTTCAGCCTTCTATGAATTCTCAACTATCCTGCTGTTTTCCGAGAAGGCAACCTGACATTGTACATGCTAACATTCTCATCAACATAATGAAGACAGGGCTACATGTACTTCAGGTCTAGGTTCTGCACCCTCCCCTGGAAAGATGAACTGGAATATTGAGTCATGAGCCATAAAATGTAACATTGTACTGCCAAATGGCAGCCTAGCTTTTCTTATATCTACACCAAGAATATCCATGTATGTCCATGGATATTCCAAGCTGGAGTAGGCTATCTTAAATGGAAAGAGCACTGGGAATTAGAGCCAAATGACTTGACTTCAGATCCTGGTTCCATTCCTGGCTACTTGGTACTACTATTTGTGTGACTTTGGGTAAGTAACTCTGGGCTTTATTTTCCTCATTTGTAAAGTGAGGTACTTGAGTTAGACTAGAGGATTTTGAAGGTCTTTTCCTACTCTAAAGCTATGATTCTGTGGCTGCTATTACTGTCTTCTAAATTTATTTGCACATATTCTGTTTTTCCCTTTTACTCAGAACATTATAAGTATTGTCCAGCTTCATAGTCATGGACCAATTAGCAGTTTCCTGTCCCTAACAGGGGTACCAAGGAACTATTTGTAGAAGATCTTTAGATTGTTGAATTGAACCCTACTATATCCCACCAGCTGTCCTGTCCTAGAAGGCAGATTTTTTTTTTTTTACCATTTTTGAGACACAGAAGTGCACTGTTGAGAGTTTATGTCATTGGCTATCAGGTGCTGGATAAATATGAGTAGGGACAAAAGAGAGAAAACAGAGGAAAATTCCTGATAAAATATAAGGAGAGAGAATGGTGTCCCTCTGAACATCTAAGTTAGGTTACCATCAGATATTTGACAACCCCAAGAGAAGTCCTTACACGATAGTTTCTAGCTGCCAGGGCTTTGGGAGTGGTAAATACAAAGGACAGCTATTACTATTATGCTTCTTTCCTTGCCCTTTCTCCTCCCTCACTATGTATATACTTTTCAGACAATTCTGATGTCCCAAAAAATCTAGCTAGTAGCTCTTGGATCTTTTATCTCTAGTTCATGGATCTATATGCGTTTGGAACTTGCCCTAAAAATATGCCTTCTATTTATTAGTGCAAAGAAAGCTTAGGAAGTGGGTTTGCTTGAAGTCAAAACCACAATACACAATGATAATGCCGTCTACCTGAAATGCCCTTTGTGCTTTCTTTTGTCTTTAAATCCTGTTCATCATTCACAAGCCAATTCCAATCTTACCTGTTCAGGAAACTTTCTCTAGCTCCTGTTTCTACAGCCAACAGTGCTTAGTCTTACTTCAAAAAATTCCTTCAAAAGAACTGTAATTCCATCATTCCGGGCATTCCTTCTACCAAGAGAAATTACAGTGGCTTACGATCTTCATGATTTGCTATGATCAAAAACAAAACAAAACCAATCCGTTGCCTGGTAGATGAACTTCTTCCTAATGATGTTTCTCCAAGTGAACTTAGACTAGTCCTGGGTTGATAAACACAGTCTAACACTGGGCTTGGAGTTCAAGGCCTTTCCATCTTGGTAGAATGTTCTAGAGTTTGTGCTTTGCTGGCAGAGTCTTCACAAGACCAGGATCATGGAAGGTAGAGCCAAGATAGTAGAAAAAAAAGCAAGGCATTCACCTGAACTCTTCCCCAAACCCCTCCAAATACCTTTAAATAATATCCCAAAGCAAATTCTAGAGCAATGGAACCCACAAAAGGACAGAGTGAAACAACTTTCTAGCCCAGGACAACTTAGAAGGTTGGCAGGAAAAGTCTATTGCAACAGGATGAGAAAATAGTGCAGTTCAGTACAGGCCATGCCAGCGCAGACTGGGTCCCAGCAAACCAAGAGCAGGCCTCAGGACAACTGAATCAGTGACAGCAGTGGTGGTTTCCAAATCTCTCAAACCACAGACAGTAAGGGGGTAGTAGGACAACTGGTCAGAACATTACAAGGGTCACTTTGCAGGCATCAGGTGCAGGACTCTGTTGCATTGCTCATACTTGAATGTCCATTGCAGTCCTGGACCTCGGTCCTCAGGTGAGGAGAAGCATTAACACACCACAGCTTGGGGCTGCTCCTGGGGAACTGAACAATGGTGACAGTTTCAGGGTGGAAAGAGTACCTGTGGTCACAGACCGGAGGACAGAGCAAGAGAGTAATAAACACACCTGTCCCTAGATCATATCACCTTGGAAGAACTAAAAATTTACAGGTCCCCAGAATTGCTTCTGAAAACAGTTATACAAAAACCTGAAGCTTGGGATGGTGTTCCCTCTGCTCCAGAAACAGAGCTCCATTTTAACACAGAGTTGGAGACCAGGGTCATTTCAGTACCATGACAAAACAGCAGAGGAGGACTTCAATGGATCAGTCTGTGTGCAAGACACTTTACCAGATGATTAAGGGGTTACATTGAAGTCTAAGACAAAGTTTCTACATTTGAGGAGTTCATAATTTGATCTTTGTCCTCTCCAAACTCAACCAACAAGCTATTGTTTAAACACCTACTATGTGCAAGACACTTGCTACATGATGGTGACAAGCAAAACAAAAAACTATCCCTGTCCTCAGGATCTTTCATGGCCATGGCTACAAGCATCTTAGGCTTCTGTCCTTACTGGAGTTGCAAAGGAACTGGATGGATGTAGAGTCTACACAGACAAGTAAGTGCCATATAACTTGAGGAGGGATACAACACTTAATAGCTATGGGGATCAAGAGGAGTTTCCCGTAGGAGATGGTAGCTGTGCTTAATTTTGAAGGAAGGTAGAGGTGAGAGGGGCATGAAGGGATAGGGGACAGTAGGTGCAAAAGCATGTAGGTGGTAGGTGGAGTATTACTAATGAAAGCTGACATTTATTTAGTAATTTAAGGTTTACAAAGCATACATGTTCTCATTTGATCCTCACAACCCTGTGAGACAAGTGCTATTATTATCTCCAAATTATAGTTGAGGGAACATAGGTATAGAAATGTATTAGATTTGTCCAGGCTCATTACACTAGTAAATGTCTGAGGTGTGATTTGAACTTGGATCTCCTTCACTCCATGCCCTACCCTCTAACCATAGGTGTCCCACAGTGTTTTTTCCTGACTCCTTTTCTCTCCTTCCTCTCTCCTACACTCAGTGATCTCCTCAGCTCCCATGGACTTAATTACCATCTCTATGTTAATAGTTCCCAGATCTACCTTTCCTTCCCCAACCTCTCTGTTGACATCTTCTTATATCCCCAAATGCCTTTCAGACATCTCAAAATGAATGTCTAGTAGACATCTTAAGCTCACTATGTTTAAAATGAAACTCATTATCTTTGTCCCTAAATCTTCCTTATTATAGTAGAGGGCAAAACCTTCTTCTCAGTCTCCTAGACTTGCAATCTAAGTTTCATCCTCTCTCAATCCTCTCCAGCTCCCCCTATCTGATCTGTTGCCAAGGCCCGTCCATTTTTCCTTTGCAACATCTCTTGAATACACCCCCTTGTATTTTCTGATACTGCTACCACTCCGGTTCAAGCGCTTATCATCTCATAACTGGATTGTATTGCAATAGCCTGTTGTTGAGGCCTGTCTACCTCAAATCTCCCACCATTCAGTCACTAAAGTGATTCTCCCAAAGTATGGATCTGACAGTATGGTAGCAGCTAGAATGATGCAGAATTCTTGCCTTCTTGTCCACTATATATTTTCTTTCTAACTCCCTGTATTTGTTGAAAGATGGAGAATTGTTGAACAAAGTCTAATTTAAGGGAATAGGACAACTTCTCCAAGTGGGGTAGGTAGCGGGCCAACTGGCCCCACCATCTGAGGTTTTGTGACCCATGTTGGGAAGGTGGGAAGGTTTGTCTCCCCTGCAGAGTTCCCCCAATCAATAAACTCAATGGTTTCCTTATCACTTCCAGAATCCAATACAAAACTTTCTCTTAGAATTCAAAGCCTTTCATAACCTAGCCCCCTTCTACCTTTCCAGTCTTCTCACACCTTCCATCCTACCAGGTACTCTTTGCTCTAGCAACTTTCTTCTCCTTCTGTTCCTCAAACAAGACATTTCCTGTCCTGACTTCAGACATTTTCACTGAGTCTTCCATACCTGGAATGCTCTCCCTCCTCATCTCTACCTCCTGGTTTTCTTGGCCTCCTTTAAGTTCTAACTAAAATCTCATCTTCTATAAGAGTCTTCCCCAACCCCTCTTAACTCTAGTGCCTTCTCTCTCTTAATTATTTCCTATTTATGCTGTATATAATATGTTTGTCCACATTTGTTTATTTTCTGTCTCCTATTAGGTTGTGAGTTTCTAGAGAACAAGGGCAATCTTTTGCCTCTTTTTATATCCCCAGTGCTTGCAGTGTGGCATAGTGCCTGGCACATGTTATTGGGCTTAATAAATGTTTATTGACTGACTATATACTATACCATGACTCATCATTTCAAATTAGAGTCTACACTGCTCAGATTATAATTAATTTTGTCTTTCATGGGTGCTAGTTTAGTCTCTCTACGTAGATTGTAACATCTCTAAGAGCAGGAATTGTACCATCGTTCCATGCATCTCCCATAGCACATAGTACAAAGCAATGCACAGTAAATATATAATCAATTTCTGGATACTCTGCTCTAAGACATGAGCCCCAAAATATTCACCTTAATTATACTGATGTTGCCAAGTATTAAAACCAAGTGATGTAAAGAAATAGTGAGATCTCTTTTTCTGGAGGCTTGCAATCTAAGGATTATCCTCAACTCCTCACTATGTCTCAAACAAAATGAATGTAGAATGGTTTGAGCTTGGCCTTACTGGAAGGATTATCTTACCTGAACATGAATAGAAAGAAGAGACTGAATTTGCTAGACTTTTTTCTCCTAGGACTGGACATATATGATCAAGAACTCACCTACACATATATCTAATGCAGAACAGATGTTCCTATAGAGTTAGAGCATCCTTGGGCACCTTCATGCAGAAACTAATTGAATCTGACTTCCAAACAAAGATGATCTTTCTACTGGAATCAAATATATCTTCCTTTGACATCTCTCTCTAGAGTAGCAATTAGGACATTCACTCTTAAATCATAGGATCATCAAGGCTCATAGATCTGCATCTGAAAGGGACCTCAGAGAACTTTTTCGTCTGACCCTGCTCCTGTTTTTTCAGATGAGTAAACTCAATCCAAGAGAAGTTTCTTGACTTACCTGCGATTGCACAGGCAAGCATCAGAGGCAACATTTCAAGGCTCTGCTTCTAGACCAAGACATCATCAATTTTAGATGCCTTGTGTTTCTAAGCTCCTGAAACCTTTCAAGTGTAATCAGAAAAGTACCTGTGAATGAACACAAAAAATAAAAAAAAAAACTTTACATATTTAATTTTCCCACTCCCACTTTTTTTGTAGCTTTCATATGATTAATAAGGAAACTTTGAACCCATTTTTTGGCGCAGTTCAAGTCTCACCTATTTGGGGGAAACTGTGATTAACCCATACCCCTTAATGATCATTCTCTTGCTGAATTTTTCTCTTTGAAACTTTTCCTTTGAAATTATATTGGGATCCATTGTCAACACACCACATGTTGCCTAAAGTTCTAAGAACAGCAAAAGAGCACTTTATTCTCACATTACACTTAAGGTTAAGCTAACATTCATTCCAAAATAGATAAGAAAAAAATCATACTTTGTATTAATATGAGGAAAGACTTATCATTGTTTGTCCTGGATCTGGTAGTATAGCAGAGTAGACAGAGAACCTGCTTCAGAATCAAGAAGACCAAGGTTTGAGTCTTGCTACTGGCATGTATTAGCTGGGCAAGTACCACCTTCTCTGAGCTCTAACCAACTCTCTAAGATTCTAAGCTGCAGAGAAGTTGCATTCGTAGAGAGATTCCTTATAGGACTCCTATATTAGTGAAATTACTGCTACCAAAAAAAGTAACCATTACTAGATAACATATGTAGCTCTGTTTTTGTTCAAATTCTACCTGGGACAAAAATTGCTTTTTAGCTCTTTGATAGTTCGCAGATATCCATGTCCCCACTTCGACTGTAAGCAACTTGTAGGGAGTAGTGGTATCTTTGCATCCTTCATCATTCCACATTTTATCTTCAGCAAATAGCCGATAATTATTTATTAAGTGAATGAATGGAATTAAAATCTCAGTACCATGTTCTTTGATCACTGCTCCTTTGAAGCTGTCAGCCTCTGGCAAGAGATAGGCTAGTCAGTTGTTGGGGATATGGCCAGCTTGTGGCTCTGACATTTTGGCTGTGTGCAAGCCAAAGCTGATCTTGTTTTTGCACATAAAGAAACAAGAGAGTCTCTCCCCCCACTGCAAAACTCACTGAAAGAACCAGAAGCCCATTGGCCTCCTCTCTTCTGCTTTCCCGTTTAATAAATGATTGAACAGGGGATGGTGCTTAATCTTCCTAAACAATAAACTCCTAAACATTCAACACTGTCAGATGCTTTTCTGGCATTTGAAAATATGCCTGCCACAGAAGAGTCTATTGAATCTGGGCTGTGACTAAGACCGGCAGACAAAGAGCACTGTCTGCTAAGCAGCTCTCTCTCTCCGATCTTGTTGGGTGAAATCACTTGGTAGGCTACATGAGGCCTTGTCAGTACTCACTCAGGGCAGCCAGCCTATGTTTACCCCAGAGGGGGTGGAGCAGGAGGAAAGGAGGAGGGCAGGCAGAGCAATGAGGCTTCTCCAAATGGGAACACTAATCTGACTGGAGTATACACAGGATGTAGGAGGGCAGGCTTTTCATCTGGGGCCCACAAGCCTTCATAATAAATTAAGTCAAGGAGGTATCAGTTTTCATTGTTATGTTCTTATGTCCCAACACTCTTCTCCCTGCTCAGCTCACAAGGGGAGGGAGTCTCTACCTCAAACAAGAGACCATTCTGCCTTTGGAAATGAGAGCATAGATTTCTGATAGAACCACCTTGACAGCTTTAAAAACCAAATGCATGCCCCAATTCAAAAGCCACTTCCTACATGAAACTTTTCCTAATTCATGCCATCTTTTTCTTTTGCTCCATTAATCTCGAATATTGTGTAACCCTAGACAAGTCTCTTCTTTCTATTTCAATTTCCTCATCTATAAAGTGGGAATGATAATAGCACATACATCACAGAGTTGTTGTGAAGTATGAAATGAAATAACATATGTAAATCTGAAAGTCATAGGTAAATGTTAGCTATTATTATCATTCATATTCTTTTATATTTATATTTATATTCTTTTTTCATATTCTTTTTCCCTTTGACCTCACAGAACCCTTGTTTCTCATCTTTCAAAAACACATATATTATTGGACTTTATCTGTGACCTATGTTTGTGACATCATCCTAATCTAGACTATGAACTTCATAAAGGTAGGGACTGAATATTTGCAAACTCTATGTTTCCTCTAACACCTAGCTGCATGCTCTGAACACAGAAGGCAATTAATCAATGATTTTTGAATTCACACAATTTAAGACAACCTAGGTAAGGTAAACACTTAATATTGTTGGTTTGAAAGTGAGTCATGTCAAAACCCAGATCTTTGAAGGAAGAGTGCCATATACACCTCGAAATGAGGGTAAATAAATCCTTTGGAGGCATTTGCTTGAGGAAAGAATGATCCATAATTTGCTCCTAGGTGCCAGCCACAAAGAGATACTATTTTCAAGGAAAGGTCCTGGGGGATGAAGGAAGGGTAAAGAATGAGGCAGAGGAGCTAACTGGACAATTCTATCAGAAAGCGTATCAAAGGTCAATTCTTGGTTACCTTATCTTCATTAACCCCAGAAGAATATACAACCTCCTGAGTGAGGGAATCTTGGCCTGTTTAAACTAATGAGCAAGCTCCATGTCTATTTCAGGTCCATGTGACCTATTGTTCTAGGAATCTGGCATCCTGCTCTGTTTTCTATCTTCGCACTTATTCAGGAAATAGCTAAGCTAACACTCCATGCTTTTCTTGTTCAATTGCCCTTGTGAATGAACGAATGAATGGCTATCTTTTGTAGTAATACAATTTTGTGAGACTATTCAAATGTAGCATCTGTTTTGCAACGGGTCTGTCCACTGTTTTAAAGCTTCATCAACAGAGGCCTGGGCAGGCCAAACAAGTTGTCTTCCAGTGCGCAGAGGGTGAGTTGATTGACCTTCAGGTCAATTTCCCAGTCCCAGAGACTTTCTGCCAAGGCATACTCAGGTGAGGTTGGTCAGCTCAATGTATCATCATATGTTTCTGCTAAAGGACTTAGATGATTGCAATTTTATTTGGCTGATCTGAATCTTAAGGAATAGAACTCTAGATAGTTTTTATTCTTGGAAGAACAAGGAGATTTTAAATGATGTGATCAATAATTTATTAGCACTTCAGTTGTGGAGTGATGCCAGTAAGTCTAACAGATGAGAATGTGTGTATGATGTAACCTTAGCCTTGCATAGGCAGGCATGTTAGCAACAGTGACATGCATGGGACAAGTATCATAAAAGATATCATTAAGGATATATGTAACTGTAAACGGAGGTGAGCTGGGCAAGTAAACAGTAGAATGTAGACAGTTTGAATATTGCAGTGGTATCCATAATTTAAACAACCAGGACAAAAGGTGGATAGTTACAAAAAAAAAATAAAACATCAAAAGAGGCAAAGGAAGGCCTCCAAGATATTGGGTAGGTCGTCTACATAGAATTCAAGGAAAGACATAGGCAAAAATTGTACAGATCAGAATTTTGCTGGGGTTCAGTATGTACAGATGGAAGAAATACAAACTCTGGTTAGTATACCCAGAGAGATAAGCCTTAACAGAGAGACAGACCACATTTTATCAGAGCTGGGAATAAAAGAGGAGATTATAAGAAATGATGTCAGGGGTCTGTGAGATGAAGGGAAGGAAAGAAGAAGGAGCTTCTAGTGGACAGCCTTGATTTTCTTGAAAAGTAGGGATGGAAATCTTCCCTGAAATGGGGTAGGGGAGATGAGTTGCTTTGAGAAAATCAAGCAAAAAAGAAGCTGTGGTATGTGGGACACAGATCCGTAAAATGATCATTTTACTCCAGTGAGGGCCCAGGCGAGATTAGATAACATAATTTTGTAGTGGAACTCATTGGTATGGTTGGATGACTTCCTTTAGCTATATTCTGTAGCATATGAGTAGGAGCAGAGGAGCAGATGGTAGGAGTAATTCAGGGTTGGAGTTTGGCAAGGCATGAGAGACAAAAGAATAGGGGAGCAAGGGATTCAAGTGTAGAGGATAGTGGAGTTGAATAGATTCACTGAAGTATTAAAGTAAGGAATATTAGCCTAACTTTTCTGAGTAATGTTGAAGTTAGCTAGGATTTGGCTGTTAGGTTGTATTTATGTATGTCTAGAAAGTTCATGTGGTGCATCAGTGACAGAGACTGAGAATCCAGGCTCCCTAATATCTATTGAGAGGCTTTTCTAAAATACTATATTGCCTTACCATTTCTTTTGTCTGGTAAATTTGATTCACAAAATGCAGCCTCAGCAATGAAAACTCCCAGAATTTTGGCAAATTGGAAATGAGAATTTTGGATTATAAAATGTCACTCTAGATTGCTCTGAATCTAATTCTAAATCAATCTGACAAAATGTAGCTCTATGCAGTACAAGGTAATTTGATGTAGAGTGACGTTACATGATATAACGTGTCAAACCTTTCTTCCTACCCACCCCCCTACTCCTTTCTAACATTGAATGCCCACTATCAATTGCAGCAGGGAGCTTGCAACCAGGATTTTTGGCAGGTAATTAGTGGGCTGCATATCAGCAAGAGTGGGTCATTTTTATTAAGTGCTTTCACATCTCGTTAGCTGCTCTTCATCAAACCCCATCAGCATGCTAGCACGTTAAATTTTGTTAATCTCATATTGAAAGTCACTGGGATGATGGAGGAGACAAAGGAAAACACAATGGTGAAACCTTCCATGACCCCATTTCTGTCTGTGTGTTGGCACCTGGTATCAATTGAATTAGCCTATTGATAGAGAACAATGGTGTCTTATTTCCCTTTCTCTTAGTCATTCTATCCACCTCTCTCTCCACCCTCATGAGTATATTCATACCTTATACAATGTATGATACATGTTTTATATATACATATATATTTCTATATATATGAATATTTTATTCATTATCATATAAGACAACTTTTGTCATATCAGGGTAGAAATGTGCCCAAAGACTCTGTGATGGCTCAAACCCACCATCTTTAACAGAGACATTTCTCATTTAAGATGTGAAGGTAACCTGGGCACATTTCCCTTCCCTTCTCCCAGAAACCAACAGTATCTTGCAAAATCATCAGTAGGATGGGGCTAGTAAATGTTCTTCAACACCCACAGACACTAGTTTACCAGCCATGACAATCAGCAGATCATTTTGCAAACAAGTTATAATCTTGGACCTTAGGTGACCTATTTTGCCTACTTCGATGACCCTTGCTTTTCTCCTAGACTGGATTCTTTCAGTTCCCATTCTTTAGCAGATTGTAGGATTTAGAAATGAAAAAGACCTCAGAAATCATCTGGACAACTCCTTCATTTTATAGATTAGGAAAGAATAAATAAGCGAAAAATGAATGACCAAAACTTACTTACTCAAGGGCAGTTAGGAAACATAATGAATAGAATACTGGACTTGGAATGAAGAAAATCTTCCTTTAAATCTTGCTTGCAAGATTTAGTGACTGTTTTGCCCCAGGGAAGTCACTTAGCCTCTCTTAACCTTAGTTGCTTGATTTGTAAAATATATCTAACAATAGTACCTAAGCCACAGAATTGTAAGCATAAAATCTTTGCAGATTTTAAAGTGGTACCTAAGTATTAGCTACTATTGCATCAGGAAGCACTCACTAAGTACTTCCTATGTGCCAAGCACTGTGCCATTATTAATCTTTACTGTTTTCTGACCACTGAGCTAAGCATTGGAGAATACAAATATAAAATTGAGATAGATTCTTCCCTTAAATAGCTGATACTCAAATTGGGGAAGCCATGTATATAGGGAAGTGATAGTAACTAGGAAATTTTAGTGGATGGAGCGCTGTAGGAATAGATTGACTTGCCCTTTCCAATAGTAATTGGAGTTTAAATATAGCATTTATTAATCACTGTGTCAGGCACTGTGCTAATCTTAAGAAATACAAATAAAAGCCAAAAAACAAAAGAAAACAAACAAACAAACAAAAAAAACCAGACAAGCCCCACAGGAGAATCAGTAACAGAAAAAGAGTTAGAAGTAACCATGACTAGTGTTGGGTAGGTACTTCAGAACATGGAATTCTAGGGAAGAGCTCACCATACAAAGTAGTACATGACTAATTAACCATGTGCTATTTTTAATTATCAATCTGAAAAGTTGTGGAAGTTTCAGAACTGATCAGATTAAATCTCCCAGAGGAGGGTCTCTGGAGGTATGGTGGTTGAGGGGAATAAGTTATAGGATGGATATAAATAAGATGGCTAGAATGGAACAGTAAGAAGTGATTTGCCCAAAGTAATCCATGGTTAATAAGCAGTCAAGCTGGAATTCAGACCTATAACTGGTGAATCCAAGACTATTTCTATTCCCACTATTCCCATTGCTTCCCCTTTTCCAACTGCCTGATCTATTTATGGACATGCTCTTTGCTTTTAGTTCTTCTTATACTCTATTTTTAAAATCTGACCTCAGTCTCTCTTTGTTTTATGTGAATCTACTTTTGTCCCCTTTTGGGGGCATTCTGTTTTATGATACACCTGGCTGACCCCTTTTCCTGATCCTGGTTGCAGAGTAGCATAACTTGTGAACCCCAGCCAGTGCCATAGAAAGCATCAAGTTTTCCCTTACCTGGTTGGGAGCAAACTGAGCAGGCTATCCACCATCTTGGGGACAACTTATAATCTTCCATATTCCACAAGTGGATCCCCCATTTTGTGTTGCTCACCAAAGCATTATTGGAGGGTAAAGGAAGTTTTCCTACAAAACAGACCCTTGTTGAGTAATGTTTTTTTCTTCAGCAAAAAAATAAATTGGCCTTACTTCTCATCATTATTAATATCTTCAAATCATCAGAATGAGATGTGTTCTCTCTGTGATGAACTGCCCCCCACACACACACTTCAAGAAATAAGCTCAATGACTTTAGAAGCTCCCTGACTATTTTTCAAGACCCTAGGGTATCATTTAGCATGTTGCACAGTAATCAGATGCTGCTACTCGTATCTGAATATTTTTATTTGATTATTTTTAGCTTTTTTGCTTTATTTATATCATCAAATGAGATATTTATCAAATTATCAAATAAGATAATGTTTGAAAAAGTGTTTTTGCACAGTGTCTGGTATATGGTAAGTGCTATATAAATACTTATTCTCTCCCTCCCCCATCAGAGGAATATAGAATTTGGAGCTAAGAAGGAGACTTTGAGTTCATCTATTCCAAGCTGTGCAATCTTACAGGGGGAAAACAACAACAAATTAGGGTCCAAATGGGAAAGTAACATGCCCAAGTTCATCTCGCTAATACATGATAGAACTGGCATTAGAGCTGAGACGTTCTGAAGTTCTTGGTCCCACATCAGGGAATATGGAATGAGGTTTTTTTGTATGTTTGGGTTTTTTTTTGATTTGTTCGTTTTCTTGTTTTTTGTATTTTTTTATCAATAATGTGGAGTGATTTGCAGATGTAGAATGATAAAGTGGTTAGAGGACTGGGCTTGGAGTCAGGAAGACCTGATTCAAATCCCATCTTTGGCACTTACCAGCTGTGTGACTCTAGATAAGTCACTTAGTCTCTGTACTTCAGACAACTCTTTATGATTTAACTATGAAGTCCCTGACAGGTTATACTTCACATTGGTTAAAGGATTTCCCCACCAGATGTTCCCTATATTGATGAACTCCCAGATTCTTTGCATGTATTACTGAGGGGAGATTTATTTTGCTCCCTGCATGCTCTCCAATTTGGATCTAGGGATGATGAATGACATGTATTGTGTTGACTATGGTTATGGCAAAATTCTGAGCCTATGGAACTGAAGTCGGTCAGCCTGGGGAAATGAACTTGTGACTTCAGTCTTGGGAGTTGTACCTGGCTGAATCAAATGGTCCTCTGGATGATATTAGACAAGGCAAGTGACGGATGCAGCCTCAGCCTCTGTCTTCTGAGAGAACATGCTGAATGTAGCCTTTTATTCTCATGCTACTGTGGATCATATAGTATCCTATCATTGCCCTTTCCATACTTCTGTCTCCTGGCTGTAGCATGATATAGCTCAGAGTTGTGCTGGCAAAGGTGGAGGAGCAGGAGAAGAAGATGGATGCATTTGGTTAGGACAGCATTTTTAGGGGAGGTTATACCTGCCCTCGGCACAGCCGAAAAAAAGATCTAGAATGCTTTGTCTTGACATTGAAAGGGCTCTGAAGGCATAAACTTTCCCTGGAAACA
The DNA here is from genome assembly GCA_023548195.1 of Bettongia penicillata ogilbyi. Lineage (NCBI taxonomy): Eukaryota > Metazoa > Chordata > Mammalia > Diprotodontia > Potoroidae > Bettongia > Bettongia penicillata. The sequence goes on along the minus strand of JAJHZJ010000198.1, from coordinate 18,214,741 downwards.
GTCATCTATATAGATGGGAATAGAGATGGAGAAAAATATACATATATGTGGGTATGTATATATGTATATGTGTATGCACTCATTTGTATACACATATATATGAGAAATGATTTGTACTTGTGATGTCATCAGAGGGTGGAGATATATATATATTTGTATATGTGTTACATATATATTAAACTGTAGATCCATATTCCTATATCTCTATCTACATACCCTAGATTTTACAGAGAGAAGAGCCAAGTTTCTTAACCTCCAGCAATCTGGCCTGGGAAAGAGGCAAAGTTTAGAGCAGTGGAGGCTTGAAAGTCTTCTTAGTCTCCAAGAGGGGTGTCAGGCTAGACTAAGTCTATCTGGCATCCCTCAAATACTCCTGGTCTAGGGCTATGAGTCTGAGTTCACAAGTACATCCATTATCTTGCTCTTTCTTTCTCCCTCCTTCTCTCTCTCTCTCTCTCTCTCTCTCTCTCTCTCTCTCTCTCTCTCTCTCTCTGTCTGTCTCTCCAAGAAATACAAAATCCTTCAAACAAATGTTCTCATTAACCATGTTCTTCCTTCACTTCTCCCTCCTCACCCCAAACAAAAAACACCCAAAACCAAGAAAAAGAAAGAGGAAAAAAATGTTTCATTCTGTATTCTAAGACCATCAGTTCTCTCTGTGGAAACAGCATTTTTTATCATGGGGTCTGTGGTGAGTCACTGTGTTGATTAGAGGAGTTACTAAGTCTTTTACAGCTGATTATCTTTATAGTATTTCTCTTACTGTGTACATACTCTTCTGGTTCTGTTTGCTTCGGTTTGTATCAATTCGTATAAATCTTTCCAGGTTTTTCTGAAACCATCTTCTCTATCCTTTCTTATAGCACAATATTATTCCATGACATCTACATAACATAATGTGTTCAACCATTCCACAGTAGATGAGCATCCCCTCAGTTTCCAGGTCTTTGCCACCACCAAAAGAGTTGTTATAAGCATTTTTGAACATATGGGTCCTTTTCCTTTTTCTTTGATCTCTTTATCCTTATAGCAGTATTGCTGGGTCAAATAAGTAGATTGTAGTACAATAAGTAGATTGTAGTTCTGAACTGATTTCCAGAATGGTTGGACTAGTTCACAGTTCTAAAAACAGTACATTCGTGTCCCTATTTTGCAGTCTTCTCAAGAATTTGTCATTTGCCTTTTCTGTCATGTTAACTAATCTCATAGGCATGAGGTAGTACCTGAGACTTGTTTGAATTTGTGTTTCTCTAATTTTTAGTGATTTAGATCATTTTTTCGTATGTCTGTTGATACTTTTGATTTCTTCCTCTGAAAACTGCTTATTCATATCCCTTGATCATTTATCAGTTGGAGGAATGGCTCTTATTCTTATATATTTGACTCAGTTTCCTATATATTTGAGAAATGAAACTGATGTTTATCATATAAACTTTCTGCAGAGATTTTCCACTTCCCATGCCCCAATTTCCTACTTTTTCTTTCGTCATTTCAGATACATTGGTCTTATTTGTACAAAAACTTTTTAATTTTGTGTAATAAAAATTACCCATTTTATCCCTTGTGAACCTCTCTGTCTTCATTTTGTTAATGAACTCTCTTCCCCTAGCCATTGATCTAACAGGTAATTTCTTCCATGTTTCACTAATTTGCTTATGATACCACTCTTCATGTCTAAATCATGTACCTATTTTGAGCTCAGATTGGTTTCTTGTATTAGATATTGGTCTGTATTGAAGTACTGCCAAACTACTTTCCTGTTTTCCCAGCAGTTTTTGTAAGAGAATGAGTTCCTGTCTCAGTAGTAGGGATATTTGGATTTATCAATCACTGTGCTCATTTACTTCTATATATTGTATACATAATCAGTTCCATTGGCCAACCACTCTATTCCTAATTGCTATTGATGATTATAATATGTTATTGATATTCTCTCTATCTTTGTCTCTATGTGTGTGCATGTGCACAGTACATATAGAATATATATGTATATATATATATATATATGTATATACCCATATATGGTGTTTAATTGGTGATTTTTTTGTTTGTCGTTTATTTTTAGTTGGATTTCCAGTTCATTCATGTGCTCTTTCTCTCTTTTATTAATGTGTTTAGAGATATATATTTTTCTTAAGTACTAGTTTGACTACATCCCACAAATTTTGTTGTCTCATTTTTGTTCAATTTTTAATGAAATTATTGATTGTTTCTATGATTTATAATTTGATCCACTCATTCTTTAGGAAGAGATTAGTTTACAAATAATTTTAAATCTATGCTTCCGTAGCCCTTTATTAAATGAAATTTCATTGCATTATTATCTGAAAAAGGTACATTTAATATTTTTGCTTTTCTGAATTTTGTTTCTTTGTGAGATTTTTAATGCCCTAATGTGTGGTCATTTTTGTGAAATTCTTGCATAACTGAGAAAAAGTTATATACCTGTCTATTCTCATTCAGCCTTCTCCAGAGGTCTATCATAAATAATTTTTCTAAAATTCTGTTTATCTCCTTAACTTTTTTCTTAGTTATTTCATAGTTAGATTGATCTAGGCCTGATAGGGGTAATTTGAAGTATAGTTTTACAGTTATATGTATAAAACTTTAATTCATTTAACTTTTCCTTCAAGAATTTAGATCCTATGCCATTTGATGCATGTATGCTCAGTTTTGATGTCAATTCATTGTCTATGGCATCTTTTAGTAAATTGTTATTTCCTTGATTTTCTCTTTTAATTAGAGCTATTTTTGCTTTTAGTTTGTCTGGGATCACAATTGCTACCTCTGCCTTTTTTACTTTGACAGAAGTATATTACATTCTACTCCATCCCTTTATTTTAACTCTGTGTTTATCTTTTTCTTTCAAGTGTGTTTCTTATAAATAACTTATTTTTGTTTTCTGGTTCTCAATCCATTCTGCTCTCCTCTTCCATATTATGGGTGAGTTTATCTCATTCTCATTCACAGCTGTGATTCCTGTGTATTTCCCTCCATCCTATTCTATTTTATTTAGCCCTTTCATTTTTATCCTATCCCTTTCTTAAGAGTCTTTTGAAGATCACTGCCTTTATTAATCTACTTTTCCTCTTATCACCTCCTACATTTCTCTTAACTCCCTTTCCTTGTACCCAACTGTGTGTGAACATATTCTTTCATCCTTAAAGCAGTTCATATGAGATTGAGGTTCAAGTGTTTCCTGCTCTACCCTCCCTTGTATAAACTTCCATGTGAACCCCATTTATGAGATAATTTCCCCATTCTTCTTCTCTTTCCCCCATCTCCAGTGTATCCCTCCTTCTTACCATTCAATGCTCTTTTGAGATTATCCCAACATAGAATCACGCTCATGTTCTCTATATAAGGAGACTTTCTATAACAGTTCTGGTGGATGATAAGATTTTTTTGTAGGTGAGGGAACACCAGTCTTCTCATAGTCTCATCACTATCCCCACCTCAATATCTTCAATGATATTATACCCTAGTTTAGAACACCTTTAGCTTTCTACTTTGACTGCCTAATTCCTATCCATATCTTCCATAAAGCTTTCTTAGACTTCTCCAGGTCTTATTGACCTCCTTATCTTCCAAAGCACATCAATAATTACTTACCATATAGTGTACCATATAATTATATGAGCAATCAATATAAACTTAACATTTTAACTGACATATCAAAATGTATAGTAATTCCCATAAATATAATTTATGTATATATATATGTATATCAAATATGTGTGTCAGCACACACACACATATATATATATTATCTGCATATATATTTTTACATACAATATGTGATATTTAAGTATACAGATTCTAGCAAATTACACAGCAAGTCTTGTCTATTCTACTTCCATAATATATCCCTTCTCTGTGTCCTTCAGGCACCCTCCTGTTTCAAACCCCTACCACTTCTTAACTGAACAATAAAAATAACTTTCTAATTTGTTTTCCTGCCTTAAATTTTTGCTCTTTCCCACAGCTGCCAGATGATTAATTTGTAAATTACAGATCTCACAATATCACTCTCCTTCTCAAGAAGCTTTAGTGGTTTTCCTTAGCATCTCAGACAAAATACAAGCTCCCTACTTGGCTTTTGAAATCCTACAGAATTTGATTCTTACCTTTCTAACCTTAGTGTTCACAAATCCCCTTCATGAACTCTCTTGGGAACTAACCTACCTCCTTGTTATTCCCTATACAAGACAGTCAATTTCCCATCACCATGCCTTTGCACAGGCTGATCCTGTGCCTGGAATATGTTCTCTTCTCACCTCCACCTCACAGAACCCTTAGCTTCCTTAGTTTAAGTACCACTTCTTTAAGGAAGTCTATCATCTCCCCTTATCCCAGTTCCTAGTGCTTGCCTTCTAAGAACTACTTAATACTGATTTTTTGTATATTAAACCTTTTTGTTTATATGATTTCCCTCCATAAAATCTAAGCTCCTTGAAGTCAAGGTCCAAATGACTTTTGACCTGTATCATCTAATAAGTAGTATTTAGTAAATGACTGCTAAATGAAAAAATTGTTATTAAATATTCATGTGTATGTAAATATACATGAATGGACAGGGAGATAGATGGATGGATGGATAGATAGATAGATTAGACAGACATATAGATGAGATAACAGATGGACAGATTAGATTAGATAGACTGGAAGACAGACAGATAGTTTAGACAGATAAATTAGACAGCAGATGGACAGATAGATTCGCTCAGATATGCAGACAGATAGATAGTTTAGACAAACAGACAAAAGAGATTAGACAGATGGAGAGATTGATTAGATTAGACGGGTAGACAGACAGATAAATAGATTAGATATATAGGTAGATAGATAGATAGGTAGATAGATTGATAGATAGATAGATGATAGATAGATAAACTATGTTGCTTGGAAGGTGTTTTCCTAACAATCCTTTCAGAAAAGTAATGCAAATATTGCCTCAAGTTAACAGATGATTCCTTGAAAAGGAAACAGTGGTCAACAAATGCCAGTACAGCTTCATTAAGAATAGCTCATGCCTGACTACCCTCATTTTCTTTTTTTGATAGGCTTACTAAACAAGTACATAAGAGGAATCTGATGGTAACAGTTTTCCTAGATTTTAGCAAGGCTTTTAAATGAAATATCTCATCCATTCTTGTGGATAAAATGGAGAGGCAGAAATCAGACCATCAACTAGTTGGGAGAATTCAGAATTGGTCATGTGGGTAGCTTTTATACCTCTGTGGTAGGAGGTCTCTAGAAGAATACCTTAGGGATCTACATTTAACCTTCTGCTGTTTAACATTTTTTTCACTAATCTGGATAAAGTTATCGTTGGTGTGCCTGCTGTATTTGCAGATGACACAAAACTGAGAGAGATAACTAACACAGTAGAAGGCAGTCAGAACCCAAAATTATCTCGACAGATTAGAGTATGGAGCTGAATCTAGTAAGATGAAATTCAATAGGGATAAATGTACACTTTTGCACAGGGATAAATGTACAGTCTTGTACATGGATTAAAAAAAAACATCAACTTTACCATTTTATGCGAACAGTCTAAGATGGAAGGAGGGACATGGTTAAAAAGCCATTGTTCTTTTTGTAATTATTTTATAGTTTTATTTATTTATTTTTAGATTTTGACATTCATTTCCACAAAATTTGGAGTTCTAATTTTTCTCCCCATCTCTCCCCTTCCCCCACCCTATAACACCTTGCATTCTGATTACCCCTTCCCTCAATATACCCTCCCTTCTATCACACCCCACCCTTTCCTTACTCCCCATCTTCTCTCTTTTCTTGAAGGGCAAGATAGATTTCTATACCCCATTACTTGTATTTCTTATTTCCCAGTTATATGCAATAACAATTCTCAACATTCTTTCTAATACTTTGAATTCCAGCTTCTCTCCCTTCCTCCCTCCCCATCCATCCCCACTGAGAAGGCAAGAAATTCAATACAGGCTATATATGTCTCATTTTGCACAAGTCTTCCATAATAACCATGTTGTGTAAGACTAACTGTATTTCCCTTTATCCTACATTATCCCCCATTTATTCTATTGTCTCATTTGACCTTGTCTCTTCCCCAGTGTGTTTATTTATAATTACTCCCTTCTCCCATTTGCCCCCCTTCTATCATCCCCCTCACCCCACTTGTCCCCTTCTCCCCTATTTTCCTGTAGTGTAAGCTATATTTTCATACCAAATTGAGTGAGCATGTTATTCCCTCCTTAAGTCATATGTGATGAGAGTAAGCTTCACTTTTCCCCTCTCATCTCCTCCCTTTTCTCCTCCATTGAAAAATATTTTCCTTATCTCTTTTATGAGTGATAGTTTGCCCCATTCCATTTCTCTCTTTCTCCTCCCAATATATTCCTCTCTCACCTCTTAATTTTGTTTTTTATAGATATCATTCCTTCTGATTCAATTCAACTTGTGCTCTATGTGTGTGTGTGTGTGTGTGTATGTGTATGTGTGTGTGTGTGTGTAATCCCTCCACCTACCCAAATACTGAGAAAGTCTCAAGAGTTACACATATTATCTTTCCATTTAGGAATGTAAACAATTCAGCTTTAGAAAGTCCTTTATGATTTCTCTTTCCTATTTACCTTTTCATGCATCTCTTGATTCTTGTGATTGAAAGTTAAATTTTCTCTTCAGTTCTGGTTGTTTCATCAAGCATGCTTGAAAGTCCTCTGTATTATTGAATTACCATTTTTCCCCCTGAAGTATTATACTCAGTTTTGCTGGGTAGGTGATTCTCGGTTTTAATCTCAGTTCCTTTGACTTCTGGAATATCCTATTCCAAGCCCTTTGATCCCTTAATGTAGAAGCTGCCAGATCCTGTGTTGTCCTGATTGTATTTCCACGATACTTGAATTGTTTCTTTCTAACTGCTTGCAATATTTTCTCCTTGACATAGGAACTCTGAAATTTGGCCACAATATTCCTAGAAGTTTCTCTTTTCAGGTCTCTTTCAGGAGGTGATCAGTGGATTTTTTCAATATTTATTTTACCCTCTGGTTCTAGAATATCAGGGCAGTTTTCCTTGATAATTTCATGAAAGATAATGTCTAGTCTCTTTTTTTTATCATGACTTTCAGGTAGTCCCATAATTTTTAAATTGTGTCTCCTGGATCCATTTTCCAGGTCAGTTGTTTTTTCCAATGAGATATTTCACATTATCTTCTATTTTTTCATTCCTTTGGTTTTGTTTTGCAACTTCTTGGTTAATCATGTAGTCATTAGCTTCTCTGAACTCCACTCTCATTTTTAAGAACTATTTTCTTCAGTGAACTTTTGAACCTCCTATGTGCTTCTTCTCCTTGGTGAACCCTCTGGTGAGCTCCTCCTTGGCTCTCCCTATTGCTCTGACCTGCACATTATCAGTTCCTTGGTGCATCTTCTCCTTATCTTTATCCAATCAATATTAATTGTTCCATCTTGTGGGTTTTTTTGTGTGTATTTCTTCTTCATGTTAGGAAGTTGGGCTTTTACCAGGACAACAGAGGAACTCTCCATTAGATTTTTCGCTAAACATTTATAGGATTATTCTAATCAATGCCAAGGATATTATAATTGAAGTATTAAAAATCTGAGTTGGTGTTTCTGGGATTGGTGTTTGAGCAATATTTATGTTGGGGCTGAGGAAGAACAACACTTGTGAGTATTAAGGGAATGGAAAACAGTGGGATAATGCTTACACAATACGAAGTATTATATCCAGAGGAAAGGCTAAACTTGGACTATACATGAGCAACAAGTTCATTCACCATTGCTTTTCACTGGGGCTGCCTAACCTCAATTTAATGCTTTTACAAATCCAAGTTTCTGCTGTTTCTCTTCCCCTGGTGAACATGAAAGAGAGGATCTGGGTAGCAACAGGGCCTCTCACAAGTGTGACATTGCTCCATTAATACTTTTAGGATTTCCTCATTAAACTAGCCCTGAATTGATTCTAATATGGCCCATATCTTTCTATTTTTTCAGAAAGAAAATCACAAGAGACATTATCAAATACCTTGCTGAAATCTAGGCAGAATATGTCAATGAAATTTCCCTAATTTACTAGTCTAGTTCTCTTGTCATAAAACGGAAATTAAATTAGTCTGGCATGATCTATTGTTGATGAATCTTTTGGGCTCTCAGAGTTCACCTTTCTAAAATACTCACAAACTCTCCCTTAACCAAATGTTCCAGAATTTTGTCAGCAGTCACATCATGCTCACTGGATTATGATGGGTTGTTCATATAGAAGATCTGGTATATCTTTTAATTGACTAATTATTAGTAATTAAAAATGTAACATTTGGTCCCAAGCATTACACATGAAATGGGAAATTTACATATTTTAATGGGAAATCTTTACATAAAAGAGAGAAAGCTCTTTCCCCCCTTATTTGGTCTTGTTATAGCTCCATACAGCTCCAAACATTTAACTTTTATGAACAAGAAGGCCAGACAAATGTTATAGAGTAGGCGGTCTATCCTTCCTTAGAAATCTCTCTCTTCCACCTTTTCCTTCCTCCTCTCTTTATGTGATTCCTCATACGTAAGTTAACCAGGGATCTCCTTCTGCCTATCCTCTGGATACTCCTGCCTTTCTTAACCATTGGTCCTTACTCTGGAGCTTTCTCGTTTTTCACTTCCTCACTCTCATCCCATATCACAGCTTTATGTTACATTTAGAATTCTCTTCACCAATCCCAGTAATCTGTTAATATTTATACATTGATGATGTATAACCTCCAATAAGGAATAAGGGGAAAGGAATAAGCATTTATATAGATACCTCGAAGTGCCAGATACTGTGCTAAGTGCTTTTTTACATGTATTATCTCATTTGATCCTCACAACAACCCTATGAGGTAGGTGCTATTAGCACCTCCATCTTATAGTTGAGGAAACACAAGCAAACACAGGTGACTTGCTCTGAACCATATGGCTAATAAATTTCTGAGGTCAGATTTGAACTCAGGTCTTCCTGATTCTAGGCCCAGCATTCCATCCACTGCACAATCAGGAGCTTCTATTAAGGTCTTCATGATAATATGCAGCAATTAGGGACACACAATTAAATAATAATTAAGGAACACTAAGGACCCATAATAGAGTCTTTAAGCAGACTATTCCTTAATCTAATAGTTCAACAGTGATGGTTTAAGTTTAGTTTTTTTCTTCAAAATAATTTTTTTAAAAATAAATTTATTTATTTAACTTTTTACATTCATTTTCACAAAATTTTGGGTTCCAAATTTTCTCCCCATTTGTCCCCTCCCCTCACCCCAATACACTAAGCATTCTAATTGCCCCTATCACCAATCTGCCCCTCTTCTATCATCCCTTCCTTCCCTTGACCCCATATTCTCTTTTGTCCTGTAGGGCCAGAAAACTTTCTATTCCTCATTAACTGTATTTCTTATTTCCTAGTAGCAAGAACAATACTCAACAGCTGTTCCTAAAACTTTGAGTTCCAACTTCTCCCCAGACCTCTCTCCCCACCCATTTCCTTTGGGAAGGCAGGCAATTCAATATAGGCCATAAATGTGTAGTTTTGCAAATGACTTCCATAATAGTAATGTTGTGTAAGACTAACTATATTTCCCTCTATCCCATCCTGTCCCCCATTACTTCTATTCTCTCTTTTGATCATGTCCCTCCTCAAGAGTGTTGATTTCAAATTGCTCCCTCCTCCCATTGTCTCCCCTTCTGTCATCCCCCCCACCCTGCTTATCCCCTTCTCCCCCACTTTCCTGTATTGTAAGATAGGTTTTCATACCTAAATGAGTGTGCATTTTATTCCTTCCTTTAGTTGAATGTGATGAGAGTAAACTTCATGTTTTTCTCTCAGCTCCCCTCTTTTTCCCTCCACTAAAAGTCTCCTGCCTGCCTCTTCTATGAGAGATAATTTGCCCCATTCCATTTCTCCCTCTCTCCTCTCAATACATTTCTCTCTCACCATTTACCTTAATTTCTTTTAAGATATGATCCCATCCTACTCAATTCACTCTGTGCTCTCTGTCTCTGTGTGTGCATGCATGTGTGTATGTGTGTGTGTGTGTGTGTGTGTGTGTGTGTGTGTGTAATCCCACCAACTACCCAGATATTGAAAAAAGTTTCAAAAGTTACAAATATTGTCTTTCCATGTAGGAATGTAAACAGTTCAACTTTAGTAAGTCCCTTATGACTTCTCTTTGCTGCTTGCTTTTTGAAAAACATGCTTCTTTTCATTCTTGTGTTTGAAAGTCAAATTTTCTTTTCAGCTCTGGTGTTTTCATCAAGAATCCTTAAAAGTCCTCTATTTCATTGAATGACCATTTTTTCCCCTGAAGTATTATACTCAGTTTTGCTGGGTAGGTGATTCTTGGTTTTAGTTTTAGTTCCTTTGACTTCTGGAATATAATATTCCACACCCTTTGATCCCTTAATGTAGAAACTGCTAGATCTTGTGTTATCCTGATTTTATTTCCACAATACTTGAATTGTTTCTTTCTAGCTGCTTGCAATATTTTCTCTTTGACCTGGGAATTCTGGAATTTGGCCACAATATTCCTAGGAGTTTCTCTTTTTGGATCTCTTTCAAGGAGTGATCGATGGATTCCTTGAATACTTATTTTGCCCTCTGGTTCATGTCTGGGTTCTTTTTTTGATCGTGGCTTTCAGGTAGTCCCATAATTTTTAAATTGTCTCTCCTGGATCTGTTTTCCAGCTCAGTTGTTTTTCCAATGAGATATTTCACATTATCTTCCATTTTTTCATTCTTTTGGTTTTGTTTTGTGATTTCTTGGTTTCTCATAAGTTCATTAGCCTCCATCTGTTCCATTCTAATTTTGAAAGAACTATTTTCTTCACTATTTGAACTATTTCAAACTCCTTTTCCATTTGGCTAATTCTGCTTTTTAAAGCATTCTTGTTCTCATTGGCTTTTTGAACCTCTTCTGTCATTTCAGTTAGCGTATTTTTCAAGGTGTTATTTTCTTCAGCATTTTTTTGGGTCTCCTTTAGCAAGGTGTTGACCTGCTTTTCATGCTTTTCTTGCATCTCTTTCATTTCTCTTCCCAGTTTTTCCTCCACCTCTCTAACTTGATTTTCAAAATCCTTTTTGAGCTCTTCCACAGCCTGAACCCATTGAAATATTTATTTTGTATGTTTGGGATACAGAAGCCTTGACTTCTATGTCTTTCCCTGATGGTAAGCATTGTTCTTGCTCATCAGAAAGGAAGGAGGACATATCTGTTCACCAAGAACGTAGCCTTTTATGGTCTTATTTTTTTCCCTTTTCTGGGCATTTTTCCAGCCAGTTACTTGACTTCTGAGATTCCTTTCCATACCCACCTTGCCTCCAGATCTGCCCAGCTAGTGCTTGGGGTCTGAGATTCAAATGCTGCTTCCCAGCCTCAGGGTGTTCAGTGGGGGCAGGGCTGTTGTTCAGTGTCAGATTAAATTCAAGTGCTCAGGTCGGGGGCAGGGCTGCTATTCAGTGTGAGATTAAGTTCAGCTGCTTGGGTGGGGGCAGGGCTGCCTCACAGGGCTCAGTTCCCTCAGGGGGTTTATATGGAGATCTTCCGTAATGGATCCAAGCTCCTGCCTGCTTTGGGAGACCTTGTCCACTGCTGCCTTTGCTGCTGCCTCCTGAGGAGGCCTGAGTTATGGAGACACCCAGCTCCCCTCTTGGACAGCCAAAAAGGTTCTTTCACTGACCTTTGGCCTCTGTGGGTAGGGGGACCTGGGGGGCTGATGGAGATTCTGTCCCTCAAGCCTGCTCAGATCTGCTCCTTTCAGTGCTGCTTGGCCAAGGCAGGGCTGAGCTCTGCTCCGGGTCTGGTGTGCAACAGATCTTTGATGTCTTTTTTTCAGGGCTCTCTGGAACAGAAATCTCCTCCACTTCATTGTTCTGTGACTAATGCTGCTCTAGAATTTGTTGGGAATTCTTTTTTACAGTTATTTTATGGGCTGTGTGTTAGGGTCTAGCATATGTGTGTCTTTCTACTCAGCCATCTTGGCTCCTCCCCTGATGCTTTAAGTTTAGTAGACAGGAAGAGTTGATGGTATATACGCTTTCAGCTAAAAGACCAGTCACAGATTCATAGAATGTCAGAGCTAGAAGGCCACTGGAGCATTCATGCTAAAACAGTTTAGTACCTTCAGGGACCAGCTCTTTTCTTTGTCTTCCCTAGTTTTATAATTAAAGGAAATGAGTCCTTTATACTTCTACATACAGTCACCCCAAAGATAGTGTTCAACAGAAAGTCTTTCCTCTTTCCAGCCCCCAATCCTTAAGGAGTTAATTAGGGTCAGCCTGACAGTTGTCTTCTCAGTTGGCCTGGAAAAATAATCGAAAAAGTACAAAAAAAATTAAAATCTTTCTTGTAAGATTTGTACTAGTGTATTAGGCACTGAGTTTCCTGACTATTACTACCAACGCAGTCAACATTTTGGCAAAATGTGAAGAGGGCTCCTCTTCTGTCTATTTCAATAGATTTTTCACTTTAAAAAATCCAACTTAGTTTTCCACAGACCCTTGAGATATAATGCAGCAAATACAGTGACGCCCAAATGATTAACCTGAAGAGTAAAGAGATAGGAGCTAATAATTGAGATACAAAGGTTTGAAGAAGGAATTTTTTTCCTATCCTCCTCCCACCCCAAACTGTTTGCTTCTAAGGAGTGTAACTAATTTTCATGTTTACTTCAGGGACCCTTTTCCATGTTCATCATTTTTTTTGGCTCCATCATCAATCATTGTCAATTTGAAAAAGTGTAATACTTAGGGTCATTTATCCAGACCTATTGGAGTCTAAAATTATGCAGCTTTAGTCAAATATATGTGAATAAAGACTGTCATTTCTGATTAATGACATGTAACTTGAGTATCTTACAGAATCATCTCCCATCCAAGCTTTACAGGAAGGTGATCATGTAAGGTGTCTGCTTTTACCTCTAAGAGCCCTAGAGGACCTGATTTCTTCACAGTAAAATCAGCGGAGATGTTTCATGGTTCTAGTGATAATTATCACTCAGTCTTTGGATTTGTTGGCTACAAGTTCATTTCAGGTTGAAATTTTTCTTCTGATGGATGGTTTACCCAGCTTTTGATGATACTGTTTTATGATTTTAGTTTCCAAAATTGCCTGCCCTATTATTGGAAAAAATATTCCGTGTAAGACACTAATCATTCTCAGCTTATGCAAAAAAAAAGTGTAGAGCATGCCAAGTCTTCATCAATTACTCTTTCCATGATTCATTAACTCCCTTCCTGGAGCATAAAACTCCATTTCAGAGTATTCATAAAAGCACATAAAAGGAAAAGCTTTAGAAAGGTTGAGGGTGGGCTGAGAATAGTAATTGTCCAAAACTGTAAGAATAGGAAAGGAATCAGGCTGGAAGATAGAGGAACTTGTGGAGAATGAGTACTACATTCACATCTCCCTAGCTACAAGCATTAACCCAACTCCAAACATTATCCATTATTAAAGTCTCTAAAATAATCACCTTTATTTGTTTACCCTACAAACCATTCCCAGCCCATATTACTATATGTGTTCTTGGTGATCTCCTCTAATATACAGAATCAGAAAAAAGTTCTTAGACACAATAAATTCAATACCCCAAAGCCATGAGTCATGTGCCTGACCAGGGGTAGATGTCTAATTAGGATTCATCTTCTACATGGCAGAAAGACAGTCCTGTGCTTTGATGGATGTGGGTTCTGTCTCCAGGGATGCCATTCACAGTACATCAATGCTCTCCTGTCCCGATCCTCCTGTAAATCCTCAATAGGGATATGTGCATTATATTGGTAGATTTTCTTTATTTATGTCTTTTTTTGACATTGTATAGATGCCAATGGGGCATGTAAACTCTATAAATTCTTCTCTGCCTTTTCCTAATAACTAGTCCACCTTCTTTTCCAAGCCCACATTTCCATGATGGTATCTTTTATCCTACTCCTCTCATACAATTCTTCATTGGTAAAGTGCTATAGCTGACTCACTCCCAACAGTGCCTTTTTGTTGCCTCTTGGATGATCTTCAGCTTTAATCCTTCAGACACTCAATCAATCAATTAATTGAGCAATCAATAATCATTTGTTTAGCACCTAATGTGTGCCAAGCACTATGCTAAATACTGGGGATGCAAAGAGGCAAATAGCAGTCCTTGCTCTCAAGGAGTTTGCAAGTTAATGGGAGAGATAACATGCAAACAAATCTATATAAAGCAAGCTATGTTCAGGATAAATAGGAAATAATTAACAGAGGGAAGACCCTAGAATCAAAAGGATTGGGGAAGGCTTCTTGTACAAGGCAATATTTTATTTGGGGTTTAAAGGAAGCTACAGAGGTCAGTAGTAGAATAGGAGAAGGAGAGCATTCCAAACATGGGGGAAAGATAGAGAGAATGTCTGGAACCAAAAAAGGGAGTGTCTTGTTCATGGAACAGTCAGGAGACCAGTGTCACTGGTTTGTTGGAGAGTGAGGTATAAGAACACTGGAAAAGTGGGAGAGGACTAGGTCATATAAAGGCTTCGAATGCCAAACCGCATTTGTGTTTTCTCTGGGAGCTAAAAAGAGGCCACTGGAGTTTATTGAGTGTGTGTGTGTGTGTGTGTGTGTGTGTGTGTGTGTGTGCGTGTGTGTGTGTATGTCTATGTGTCTGTGTGGATGTGTGTGTGGGGGGTATGTCGTGATATGATTACACCTGTGTTTTAGAAAAATCACTTTATTGGCTGAATAGAGGAGGTATTGGAGTGGGAAGAGACTTAAAAGTGGGAAGGCCTACCAGCAAGCTATTTTAATAATATAGGCATTAGGTTTTCAAATTGCATTCAAATGCTACAAAAGTAGTTTTAAATCATTTACAATGCCCAGTATATGTCCATGTAATTTCTGGTTCATCTTTTGTGAAATTTCAAGTTTTTACTTTCCAATCCAAAAAATGTTTCTTTAACCCTTATTATGCAGTAGGCAATGGGCTTTTGCACTAGGGATACAAAGATGAAAAATGACAATCTGTACTGTCAGGGAGCTTTTTAAAAAATGTACTATTTTATTTTCCCCCAAAATTGTAAAAAAAACAATTTTAGCATTATTTTTTTTTAAATTTTGAGTTCCAAATTCTCCTCCTTCCTCATCTCCACCCCCTGAAGGCAGTCAATTTCATATAGGTTATACATGTTAGTTATGTTGTAAAACAACAAGAAGAAAAATAAAGAAAAAGTTTGCCTCAATCTGCATTCAGACTCCAGCAGTTCTTTCTCTGAAGATGGATAGCATTTTTCATTTTAGGTCCCTTAGAATTGTCTTGCTGTGAAAAGCTAAGTCATTCACAACTGACAATCATGTAATGTTGCTGTCACTGGATGCAGTTTTCTCCTGGTTCTTCTCATTTCACTTTGTATTAGTTCATAGAAGTCTTTCCAGGTTTTCCTGAAACCATCCTGCTTGTCATTTTTTTTTTTGTTGCTGCTGTTATCATCATCATCATCATCATCATCATTTTATTTTTAAATTTTTATTTATTTATTTTTAGTTCTCACCATTCATTTCCACAAGATCTTGAACTCTAAACCCTCTCTCCATCTCTCCCCTCCCTCACACACCCTGAGATGGCATGTAATCTGATTACCCCTTCCCCCAGTTCACCCTCCCCTCTATTATTCCTCTCCTCTTATCCCCTTCCCCATTACTTTCATGAAGGGCAAAATAGATCTCTATACCCCGCTGCCTATACATCCCACCTCCAAGCTGCATGCAAAACCATTTTTTTTAATATTTGTTTTTAAAACTTTGAGTTCCAAATTCTCTCCCTTTTTCCCTCCCCACCCACCCCCATTGAGAAGGCAAGAAATTCAATATAGGTTATATATGTGTAGTTATGCAAAACACCTCCATAATAGTCATATCGTGAAAGACTAACTATATTTCCTTCCATCCTATTCCACCCCCAATAGAATACTATAGAATAGAAATGGAATACTATTTTCTCCTTTGACTGTGTCTCTTTTCCAAAGTATTTGCTTCTGACCACCCCTTCCACAGTCTTCCCTTCTTTCTATCGCCCCCCCTTTTTATCACCTTCCCCGCTACTTTCCTGTAGGATAAGATACCCAATTGGGTATGCATGTTATTCCATCCTTAAGTCAAATCTGATGAGAGTATGGTTCACTCATTCCTTCTCACGTTCCCCCTCTTCTCCTTCATTGTGAAAGCTTTTTCTTGCCTCTTTTATGTGCCTCTTTTATTTACCCCATTCTCTCTCTCCCTTTCTCCTTCTGCCAATATATTCCTCTCTCATCTCTTATTTTTACTTTTAGATATCTTCTATCTATCTATCTATGTATCTAAAATCATTTTTTCCAACTAACCTAATACTGAGAAAGGTCTCATGAGTTACAAATATTATCTTTCCATGTACGGATGTAAACAGTTCAACTTTAATGTCTCTTATGATTTTTCTTTCCTGTTTACCTTTTCATGCTTCTTTTGATTCTTTTATTTGAAAGTCAGATTTTCTATTCAGCTCTGGTCTTTTCATCAAAGATGCTTGCAAGTCCTCTATTTCACTGAATATCCATTTTTTCCCTGAAGGATTATAGTCAGTTTTGTTGGGTAGGTGATTCCCGAGCTCCTCTGACTTCTGGAATGTAATATTCCAAGCCCTTAAATCCCTTAATGTAGAAGTTGCTAGATCTTGTGTTATCTTGATAGTATTTCCACAGTACTCAAATTGTTTCTTTCTGGCTGCTTGCAATATTGAGAATTTGGCTACAATATTACTCAGTTTTCCTTTTAGGATCTCTTTCCAGAGGCTATCAGTAGATCCTTTCAATTTCTATTTTACCCTCTGGTTCTAGAATACTAGGGAAGTATTTCTTGATAATTTCTTGAAAGATGATGTCTAGGCTCTTATTTTTTGATTATGGCTTTCAGGTAGTCTAATAATTTTTAAATTTTCTCTCCTTGATCTATTTTCCAGGTCAGTGATTTTTCAATGAGATATTTCACATTGTCTGCTATTTTTTCATTCTTTTGATTGTGTTTTATAATTTCTTGGTTTCTCATAAATTCATTAGCTTCCCTCTAATTTTGAGGGAATTATTTTCTTCAGTGAGCTTTTGGACATCCTTTTCCATTTGACCAATTCTACTCTTTAAGTCATTCTTTTCCTTATTGGCTTTTTGGACTTCTTTTGCCATTTAGGTTAGTCTATTTTTTAACGTGTTATTTTCTTCAGTACTTATTTTTGGTCTCCTTTTGCAAGCTGTTGACTTGATTTTCATGATTTTCTTGCATTGCTCATTTCTCTTCCCAATTTTTCCTCTACTTCTCTTACTTGATTTTCAAAATCCTTTTTGAGCTCTTCCATGGCCTATAAGCAATTCATATTCCTCTTTGAGGCTTTTGATATAGGAGCTTTGACTCTGCTGTCCTCCTCTGGTTGTATGCCCTGGTTTTCCTTGTCACCAGAGTAAGATTCTGTAATCTGGGTTCTTTTATCATGTCTTCCCAGCCAAGCACTTGGCTTTCTAACTCTTTGTCAAGGTAGCAGTGTTGGATGGACTGTCTTAGGTTTTAGGGATTTTGTGTCAGCTGCTTGATCCCCCACTATCTGTGGGCCCAGAGCTCTAGAAGCAGCCTCTGCCACTGCTGCTGCTACCACCACCCCCACTACCCTAGGGCTGGGACCAGACCTGGTCAGACAGTGCTCCTTTTTCACCTTTGTCCCACAGAGTTTTCCCACTGATCTTTTGGGGTTTTATGGTTTGAGAAGTCTGGAAAGTGCTGCAGCTGCCAATGATTCAGTCCCTTGAGGGTTTGGCCCATCTGTTCCATTGTGATCCCCTCAAGACTGTGCTCCACTCCCTGCCTGGTGCAAAATATCCTTCCTGTCAACTTTCCAGGTTACCTTGGGCTGGGGATTTTTTTCACTCTGTCATTTTGTGGGTTCTGTAGCTCTAGAATTTGTTTAGAGTCATTTTTATAGGTATTTGGAAGGCTTTGTGGGAGAGCTCAGGGAAGTCCCTGCTTTTACTCTGCCATCTTGGCTCCACCCCACTCTTTTTTTTTTTTAATATGTATGTATTTTTTTAATTGAACACTTAAAAATAATTTTAACGTTCATTTTTAAAACTTTGAGTTCCAGATTCTTTCTCTTCCTCATTACCTACCCCACCCATTGAGAAGGCAAGCAGTTTGATATAGATTATACATGTGTTGTCATGCAAAACATATCCATAGTCATGTTGTGAAGGAAAACATAGCCCAAAAGAACCTTAAGAAAAATCAAATTAAAAAAAAAGTATGCTTCAATCTGTATTTAGACATCATCAGTTCTTTCCCTGGGGATGGAGAGCATTTTTCATTGTAAGTCTTTAAGAGTTGTCTTAGATTGTTGTATTGCTAAGAATAGCTAAATCCAGGGGTGATCCACCACTCTGTTTCTTAGCCAGTACCAGATAGTTTTGATGATGAACACTTTATAATATCATTTGCAATCTGGTACAGACAGGCCATCTTCCTTCACATTTTTTTATTCATTCCCTTAATATTCTTGACCTGAACTTTTGTTCTTCCAGATGAATTTGTTTTATTACTTTTTTCTAATTATAAAATAAATTTTGTAGTTTGATTGATATTGCACTGAATAAGTAAATTAATTTAGGCATTATTGTTATTTTATTACATTAGCATGGCTTATCCATGAGCAATAGATATTTTCCCAGTTGTTTAGATGTCTTTGTTTGAAAAGTGTTTTGTAATTGTGTTCATATAATTCATGAGTTTGTCCTAGAAGCTAGATTCTGAAGTATTTTATATTGTATACAGTTATTTTAAATGGATTTTTCTTTCTATCTCATGCTACTGGAAGTTAACTATTTCAACTAGTTTTTTACTTGATTCTATAAGTATACTATCATAACATCTACAAAGAGTGATAGTTTTATTTCCTTATTGCCTATTCTAATTTCAATTTATTTTCATCTTTTATCTCAATATTTAGTATTTCTATTACAATATTGAATAATAGTAATTATAATAGGCATCCTTGCTTTACCAATATTCTTACTGGAAAGACTTCTAGCTTAGCCCCATTATGGATAATTCTTACTTCTGGTTTTAGATAGATATTACTTATCACTTTAAGGAAAGCTCCATTTATTCCTGACTTCTTTAGTGTTTTTAACAGAAATGCGTGTTGTATTTTGTCAAAAGCATTTTTTGTACCTATTAAGATAATCATGATTCCTCTTAGTTTTGTTATGGTTATGTTCAATTATGCTGAGATTTTCCTAATATTTAACCAGCCTTGCATTCCTGGCATAAAACTCACCTGGTCATTATGTATGATTCTTGTGATATATTGCTGTATATTTTGCTATTTTTTTATTTGAAATTTTTGCATCAATATTCATTAGGGAAATTGGTCTATAGTTTTCTTTCTCTGTTTTAGCTCTTCTTGCTTTAGGTATTAGCACCGTATTTATATCACAAAAGTAATTTGGTAAGATTCCTTCTTCACTTATTTTGCCAAACAGTTTATATAGTATAGGAATTAATTGTTCTTTAAATATTTAGGAGAATTCCTTTGTGCATCCATCTGGTGCTGGGTTTTTCTTTATCTTAGGGATTTCATTAATGGCTTGTTCAAATTTCATTTTCTCTCCGTTTCTTTTTCTGAATTCTAAATTTTCTAAATTCTATTTCCTCTTCTGTTAATCTGGGCAATTTATATTTTTGTAAATATTCATAGATTTTGCTTAGATTGTCACATTTAGTGGCATATAATTTGACACAGTAACTTCTAATAATTGCTTTAATGCCCTCTTCATTGGTGGTGAATTCACTCTTTTCATTTTTGATACTGGTCACTTGTCTTTCTTTTAAAAAAATCAAATTAACAAGTGGTTTATTGTTGTTGGTTTTTTTTTCATAAAACCAGCTTCAAGTTTTATTTATTATCTCAATAGTTTTCTTATTTTCAATTTTAATAATCTCTCCTTAGATTTTCAGAATTTCCAATTTGGGACTTAATTGAGAATTTTAAATTTGTTCTTTTTCTAGTGTTTTTAGTTGCATGCCCAATTCACTGATTTGCTCTTTCTCTGTTTTATTGTAAGAATTTAGAAATATAAAATTTCACTTAAGTTCTGCTTTGGCTGCATCCCATAAATTTTGACATGCTGTCTCATTGTTCTCATTCTCTTTAATGAGATAACTGATTATCTTGATGATTTGTTCTTTGACCCACTCATTCTTTAAGTTTAGATTATTTAGTTTCCAATTAATTTTTAATCTTTCTACTGCACTCTATTAAATGTAATTTTTACATTATGATCTGGAAAGGATGCATTTAATATTTCTGTTTTTTTTTTTCATTTGATTCAGTGTTTATACTCTAATAAATAGTCAATTTTTGTGTAGGTGCCATGTACCACTGAGAAAAAAGTCTATTCCTTTTGGCTGTGAAAATTGTTAAACCCTGTTTTTTGTTGATGCTACCACTCCAGAATTTGTTTTGAGATATTAAATTATAGTTGTATGGGAGAGTTTAGGCAATTTCCTGCCTCATTATGTCATCTTAGATCCTGAAGCTCTACTATATATATTTAAAACAGGGTTTATTTTTCTTGTTTTCTCAATGGATGGAAAAGAAAAAAAATGGAAGGAAAAAAGTTTGGAACTGACAAAATAAAATTTAATTTAAAAAACTGATAAGCAGCTAACTAGGGTGCACAGTGTTGATCTTTGAGTCAGGAAGACATATTAAAATTAAAATCTCTGCTGGGAGGAGCCAAGATGGTGGAGTAGAAAAACTCATGTATTCTAGCTCCGAATCCACAGCCCATAAATTTCCTGTAAAAAGAACTCCCCACAAATTCTGGAGCAGTGGAAGCAGCACTGCAATGCAGTGGAGGAGATTTCCGTTCCAGAGAGCCCTGAAAAACCATCCCCAAAGGTCCATCGCAAACCGGACAGCAAAGCCCAGCACTGTCCTGCCTGCACTGCCCGAGAGGAGCAGATCCAAGCAGGCTTCAGGGACAGAACCTCTGGTGGCCACGAAGGTCCCTCCACACACAGGCGCTACAGGTCAGTGAGAGAGACTTCTAGGCTGTCCGAGAGGGGAGAGGAGTGTCTACATACCTCAGGCCCCCTCAGGAGGCAGCAGCAGAGACAGGGACAGCAGCTGACCCGGGCTCCTGGAGCAGACGGGAGCTCAGACCCATTACTGAAGGTCTCTGCATAAACCCCTGAGGGAACTGAGCCTGGGAGGTGGCCCTGCCCCCACCTGAGCACCAGAACTTAAGCTCACATTGAATAGCAGCCATGCCCTCTAGTGAAAGCTCTGAGGCTTGGAAGCAGCATTTGAATCTCAGACCCCAAGCACTAGCTGGGAAGATCTGGAGGCAAGGTGGGTATGGAAAGGAATCTCAGAAGTCAAGTAACTGGCTGGGAAAATGCCCAGAAAAGGGAAAGAAAATAAGACCATAGAAGGCTACGTTCTTGGTGAACAGATATGTCCTCCTTCCTTTCTGATGAGCAAGAACAATGCTTACCATCAGGGAAAGACATAGAAGTCAAGGCTTCTGTATCCCAAACATACAAAATAAATATTTCAATGGGTTCAGGCTGTGGAAGAGCTCAAAAAGGATTTTGAAAATCAAGTTAGAGAGGTGGAGGAAAAACTGGGAAGAGAAATGAAAGAGATGCAAGAAAAGCATGAAAAGCAGGTCAACACCTTGCTAAAGGAGACCCAAAAAAATGCTGAAGAAAATAACACCTTGAAAAATACGCTAACTGAAATGACAGAAGAGGTTCAAAAAGCCAATGAGAACAAGAATGCTTTAAAAAGCAGAATTAGCCAAATGGAAAAGGAGTTTGAAATAGTTCAAATAGTGAAGAAAATAGTTCTTTCAAAATTAGAATGGAACAGATGGAGGCTAATGACTTTATGAGAAACCAAGAAATCACAAAACAAAACCAAAAGAATGAAAAAATGGAAGATAATGTGAAATATCTCATTGGAAAAACAACTGAGCTGGAAAATAGATCCAGGAGAGACACTTTAAAAATTATGGGAATACCTGAAAGCCATGATCAAAAAAAGAGCCTAGACATCATCTTTCATGAAATTATCAAGGAAAACTGCCCTGATATTCTAGAACCACAGGGCAAAATAAGTATTCAAGGAATCCACCTATCACCACCTGAAAGAGATCCAAAAAGAGAAACTCCTAGGAACATTGTGGCCAAATTCCAGAATTCCCAGGTCAAGGAGAAAATATTGCAAGCAGCTAGAAAGAAACAATTCCAGTATTGTGGAAATAAAATCAGGATAACTCAAGATCTAGCAGCTTCTACATTAAGGGATCGAAGGGCATGGAATATTATATTCCAGAAGTCAAAGAAACTAGGACTAAAACCAAGAATCACCTACCCAGCAAAAGTGAGTATAATACTTCAGGGGAAAAAATTATCTTTCAATGAAATAGAGGACTTTCAAGCATTCTTGATGAAAAGACCAGAGCTGAAAAGAAAATTTGACCTTCAAACACAAGAATGAGAAGAAACATGAAAAAGCAAACAGCAAAGAGAAGTCATAAGGGACTTAACAAAGGTGAACTGTTTACATTCCTACCTGGAAATACAGTATTTGTAACTCTTAAAACTTTTCAGTATCTGGGTAGTTGGTGGGACTACACACACACACACATGCACACACATGTACACACGTGTGTGCACACATACACATGCACACACATACGCACATGCATGCACACACAGAGACAGAGAACACAGAGTGAATTGAATAGGATCTGACCATATCTTAAAAGAAATTAAGGTAAATGGTGAGAGAGAAATGTAGTGGGAGGAGAGAGAGTGAAATGGAATGGGATAAATTATCTCTGTTTCAAGAGGCAAGCAGGAGACTTTTTAGTGGAGGGAAAAAGAGGAGAGCTGGGAAAAAAACATGAAGTTTATTCTCATCACATTCAACTAAAGGAAGGAATAAAATGCACACTTATTTTGGTATGAAAACCTATCTTACAATACAGGAAAGTGGGAGAGAAGGAGATAAGCAGAGTGGGGGTGATGATGGAAGGGAGGGCAATGGGAGGAGGGAGCAATTTGAAGTCAACACTCAGGGAGGGACAGGATCAAAAGACAGAAGAGAAACAATGGGGGGCAGGATAGGATGGAGGGAAAAACATGACTATTATCGAAGTCATTTGCAAAACTACACAGATATGGCCTATATTGAATTGCCTACCTTCCCAAAGGGAATGGGTGGGGAGGAAGCGATGGGGAGAATTTGGAACTGAATGTTTTAGGAACAACTATTTAGCATTGTTCTTGCTACTAGGAAATAAGAAACACAGTTAATGGGGAATAGAAAGTCATCTGGCCCTACAGGACAAAAGAGAACATGGGGATAAGAGAAGGGAGGGAGGATAGAAGAGAGGGCAGATTGGTGATAGGGAAAATTAGAATGCTTGGTGTATTGGGGTGGGGGGAGGGGACAAATGGGGAGAAAATTTGGAAGCCAAAATTTTGTGAAAATGAATGTAAAAAGTTAAATAAATAAATTTATATTAAAAAAATTTTAAAAAAATTAAAATCTCTGCCTGAGATACTTACTAACTGAATAACACTAGGCAAATCTCTTTCTAGCCTTAATTTCACCCTTTGTAAAATGTGAAGACCAAATGACATAATGCATGTAAAGTGCTTTGCAAACCTTAAAGTAATATGTAAATACTAATTATGATGATGATGTAAATAATTGCATCTGATCCTCATAATATCTCTATGACTTCATTAGAGTACTAACATCCTCAAACTAAGGTCAGGTGGATTGCCCAAGGTCAATGGTAGAATTGGAAGAAGAATTGGCAAGAGTCAAATCTTCTGATATTTAATCTATGTCTGTCAATATGCCATCTGGATGATGTTACTCTACTGGTGTAGGGATAGAGAATTACTCTTAAGAAAATTCTGTCAGGTAGCTAGATAGTGTAGTGGATAGTCCTGGAGTCAGGAGGACCTGAGTTCAAATCCAGTCTCAGATATTTACTAGTGTGACTCTGAGCAACTCAACCCTGATTGCCTTCCAAAAGAAAAAAAAAAGAAAAAGAAAATGCTACATGTACACAGGGAAGTATAATACAAAATAAGATATAGAAAAGAGTAATCCAGACAAAGTACCCTGGGGAAATTTGAAGAATGGGATAACATGTTTTTTTAATTTAGCTCCCAGTATGTATTCAGTGCTGTGATTTATACTGTGTGCAAGATAAAAGAAGTAGACACTTATTCTCAAGGGGCTCATAATCGAGTTTGGAAGTAAAAAAAATGTGATACAAGTCAAAAATGAATGACACAACTGTAAAAAATGAAAATAAATATGTAATTAAGCATGAAATTATGTGACATAAATGTAGGGCAATGTGGTAAGGTGAAAAGAGTACTAGATTTGGAGTTAGAGGACTGAAGTTTAAATCTTGGCTCTGCCACTTATTACCTAAACAATGTTGTGTGTTCCTCCTCTGCTTTAGAAGAGGACCATGACATCAGAAAAAGGATGACATGATTTGCACTTGACTTTGTTTTGAATGAGGGAACGCTGTGGAAGGTCACCAGCCTCACTTTCTCCTCCACAGCCATCTGGATCCAGTGACCAGATATTCATCAAGATGACTGGAGTTAACCCAGGATGCAATGGGAGACCTTGGCCTTTTGGCTAAGGACTTTGTAGAAAAAGCAGCTTTACCTGTCTCTGGCTGTTTCATGAAGTGTAAAAAGAGGGGACTGGATGAGATGACTCTCTTTATTTATTTGTTTGTTTGTTTAACTTTTTACATTCATTTTCACAAAATTTTGGGTTCCAGATTTTCTCCCCATTTGTCCCCTCCCCCCACCCCAATACACCAAGCATTCTAATTCCCCCTATCACCAATCTGCCCTCTCTTCTATCCTCCCTCCCTTCTCTTATCCCCATCTTCTCTTTTGTCCTGTAGGGCCAGATGACTTTCTATTCCCTATTACCTGCATTTCTTATTCCCTAGTAGCAAGAACAATACTCAACAGTGGTTCCTAAAACTTTCAGTTCCAACTTCTCCCCATCCCTCCCTCCCCACCCATTCCCTTTGGGAAGGCAGGCAATTCAATATAGGCCATATCTGTGTAGTTTTGCAAATGACTTCGATAATAGTCATGTTGTGTAAGACTAACTGTATTTCCCTCCCTCCTATCCTGCCCCCCATTGCTTCTATTCTCTCGTTTGATCCTTTCCCTCCCCAAGAATATTGATTTCAAATTGCTCCCTCCTCCCATTGCCCTCCCTTCCATCGTCCCCCCCACCCTACTTATCTCCTTTTCCCCCACTTTCCTGTATTGTAAGATAGGTTTTCATACCAAAATAAGTGTGCATTTTATTCCTTCCTTTAGTCGAATGTGATGAGAGTAAACTTCTTGTTTTTCTCTCAGCTCCCCTCTTTTTCCCTGCACTAAAAAGTCTCCTGCCTGCCTCTTCTATGAGAGATAATTTGCCCCATTCCATTTCTCCCTCTCTCTTCCCAATACATTTCTCTTTCATCACTTAACTTCATTTTTTAAGATATGATCCCATCCTATTCAATTCACCCCATGCTGTGTGTGTGTGTGTGTGTGTGTGTGTGTGTGTGTGTGTGTGATCCACCAACTACCCAGATACTGAAAAGTTTCAAGAGTTACAAATATTGTCTTTCCATGTAGGAATGTAAACAGTTCAACTTTAGTAAGTCCCTTGTGACTTCTCATTGCTGTTTACCTTTTCATGCTTCTCTTCATTCTTGTGTTTGAAGGTCAAATTTTCTTTTCAGCTCTGGTCTTTTCATCAAGAATGCTTGAAAGTCCTCTATTTCATTGAAAGATAATTTTTTCCCCTGAAGTATTATACTCACTTTTGCTGGGTAGGTGATTCTTGGTTTTAGTCCTAGTTTCTTTGACTTCTGGAATATAATATTCCATGCCCTTCGATCCCTTAATGTAGAAGCTGCTAGATCTTGAGTTATCCTGATTTTATTTCCACAGTACTGGAATTGTTTCTTTCTAGCTGCTTGCAATATTTTCTCCTTGACCTGGGAATTCTGGAATTTGGCCACAATGTTCCTAGGAGTTTCTCTTTTTGGATCTCTTTCAGGTGGTGATAGGTGGATTCCTTGAATACTTATTTTGCCCTGTGGTTCTAGAATATCAGGGCAGTTTTCCTTGATAATTTCATGAAAGATGATGTCTAGGCTCTTTTTTTGATCATGGCTTTCAGGTATTCCCATAATTTTTAAAGTGTCTCTCCTGGATCTATTTTCCAGCTCAGTTGTTTTTCCAATGAGATATTTCACATTATCTTCCATTTTTTCATTCTTTTGGTTTTGTTTTGTGATTTCTTGGTTTCTCATAAAGTCATTAGCCTCCATCTGTTCCATTCTAATTTTGAAAGAACTATTTTCTTCACTATTTGAACTATTTCAAACTCCTTTTCCATTTGGCTAATTCTGCTTTTTAAAGCATTCTTGTTCTCATTGGCTTTTTGAACCTCTTCTGTCATTTCAGTTAGCGTATTTTTCAAGGTGTTATTTTCTTCAGCATTTTTTTGGGTCTCCTTTAGCAAGGTGTTGACCTGCTTTTCATGCTTTTCTTGCATCTCTTTCATTTCTCTTCCCAGTTTTTCCTCCACCTCTCTAACTTGATTTTCAAAATCCTTTTTGAGCTCTTCCACAGCCTGAACCCATTGAAATATTTATTTTGTATGTTTGGGATACAGAAGCCTTGACTTCTATGTCTTTCCCTGATGGTAAGCATTGTTCTTGCTCATCAGAAAGGAAGGAGGACATATCTGTTCACCAAGAACGTAGCCTTCTATGGTCTTATTTTCTTTCCCTTTTCTGGGCATTTTCCCAGTCAGTTACTTGACTTCTGAGATTCCTTTCCATACCCACCTCACCTCCAGTTTCTGCCCAGCTAGTGCTTGGGGTCTGAGATTCAAATGCTGCTTCCCAGCCTCAGGGCTTTCAGCCAGGGCAGGGCTGCTATTCAGTATCAGATTAAATTCAGGTGCCCAGGTGTGGGGTAGGGCTGCCATTCAGTGTCAGATTAAGTTCAGCTGCTCAGGTGGCACCAGGGCTGCCTCACAGGGCTCAGTTCCCTCAGGGGGTTTATATGGAGACCTTCAGTAATGGATCCAAGCTCCTGCCTGCTTTGGGAGCCCTTGTCTGCTGTTGCTCTTGCTCCTGCCTCCCAAGCGGGCCTGAGTTATGGGGTACCCTGCTACCCTCTTGGCCAGCCATAAGGATTCTCTTACTAACCTTTGTGCCTGTGGGTGGAGGGTCCTTTGGGGCCGCTGGAGATTCTGTCCCTGAAGCCTGCTCAGATCTGCTCCTTTCAGTGCCGCTTGGCCAAGACAGGGCTGAGCTCTGCTCCGGGTCTGGTGCGTGACAGTCCTTTTGTGTCGGTTTTTCATGGCTCTCTGGAACAGAAATCTCCTCCACTCCGTTGCTGCATGGCTTCCACTGCTCCAGAATTTGTTGGGAGTTCTTCTTTACAGGTATTTTATGGGCTGTGGGTTTCGGAACTAGCATATGTGAATCTTTCTACTCCGCCATCTTGGCTCCTCCCTACTTAGATGACTTTCAGTGTTTCCTTTATCTTTAAATTGATGATACTATGAATTTATATCTATTATTACAACATTAATATCAAGCCAGGGGAAATTGATGTTTGCACTGCAATAGGGATGTCTAGTGAAAAAGGTAAACCAAAGAGGGATTGCCAATATATGGTGAAGTTTTTCACTTCCTCCTGTTTATTGGCATTATTCTAATTGAATCAAGTCCTGGAGCATTGCAAACATGCTAAATGATATCTATGAACCTTCAAAAAAGAAAAGAGAAATCCAACTATCTACAAAGAAAAAAAAGTGGAAAAAGAATTCCTGTTTTCCAGACTTTGATATTCAGTTGGATGGATGACCCATAGAACTTTCTCATTACTACTTAGATAATATGCTTAGATAATTAGGAGAAGAATGAGCTGGATTATCTTCAAGAAATTTCATCATTCTTTTAATGACCCCAAAGCTTTCCCACAAAATAAAGGTATCTGTGAATTACATCATATTAACAATCTTTGAGGAATTAAAATTGAGACTACCCAAAGTTTAATGGAGAGGTAGTACATGGTGGGCATGAATGGGCTAAAGTTGTTACAAAGAGCAGTACTTTTGTAAAGAAAATCAGCATAAAGGATGCAATTAGAGAAATGTGTGACCAGAAAGAAATGGCTCCACCATTAAGAGAGTGAGTAATAACTGAAAGATTACCCACATTTTTCCATTGACATGTGCTCCATGTTCCAAGAAGTCAAGCAAAATTATTTAACATTTTAGAAGGATCTCCAAGGGCAGGTTTAAGGGAGGACATGTAAAAAAAGTCTCACAGAATCGGCAAGCAAGGCTGGATTTCCTTCTGCTTTGTTGGATAAAGTACCACATCAAAGAAATCAAAGATGTGGGACCACGGACAAGTTCTATGAAAGAAAGAAGGAAGAGACACAGAGAGACAGAGAGAGAAACTCAAAATGCCAGTTAGATGTTTAGATATTATATAGTAGAAAACTAATGATTGAGCAATACTATATTTTCCAAGACATATGGTGCTGAAGAACAGTGTAGAGGTTAGAGGCAGTGGTAGGCTGACAAAAGGTTTGTGGGGAAAAAAGTATGCACAACATACTTTTTAGTTTAATATGAATTAACATTTTCTCCATCACTTTATTAAGCCTAGAGAATCAACAGGATAATAAATCAAGCCCTGATTTATAGAGTTTGCCTATTTTCAAAGTATAAAATGTTCAAATTTAACAGTTGTTTCTCAAGAGTTGATTCAAGCTGGTTCTAACAGTCATGGTTGCAGGGTTCTGATAGAGATATTTTTGAGGTTGGGATTCCTACAGTTTTTTGTAATTAAAAAAGTATGAGATACGATACTAAGTAAACCATATCTAGGTTCATTCCCTACATTCTGAGAAGTTATATTTCAATATGGACAGTGTGACCTCACAACAACAAAATAAGTGCAATTTGGGTGTTTTCTAGTGCATGAAAAATATCATTTTTCCCTCATTCTTTTTGCATTTACTTATTGAATTTCCAGTACAGAGCACATCACCTCTGACTTCCAGGAACTGTCTGTTCAGTGACTAATGGAGGTTTTCACAAAAGGATCAGAGAGACCAAGACTGTATAAAATGATATTCCTTTATTATAGTGTGTTTTAATTTCCACAAAGAAAGGCCCAATTGCAAAGGGCATGGTGGAAGGAGAGGGGTAACTTGAGGCAAAAAAAGGCAAATATAACCAAGGAGTTCCAAGATCTCAGATGTTATGGTCATCAGGTAATGGCAGGAGGATAAAAGAAAATCAGTGATGGTTTTGTGGAGAGGCTACCTTCTGACTTGGCACACAGACCTTTGCCAACTCTCTATTACATTGACTAAGAGTAATCTGTACTGCCTTGTTTAGGACTTAATTATTTACTGTTTTATATTTGACACTCTTATGGATCCATAACCTCTACCTTGTTGTTATCCCCTCCATTGGCGAACATCACACATTTTAGCCCTGGGGTCCTTGAGGTCCTTGTGTGAACCAGTACATAATACTGGCTGCTCTAGTCATATGTCATTTGATTTTCCCATAATTTTCTTGCCCGCCTTTGGCAGCCATAATCTTTACTCACTCATCTATCCATCCATCCATCCATCCATCCATCCATTCATTCAGCTATCCATCATAGCCAATCCCATTCAACCCAATCTAACAAACTTCTCATATCATTCTGTGCAATTTGTGTCAATGTTCTCCTTTAATTCCTCCATGAAACATCTCCCCAGTACTCTGGAGGCTTTCCTCTGGGCCTTTTAATACTATCTTAAATTCTCTCCAGTGCTCTTGTCTGCCTCACCAGACTGTGACATTCTGGAGAGGAGAGACCATGTGTCTAAATAGACCTAGAGCTGAAATGAACCTCAGAGACCATCTAATCTAACTTCCTCATTTTGCATCTAAAGAAAATAAGATCCAGAGAGGTTGAGTGATAAGCCCAAGGTCACATAGGTTTAAGTAAGTATCCCAGGCAAGGCTTTAACTGAGATCTGCATGGTGGAAAGGACATATGAACGTCAAGCTAGAAGTCCCAGTCCCAATTCTAGTCCCACCTCTGCCACTAACTGTGAGAAAGTAGCTTAATTTCTCTAATTCTCAATTTCTTTGTCTCCCAATTGGACACACCTACTTACTTCATAATGTGGTGAGCATCAAGTGAGATCATAGATGCAAAATTATTTCAGAAAACCAAAAAGTCCTTTCCAGATTCTAAATATCTCCTGTGGTTACTGGTGTAGTGCCAAGTACCTCATAGGCGTTGGATGACCATTTGTTGACTACTTGAAATTTGAATCACAAGCATTTCTATTCGACCTGGGATCATTCCCTAAAATTAGGGGCAGATTTAGGATTAGAAAAAGAAATTCCTGACCCTTCAGAAGGTTGAGAGCAGGGTTCCAGAGTGGAATATTCCTAAGGGTCTATACAATATTCCTTGGCATATGCTCATTATCTCCTACTTCCAGAGTAGCAAGGGACTTCAGGAAGTCATAGGATCCTATTAGCTCTAAAACTGGAAGGGATCCCAGAAGCTACATCTCACCCAATACCTTCATTTTATAAATGAAAGACCAGGAAGGTTAAGTTGTCCATCAGTTACACCGTCTCACAGTAATTACCAATGACAGCAAGTGATAATGACAGTTACTGTCATGTTGTCAGTAAGCACCAGAATCAGGATTTGAAGCCAGGTCCTACAATTCTAGAAACAGGGATCTTTCCACTATACCCCAATGGTCATCTGGTCGTTCTTTCTGCCTGTGAATGGAAAAGTTGCTACTGATGTTGTTTCCAAACTAGGAGGGCAGGAACGAGAGGATCTTGTATAGCCTGAAATCCAACTATTCTTCTTCCTCTTCTCCTCCTTCTCCTCCTCCCCCCCTCTCCCTCTCCCTCCCCCTAATCATTTGTGGACAAATAAATGTATCTCTATAAGAAACAGAGAAATACAACAGAGCTGAAAATCAAATGATTTAAGATCCACATGTGTCATAACCTTTACTCCAGCTAGGAGTGCATGAGGTCCTACAAGTTGAACTGCATTATAAAGTACATGGATCTGCTTTAAGAAAAGGTCAGTACACATGTTCTGTTACGATCTAATTTCAGTCTATTGCCCTATGCCCTACTGCTCTCCCTGGTGTGAGAGAGACAATAGTGAGGAGTTGGGAGTTTAATTATCTCTTCTATATATAGCCTGCCTATCCCTCCAGAATATTCATGAGAATAACAGGAGGTGTAAAGAGGACATTGTTTTTATCTTCCTGGATCACAGTGCATGAAGTCCCTTTCGACCTGAGGCTGTTTCTACTTTGGGGTTTCCTTCTCCATTTAGAATCATATTGATTTCAAAGGAGAATTTTTTATGGTTCTGAGCAGTATTTTGCCTTCCCTCCTTATTCATGGAATGCTACCATCAAGAATTGGATTCTTAGAAACAATCTAATACAGTTGCTTGCCAGTTCTTCCACTTAAATGATAAATTGCATTTAGTTTCAATGACTTAATAATAACATTAATTTCACTTCACACTGTTCTGAAGAACTCTTTTTAAATGAAGGGCACTTGCCACACTTCCAGTGTTCTCCTGGAACAGACACAGCTAATCATAATGTGTAGAATTAAATAAAGGAGTAATTATGATGAGTTAAAACAGATGTAGTGAGTGGGACTGAGTCAACTCAACACTCAAAAGGCAAATAATTTATTAAGGCAGTTTCACCATAGATGGTATAAGTGCATGTGGGAGCATTTAATATACTGGAGGACAGGGAAAAGGCTAAAGTTTCTGTGATGTGGAAATTTCAAAATACTCTAATTATGTTCTTGTCCACATAATAACTGTGTATGATTATTTCCCCCCTCCCCAGTCACTGTCTTATTTAACCCTTTGTGTGCACCTCTCTTATGCAGTAGGATTACATATTTGAGAGGGAACTTGGAAGTCATTTAGTTCAGACTCCTCATTTTACAGATTAAAATATTGAGACTTGCTCAGGGTCACAGAGATTAACAAGTGGCGCAGCCAAGATTGGAACCCAGATGCTTTGGCTCTACAGTCAGCCCTCAAATGTTATTTTATAAATCAGTTATTTGTGTTTATATTCTGTCCATTACTAGACTGTAAGCTCCATGTGGGCAGGGATAAGAGCTTTTGAAAAACATATATTTTTATATTTATCCAATGTTTCCATAATGTTTGTTGAAGGAATTGCATTATTAACATGTCCAGAATGAACTCACAAATTGAGAATTGGAAGAGAACCTAGGGAACATTTAATCCTCCATCATTTATGATTAGCAAACTGAGGCCTACAAAAGTTAAATGACATGCCCAGCTAGTAAATATCAGAGCCACCAAAAGTTAAATGACATGCCCAGCTAGTAAATGTCAGAGTCAGGATCTGAATACAGTGCTCTTTCCATTGCACCTTGATGGAGGGGACCTGGGAAAGAACCTAGGCCTTCTCCTTACCCTGTTTTCCTCTTTTTCTAATCAAATTGGGTCTTTCAGGAAACAATTTTTTCAAGAACTTTAAGATGGAGTAAGACAAGCTACATTTACCTTTCTTCCTTTCTAATCCAAAAACGAACAACCTCCTACAGTGTGGTATAATAGAAAGAACACATAATTTATATAATGGCAATAGTGTGAAAACAAGTAACTATAAAAGGTTTAAGGACTCTTATGAATGCAGTGAAAAACTATGGCTTCCAAGGACCAGTGATAAAGAGTGCTACCCTGCTCCTGACAGAGAGGTGATCTATCCAGGATGCAGAATGACACATATATTTTTGCATTGGGCAAATGTAGAGAGTTGTTTTTTCCTTCTTTTCTTTTTCTTTTTTCCATCTTTTCTTTCTCCTTGGGGGTGGTAGGAGGGGGAGAGAAGAGAATATGTATTTTACTTGAAGAAAATTCAATTAAAAAACAGAATACACAACTTGACAACAAGTGAGCAGGGCTCTAGCCCCAGGTCTGCTTCTGATTGACTGTGTAACATTGTCCAAGTAATTTAAAATCTCTGAATTTTAGTTCCCTCATCAGTTTAATGAGAATGATCATTGTTGTACTGCTCACCCCATGGTATTTTTATGACAATCATATCAATCAATCCATCAATCAGTTAGCTGTAGAGGAAAACCAAAAAACCCCATCATTCCGAAACATGTTGATAGACTAACAGTGGAAATTCCCCAGCTCTGCTTAGCAAGATATAACAAACTCTTCAAAAACAGTAAAGCAGATGGTCCCATGCACTGTTGTAAAAACTATTTGTTGACTTTGGAGAAAAGACACCTGCACTTTTGTCTAAATGGTTACCTCAACCCTGATGTCTTAGATCAAACAGACTTCTCTACCAATTGTAGAAGTATTTAATCACCTCCTCTTCTTTCCTGTCCTTGAGGAGAGAATGTTTTCTCATTCTGATAACAAACCCTT
The DNA here is from genome assembly GCA_023548195.1 of Bettongia penicillata ogilbyi. Classification (NCBI taxonomy): domain Eukaryota; kingdom Metazoa; phylum Chordata; class Mammalia; order Diprotodontia; family Potoroidae; genus Bettongia; species Bettongia penicillata. Next base: position 18,181,098 of record JAJHZJ010000198.1, on the reverse strand, counting down.
CCAGTTGCATGACAAATATTCCCCAGAAATGCCTCCTTTTCCCTTGGCCGATTCTCCCTTTCTTACCCCTCCCTCTGTTGGGAAATGCTTGACTTGTCTAAATTGACTCAGGATGCTGCTAGCTTAGCTGGGTCAAATTGGCTCTCCCATACTAACAGAGGTATAAGGTTCATGTTCCCCATAGTTAGGTAGCCACTTCCACCAAGCAGATTCCCTAGCATGACAATAGATCTCTTTGCTTTCAGTTTGGCCTCCTGTCTTTGACCCATAATTACTGGCCCCCTGCAGGCTGGTACAGGTCTTCCAAGGGGTCCTGTTCCACTCTATCAGAGAATTAACTGCCTAACACAATCAACAAGCGTTGATTAAGCAATTAACATATGTCAGGAATGGTGCTAAGTCTTGGTGATACAAATACAAGCAAAAAGAAAAAGCAGTTGTTGCCCTCAAGGAACTTATAATCTAATAGGAGATGAAAACACATTTAAAAAAAGGTAATTGAAAAGATAAGTGGAAAGAATAAAGTTGAAAGTATCCTATGGTGTCAAAGCCAGGAGATTGAAGGATGACTGGTTTGGGTCCTTCCTCAAAGTGGACACTGTAGGAGAAACTCACAAATGGGAGAAATTGGCCACTAGGGTGGAGGGAGGAGACCTCTAAGGACTCTGTGGCAAAATCCAGAGAGTGAAAATGCCTAACCTTTCCTCAAAATAGGACATGAAATAATTTATTTTAAAGTGTTTAGAAAACTATAAAGCTCTATACAAAAATTAAATTATCATTATCATACCAAAGTCAATTTAGCTATCTCACCCCAAAAAACAGTATTTAGATTCTGTTCTGAAAAGCTTTCTGTTAAGCCTGTGTGGGTTTTTTTTTTTTTTTTTAAATATAGAAGACACGTTTCCCTATCTTCAAGAAAGATATGATTTAGAAAAGGATATAGAATAGCTATAGAAATGAACTTGAAGACAATTATAGAACAGTCTAAAAACAAGGAAAGAATTAAGCCCAACTGTACACATATGTGATTATTGACATTCATCAGGAGAGGATTTTTGAAGAAGAAATTTTAAGACCAAGGCCTTGAAGGCAGTAATGAACATGTATAATGAATGCCATTATTGGATAGATTTTAATTTGTGAGGTTTGTTCTGAAAACTAGTTCATTTCTCTTAGGCACCCTCCTTCTGCTGAACTCTTAGAATAATTATTTTCTGTAAAATCCATTTGGCAATTGATCTCATGCTGCCTTGTGATGTTTCTTCTCTATTGTTATCTTGCCCATTATTTAAATCTTTTATTGCTTTTTGACTTCTCATTTGTTTGGTTTTTGCTTCTCCAAAGAGCCCATAAGCTGAATATAAGCTGTTGTGACATATCTCGTAGTTAGAGGTTCAACCAGCATACAGATTTCTACCTAGAGAAATGAAGTGATGTTGGATCAAGCCAGAATTATTATTGTTGCTATAATTATTAGCACTGTAATTACTACTTAATTTATACTGAAGGTACAAATGAAATCCCCATTTTAGAAGACTTCCTAAGTCCCTAGTTGATAAATGGTCAAAGGATATGAATAGGTAGTTTTCAGAGGAAGAAATAAAAGATATCTATAATCATGTGAAAAAATGCTGTAAATCACTATTGATTAGAGAGATGCAAATCAAACAACTCTGAGGTACCACATCACACCTATCAGATTGACTAACATGACAGAACAAGAAGATGATAAATGTTGGAGGGGATGTGGGAGAGTTGGAACACTAATTCATTGTTGGTGGAGCTGTGAGCTAATCCAACCTTTCTGGAGAGAAATTTGGAACTGTGCCCAAAGGGCTACAAAATTTTGCATACCCTTTGACCCAGCAATACTGCTTTTACCTAAGAGATCATAAAAATGGGAAAGGGTCCCACATATACAAAAATATTTATAGCAGCACTCTTTGTGGTGGTCAAAAACTGGAAATCAAGGGGATGCCCATCAATTGGGGAATGATTGAATAAATTATGGTATATGAATGTAATGGAATACTATTGTGCTATAAGAAATGATGAACAGGAAGACTTCAGAGAGGCCTGGAAAGATTTATATGATCTGATGCTGAGCAAAAAGGAACAGAACCAGGAGAACTTTGTACACAGCAACAACCACAGTGTGTGAGGATTTTTTTCTGGTAGACTTAGAACTTTATTGCAATGCAAGGACCTAAAAAATTCCCAATGGTCTTTTAAGGCAAAATGCCTTCTATATCCAGAGAAAGGACTATGGAATCTGATTGCAGAATGTAGCAGATCATCTTCTTTTGTATTACATTTTGGTTTGTTATATGATTTCTGCAATTCATTTCAATTCTTCTATGCAACATGACTAAGGTGAAAATGTATTTAACAGGAATATATGTGTAGAACCTATATGAAATTGCCATCTCAGGGAGGGAGGGGGGAAGGAGGGGAAAGAAGGGGAAGGAGGGAAAAAAAATCTAAATTATATGGTAGTGATTATAGAACCCTGAAAATAAATAAATAAATAAATATTATGGCTTATGTATTAACTTGTGCAAAGCATTAAGTGTTTATGGAATGCATGATATAGTTTTTTAAAAAAAGAAGACTTCCTAAGTAGGAGAAACATTAAGTATGGTTGACCATGACCCTTTTTGCTTATATGTTTTCTTTGAAGCATAGATGTTTGTAGCCTCATAAATTTGCTTGCCAAAATCGCAGCAGATTTTTCCCCCTATTTGTCCTAACTTCTCCAAAAGGTTTAGCCCCCCTCTTTATATTTCTACCTCTAAGATAACAGTAGCTTCTGTAGAGGTAATATTCTTAGTCTTTTTATTGGTATCTAAGCTGAGTGGACTGCTCATCCTAAGATAACTGCTATTTCCCAGTATTACTGTATAGAATTGATCTGTCATAGGATCCCTCCAGAAAATAGACACCTATATTTAAAGCCACTGAGCATCTTGAATATGTGCCAATGATTAGTTTCCTTAAGGACCAATTGTGATTGTGAAGGACACTGTTCACAAGTTGAATGCATATGACCTGGTGAATTGGCACTCATAAAAGACTATGCATGAACTCGAGCATATTCTTTCAGACCAATTAATGCTCATTAATCTTCAAGAACATCTGAAGAGCAGGAGCTGTGAGTGAAGACCAATATCAGAAGCAGAACTTTTTAATTACATAAATAGGTGCAATCTAACTTCACATAATGCTTCCCAAGACTTATTCTGCAACTCAGAGGGGTAGTTTGAATTAACGTATAGAAGCTTGCTGTTGTTCAGTTATTTCTGACTCCTTGTGACTCCATTTGGGGTTTTCTTGACAACGATACTGGAGTGCTTTGCCATTCCCTTCGCCAGCTCCTTTTACAAATGAGGAACTGAGGCAAATAGGATTAAGTGACTTGCCCAGGGTCACACAGCTAGTAAATGTCTGAAGCCAAATTTAAATTCATATCTTCCTGACTCCAGACCCAGCATTCTATCCACTGCACCATCTAGGTACCCCTTACAGAAGTTTAGTGGAGGGCCAGAAAGTCAACAGGTCCAGAAGACTGTTCTCGTCATCTGAAAGCACTCAAGGAGGCATTGGAGGCATTGGAGACATTTAAGCTCTTCAGGCATTATCCCTGTGACATCTGGCCAGCTGCAATTAATCTCTGCAATAACCCCTATACTTCAACAAATTCTACTGACATATATGTAAGTAGGTTTTGGTTTCAGCTTTTAGTTCTGTAGGGGAAATATTTACCATGTAACTAATGTTTAATGTAGAACTATAGGCACCTAGGTGGCACACGGGATAAAGCGTGGAAGTTGGAGTTAAGAAGTCCTAAGTTCAAAGCTGACCTGACACACTTATTGGCTATATTACCCTGGGCAAGTCACTTCACTTTTTTCTGCCTCAGTTTTCTCATCCGCAAAATGGGAATAATAATGGCACCCATCTCCTAAGATCATCGTGAGAATCAGCTGAGATATTTGTAAAGCACTTCTCAAACCTTAAGACATTATACAAATGCCAACTATTATTTTTCAATTAGAGATAATTTGCTGCTAAATGTTGGAGAATGGATGGGAAAGTGGGATCATGTCTCTAAAGCTTGAATCTAGGACAGAGGTCAAGGATCATGTCTTAGATTTCATTAATATTCTCCCCTTCATCATAATGATGTGGCTATAATAACAACTTAAATTTCAATAGTGCTCTCAACTTTACAAAATATTTTCCTCACAACAGCATAGGGTAGTAAGCAGTGCAAATGTTGGATAGACTGAGGAAACTGAGTCTCTGAGAGAGACATGATCTCACCAGTGGAATTTGAACCCAGATCTCCTGACTCCAAATCCATCACTATATTCAGTGTGTGCATTGTGTCTTACTTTGCACATCCTCAGTAAAGAATTACTGATTTGATTGGAATGTTTTCCACCATGCCCCAGGAACCTCCTCATTGAAAAACCTCAGTAAGAACCTCTTAGCCTTGGTATTGTATGTTATCATCACTCTCTGTCCTTCTGATTGGCGTATGGAGCCATGAACCCCCAAACCTCCATTTAAGGAGGGAGTTTAGCTCAGAAATCTCCTCATTTCTCACCTGGCTGCACTGCTCTGGGACTTCTCCACGATACTTCTGTATCGGGTACCTCCTTCCTCCCTCCAGTGCTTTTCACACTTTTGTGTGTTGCCTTTCCCCGTGAGATAGGAAACTCCTTGAGTGCAGCTATTATCTTCTTTGGTATCCCCAGCACTCAACATAGTGCCTGGCACATGGTAAGAAAATGCTCACTAAATGTTTATTGACTAACTGATTAGACATTCCAGTCTTTAGTTGGGAAAGCTAAATAGTCAGGTTTACCCTGGGTGTGGATAAAATAGGCACAGGGCAAATGCTCCATTCACTAGTGTTTTTCTTTGAATTGGAAGGAGGGCATTTCTGCATGGGTAAGGTAGCTGATGCAAGGAATCGTACCAAATGGGAAGGACCAAAGATGTAAGCACAAGTCAAAATGCACCTGAGTCTTCTCTTCCAGTCTTACTTCACAATATTCCCCTTTGCTGACTCTATGCTCCAAGGGAATTTTGTCCTGCTCTCTCACTTCTGTGCCTCTGCTTGCATTATTTCTTATGCCCAGAGTGGATGACATCCTCTTTCACCCCAATTTCATCTAATGATAGCCTTTACAATCCAGCCCAAGCACCACATTCTCCATAAAACTTTGAGCCCTTCTGATATGTGACAATTACCTCTTTGAATATTCCCAACCAGTCAGACCTTTCCTATTCATTTAACCATTTCCTAATTGGTCAATGGAATGTTTCACTCTAAGTTCCTTGAGAATATAGGCTGTCATTTTTATTTTGTATTCCCACAATTAGCACAATACCGTGCAAATGTAGAATATGGCACAGGATAGATGACAAGTTCAGTGTAGGGAACCACTGATGTGGGAAATCATTCCACCAAGAGATATAGCAAATCCCAGGAAGTTGGTCCTAGAGAGTTGCCTCTCAGGTGCCTCTCAGTTGCCTCTTCTATCAGTGATAGAAGCTGAATTTAAATCAATCAATAAATAATTATTAAGTGCCTATTATAAGCCAGGTATCATGGTAAGCACTGAGCAAACAAAAAAAGAGGCAAAAGAAAGTCCATCTTCAAAGAGCTTACAATTGAATGGAGGAAAAAACATGTAAACAGATATATACAAAGAAAGTTATATACAGAATGAATAGAAAAAAATCAACAGAGGGAAGACACTGGAATTTAGAGGGGTTGGGGAAGAATTCTTGGAGGAGCTGAGGTTTTAGTTGGTATTTAAAAGAAGTCAGGGAGTCAATAGTTGGGGTGGGGTGGGGAGAGCGCTCCAGATGTAAGGGACAGCCAGAGAAAATGCCCAGAGGCAAGAGATGAATTTTCTTGTCTTTGGAACAATCAGGAGGCAGTGGAACAACCAATGTCACTGGATTAAAGGGAGTAAAGTATACAAATACTGGAAAGATAGGAAGGGACTAGGTTATGAATGGCTTTGAATGCCAAACATAACATGTTGTATTTGCTCTGGGAGGCAACAGGAAGTCACTGAAGTTTATTGAGTAGGAGGTGTGATATGGTCAGATCTAAGTTTTAGGAAAATCATTTTGGTAGCTAAATGGTGACTGGATTAGAATGGGGAGAAACTAGAGGCAGACAGACTCACCAGCAGGTTATTGTAATAATCCAGGTATGAAGTGAGTAGGACCTGACTGTCTCAGAAGAGAGAAGGAGGCATATTCAGGAGATGCGGCAAAGGTGAAATTGATAGGTCTTGGCAACAAGTTGGATATGAGGAGAGATAGTGAGGAATCCAGGATGATTTCTAGGTGTAGAGCCTGAAAAACTGGGAAGATGATGTTGCCCTCTACAGTAAAGGGGAAGACAAGGGAGATGGGGGAAGAGTTTAGGGGTAAAGATCATGAGTTTAGTTTAGAAGGTATTAAGTTTAAGGTATCTACTGGACATCCAGTTTGAAGTGTCTGAAAGGCAGCTGGAGATTCAAGATTAGAGGTCTGCAGAGAGATTGGGGCAGGAATGGTAGATTTAAGAATCATCAGCATATAAATGTTAATTAAATTCATGGGAGCTGAGGGATACCTCCAGTGAGAAGGTATCATTTAGATGAGTATCTAGAGCAGGAGTGGTTGTATCAGCTGGAGAGCCAGGAGAGATTCATGACCTGATAACTAGAGAGAAGAAAGCATCAAGGAGGAGAGAGTGATCAACAGTGTCAAAGGCTACACAGAAGTTGAGGAGAATGAGAACTGAGAAGAGGCCATTGGATTTGGCAACAGAGATCATTAGTAACTTTGGAGAGAGGAGTTTTGGTGGAATGATAAGGTCAGAGGCCAGACTGTAAGAAGGCAGTGAGAGAGAAAGTATATGCACCTATTGTAGAAGACCTTTTTGAGGAGTTTAACTACAAAGGGCAGAAGAGATAAAGGACTACAGTTAATGGGGATGGAAGGATCAAGTAAGGGTTTTTCATGATGGAAAAAACTTGAGCATGTTTGTAGGCAGTAGAAAATGAGCTAATAGAGAGGGAAAGACTCAAAACAAGTGAGGGGGCAATATGTTGGAGGAGACAGGATGGAATGGAATTACCTGAATAAGCAGATGGGTTACCCTTGGTGAGGAGTAAGGCCACTTCATCATATGAGACAGAGGTGAAGGAGGAGATGGTGATAGAAGGCACCTGAGCGATGAGAGATGAAGTGGGGAGAAGAGGGAGTTCATGAACAGTGGTCTCAGTTTTTTCTGTAAAGGCAAAGTTCTCAGCTGAGGGGAGGTGGGGCATAAAAGGTTTGAGGAAGGATGAAAAGGTGTGAAAGAAGTACTATGGAGAGTGAGGCAGTGAGTTGATAAAGGAGGTATAGTAGGATTGCCTAGCAGCAACGAGGGTCCTGCTGAGGTATGTAAGCAGACCTGGTTATACCTGTTGCATGATTTTCTACCTTTGATCTGTAGCACAAAAGCAATGAATGGTGGCAGTGATCCAAGGCTGAGGCTTTACTGGGTGTAATTGAATGTATGATAAGGATGATGGTGGTATGGGGAAATGGGACCAGTGAGCTTAGGAGAATGAGTTAAGGTAAAGACAATAAAGGGTGACCAAGGAGGCCATGTCATCGGGGAAGTCAGGTTTAAGTAAGAACTAGTAGATGGAAGGAGTAGGGAAGGAAAAGATTTAAGTTGGAGGGAAATTAGTTGCCTATGGAACAGGCATTCCTGAGGGCACAGTGGAATGACTGAGTGGAGTTAAAATGAAACTTTAAGGTTTGAAGGATATGGGAATGAGGAATTGGGTGGTAGGACGTAAGGAATGAGTTTTGGATCATTATCTACAAAAGTTCAGTATCACTGGGATGAGAAGGACACATTACTGAGTATCATTCCTCTACCCTCAGAGGACAAGTGCAACAGGACATGGAAGACCTGACATCAAAGGGATGCTTTCTCTTCTTTGCATTAGAGGTTCTCCACATATGAATTGGAAGATTGAGCCGGCAGCAGGAGTTCAAGATATCTTGTGCTGGTATAAATGGAAGTGGTTGCTTGGGGCAAATGGAAGATTTCTGGCCTCTCACAGCAGCCTTTCCTTAGGAAATATGTTGCCCTCACCAGGAGTTGGAAGGCTGAGGGTACTAGCATATGCAGTGTGAGGTCTTCTTGCCTAAGGAGTTTGTCTATGGGACTACAGTAGGCAGTGGTAGACTTCTTAACTCAGGGGCATGATGGGGAAGTCAGAAATTTTCCAAAGTAGCTAGCTAGTTAGGTCTTCCTATCTCTAAGCCTCATAGCATGTACTTAATGAATGTTGATTTAAGGTAGTTTGAATAAGTCTAGACAACTTGTTTAACCAATCTCAGAAATTAAGAGTTGTCTGATGTTCACTTTGAAATCATAATGTTACAAGTAACGAACAAACCAAACGCCCTCACAAGGCCTCTTTACTTTGAGCTGCCATGAAGGATGAAAGCTACTTATGTTTGCCAAATGGACTGGTTGACTACTGAGATTAATTGTCCCCAGTGTTTTCATCAGGGCTGAGAGAATCCGTAGCATTGTCCACTTGCCTACATGTGCCTATTTAGTGACCAGAACTAATGATAAGACCCATGTTCTACTTGGAGACTGTCATCTTCTTACCTGTTGTAAAGTGAGTGCCAATAAAAGCTTTTGGAAAAGTGAAAACAATTGTTTAAGTGCTTTGGGAATGAATTCCTTCCCTGGGGTCCTGATAATCAATAGAACTGAAGTATGTTTTTTGCAAGCAAATAAAAACAAAAAAGTCTCAAAGAATAATAATTATAGAAAAAAATAATGCTCTTCCTTAAAATAATGCTAATTCATTCACATTGTAGACCTAAAACTAAAGGGGACTTCAGAAGTAATCTAGTCTAACATCTTCATTTTAAAGATGAGGAACCTTAGGTCCAAGGAACTTAAATGAGTTGGTCACACAGATAGTAAGTATCAGTTACAGGATCTGAATCTAAGTCCTCTGTATGTTCTTCTGTGCCACCCTGGGTTTCCCTCAAACCCAGTTTTCTTTCAGATTTCCTTCCTTGTGATGCTCTTCCAGTCACTCAGCTTTGCATACTTGGAGTCATTATGGACTCTTCTCTTTTCTTCACCCCCCCAAATCTAATTGATTGCCAAGTCTTATCCATTCTAACTCTACATCTCTTGTAGCCATCTCCTTTTCTCCATCCACATGGCATCACCACACTTTGGCCTTTGTCATCTTTTCTCCAGACTATTATAATAGATAATATTGGACTCCCTGCTTCCAGTCTCTCCTCTCTCCAAAACATCTTCCATGTAGTTGCTAAAGAGGTCTTCCTGATGCATAGATCTTTCTATAGTCAGTCACTCACTCAAAATAGTTTCAGTGGCTCCCTATTGTCTTTAATACCAAATACAAACTTCTCAGTCTAATATTTAAAGCCATTCACAAGTCATATCCTTCAATCTTTCCAGACATTTTTAATCAAATTTTTTATTAATTTATGTTTGCTGCAGTTTAAGTTCTGAACTTTCTCCCTCTCTCCTCACCGCACACTAGGGAAGGCCATCATTTGACACAGATTTATAAATATATGTAAAACCATACTATGCGTACTTCCATTTATCAGTCCTTTCTGTGGAAGTGGGATAGCATCTTCCTTCATAGTCCTTTGTAGTTGACTTGAGCATTTATAATACTCAAAAGAACTTGGTCCACATGATTTCCTTTGCATATTCTGTGTTTGGGCCAAATCTGCCTTCCAGTTGTTCCTTAAAGTTAGCATTCCACCTTCTACCTTGATATGCAAACATAGGTTATCCCCTGATAAATGGATTGTACTCCCTCCTCACCTCTGCCTCTTAGAATCCTTAGCTTCCTTCAGTGCTCAACTCTTGCTTTATTTCTTTTGAGAAGACTTTCTTGATCTTTCTAGTCAGTGATTTCTCCATCTTCAGATTCTTTTAGTGGGGCACCCACTCTCATATGTAGGTCCCTACAAAAGCTATGCTTGATGTACTGTTTGGGGCAAAAATCACTCAACATCATTACTCCTAACCCCTACTAGTTAAAAATAAAAGACATTTAATCAAATAGAATAGAAAATTAAGTGACTATAAAAATCCTCTCAGAAGCATGCGGGGTTCAGTCTTCTATAGGTAACCATATAAACAGTGAAGAAAGGCACATTAGTATTCAAGAAATATTTGTTAAGGGACAGTCATTGAATTTTCATGATAACTGTTTACACCTTGGAAAGCACAAACTACAATCAGGACTGGATCTGTTGTTTTGTTGATTGTCTAGATTTAAGAAAATGATGAGGAACGTGTTAATGATGCAGATTAAATTTAAAAATGTATCCTGTACATTTTTAAAGAGAGCTTGTTGTTAAACATTTACTGGCATATCCCTAGACACATACCAGATTATACATGGCCAGGGTTCACATGCAGTCAATACTTGAGTCCAGAGCAATTTTCATCTCCAAAGCTGGAGAGCTGTAGCTATTATCTTATGATTCTTCATACTATTATCTGTTATTCTCTGATTAATACATCATCTCTGTTAGGTTCATTGTCTTTACTAGGCATCTCACATTTTGCTAGGGATCATACAATGTTGCCAGGAATCCTGTTGTCTCCGAAAGTTATCTCCATTGGCTTTATCTGGTACTCTCTTCTGGACTTTATCTTTTTAAAGCCATCTGCTAGACTTTGGGTTCCCATCTACTAAGGTCCAGTGACTAGAAAACTTTTTTCTAACAAGGTCAATCTATCTACTCTTTTGTCCTGGCTGCAGCTTTTCGTAACCACCCATTGCTAACAGCATCAAACAAAGCCAAACAGAGAAGTCAAGGTAGTACAATGGGAAAAGTGCTAGGTTCAGAATCAGAAAAAGTAGATTTGAATCCTGACTCTTATCTGCCACCTGTGTGACTCTGGATAACAATTAACTTCATGGGGCCTCAATTCTTTGCCTGCAAAATAAAGAGATTAGACTAGATGGGCTCCAAGGACATTGCTGACGTTAAATTTATAATTCCACTCCAGAAAAAGAGTGTCTGTTCTTTTGTCTCTGTGTTTGCTCATTTGAAGTCTATGATCGTAGACAACTTTTCAGTTTAGAGTTAGAAAAGGTATTCTAACTCTTGGTTATCCAAATGATTGGGGTCTTGTACCCTTAAAAAATTGTCTCAGGTACTGCCCTGCCCTCCAGAAGCTAAGAAAAGGCTAGAGTTTTGAGCCTCTTTGCTCCTAAGATCCTCCTTGATTGACATGCAAATGAAGTTACTTGAAGTCAAAACCATTGTCCTTTACCTCTTGAACCCATGTTTCTGTCTTTATCCAACATAATGGCCAGCAATTCTTGACTTTTGCCCTATATTCTGTCATCATCTTCTTACAACCTTGTATTTATGTATCTGTTTATGTATTGTGTTCCCCAGTAAAATGTAAGCTTCTTGAGGGCATAGGCAGATCTTTTTTCTTTCTGTCCTTATATATTTAGCCCCTGGAACAGTATCACAGAATAATAGGTTCTTAACAAATGATTATGAATTGAATCTGTACAGTACTTTTACATCTTTTACCCCAATACATGGGATCATCTCTCATCTGTGAACTCTTCCTAGGCTAATCTAACACGTTATTTCCCTTCCTTCCTTCCTTCCTTCCTTCCTTCCTTCCTTCCTTCCTTCCTTCCTTCCTTCCTTCCTTCCTTCCTTCCTTCCTTCCTTCCTCCCTTCCAAATTGTTTTCCAGAAAGATTGGACCAGTTTACAACTCCAGTAACAGTGCATTATTGTTTCTATTTTTCCATAACCACACCAACACTTATCATTTTCCTTTTCTATCATATTAGTCAATCTGACAGGCATGAGGTGGTACCTCAGAGTTGTTTTAATCACTACTTTAATCAGTAGTGATTTAGAACAGTTTTTATGAGCTATTGATACTTTTGATTCTTTCTTCTGAAAACTATTTATATCCTTTGACTATCAATTGGGGAATAGCTCTTACATTTATAAATTTGGCTCACTTTCCTACCTACATATGAGAAATGAAAACTTTATCAGAGAACTTGCTATATAAACTTTCCCCTCCAGTTTCTTGCTTTCCTTATAATGTTAGCGGTATTGTTTTGTTTGTACAAAAGATTTTTAATTTCATGTGATCAGAATTATCCATTTTACTTCCAGTGATCCTCTCTCCCTCTTATTTATAAATAAATTTTTCTTATCAAGAGAGCAAACAAGCAAAATTTCTCATGCTCCACTAATTTACCCTTTATGTCTAAGTAATATACCCATTTTGACCTTATCTTGTATATTATGTGAGATTTTTTTTGTTCTGTACCTAATTTCTGCCAAACTGCTTTCCAGTTTTCATGGAAAATTTTGTCAAATAATGAGTTCTTGCAGTGAAAGGTTGAGTCTTTGGGTTTATTAAATACTAGATTGCTATGGCTACTTACTATAGTATATTGTGTACCTATGTATCTAATCTATTCCACTAATCCACCACTCTTTTTCTTAGTCAGTACCAGATTGTTTCGATGACTAAACACTCTGTGATGTAGTTTGGGATTGTGTACTTCTAGATTCACTTTCTTTCACATTTTTTTTCATTGGTTCCCTTGATATTCTTGACTTTTTGTCCTTCAAGATAAATTTTATTATTATTTTTTCTAGCCCTAAAACATATTTTTGGTTATTTGATTGTTATGGCACTGATTAAATAAATTAATTTAGGTAGTATTATCATTTTTATTGTATTAACTTGACCTATCCATGAGCAATTAATATTTCTCCAATTACTTAGATATGTTTTTATTTATGTGAAAAGTATTTTTGAACTGTATTCACATAGTGCCTGGGTTTGTCATGGCAGATAGAATCCCAACTTGATTTACTTATTTTTTCCTTTTGCTCATTAAAGGGACCTTCCCCTGATTATTTCTTGGAGAAGCTTATTCACTGAAAGGCCTTACCTCACTTTAAATGAATATCTGAATAGGCCAAGGTTTCCCACTGTATCCTGGCCCTTTTCCAGTCATCCTGATGAATATTTGGCACTGGATCCAGATGGCTCAAGAGGGGAAAGAGAGGCTGGTGACATTGCACATCACTCCCTCACTCAAAACAAAGTCAAGTGCAAGCGATGTCATCATTTCTCTGATGTCATAGTCTTCTTTGAAAATGAAGAACAAACACAAACAGAATCCCAAATGCTTTATAATGTTTGCAGTTATTTTAAAAGGAACTTCTCTTTTTATTTCTTCCTGGTGGATTTTGTTGGTAATATATAGAAATGCTGATGATTTCTATGGGTTTATTTGATCTAACTTTGCTAACATTGATTATTATTTCAACTAGGTTTTTTCGCTTCATTCTTGAAGGTTCTCTAAATATACAGTTATATCATGTGCAAAGAGTGATGGTTTTTTTTTCCTCATTGACTATTCTAATTCCTTTAATTTCTTTTTTTTGTCTTATTGCCATGGCTAACATTGCCAATACATAACTGAATGATAGTGTTGGTAATAAACACTTGCTTTACTCCTGATTTTATTGGGAAGGCTTCTAGGTTACCTCATTACAAATAATGCTCTTGGTTGTACATAAATATTACTTATCATTTAAGAAAGACTCCATTGATTTCTATGCTTTCTAGTGTTTTTAACAGGAATAAATGTTGAATTTTATCCAAAAAAATTTGGAATCTATTGATAAAATAATATTTTAAATAATTTTTTGTTATTGATTTGCTGATAAGTTCCTCAATATTTACAAACCCTACATTCCTGGCATAAATCTGGTCATAGTGTAAAATCTTTATGATATATTACTGTAATCTTGCTAGCATTTACTTTAAAAATTTTGCATCCATATTTATTAGGGGAATTGTTTTACAATTTCTTTCTTTCTTTTTGTTCTTTCTGGTAAAGATACCAAAGTATATTTGAGTCATAAAAGGCATTTAGTAGAACTTCTTTTAATCTTTTTTTCAAATAGTTTTTAATAGTATTGAGATTAATTGTGCCTTAAGTGTTTGGTAGAATTCACATGTAAATCCATCTGGTGCTAGGAACTTTTTCTTAGGGAGCTCATTTATAGATTGTTTATTTTTAACCCCCAAGATAGGGTTATTTATATATTCTATTTCCTTTTCTGGACAATTTATATTTTTTCTGGGAAATTTATATTTTTGTAAGTATTCATCAATTTCTATTAGATTTTCAGTTTTACTAGGATATAATTGGGCAAAAATACAAAAATAAGAAAAAAACAAAATAATTGGTTTAGTTTCATCTTCACTGGTGGTACATTCACCCTTTGCATTTTTGATGGTGATAATTCAATTTCTACTTTCTTTTTTCAAAATCAAATTAACCAATTGTTTATCCATTTTATTACTTTTTACCCAATAAAGCCACCTCCTAGTCTTATTTGTTAAATAGTTTATCTAATTTCAATTTTATAAATCTCTATTTTGATTTTCAGGATTTCTATTTTGATGTCTAGTTGGGCATTTAAAATTTTTTCTTTTTCTAGGCTTTTTTTTTAGTTGCATGTCCAATTTATTGATCTATTCCTTTGTTCTTTTACTGAAATATCTATCTAGAGATAGAAAGTTTACCCTACATATTGCTTTGACTGAATACCACATATTTTGGTATATTGTCTCATCATTGTCATTACTTTTCATGAAATTACTGTTTCTATGATTTGTTCTTTGACCTCATTCTTTATGATTAGATCATTTACTTTCCAATTAATTTTAATTTATGCTTCCCTGGGTCTTTATTGAATTTAATTTTATTGCATTGTGGTCTAAAAAGATGCATATGATATATCTTCTTATATTTATTTTTTGTGAGGTTTTTATACCCTAATGAATGTTTAGTGTTTGTTAAGGTGCCATATATAGCTGAGAAAAAGGTATACTCCTTTGTATTCCTATCCAATTTTCTCCAGAAGACTATCTAACTTTTCTAAAATTCTGTTCATCTCTTTAACTTCTAATTTATTTTATGATTAGATTTATCTAGCTTGGGCAGCTAAGATGGTGCAGTGGAGAGAGTACTGGGCCTTGAGTCAGGAAGATCTGAGTTCAAATATGACCTCAAACACTTACTAGCTGTGTGACCCTAGGCAAGTCATTTAACCCTGTTTATCTCCATTTCCTCATCTGCAAAATGAGCTGGAGAAGGAATTGCAAACTTGTGTCTTTGCTGAAAAAACATGAAATGGAGTCACAAAGAGTTGAACATGACTGAAATCATGTAACAGCAATAACAGCAACTATCTAGTTTTAAGAGGGAAAATCAGAGCCCAAACAAGTATAGTTTATAGTCTTACTCTCTATTTCCTCCTAGAACTCATTTAACTTTTTCTTTAAGAATTTGGATGTTATGCCACTTGTTGCACATATATTTAGTATTGGTATTACTTAGTTTTCTTTGGTGCCTTTTAGCATGAAAACATAATTTCCCTGCTCATCTCTTTTAATTAGGTCTATTTTTGCTTTTTCTTTGTCTGAGATCATGATTTTCTTTCCCCTAACTTTTTTACTTCAGCTGAAGCATAATAGATTGTGCTCTAGCCACTTATTGTAACTCAATGTGTATGCCTCAGTTTCAAGTATTTCTTGCAAACAACATATTGTTATTTTCTGATTTCTAATCTATTCTACTATCCACTTCCATTTTATGGGTGAATTCATCCCATTTACATTCACAGCTATGATTACTAACTGGGCATTTCTCTCTATTCTATTTTTTCCTGTTTATCCTTCTCTATCTCTTTTTACCCTGTCCCTCCTCAAAATATGTTTTGCTTCTGACTCCTGCGTCTCATAATCTGCCCTTCCTTTTTTATTCACCCTTCATCTTAACACTTTCTCCCTCCTACTTCCCTGTTGGGTAACATAGATTTCTATACCCATTTGAGGGTATATATACATTTTTCCCCCATTGAACCAATTAAGATGAGAGTGATATTCATTTTTTGCCTGCACTCCCTGCCTCCACTTTCTCCAGAAGTCTATCTAACTTTTCTAAAATTCTATTCATCTCTTTAACTTCTAATTTATTTTATGATTAGATTTATCTAGCTTGGTCAGCTAAGGTGGTATAGTGGACAGAATGCTGGGCCTGGAAGTCAGGAAAACCTGAGTTCATTGTATGTCTTTTCCATGAGATAATTTTTTCCCATTCCTCCTCTCCCTTCCCCCTTCTCCCAATACATCCCTCTTTCTCACCCATCCATTTTTTTGGAGATCATCCCAAGATATTCAATTCACTCCTGTTCCCTCTATATGTAGTATAGTAGTTCCCTACATATGTAGTATATATATTTATAGCTGGAGAAACTTAGATTCAGTGACTTTCCCAAGCTCACACAGCTAATAAAGTCTGAGGTTGGAATTGAACTCATGTCTTCCTTATTCCAGGCCATGTTCTCTATCCACTGTGCCACTTAGCTGCCTCTAGGAGGGACAAATAACCAATAGAACCTAGTTGGTGGCTATGCCCATGGTACTCATGCTTTTTGTACAGTTTTGTTCTCTAGCTTCTTTTGGTGGAGATGCAGTGCCCCTGTTTTACTTGGAATTTGGTTTCTGTGAGGTGAGAATGCAGCCAGCTCCCTTTCAGACATAGTACTTGGCCTCTAAGGAGCTCTGCTGACATAGTTGCTTAAAAGCAGAATGGAGGGGGGAAGAGGGACTGTGATTGGGTAGTTGGCACTTTAGACCTTTGGTATAGCAGGCTCCCACCTCCCCATCCTGGCCACCACCAATGTGAATTGTAATTATTATGAATGATTAACAGGTTCAGTGCTTTATTATTCTAACTTTTAAAAATTCCAAAGCAAATGTTTCTCCCTGCACTCTAACTGATCATTTTAATTTCCCTGCTTTGGCTGTAATAAAAATTGATGTTAAAGGATTCCTGAGGCAGTGTAATGAGAAAATGAAATTAGTTTTTCAGTTGACTGACCAAAAGCATTTTATATATGATAATAAACAGTTTATTTTACTCTTTTGCTTATGACATAATTAATGGCAAAAAATATTTTCCTGAAATACATATTGTCTATGGAGCAACACATCTCAACTCTAGTTAATTTTTTTTATTCTCCACAGACTTGAAAGAATATAAACTTTACTGTCTACTCTAGATACAAGTTTTTATTTTTTGCTTATCATCATATGTTTTGGAGGGAATGTTGGGCTTTGCTGTAGTGTCTAGTGCTTGGATATTACATTTCCTCCCTGAGGAAAAGAATATTATTTTTCTATTGAAGATCATTTTTGCCTGGAGTTGGGATGGTAGAAAGGCATAAGAAGGGGAGAAGTACTCCTAAAACTCTGAGAAGCTCAGGATTATTATGAGATCCAGTGGGCAGTCCAGGCAAAATGATCTCCATTATGTTTGTATTCAGCAGAGTGAAGCCAGGTCTTGACAAATTTTGAAGACTGGTGCTTTCTGTTTCAGCAAGGTGGGAATGGAATGACATAGTAGGGGTGCTGGACTGGGAATCAGAAGACTTAGATTCAAGTTTCAGTTCTCTCACCTTCTGGGTTTTCCTGGGCAAGTCTCTGAATCTCTCTGAATACCCATTTCCTCACCTGCTGCATAAGAATGGTGACTCTTAAATTTGTATCTCTAGCCCTCACTCCCTGCTTGAGCTTCATTCAGTCTTATCCCTACAGAGTATCTCCATTTGGATATAATACCATCATCTCCGACTCAATGGATCCAAGTGATCTTATGTTATAATCTTCTCCCCACAAAAATGCTTTCCATTTTATTATTTCTGCCAATGAGGCTCCCATTGTCCTAATCACGCAGACTTGATAAATTGCAATCATTTTGGACTTTTCTGCAAAGGTTATTTGGTATGGTGGTATGACAACTGAATTTGGAATCACAAGATTTATATTTAAATACTGATGATGCTACTTGTTATTTTTTGATATGTTGAAAGTGACTTTCATAGTGCCTTATTTTCTTTTCAATTTAAAGGAGATAGTGGGAGTAAATCCTTTCTCTGGTCCCTTCTGGCTCTGAAATCCTCTGATACTATTATTTGTTCCTTTAAAAGGTCTTCCCTTATTTCTTGTTGCCTTCACCATAATACAAATACTCATCCTTTCATACCTGGACTGTTAAAATAGCATCCCAGCCAGTGGTCCCACCTCTACTCTCTCTCTTTTTTTTTTAATTCAGTCTATATGAAGCTGCCAGATTGATCTTCCAAAAACATTGATTTAATCATGTTGTTCCCTTGATCAACAATGACAAATCCTGTTCTTCAATGCCATCTACTTAGTCAGCTGTTCACTTCCCACATCCTTTGCTTTGCAAAGTCGTGATCTCTAAGGTGACAGGAGATTAATTCCCCACTGGCCATAGGACTAAATCATAGTATTTCAAGTAGGTAATCAAGGTTGCTGACCTCACTCAAACTAGCCATTTTGGCCACCTCAGCTCTGCTCTTCAGCCTTCCTCTGCCTCCTCTATCCAAGCCAATTTCTTTATTTTTCCTATAATATGCCATGCTTATTTTCAACTTCAAGACTGCTCATTTGATTGCAACCATCCCAAATACCCTCTCTCTTCTCCGGGTCTATCCATATTCTAATCATCCTTAGGCCATTAACCCACCTCTCTCTTTTTTAGTTTAATTTTTTTGATGATTTATTTGAAAAGTGATTACGTTGAGAAGAAAGCTGTAATTATCCCTAGTAACTCTGAAATTTTAATTCTTCATGTTAATATTTTTCAAAACTCTATCTGTCATTTTACTGCCTTAGGAAATATAGTATAGTAAAAGCCAACAGAACCTTTCTTGGTAGGAAGGTAGCATGCTATCAAGGAAAAAAACCTTTGGATTATGAAGCAAAGAACCTGGATTTGAATCTTAGCCCTCCTATGCACTAGGTGTGTGATCTTGGTACAGTCTTCTCTTTTCCTCTCTGGGCTTCAGTTTCCTTAGTATAAAATTAGAGGGTTGAAGCAGATGATCTCTCAGTATTCACCTCCGATCCTACAATGGAATAACTCTCAACATCTCAAGGTAATAATCCTAAACATCATTGTCCAGGATTGTAGAAATAAGAAGACTAAGCTAGATGTGGTCTTCATCCAAGACATATGTCTTATCACCTAGAAGTATTTTTGAATCAATCGGATGAAAAAGATTTGTTAATTGCTACTCTGAACTCAGCACTGGACCAAATCATAACGCAAACTTATTTTCATTTTAAAAAATGGAAATCAACAGCAAAAAAGCCAGATAGTCAATTATCATAATTATCTGAACTCTAGTTAATTGGGACTAGTGATCTGAGAAAGTAGCCATGAGATTTCTAAAACTAGACCAAAGGGAAACTATTAGTTCTTTGATCTATCCAAGAAGGTTTCTTAGAGGAGGTGAAACTCCACAAGTTGTCTAAAAGATGGTCATAGGACTTAGAATACCTAGAATAATCTATTCCAGTTACCTCATTTTATGGGTGAAGAAATAGACATAGAAAGAGGAAGTACTTAAAAATCACATAGCTAAGAAATAGTAGAGTTAGGATTAGAACTCAGCTCCTCTGACTCTAAGCTGGGCACATTTTCTATTTCTTGTTGTTGTTCCATCATGTCATGTCCAGTTCTTCATGACCTCATCTTGGCAAAGATACTGAAGTGGTTTGTCATTTCCTTCTCCAGTTCCTTTTACAGATGAGGAAATTAAGGTAAACAGAGTTAAGGGATTGCCCAAGGTTATACAGCTAGTCCATGTTTGAGGCCAGCTTTGAACTTAGGTCTTCCTAACTGCAGGCCCAGGGCTCTATCCATTGTGCCACCTGGCTGTCCTAGTTTTTCTACTATGTCACTCTGATTTAGAAATCTGAAGTTGAGAAAAAACGGTATTCTAGATACAGGATGCTTCTCTGAAGAAGACGCAGAGGCGAGAGGAAAACAAGGAAAAAATGGGATAGTTAAATACCATTCTCTCCCAGTAATCACTAAATTATTGGATTATTCATATTTTCTACTTTGTGACAAAATATCTTCAATAAGGTTAACACTGAGGTTAAAGGCTGCCTTTTTTACTCTAGATTTCTCCTGTAGCCAGAACTGATAAAGGCTGTTTATTTTGTGTACAAATATATTTTATATATTTTAACCAAGAGAGAAGAGAAAAGACCATCCTTTTTTCCCATCCTCTGACTGGTCACTGCTTACTTTTGAGCAGCAGGGGTATCATTTAGAATTTGGGGGATGACTTTCCCATTCCAGTTATGACACAATCTGAGTCCTCTATACTTATGGTAATTCAGTGGTTAGGTGACTTGTTTTCTGTTTCCTTGGATCAGCAAGCAGAATGAAGTCCCAACTTTAGATCTTATCTCAAAGTCAATCAGGATGAGATAACAGGTCCTAGGTGACAGTCCTTTGGGCACCTAAAGTCTCAGATAAAATTCCTTTACATCTCTGATGGGAACTCTGAACTTCTATTCCCTTCCTCCCCTCCCCTCCACTTCTAATCTCTTGTTTCAAGAAGGAAAAATCACTGTTCTCAGAGATGCCATTTTTATTTTACCTCTCAGCCCCAGGGACCCCAGTGCCTATTTTATGGTAGCTCACTTAGGTTTGAAATATTATTTAGTATCCCCAGATTTTCTATCTTTACCATCTTTTATCAGTTCTTACCTCTTTTTTTGTTCCATTTCTTTCACCAATTGTTATAGTGAATCAATTAAACTTATCCACATAGAGGTGTTAATGGGTAACGACAAATAAATGAAATTCACTCTCCAAGAGGTATTTAATGCCTTAAACTCAAGGGAAGAAACTGTTCCATTAGAATCCTATAGAGGAAAGAGTACCTAATTTAAAACTAGATATACTAAGTTTAGATTATGGGTCTGTTAGTGACAAACAGAGAGACCTTAGGTAAATCATTTAATCTCTTGACCTCAGGTTTATACTATATCATAGCAATGACTAGTCATCCTGACATCTTGGAAAATTCATCTGAGCTTGTTGTGGCTTGGAGGAAGTGTGTGTTTGACAGGTCTAGACTTGACCTTCTCATTCATGATTAAGTTTTGCTTTAGCAAAGGTGAGGAATTTAAAGAGGTTGAGGAACTGGCAGGCAAAGGAGTTTGAAGAGGGTAATGTGTTATCTCCCCCCATTAGAATGTAAGCTTCTTGAGGAAAGGGTTGTTTTTGCTTTTTCTTTGTGCCCTTAATGCTTAATGCAACGTCAGGATGGTTAATGCTTAATGAAATCTTGTTGATTGATTGATAAAATGACTGAGCCAGATAATAGTTTATTGGAAAGAGGGGAGAGTGACCTGCAGATTCACAGATGATAGCCATGAGAATATGGACAGGATGAAGTTAATTGTAAAGGAGAGTTAGTTGTCAAGTCAAGGTGACAGAAGAAAGGTTTGAAAACAGCCTTATAGAGTGTGCCAAGAGATAGGGTATCTTCAAGGAGTAGGATAAAGTTCAGTGAGTCCCAGAAGACAGGAAGAATCTGAGAGAAAGCAATCGAGGATCATGGTATAGGGCAACTTATTACTTCCTCTAGATGGAAAGACAATGATCTTGGGCTCTTGGTTTAGTTTTGTTCATGTGCCTTTTCCTTCTCATTGATTTGCATGAGAAAGGCAAAAGAATCTTGGATTTAGACTTGGACTTGGACAAAAGAAAATTGAGTGATCTCAAACATAGAAAGGCATTGGCAATTTATTGAAAAGGCAACCTCTAAAGTAAGGGTTCCTACTCTGTAGTCTGTGTACTTAAAAATATTTTGATAACTATATTTTAATATAATTGGTTTCCTTTGTAGTCTTATGTATTTTTTATACATTTAAAAACATTATTCAGAGAAGTGGTCCAGGCTTTACTGGACAGCCTAAGGGGTCCAAGACACAAAACAAGTTAAGAAGCAGGTATTAGCAGGGCAAAGTTTAGCAAAATAGCATTAAATAGGTAATCATAAGGAATTTCCAGCCATCAAATAGAGTGAGACTCATTATAGATATTATTGTTCCAGGTGACCATGACTGTGAAGTTAAAAAAGATATTTAAACCTGTGGGAAATTCTTGGCTGGGACTGTTATGTGCTCCAAACAGCTGGGTCCTTGGGATGAGGAAACATGGAATGAGAGCTGACAGATTCACTTGAATACAGAAAGCAAGGCTGCTGAAGTGTTTTTCCCTAGTCTGACAACTAGAAGTGTGAAGGCTCTGTCTTTCTAAAAGAGGAGTGGAAAAAAAACCTTCGACTTTGATGCTATGAGAAACCTCCCCATCTGAGATATCACCTCAGTTGAAAGTTCCAGCTGAAGCCAGAAGCTAAAAGCGGAGAAATGCTACAGCCTTGTGCCCACTGGAGCTGTACTCTGCAACATACATGGCATCTGGAGTTGCATTTTTAAAAGTGACCCATTAAGGCCAGCATGGAGCAGGAACCAGCAGAGATTCTACAACTGGTTACAGGTACACATCACACAAAACCATCAAGAAGAGGACCTCATGGTTGCAATAACAGTCCTATTGCATCAGAAGTGCATTGCCCCTCCCCATATGTGACTTGGCCACACTCATACATGTTCCCTATATCTCTGCCTCTCTTTACCTGCTTTCCATGTATATCTATTCTTCCTACGAATGCTGTGCCTATTTGTACAAGAGGATGCCCTTAGGTTAATGGAGGAAATGTTTTATTACCATTTCTCTTACAATGCTATTTCATTAAATGTGTTTGTATTTAATTTATTGTATCCTCTGATGGACTAGGATAACAAACATACTGATGGGGGCTCATGAGCTATGGATTTGAGCAGAGATGGACTTCACATGATACCTTGAACTTAAATGATCTTGTCTAGGGGATCCAAGTATAAGTTGGGGAATACTAGAAGGTGATAAAATAGGAACATAGATTTGGAAAGAGAAGGAACATTGGAGGTCATTTTGTCCAACTTTCTTATTTTAAAAATGAAGAAACTAAAGGTAAAGTGATTTGCCCAAGATCACATAGGTAGGAAGAGGCAGAGCCAGGATGGGACTCTGCTAGGGTTATGGCTTAGCACTGCTGAGAGGAGCAAGTCTTATGCCTGGCCAGCAGGCTGCTTGTCCTCCTGTGGAGCTTGCGAGTAAAAGAATGAGGTAGGAGAGTGGGTCATGAAGCAACTCCGATTTATTCAAGCAATCAGTCTGATTATATAGTCTCTGCCCTGTCTACCTAACAAATTATGGTAACACATACAACAAACTTGAAACTATGGTAATGGTAACACATTCTACAAACCCGGGACCATGGTAATAAAAACAAACAAGGGTGGGACCATCCCTTCTAGCGCCATCTTGTTCACCCTTCCCTGCTCTGGACTCAGTTTACCTGATGTCCGTCAGTGTGGCAACCCAGGTGGCATGGCAGTCAGTGCCCTTTACAGGACTCAGATCTTTTGACTAAATGCAGATCTTTCCACTTCATGTGACTTCAGAAAATCATTAGGAAAAAGTTGATTCTGATCCTTGATTTTGGTGGGTCCTGGTTCTCTGTGTACTCACTGACATTCCTTTCTGTTCAGCTCAACTTCAGACCTGACCTTGGCGTTCCTTGGTATCCATTTCCATCTATTCCTATCTTTGAATTCCATATCCCTTTTCCCCAAAACTGGCCACCGTGTGGGACTGCTCTATAATAGGGCCCCAATGCTTCCTCTGGGTATTGGCCCTTTACCAACTCATGGTGAGATATGACATTGTTGACTGTGAAGGGATAAGAATGATAAGTTTCTAAGTGTGAAAGTTGCATGTTTGCAAGCATTCATTCATTCAAAGATAATGCGTTGAATGACTAGCAGGTACCAAGGCTTGTGGTGGGAGAGGATTTTCTGAGCTTCATGTGTACTATGAGAAGGTTAGAATGGATGATCTCTCAAATCCCATCCAGCTCTCATTCTATTATGTTAAGAACTATCAGGGTCTCAGGGTGTTCATAGGCTATGTATGTTAGAATGGAAACTTCTTCAGTGAATGAAAAAGCATGTGCAAAACAGTAGGGATACAAGTAGAGAGGCAAACTGAGCTCTGCTCTCAAGAAACTCACATTCTAATGGAGGAGCTAACACATCTGGGGGGTTTCAACTGCAAGTCAAATGGAAAGGTCTCATGGTTCTTAGGGAAACAGATGTTAATACATCTGCTTTAAGGCCATTTCTGCCGATAGAATCATCTACTTTTCTGATTTTGAACTATTTGATAGTGTTGAGAACTTTAGAGTTGAGATATTTCTTTTCTGGATCTTTTCCTTCTTATGAGTAGGGACCTTGCATTCTTTTTCCTTCTATCCCCAATGCCTTTTACATTGTCTAGCACATGGTAAATGCTTGATAAATATTTCCTGATTTTTTGGTTAGTTCATGCTAAAGTTGAGGCCTCATTGGGCAAGACTGTGAGATCAGTGTGGTGCAATGGAAAGACTTCTTTGCAGAGAAGTTCTTTGTGCAAAGAAGGAACTTAATGAATATAATGAATTATTTATATTCACTTACCTCACTGATAATAAGAGCAATAGCTGATACTGATAGGATAAGCACTTAAGTTTTACACATCTTTTTATATTCATCATCTCCTTTGTCCCCTACAATAACCTTGTATATTTATTTTATGTGTGTGTGTATATATATATATATGTATGTCTGTGTATGTATACACACATATACACACAGGCATAAGCACATTTGTATCTTTGTTTTTATATGCAAACACACACATGTAAAATAGCTAACAATTATATTGCATTTTAATGTTTGCAAAGAAGTTTACAAATATTTTCTTATTTTGTCCTAACAAAAACCCTGGAAATCAGGAGGTATTATTATTTCCATTTTTACAGATGAGGAAACTGAGACAGACAGTGGTTAAGGGACTTGTCCATGATCACATAGCTAGGAAGTATTTGAAGTTAGGTTTGAGCTCAGGTCTTCCTGACTCCAGGTTCAGGGCTTTATCCACCCTACCACCTCACTGGCTTTAAACTACACACACACACACACACACACACACACTATGATATATGCATACATATGTTGTTTTCTCCAATATAAACTCCTTTGGAGCAGAAATTGTTTCTTTCTTTTTAAATTTGTATTTCTCTAGAACTTAGTGCAGCACCTGGTACATAATACTTAATAAATACTTGCTTGCTTGATTGTGTAGGAAGTAGTAAAAGTATTTACTACTATATTCAGTTGACAGATGTATGAACTGAGCTGTCAGAGAGTTTAAGTGACTTGACCAAAGTCACATGGCCAGTGAGTGGCAAAATGGGGGCTGTAACCCTAGGCTCTCTCAGTTCAGAGTCAGTACTTCACCCCCCACCCCTGGGCCACCCCCCCCCCCCACCTCTCCTCTCCCCTCCACACATCCTTTCCCCTTTCCATACACAGCATTCATTTCTTTCTAAGGTCACTTCAGGTGCTGAGCTTCTATGAATTTTCCTACAAACCCTGCCTTTTATGAAGCCAATTTCATATCCCTCAATGACCATGTTGGGCATTTCAATAAAGTGAAATTAATTTTTACTAACTTCCTGACCTCAGTAAGGATCATCGGCCACTAAGATTACTAAGCATCCTGCCTGATCTCAGGCAGAAGTCTCTGATGAGCTCCCCAGAGGTCAAAGGCCTGGGTTAGGTCATGACTTTTGCTTTGTGGGGAAGATAACATGATTTAAAACTACCACAGGAAGCCAGTAAAAAGGAAGGCGGGGCAGAAAATTGGAATGTAAAATCCTAAGGAAATGTCAACCGACACATTACAACCCCTTGGACAGTGGTTCTGAGACACTCACCTGAAGGGAGAGAAGCAGTTCCGGAAATAGCCAGAGATCCCCAGGTACTGAACACCGATAAATACAGACTAATGAGGCATGCTTAGCCATATGATTTTATGAGCCCTGCTCAGTAAATTTATAGATGGGAAATATACAATTAGGACTGAGGAGGAGAGACTTCTCCCCCAGCTGATGTTCAAAAGCTTGATTTTGTAACATTAAAAAATCCACAACT
Organism: Bettongia penicillata ogilbyi; assembly: GCA_023548195.1. Classification (NCBI taxonomy): domain Eukaryota; kingdom Metazoa; phylum Chordata; class Mammalia; order Diprotodontia; family Potoroidae; genus Bettongia; species Bettongia penicillata. The sequence continues at coordinate 18,154,947 of JAJHZJ010000198.1, read as the reverse complement.
CCCATGAAAATGTAAAATCACACAATTTAATCTGTTTTCCCATGCAATGTGTGTTAATATTTGTATGGGGGGAAAGCCTTAAGTGGCTCAGTCGTTAAATTTTCAATTGCATAACCACTGAATATGCAGGATATAAACCACGGGCAATTAAATGATAGCTAAGGTACTATCGCTGACTTGATTAAGCTGGTGTATTATTAAGATTATGAACACAGTCCAACCCAGCCACTGAACAAATATGTAGGACTATGGGAGTGGTGCCAAACCTCTCTTTGCCTAGATTCAGGCAAAAAGTGGGGGAGGGGGAGCTGGCCTGCCCTGAGTCTTTCAAGACCTGGTTTTTCCTGCTTCCCTGTTTCTCCCAGCAGGCTTAGCCCTTGCTGTAAGCAGAGTAGGAAGGCAACTACAAAGACTGTTTTCAGAAGTGCTATCAGGTGCTCCCACCCCCCAAATCATGCCCTTTGTCCCCAGCCTGGCTGTTGGGTGAAGGTACTTGTGGAAAGAGTTTCAGATTCTTGTTTTTTAGTCATGCTTTGGGTTTGAGAATTCCATCCACAGTGGCCTGGTTAAAATGCCAGTAAGTTCCTGGAAGTGGAGGGGGGGGAGGAAGGTTTACCCATCAGCACCCCTAAATACTTCAGACATGATGAATTTATTAGATTAGAAAACATGACCTTGAGGGCTACAAAATAGATAAGTTGTATCTAAGGTGGAAAGAGTTGGGAAAGGCTGTCTGTGAGACCCTGGATGTCTGAACCTTACTGGTACAGCTGAGCTGGGAGAGGATATGGTAGCTCCAGCCTGTGACTGCATCCACATGTCATTGTAAGTCAGTGTGGGGAGCTCACAAGGCCACCACAAAAGGTGGGGAGGCAGGTTGAGTCATATAAACTGGCAGCTCACTGGCATTCCATGAATCTTGTCTCCTGATTTGCCACTCATTTGCCCTGGCTTGACTCTTGATTTTCTCTTCCCACAGTGCATTGAACCATTGGATTCCAACATTTCAGAGAAATTCAGTTTCCCAACCTAGATGAGCTTTTGATTTACATTGGCTTCATTTCTGATTAGAACCCTTAATATGTTTACCCAGAAAATTATCTTCCCCTCTCCCTGTCCCATGATCCCAATGATGACAAATACATAGCCCCTCGCTTTCCCCTAACAAAGAACCATCTGAGCTTTACTCAGTCATCCCCAGTGTTATAGCAGTAATAATAAAAAATACTGATCACAGTGAACTTTTCTATCATGCCTTTACATTTGCAAATCATCTTGCACATATCATTTGATTCTCACAACAACCTTGTGATAGTATCTCCATTTTACAGGTGGGGAAACTGAGACACAAAGAAGTTGTGGTCACACAACTGATAACTGTCAGATGCAAGATTTATATTCACTTCTGACTTCAAGTTTAACACTCTAGGCCAGGGGTAGAGAACCTGCAGTCCTTGGGTATGAAGTCCAAGTTTTACCGAACAAATCCTTTTATTAAGGAGATTTGTTGTGTGAAGTTTGGATTCAGTTAAAGAACCACACTAGAGGACCTAGAGGGCTACATGCAGCCTTGAGGTCACAGGTTCCTCACCCCTGCCTAGTCCCTATTTCACTTTGCATAGGATTTAGTCAGTAAAGCAGCCAATACATACATATATATGTACATACATACATACATACATAAAAATAAGGGAGCTGAGGTCTGAAGAAAGAAAGTGTGCTTAAGATTACTTAGCAACTGGATTAGGATTTTACCCCTTTTCCCTTCTGTGCGGTGCTGCTTTCTCTCTCTTGGTTCAGATCTTCCCTCCAAATCATAGCATAAAGTGAGAGATAACTCAGCAGTCTGACCAGAGGATTCAGAAAATTAGGGAGGGCAATATGAGGCTTCTGAGCAATGGAGGCAGTGGGTTTGGAATCAGATACTCCAGGTTTGAAGTCCAACTCTCCCAATATGTGTGACCTCTATCTTTCTAAATCTCAGTTTTCTCATCTGTAAAATAAAGCCATTGTGCCATAGTGGTTAGAGAGCTGACTCAGCTGACTAACTAGATAAAGCATTGATTAAGCACTTACTATGTGCCAGAAATTGTGCTAAGTGGGTATATAAAAAACAAGGATTGACTCTCAAGGAGGTGGCAGAGTGGATAGAGTGCTATGCATGGAGTGAGGAAGACCTGAGTTCAAATTTGAACTCAGACACTTACTAGCTATATGACCCTAGAAAAGTCACTTAACCCATGTTTGCCTCAGTTTCCTTAACTGTAAAATGGGAATGACAATAATGATACTTACCTCTTAGAGTTTTTGCAAGGATCAAATAAGAGACAGAAGAAGACAGTAAGATATAACACACAGAGTGCTAGAGCTGGACTCAAAAAGACCTGAGTTCAAATCTCACCTCTGATATTTACTAGCTGTGTGACCATGGGCAAGCCACTTAACTTCTCTCCCTTTGTTTTCTAATGCTTAATATTAATTCCTCTAATCCGGCACCTACTTTTAATGTGGTTGTGAAGTTATAATGGGCTAATGGCTGCAAAATCCTTTACACACTTTAAAGTACTTTATATGTCCTCATTTTATATTATTCTGTTCATTGGAGGAGTTGTGGCCAATTGTCACCTTTATATGGTTGTAATCTCACAGAAGTCAAGCTCCAAGGTCCTCTGTTTTAATCTGCTCTGTCTAATTGGATGCAAACAGTAACAGATAGAGGTGAGAATGAGAAATAACAGCCACTATGAGAGGATTTTTTGTACATGCCTCAGTTTCCCTTTCGGCATCTGAGAGCTATTAGTTATGTGACCAAGAGCAAGTCACGACTTTTGTGTGTCTCGGTTTCCTCACCTGTAAAATGGGATATTATCACAGAGTTGTTGGGAGGATCAAATGATATGTGATATGTTTTGTGAATTTAAAGACATTATAGAAATGTCGATGGCGATTATTGTTAATTATTAATATTATTCGTATAAAACTGGGGCTGGTTCAGCAAAGATCAGATGGTTCTCTGGTGGGAGGAAGGAGAGGGCCATATATTTTTCATTAGAGTTATCATTTGGGAGTCAGGAGAGCTGGCATTATCATTCCTGATCAATCACTACCTAGTTGTGTGAGGAAGATTTGACACTGAAAATGTAGTTAGAAGATCGTAAGGGCATAGACTCAAAGTTGAAAGTCCAACTCCTCCATTTTACAGATGAGGAAACTGAGGCTCTGAAAGTGATTTTCCCAGACTCCCATAGGTAGTACATCCCTGAAGCAGGATGCAAATCCAGGTCTTCTTGACTTTCTGTCCCATAGTCCATCCATTATGCCCCACTGCCTCTTGAGAAGAGAATTAGAATCCCATGTTAGCTGCAGAGTACCACAGGTGATCTTGGACCAGACACTTCAACTTTTAGGGCCTTTATTTCTTTGTTTTTAACATGAAAGGGTTAGACTATATTTTTTTAAATTTTTTTTTCCATCTCCTGTAAGTCTATAGGCCCTTTGGATCTTTACTTTCCTCATTTCATTTAAAAAATTTATTAAGTACCTATTGAGTGCAAGGCTAAAATGGAAGCTACTCAAAAGCAGTTATTGGTGGGTTTTTGGCTTTTATTTTTTGTTTTACTCTTGGATCTAAAACAGAACCTGGCCCTTAACTGGTATTGAACAAATGCTTAATGGATTGAATAAAATTGGGAGACATTGGGAATATAAACACAAAATCCTCAAGGAGTTTGTGTTTCAGTAGGCCAAAGAGGGGATACAATACAGGTAAATCAATTGAAAAGGGAGAGAAGGTTAACATCAGGAGGGAAGGGACTGGGGAAGACCTCACAGAGGAAGTGGTGCCTGAACTGAGCCTGGGAAGAGGAGGAGGATTTTGAGAGGCAGAGGTGAGGAGGGCATGGGGGCCTGCTTACAGGAATAAAAGGAGGAGACAACTGGCATGCCAAGTCTGGGGTTCAACTGATAGTAATGACTGGACTGCAAAGAGCATGGAGCAGGGTACTTGCAATGAGGCCATATGAGGCCACGGAGCCTAACCTCTGAACCAGCTATAACAAATCCTGCCCTGCTGACCTCCCAAGGATTCAGAGAGAAAGGAAATCAAAAGAGCTAAACAGATGCAAAGGTATTTTGAAAAACAAAATGCTAAGCCAAAGCCAAAAATTCTTACTTTTGTTAAGAAGCCTCACTGCTCTGATTCCTTCTGTTATTTCCTAAACAATTCAGAAGTTGAAGTTCCCATGACCACATTCTGAGTTTTGTCTTAAACATCTGAGCAGAGATGGACTGGGAAGACTCAGGCACTATGTCCCACGGCTCTTGCAATGTTATTAGAGATTTATTACTTTCATAGTAGAAGTAATACGTCTGATTCTTTTCAAACGCCATCTTTTATGTTTGGGAGAGATTAGTGAAGACAGAAATAGGAGATGTGTCCAACTCAGTGTTCATTTATGTCCATCCCTCACAGTCTTTCCCAATGAAAAAATTAAAAAAAAAAAAACCAAACAACCTAAGTCTTCCTTTAACTCCACTTACCAAGCAAGGGCCAAAAATCTTCTTTCTTGGCCATTAGGCAATTGAGGTAAGCAGAGCAATGTGACTTACCCAGGGTCACACAGCTAGTAAGTGTCTGAGGCTGGATGTGAACTCAGGAGGATGCATCTTCTTGATTCCAGACCTGGGGCTCTGAGTACTATGGCACCATCTAGCTGCTTACTTTTTTTCTGTACTTTGCTACAGTTTCTTCTACAAGGTCTTCTAATATCATATAAGAATGACTGGAGAGGCTGTATCCCTAGCACAAAGTCAACTCTGGGAGAAAGTATCCCTAACTGAGCAGCTAAAGCTACCCCATCTCTGACAGAAGATCTCCAACTCTTTCTTGGTCAAGAGGTTATTATTTTTAGATGGGTTCATTCAGTGGATACAGTCACACATCTGTCAGGTCCTTTGACAGGGATGGTATTATGACTTCTGTTAACCTCCAGTAGGCAAAGAATATGGATTGATGTTTATTCATTTTAGCTGTGTCTGATTCTGGCAAAGATATTAGAGCAGTTTGTCATTTCCTTCTCCAGCCCATTTGACAGATGAGGAAACTGAAGCAGAATTAAATGACTTAATCCAGGGTCACACAGCTAGTGTTTGAGGCCAGATTTGAACTCCTATCTCCAGGCCCAGTGTTCTATCCATTGTGCCACCTAAACTGGGATTGGGATTAGAATTCTGCTCAACATGGTGGGGCTATTAGACCACTGAAGCTCACCAGATGCCTCTTTCTCTACCCCAACCATTATTAAAGGAAGGAAAGAACCTGAAAATTATACGGGGAATTGTGCTGATGATTTTTCCTCGTATTTTTGTTCCTTCTCTATTTGTTCAAAGCTCTGAACCATTAAAAGTCACTTGAAACTGCTGGAATGGCCTTTCCAGAGGGGTACTTTCCCAGAAAGCAATGGGATGTTTGGTTAGGTGGGTAACCTGTTCTGTCTACATTTTTCCTAGGATTCTGGGGAGGACACATCAGTGCCTTAGCCACGAGGTACACTGCTTTGTGGACCACTTGATTTCTACACATTCTAATTTATGCATTGTCTGTTAAAGCAGTCTTCTTTGAGTCTACCATTTAATCATTACTTTTTTACTACATACCTTTCACAACATTTTGATTGTATCTCCCTCACATATCCTTTGTATCTCTGTTGCATCCCCTTCTTTCCATTTAAATCATTCCCACTCTAGTCAAGTTTCTCATTATTTCTAATCTGGGCTATTGCATTATTGGTCTCCTGGCTGGTCCCTCAGACTTGTCCTACCTCTCTTCAATTGATTCACTAATTTGCACATCTCATGGGGCAGTGGATAGAGCACCAGGCCTGTAGTCAGGAAGAGTCAACTTCTGAGTTCAAATATGACCACAGACACTTATTAGCTGTGTGACCTTGGAAAAGTCATTTAACACTGTTTGCCTCAGTTTCCCCTTCTGTTAAATGAGCTGGAGAAGGAAATGGCAAACCATTCCATTATCTTTGCCAAGAAAACCCCAAATGGGGTCCCAAAGAGTTGGAAACTATTGAACAACAACAAATACATTTGATTCTGCCACTTCCTGTACTTTTTCTCCAGTTTCTTATATAGAGATCATCCCTTCCTGATTTAATCTCCCATTAATGTGCCTTCCCCTTTATTTAGGGGTTGCGAGGAGCAAGACTTCTTACAGGCATGTTCTGGATTGAAAGGTCACCACAGTTGCTGTTGAAAACAATCCTTGCTAAAATTATTTTGATAAAGATGCTCTTTTTAAAAGATTCATACAGCACACTCACCACCACTTCCTCCAAATTCTTCCCCCAGACTCTGAATGCTCCCCAATCTGACCCTCTCTTCCTTTAATCTGAACAACCTGGTCATTCTCATGAAGAAAAGTGAACATGGAAGCCTTAGATGACCAATCTCATGAGAATGTTCTTTGAGGTGGGACTCTTTGGCATAAGTCACGATGGCATGGCATCATTTAACAGGCAATATGGATGGTGATAGGTTAGAGCATCTCCATCATTTGGCATACTGCATGTGCCCAGTAGCAACAAACAATTACAAAGTCGCATAAATACAACAAAGTTAATTAAAATGTTAGTTGATATAAATAACCTAAGGTTATTGAACATTGTTCCATTCCAAATTAATAAATACGCAAAGGTAATGTTTATAATTAAAGCTATAATTTATCTTCATGCTCTGCTTGTTTAATAGCAGTGGTAATATAACACTACATGCAGAAATGTAGTAATAGATTTGTTTAGCACTGACATTATAAACAAATGTCTCAGTCTATTTATTCTAAGTTATGATACGGATGCTTTTCACATGCATCTGATGGCCTTTAAACCATTTAAAATGAACTGCATTAATGTAACCTAATCTTGATACTGAACATAACATTTCAGTTTGAATTATCCTGAATCCATGATCCATTTTATTACTCACAAAGCACTTTATACATTTATGATAATGGCAAACCTTGCTCTGTTATTTAAATCCCATTTCAAAAGGGATGTTATTTTTTTTAAACCACACACATTTGGAGTAGTAAAATACAAATAACAAAAAGTCAATGCTCAGCAAGCCCTTTAACAAAGCAAACAATTCAGATTTTTATGACATTAGCAAATAAGAAAGAAAAGAACTGACATTTACAGTTGATGAAATTTTATGTTATAACAGAGAGGATGAAAATGGAATGAAAATTACATGAAAAAAAATATCTTTTCGTGAAGTTCAGATCATCTGAGAAGCCCTCCACCTGCTCACTGTCCAGGGAGGCACTTAGAGGCTAAACCCTTCATTTGGTCCTGGGGCACAAGACATAGTGAGGAACAGCATACATTTTGGAATGCTAGGAGCCCTGGAAAGAGTCTTTAGGTCTTCTCTCAGATAATTCTCAAAAGTCCAAGACTTTTAAAGGCTTCTATTTGATGCTTCGCTCTTTCTAGCATCTGATTTTGTCACTATTGATTAGCCCACCATTCTAGGATACTCTTCACAGTCCCTGTACCACTAGATACATGGTCTATGGGAGTAGTCAACCTGTTGATAAGCCTTTTAGAACTTAGGGTGAGCCTGCCATAATAGATGTACAGATAACAGTTTGTAGCTGGGCCAGTACCATGTTCAGCAAATACCTTCCCGACCTCAAGTCAGTTCTCCTCTCTCCCCTTCATATTCTCTTCCCAGATTTCTCCCTTTCCTCAGCATTGTGCAATAGAAGGAGTTCAGGATTTGCATCCAGAAGATCTGGATTTGAATCTCTGTTCTTCTACCTGTGTGACTTTGGGCAAATTGTTAGACTTCTTTAAGCCTCAGTTTCTTCATCTATAAAATGGAAGTTTTGGATGATAAGGCTTCAAAAGTCACTTTCAGCTCTAAATCTCAGAATCCTTATCATGTGTCCCCTCTTTTCTTTTCCTTCTTCCCTATCATTTAAAATCTCAAGGACTCAACAGAGGACTTACTCTCCACTCCTAATTGAAACTGGGAGAAGCAGACAACCAGGATTGTCTCCATCATGGTTCTGATCAAATTTGGGGGAGGGAGCTAGGGAAATAAGAAAGTTTTATATTTCTTTCCTGTGTATAGTACTTAAGATCTCTTTTCTTCTCTCCTAATCCCTTTTAAAATAAATGTTTCTTTTTGCCTTGGTTGCAGCCAAAGAATGAAATCTTACTTTACTCAGTCTGTGTTACTGGTTAGTCTAGAAATGGCTACCTCTTGAGACAAATAAATGATAGGGAGAAAAAAAGGCTTTAAAAAAGAGCAAGTTAAAAAAAAACTTAGAAGATTATTTTTTGGGGAAAGAAAAGAATAAGCTGGAGAGGTTTCCCCCTTCTTTAAAAATATCCCTAAACAGATTATACACTTTGAAAAGTCCTAAAGGGATTTTAATACTGGAACTTCTGAAATTCGGGAAGGATTTAAATTTAGGATTATAAACTCTCCCTGTACCAAATCCTCCTGTGATCAAATATCACATTTCAGGAGACCAGTGTCTTTATAGTTGCCATTTAGCTTGGCTCTTCTCATTATGGGCAGGATTAATAATGCAAAGGGTTTTTTTTTTTGGGGGGGGGGGCGGAGTAGAGCTTCTAGGCTCACTTAGCAGTGTTGGGGTGGATGGTCTGGCCTGCCAAGTCTAAGGCTCAAACTGCAGAAATAGGCCAGAGGGCTCCACTAATCAGCAGAGCCTCAAGGAGGGGCATGGGGGGCACTGAGACAGAACCAGCTTGTCTGATGGGGAAAGGTCTGGGCCGGAACTCCTGGCAGCCAGGACCTATTCTCTGATGGTCAGAGGGGCTGAGGGCAGGGAGAGAAAGAAAGAATAACTGGTGGCCGGAAGCCCAGCTATCCACTCCCAGACCCCGCATTCACATTTTCCCGAAGGAGGCCAGGGCTTGGTTCTTTCAAATGCTGGCAGCCAATAACTATCTCTGAAAAAAAAAAAAATGAAGGAGGAATTGGAGGAAATTTAATTCTTGAAGAGGATTAGTGAAATTTCATTTTTGTCCAGTGTTCTGCAGGCATTTGGACTCACAGTCCAGGGGTGGGGAACCTGTGGCCTCAAAGTTACATGTGGCCCTCTAGGTCCTCAAGAATGACCCTTTGAATTCAAATGTCACAGAGCAAATCCCCTTAATAAAAGGATTTGTTCTGTAAAACTAGGACTTAGTCAAAAGGCCACACCTGAGGACCTAGAAGGCCACATGTGGCCTCCAGGCTGCAGGTTCCCCACCCCTGTCCTAGACTATCACACTGAAAGACTTTAAGAGTTATTAACATCTAGTCCAAATCCTTAGTTTTAGGATGGGGAAATAAGATATGAAGAGGTAAAGGGACTTAGATCAGAGGTACCCATGATGTTGCTTAGCTCTGCCCTTTCTGCTGCCCAAGCAAACTATATCAAAGAGATAGGTTTTCAGGCTATCCCTGATGGGTGAGACTTGTGCCCCTTCTTACTGGATTCCTGGTCTAATGGAGGGTAACCTTCTTACTGAGATGTGGAGAGGAACATAGAGACAGACCTTTTCTTAGTAACAGCCTGGATAGAGAAGTAGAGATCTCCTAAATGGAATACATGATGACTGAGTTTGGTCTGGAACTGGAAAGGTGAATATTTCCATTTGAAACCCGAGACAAATATGGGGCCAGAAGGGAATCCCAGAAATGGCTCCTAATTAGGATCCTGTCTTGTGAGAACTTGTACCCACTGTCTTGAAAGCATATGTCTTGAAAGAATAGCTCTCCCCCTCCCTAACACAGGAGACAAAGAGGAACACTTTACAAAATCCATAAAACAAAAGACACCAGCAGTGTCAAGTCTCTTTAAACAATCATTTGTGCTATGAGGCAAAACAACTGTGACGTCCGGATACGCGCCCGAGTGGTATTTTTCACGTTGATTGCAACAACACCATCAAAGCCAAGCACACACATTCTGGGTAAAATCAATGTCTCCGTGTTGGAGGCGGAGGCCTGGGGAGGCTTGGGGATTTTATCTTGTAAGTCAGCTTTGCAGATAATCACATGCCTTGAGGCCTGAAAAAATTGATGGCAGGCTGGTGCAAAAAGAACACTAGCCATATTTATTTTACTCTTAGCAATAGCAGTTGGCAGCTGTGGGGTGGGGCAAGATTAAAAATGCTTATGAATGGGCTGGTACAGTTTTGGCACTACCTGCAAGGTGGTTCTAGAAATCACTAAAGGGAAGGTATGTTGCTCAAGTGATCCTAGAAAAGGGAAAAAAAGAGGAATATAGGCAAAGGCCTGGAAGTATTGCTTTTCCATGAAATAATTGTATGACTTTCACGCAGTCACTTATCCCTGGAGTTTGGTTTTCTCTTTATAAAATGCAAGGAACAAGGATGGGATATTAGGTGATCTCTGAGGACCTTTTCTGCTATGGCATTGTGTTAATAACATAAGTAAATCACATTTGCATGCCAAGATTTCTCTAGTCTTAAAAAAAATTCAGTTGTGTGTATAGAAATAAATTCAAGTTGATCACAAGAAATCAGAGTTGAGCCATTCCAAAAAATATTGTGGTAGGTATTAACATGCATATATGAAAGGGAATTAGACTAGAATTCAGCTAGTCTAATGCTCTATGCCCCTCATTTTAATAGATGAAGAAACAGATTCAGAGAGGGTAGGTGACACACAGTGACACTGCTAGCTAATAGTGGAGGGTACTGAATCTTAAGTCAGTGCTCATTCCACTGAGATGCAGTGGAAATGAAAGGTGGGTCAAACCCTTGGATCATTTCTTTCTGAAAGATTGGCCTGCGATGAGCCCTCTTGAGCTGTTGACACAGAGTGAGTGTAACTGGGCAGGGGTGGAGGGGCGGGGGATGTGAAGAGTCTTTCCTGGTATGGGCAGTGTCCACTGGTAAGAGGTCTGGAAAAGCCACAGTTAAAGTAGAGGTATTTACTAGCTTGTTGGTGCATTGGTTTACTAGATTCTGACCAAGCCATTTGCTTAGTTAGATGCAAGGGATGAGAGTCCTTACAGCCTGTCAGTCATAGCTTAGTTAAAAAACTGTGTGGGTTGATACCATATGTAGGGTTTGTAAAACAAAACACTAGTCTTTATGGATTAGTCAATGTGAACGAGACTCAGAACAAGATGTTTCTCAAGTTTGCCATTAACATTTCAGGGCCATTTGCCCATATTATAAACTTAAATGAGTGCCCTCTCTCTTTCTTCCTCCCTATTCAAAAATCCTAATTATCTTTCAAAACTCAGCTCAGATTCCATCTCCATCACAAATTCTTCCCTGATCCTTTTAGTACTAAATGATTAATCCCTTCTCTAAAGGTCTATCATGCTTATGACCTATACCAGTGACCCTGGGGTCATAAAGCACAGTTTAAGAAGTGCTAACAAGGTCACAACTGGAAAAAGTTTAAGAAGCCTGGCCTATAGCATATGTTTTATAAAGTGACATATGATCTTGTCATCACAAGAGATCTTGAGCCCTGCAAGCAGGGACAGTATCTTCTGTCTCATAGACATTTCCTATCATATGCCAGGCACGTTGTAGGGCCTCACTGGTTTTTTGATTGATGTAGCATATATATTGTTTCCTATTTTACTTGGGCCATCGTATATGTGTTGCTTTATGACAATGAGACCAGAAACTCCATTTCCTCTGACTACAGGCAAATCGCTGGTATGAGCAGCTTCAATATTTAACCCTCAAGGAAATCTTAAGAGTAGGAGAAAGGACATTAGGAAGGAATTAGGAAGAGAAGCTGGATTATTTATAAGGAAATAGTGAGGCATGGAAGATAGCCAGAGTATTGTATTGGTACCCTCATGATGGTAGGAGAAAGAAAGGAAGGCCTGCACATGCTGGGTGGCCAACTTTGGGGAGAACATAGACAAGAGTAGCACAGGATAGGCCAACATGGTGGATAAGCATGGGAGGCACTGAGGAAAAACTCCCAAATTCCTGAGATCACAAATCTATATGAGTATTTAAATATTCTATATCTATCTCTTGGTGAGGTATATTAGTGTTTTAATTACATACCCTTCTCTACTTCTTGTCTAAATCCAAATTGAACTTTTTCTCCTTCATTTTCTGAGACTTGGGACTCCATTAAAGCTTATCAGTATACTTCTACCATCTCAGTACCATTTCTCTTTGTTTCTAATTTAATTATTGGAAAACCATACTAAAAAGGCATTTTATTTTAAAATGAGATCATAAAACATCTCTGAGAGAAGGCTTAACTTGCACTCTCTGAAGCCAGTTTCTCTTTATTTATATATAAAAAAATAATCACCAAAGAATCTTTTCAAGCTCAGAGAGGAATTTTTAAAAAATTAGATCCTGAGATTGCTGTTCTAACAAACTCTATGAAATTGAGCCAGTTACACCATGGTTGATTCAGAATCCTGAATTAGATGAAATCTCTGGTTCTGTTCAGTTTCTACATGCAGCTGGGTTTGGCAGGAAAGCCTGGGTCGTTGGGTAAAACTAATTTGTTTTCCTAAAGGCTTTCACTGAATTGATATGGCTAACCTTGTGAAGAACCAGCCAATGTCCAGCAGTGATCCAGAGCTTAAAATACTACATGTGGGTTGATCCTTTTATTCATACCATGGTCATCTGCTTTCTTAATTTATTTGTCTTGATTCAGGGTTTTACCTATCAGAACAATGCTTGCTTTGACAAATTAGTATGGTATGCAAGTGTTTTCTCTGTTGTTCCTATATTGACAAGAGATACAATGTATAATTGGAATTATCTAATGAGATAAAAATCTATAGAAAATATGCAGCTAAGAGGTTAGTGGATTGAGTGCTAGACTTGTAGTCGGGAAGATCTGATTTCACATTCTTAGATACTAATTAGCTACATGAACCTGTGCAAGTTATATAACTTCTCTGTGCCTCAGTTTCCTCATCTATAAAATGAACCTGGACTCAGCAGCCTTTAAGACTCCCTTTAGCTCTAAATCTATGATCCTATGAGATTATGGCAATACCAATAACAAAATAAATAACATTATCAATAAATGCCTAAGCTATTTTGTTAATAGTTCCTTAAAAGAATCATTAACTCCCTCCCCTCCTTCACCCCACTACAAAATTTACTTAGACAATCCTTTTTTTTTTTAAATTTTTTTGAGATTAAGTCTATCAGGCTGGAAGTTCAATGGCCACTCACTTGCCCAATCCCACTTTGTTTCCAGGATGGTCAGTTTACCCCACCTTACACACTCTAGTCACCCCACCCCCATACCCTAGTCCTGGATTAGTGTAGGCACCGATTGGCTTAGGTAACTTCAACTCAGACCTCATGAGCTCAAGCAAACATGCCAGCTTCAGTCTCCCCTCAGCAGAGATTATAAATGTGCCCTATCATGTCCAGCTCTGACCTCAAAATTCAATTCAAGTCACTAAATACTTACTGGACATTTATATATATATTTATATATATGTGTGTGTGTGTGTGTGTGTGTATGTGTATGTTAAACAAACTAGATTTTATGCTGATTGTCAAAAAAGGGAGGGATATATATGTAACATATACATATATATATATATATATATATATAATTCCTGCTCTCAAGAATGTTATAATCATCACATCAGCAATAGCTAGTATTAATATAGTGCTTTAAGACTGATAAAGCATTTTACGAATGTTATCTCACTTTATCCTTTCAACAATCATAGTAGGTAACTACTATTATTATCCTCCTAAATGAGAAAACTGAGGTAGACAGAAGTTAAGAGAGTTGTCTGGGATCACATGGCCACTATCCTCATCTATCCTCATGTCTGAGGATAGATTTGAATTCAGGTATTCCTAACTACAGGTCCAGTGCTCTACTCACTGTGCTATCTAGCCTCCTGATTTATATATGTGCAACTATATATAATACAACTAGAAAACAATACAAACCATAGACTAAAACATTAATTTGAATAGAGTAAAAGGACAAAATGTATAATAATGTTAGTGCTATAGGTGATCAGGAATGAGGGAGTAATATTAGCTGGAGTTAACCAAGGAAGGCCTCATGAAGGCGAGGGGATTTGAACTGAACCTTTAAGGGTACTAGGATAAGGAATGGGGAGGACACATTATGCTGGAAGAAACAAGGTCATGGAGATAGAAAGTGAGCATGACATGCTCAGGGTAGGAGGACAATACAAAATTGGGTTTGGAGGGAATGATGGATTCATGTAAGGAACTGGTGGTAGAAAAGGTTAGAAGATGGTTTAGGGTCACATTATAGAGAGCCTATATGTTGCTGAATACCCATGCATATTAGACTTCTGTCCTGTATGTAGTAGGGAACATCAGATAGTTCTTGAGTAGGGTAGTGTCATGACAGGAATAGTACTTACTACTATCTACTTTTGATTGCTCTGTGTAGTGTGGAAGTGACTTCCATCAAGCTGGAAACATTAAACAATCTATCTGTCTTCTGAAAATTGTCCTAGCTTAATTCAGAGAGGCTCATGACAAGAAGGTCAATCACCAAGTTTGATCAATGCTTTCAGCCACAGTAACTCATAAGCACCATTTCCTAAGGTACAGAGGGATTGCCATCTGTTCCAGCAAAGGATGTACCCACATCAGTGAAATCATGGCTCCTTAAAATATTGAAATCCACAAATATCAACATGCAGACTTGTTGTGTTTATCTTTTGTTCTCAGAAAAGACCATAGCATCAGAGAAATGATGATATGACTTAACATTGACTGATTTGAGTGAGGGAAGGCTGTGCAAATAGATTGTAAGACAAGAGAGGCTAGAGGTAAAGGTATCAGTTAAGAGTCTGTTACAGTTCATTCTGATGTGAAATAATGTCCTAAATAAGGGAAGTGGTAGTAGGAATTCAATTCATCATAGATTTCTCAAGTGGCTACCATATGCAAGATACTGTCATAAGCTTTAAGGATACAAAGACAGATACAATATCGACCTTACCACCAGGTAAGGAGGAGGCAGCCACACAAATAACTAGGATACAGGAGAAAACAAAATGAGTGCAAATAAGAGATTCAGGCAAATTGTTTAGGGAAATTTGATGAGGTGGACTCAATTCATTGATGGGTGGGGTAGGGATGAGGTTTGAGAGACTTCATGATAGAAGATAGTAACTGAACTGGACCTAGAGAAAGGGAGGGAGTTCAATAGATTGTGATGAGAAGGGTCCATTGTAGGCACGGGCAATATGGCAAGAGAAGGAGGGGATGATAAAGAGTAGTTCATTTTGATTGAGATGCAGAGTATGTGAAGGTGAAAGATAAGATGAGGCAGAACAGATAAGTCAGAATCAGACTGTGGATGGTCTTGAATGCCAGGGGCAGGAATTTAAACTGCATTTGGTAGGCAATGGGGAACCAGTGAAGGTTTTTGAGAGGAGGAGTGACCTGATGATAGCAGCACATTAGGAAGATTACCCAGGCACAGAGGTTGGATTGGAGAGATGACAGACTAGAGGTAGAAGAGCAGTTAGGCACCTATTTCAATCATCTATGTAAGAAGATAGGGAGTTCTCAATTAGGCTGGTTGCCTAGCAGTGGAGAGGAAGAATCAGAGGTGACATAAACTCCCGAGGCAGACATGATTGGATGCAGAAGGGAGGAACAGTTCTGAAATGTCTCTAAGATATGACCCTGGGTGACTGAGAAGATGGAGGGCAGAGAAATAGAGGAAGAGGCAGATTTAGGGCAAAGACAAGGATGGGCTCAGTTTAGGATGAGATGAAATGCCAATAGGACATCTGGATGGGGAATGCCTAGTGAAGAGCTGGGAATGGGGTAGAAGAGATAAATTTGAAATATAGTTATGAAGAAGCAACAGGTCTTGTGGGCAGGTGCCCAGAATATTTCATTGACTCCTTCAAAAGGATAAGGCTTACAATTGTTTTCATCCTACATACCTCAGATTTATAAATCGTTACAGTATTGACATACCGGGGCTGCAGATACGCAGTCATATATGGGTAATTATGCTCCGAAGTGAGGGTGAATTATGACTCTCCATGAAATTTCCTTATGATTTGTTACAATATAAATAACAATGATTTATTGTGGCTTCACCTACTGCTCTGCTGGTGATGGATCATGATAGTAGATCATGATAATTATGAAATCAGAACAGAGCCGTTTTCCCCTTATAATTCAATTGTAACTCTACTTCAGAGGCTGTAGGACATCACTGTCTGTCTGTTCCTACATTTCAGAGGAAGGATTTTGGTCCTCCAGGTCCCTCAACAAATGTTCATTTCTAGTCGCAATCCAAGTAACTATAGCTACTCATTCTGAAAACCTTTCATTGCTTTTTCCTTATTGTGAAAGCAAAGCTGGTCGCCAAGCTTCAGGTACAAACCACTAGTTTTAATAGCAGAGATCAGTGACCACCAAAGGCATGTGAAAACACAAGCAGATGAAAAAGCACAGACACATGCCCCTTTCCCTTCTCTCCTCTTCTTTCCCATTTAACCCCCCACTTCACCCCCTCCCCACCCTACAGTCCCATTCCAAGCCTGGGTCATATTAATCTCAGTTTATTGATTTGTTTTTCAGATATCCATCAGGAAAACTTTTATCCAGACAATCCTAAATGCCTATCAGGTGGGCCCTTCTTTACAAAAACCCAATCTAAAAAATTCAATGTTTGAAACTTTTCTGTTCAGCAAACTTTTGTTTGTTTTTAATTTATAGAAAAAAATAAGCATTTTCATAACATAGTATAATGAAAAGATGATTACACATGATGCAAATTTATTATGTACAATTTTCTATTCTTTTTAAAGATATAATAAAATTATCATGTACATTTCTTCTTTTTCTCTTCTCTCTCCTCCCCCCACCATAAAGATGGCTACCATAGACACAGGTAGGTATATATGTAAATTTGTTCTATGCATACTTCTATTTATTATTTCTTTCTCTGGATACAGATAACACCTTTCTTCATGTGTCCCTTACAGTTAATTTGGGTGTTTGTAATACTTAAACATTTATTAAGGACCTAAAAAAGGCAACCCACTAGAGATACTTAGCCAAAAATATAGAAATGTCTGCCCTGTAGGAGCTTATATTCTACTGGGAGGTAGGAAAACAGGACAAAACTGGATAAAACCTTATACCTTAAAATTCTGTGACTGGGGACATTTCAAATTACATGAGGACAGGTTGAAGGAAATGTAGATATCTGACTTATAGAAGAGAAGATTTAGGAATATGTGACATCTATCTTCAGGCATTAAAGGGCTAGCACATGGAAAAGAGAATGAACTTACTCTTTTGGCCTCATGGAGCAAAACTAGAAGCAATGGATGGAGGTTCTAGAGACTAGAAAAATCTCCTACAGATGAGAGTTGTTCAAAAAGTAGAGTGAGCTCAGGGGATTCTGGGAAGATGGGAAAGTAGGTCAGAAAATTTCAAGCTCTCAAGATTTTCCTTCACAAAAGTGATAAAATAACACCTCTGGGTGAACATAGAGCCATGAAAACAAGTAAGAGTAGGGGCAAAACAGGGGTCCTCTTGGGACAATCTGAGGAGACCTGAAGAAAAATCCCAGGTCTAGATTTCCTCCTGGTGAAGAATAAACACCTCCAGGCTAGGGTCGGTTTTAACTACTAGCTGTAAGCTGTTTATACAACAAGCAGAAAGCCCTGAGATTAGTTGGTTTGAGAGGCTGCCTCAGCTCCAGTCACAGGAACTTTTACCCCAGGACAGGGACTGGAGTTGGGCATCAGAGCCCGGGAAGATCTAGGGAACCTCTGCTGACCTGGAACACCAGACCCAGCTGTGCTGCAGAGAGTGGCGAGGTGAGAAAGAACCAGCACAATCCAGATGAGTGCAGAAGTAGTGGGGCAGGAAGCCCCTGGCTGCGGACACTTCCAGGAGGCTGGAGGTCTTGGTTTGAGTTCAAGGTCAAAGGGGAGAATTAAAGAGGATCAGAGGCCGAAGCACCATCCCACATAAGCCAGGACTAGAGGTGGTTATAAAAACTAAATTATTACCAAAAAAATGCACAGGTAAAAGACAAAAAAAAACAAAAACAAAACCATAGAAAGTTACTGTGGAAATAGAGATGACTGGGGTTCATCTTCAGAGGAGGATATGAAACAAAGAAATCCTACCCTCAAGCATAATGTCAAATGGTCATCTGTCCAAAAAGAATTCATTGAAGAACTTAAAGAAGACTTTAAAAATCAGACAAGAACAATTGAGGAAAAATTAAAAAGAAAAATAAGAATAATACAAGAAAAACAAGAAGATTATGACAAGAAAGTCAGCTAATTAGAAAAGGAGATCCAGACTCTTAAGGAGGAAAATGACTCCTTGAAAATCAGAATTGGGCCAGGGGAAGCCAGTAAAGATATAAGAGATGAAGAAATTAAAATATATATATATGTATATATATATATATATATATATATATATATATATATATATATATATATATATATATATATAGAATGGAAAACTAGGAAACAATATGAAACATAAGAAAAACAACAGATCTAGAGAACAGATCAAGAAGAGAAAACATAAGAATAATTAGACCACCTGAAAGTTTCACTATTACAAGACATAATTAAAGAAAATTGTCCTGAAGCGTTAGAATAAGAGGGGAAAGTAGGAATAGAAAAACAATTCACTGCCTAAAAGAAAATTTACCTCCTACAAGGAAAACTCACAGGAATATTATAGTTAAATTCTGAAACCCCCAAATCAAGGACAACATATTACAAGCAACAAGAAAAAAGCAATTTACATATGATGGTACCACAGTTGGAATTACACCAGTCCTAGCATTGGCAACACTAAAAAATCGCAGGACATAGTACACCATATATAGAAGAGCAAAAGAACTGGGTCTCTGGCAGAAAATACCATACCCAGCAAAGCTAAGCATAATTTTGAATGGAAAAAAATGGACATTTGATCAACTGTCAGACTTTCAGGACTCTGTTAAAAAAAAAACCTTGAACTCAATAGAAGATTTGATATACAAGAGTTAAGAGAAATATAAGGTACAAATCAATAATCAATTACAAGGGATTCAGTAAGGATAGAATGTTTACCTTTTATGTATGGAAAATGTAAAACGTATCTAAGATTGTTAGTAGTAATTAGGCAGCTTATAAGAAAGATTGGGGTAAACCTGACTATGATATGACTTTAAAAAGTAAAACTCCTCAAGAGCAGCTAAAAGAATATTATTATCCTATACAAATGAAGTAAAAGAAAAACCTATACAGAGGAATTAGATGGAGGAAGGGGATTGTTAGTTCTGGAAACCTATTTTCCAAGGAAAATGGGGAATGGGTTTAAGGGGGTAAATTGTGTGTGTGTACACACACACATCTAGAAGAGGATAAAAGTTTCTAAATTTAAAAAAGAAATAAAACTACAGGAATAAGCGGGGGAAGGATAAAGAAGGATCTTTAGAGGGGAGGCCTATGGAATAGGTCAAAGGGGTATATAAAAGGGTGTTTGGATTTAGGGAAATGGGAGGATAATGGAAGGATTGCTGCAGTAGCTTAAGTAATAGGAGGGAAAGGTAGCAGACAGAATTAAGTAGAGGAGTTAGGAGAGATTGGAAAAAAGATATGCACAAGCATAAAAACAAGATTAGGAGTAGGATCTCTTAGGGAAAGATTATGTGTATATATGTATACATATATGTATATATCAATACCTACATATTAATATATCCATGCTCAATTGTAGGATTGGGGTGGTGGGTAGGGGGGGAGGATGGGGAAAAAGAAAAAAGTAAAAAGTGTATAGCAGAGAACAAAAGAAAACCAGCTTTCAACTTAATGCACAGTATTTAATATATAGGCTTTCTTGAAATAATAAGTTATTGCTATATACTTTGAATCTTCTCCTATGTTCTGTTGTGCACATGACATGTTTTTTCTTTTTCTTTTATATTTATGTTTAATATTGAGTTTATAATGTTTCTTTTTCTTTTCTTATTATGCATTTAAGTTTCAGTCTTTGTCTAAATTTTTTTTTAAATATATAAAAAAAAGGAGAGTGAGCTGCCTGAGGAGGGAGTACCTTCTCTTTTACCAGAGGTCTTCAAGAGAAGGCATTATGCCCATTTGTGAGGGATATGTTAATGGTTAATAGGGCTCCCCAATTAGGAGATTTTTTATGCAGCTCATCCTGGGTGGGGGTGGGAGAAAGTAATTGGCCTCAGATCCTTTTCAGCTTTGAAATTCTGAGGTACCCCAAGTCCCTTAGGGAGTGTATAATACAATTTCCACTGTGGCTGAAAGATCTGTAAGTCTTGTGTGGGTGAATCATGTCCTTGATTCTATGTTTCTCCTGTTGCTGTGTACCTATATTGGTGATTGTAAGTTATTATTGGCATAGGCTTATGAATAGGCACCTTAAAAAGAGCTGCCATATATATGAGGCTGATTAAAGGAGAAATTCTGGGTTCAAAGACTGGAATACTTGTAAAAGAAACCATAAAATAACTTTTTAAAATCCCCTAACCAGATTACTGGCAAAAAATCAAAAGAAGCAATCCATTGGCCTTAGGCCCAGTTTTCATTTGGCTTCTTCATTGAGACATCTAGGTTTCCTCATGCACAATTTTGCAGGTGCATTTAAAGGACAGGTGTTGAGTAGCTGGCTCATGGAGTAGAGCTGTGTGTTTGGCCTCAGAGAAAGAGACCCCTTATCCGCAGCCATAAATACAGGCCTTCTGTCCCTTCTCCAGCATCACATTTCTCTTTGCTGCCAGTACAATGAGTAATATAGGTGGTAAATTATGTTACAATTAGATCTGACATTATATCACTTCTGACAGATGTCAGGCATGCAAGGAAATTACTATAAAAAGCAATTTTACAAAGATTATCACGGGACTTCAATATTCTACCTTGCTGCTTGGGGGTTTAGGATTAGAACGCTGCCATAGCAAAGGTGATCCAAACTGAACAAATTAGGATACTCAGTTGTTACCTGCCTTCTTTAGAAATTCATTTTTCAGCAAAGGATACTTAAGTAAGATTTAAGAAAGAACTTTTATAGTTGTTAGGCAAGGCAGCATAATGAGGTATCAGGTTAGGTGATGGGATGTATATCCAGAGAAAGTGCTTAGGATATATTTAGTCTTCCTTCCCCGATTTAAATTAAGCATCCTGTGCAAAGTTATATGGTTACTTAATGGCTGAGCTAGACTCCACACCTAGGCACTTGTATGCCAGATCTGGTACTCTTTACACTTCACTATTTAGGGAATATTGTTCTCTGGAAATTGTGGAAAATAGGATGATCCCTAGCACATATCTAGGTTGCTGGGTGGGAAAGGGAATAAAAATTTATTAAGCACTTTTATTTGCTAAACACTTAACACATATTATCTCATTTGATAAATTTGATAAAACAAGACAAGATTTCTACTTGTTGAATGAAATCTCGTCAGGTAGCATGGTTGAGGTGGAATCTTAGTGATGAGCCCAGGCAGCACAGACCCAAGTCATAGTATCTGTAACGCACTTAGCATGCTGTTGCTCAGGATATCTGAGGAATATTTTCAAAGTGATAGCTCTGGAATTATAACTTTGTCTTGAAAAGTTAATAGACTTAATAGTTAAAGGACCACAATGATAATATTGAAAAGTTATATAATCAATATATGAACATATATGAATAAAAAGTTAACCATAATTAATAATGGCATTTATACATATAACATTTTAAGAGCTGCAGATCACTTGACATATTTGTAGGTTTTATCCCTATTTTCCAGATGAGGAAACAGAGAAAAGTGAAGTGATTTGTCCAGTCATATATATAGTTAGAATCTGAGACAAGATTCAAAGCTATTTCTTCCTAACTCAAAATCCAACACTCTACCCACTGGATAGGGGATCATTAGGCCCCAGAAATTACAAAACAAATATAACAAGATCCAGCTAGAGAAAATCCCCAGGCTTAGAGGGATGAGGGTAAAGAGTTGTTGCTCTTGCAACAACCTTGTATACACAAACACATATACTTATGTATACCAACATATGTATATATAAATATATGTGTGTATATACACATGTATATATGTGTGTATACACATACATACACATTTATTGTGTATATTTAAGCACATATACATACATCTTAATACATACATGTGTGTATATGTGTTTGTGGGTATATTTCGAAGTCATTTGCTGATAATTAATAGTTGAATCCATGGTAAATTTGGATTCCAAGGGGAATGGAGTGGACAACTTAGAGAAGGTCCAGCAGAGAGTCTTGAGGCACACCCACAGTTAGTGAGTAGGAGGATGATGATCACCCAGCAAAGGGAGCCATCAGTCAGACAGGTAACAGGAAAGTCAAGAGAAAGCAGTGTCATTGGATGTCAAGAAAAGAGGGAGTAAACAAGCATTTGTTATTTTTTTAATCATGTATTTATTTATTGGCTTGTGTTTTTTAATAGAATCTTTTATCTTTTCCCCAATTACATGTTAAACAATTTTTAACTATTTTTAAAGAAGTTTTGAGTTCCAAATTCTGTCTCTCCCTTCTTCCCTTCCTCCCAGATGATAAGCAATCTGATATAGTTTATACATCAAACAAGCATTTATTAAGCACCTACTATGTGCTAGGAACTGTGCCAAACACTTTACAAAAATTACCTCATTGATCCTCACAATAGCTCTATTATTATCACTTTGTTACAGTTGAGAAGGTAGGGAGGTTAAATGACTTTCCTAGGGTCACACAGCTAGAAAGTGTTTGAGACAATATTAGAACCCATCTTCCTGACTTCAGGACAAAGAATCCATGATTCATCTCTGAGAGGGTTTATAGACAGTGCCAAGGAGGAGGGAATGGGTTACTGGGTCAAAAGCTGCTAAAAAAGAGAGACAAAGAGATACAGAGACAAAGAAACAGAGAGAGATAGAGACACAGAGAGATGAAGCAGAATGAAAAATGAGAAAAGGCCACCGGGTTTACGGTCCATGGATCATTGATAAACACTGAGGCAGCAATTTCAGTCAAGTGGTGTGGTATAAAGCCAGATTGCCAAGGATCGAGAAGTGAGAGGGAGGTAGGGAAATGGAGGCAGTCTTGACAACCTTTTCTAGGACTCTGACTGGGAAAATGAAATGGGATTTACAGGATGAAAGCTTCAGTAAAGGCAGTGACTGGCTCAGTTCAGCTCTAGCTCCATGCCCAGCTTGATTCCAGCTTTGTTAAACTCTCAGTAACTTGATTTCTCTGATCTGGCACTGTATACGCACCATTCCATAGATGAACTGAGTGCACATAGGTGTGAATGCATAAACTAGCTGTTTCATAACACTACACTTGCAAAGCCGTGCTTTTCCTCTGAGATGACCGCACTTTATCTTGTATACATCCTATTTCTACCTAGCTTTTTGCAGCTTGTCTTTCCCATTTGAGTTGCCTGTCTGTGTATCCCCAGCTCTCAGCACAGTGCCTGGCACATAGGACCTCAATAAATGCTTGTTGACTTGACCAGGAGAAGAAAACCAATCAAACTCTAGAAGTTCTATATTGAACATCCAGTACATGTCTCTGCTATCTCTACCCCCAAACCTGTGAGATAAAGTCATTAGAGCCATTTTTGGTTACTGGGATGCTGACTAATTGTCATCAGCTGGAAACTTACACCCATAGCAGACCTTTAATGAACCTCAGAGGCAGAAAAATGTAGAAAAAAAAAAGAAAAGAAAGAATAAAAGTGCCATAAAAACAAATCTATATAAAGCCCTAAAGCTGTGCTTTCATAACTGAATAAATAACTCCTTGAGCAATAATTTGTTTGCAAGCTGTTAATTAGCAGCATAATTAATTTCTGCAGATTATAAATAACCGAGCACAAAGTGGCATCCCCAGTAGAGCAAATGAAAAATTATCTAAACTATCTTAAGGACCAGAAATAGCTCACAATGTAACTGATTTAAATGGGCTATAGAATTTGGATAATGCCCTTTTCCTTTCAGTAGAAACTATGAATTTATATCTGAAGCTAGAAATTTATTGGCAAAAAGCAGGAGTTCATTAATCACCCTGTTCTCTCTTATGCTTGACATGTCTAGGAGGGGGAGAAAATCTCTGTTTATCACTGCTTCAAACAAACAGCAACATAAGTAGATTATTCCCAACAGAAAGATTTTCCCCACACTCTAATCTCAGAGCAATCATTCACAGATCTAAATGAGCAGTTACTTAAAATGCTAAGAGGGGATGTTAATTAGTCAAAGAAAGCCCAGCCAAGTATTAAATTTGCCCCCCAAAATCTTCTCCCCTCAAAAATTACCTCCCTCCAAACTCCCACAAATGTGAAATCTGCTATACACCTGTTTTTAGTACATTCCTCCTCTAGTAATTTGGGATAGAGAGAGTGGGTCCTCTAGGTAGCATAACTATTGATCCTGACCAGACTGTGGTTATGGGAATGTCTGTCTTGTTGCATCAGAAACCTGTGGGTTTGGGAATTCTGAAAGTTTGTGTGTCGGTGGAGAGGCGAGAGGAGTATATAAACTGATGCTTAATTTTGAGCTGAAGCAACTGGAGTATATGCTTTCTGTCAAGTCAGTGAGCTTTCTCCTTAGTCCCCATTTTCCAATGGAAAGGTGACTGGGTCAGGGCAAAGCATTTTAGGGAGAAGGCAAGAGTGAAGTATTGAGCTGTTGGGTGAGCCTCTCATATTTCAGGAGGATGAGAGACTTCTGGGGAAGAATTGAGATATTTAGGGTAGTTTCACCTTCATAACCAAGTATATTTCTAATCTGAGCTAAAGAGTCCTAGCCTGCTTCTCAGCCTCGTATAACTATTAGGAAAAGTATAACTAGGAGAAAGGAGAGAGGAGGGAATAAAGGAAAGAGGAAAGAGGAGAAGAGACAGGAGAGGGGTGAAGGGAAGAGAGAGAAGGGGAGAGTTGGAAAGAAGGGAGAGAAGAAAAGGGAGGAGGGAGAGACGAAAGAGAAGGAAGAAAGGAGGAGGTAGAGGGGAGAAGAAAGAAAGAAGAGGAAGAAGGAAGAGAAGGAGGATATTAATTTGCAGTGTTATTTCTCACGTCTTGTTATTTACACCAGTTCTGGTGAAAGGGTACATTGTCAGCGAGCAATACAGTTTATCTATTGGGGTGCTTCCTAGGAACCTTCCACTGTGCCTGACTGTAGGAGATTACAAAAATATAAGTTCTCTAGTCATTTTTAATATCACCATTAAGACAAGATTAACACAGATGAAGCAATCATGTACAGTATGAGGCAATATTAGTATTAGAGGGGTGCTATAGATTATGAATTATAACAGGAGGTCAGAAAAGGGAGAAAGCAATGTAGAATGGCCAAGTAGTCAAAGGGCTTATTTGAGGAGATGGGAGCTGAGCTGAGCCTTGAAGGATGTAGACATTTGGATAGGTGAAGATGGGAAGGTATTCCGGTTGAGAGAACAGTTTTAAGTAACAGTAAAGATATGGAAATAAACATTGTATGTAGAGTAGTGATTGACAAAATTCCATTCAACAAACATGTTTTAAATACCTATGACATACAGAGCACTGTATTAGGTGCTGGAGGCATTATATATACTAAATAGGACAAGCAAAGCAGTTTGGGACTGTGGCTAGAGTGCTGGGTCTGGAGTCAGGTTCAAATTCAGCCTCTGACACCTGTTAGATGCGTGAGCCCAGGCAAGTGACTAACCTCAGTCTCAGTTTCCTCAACTGTAAAATGGCAATAATAACAGTACCTACCTCTCAGTGTTGTTATGAGGATCAGTCAGTTAATGAACATTTATTAAGTGCCTACTATGTGCCAAGCATTGGGAATACAAATAAAGAAAAGAAAGACAGAACCTGCTCTCAAGGAACTTACTATCCAATGCAGGGAAAACAATATAGAAAAGGAAGCTGAGAAGGAGAGGGGGCCCCCAGGAGGTTCCCAGCACAGGGGCATGGTGTTTGCGGATTTGAAACCAAGCAGAGTGATTGATTGAAAAGGAGGGCTCACATGAGATAATATTTGTAAGTGCTTCTAACAGTCCCTTGGGAATAGTAGGTGCTTTATAAATGTTGATTCCTTTCTCTTCCCCTTCATTGAGCTTGTAGATTAGTAGAGAGTTAGCCCTGATGATTATTAATTATATATAATTAATTATAATTATTATATATTATAATAATAAAATAGAGTAAAATAATAAATAAATCCTAATACAATTTTGAATAATTAAATTAATTTTAATTTAAAATACAAGAATTTAAATTTGAAATAATTTTATTAATAAATAATAAAAATAAAATAACATTATATCTAATTATAAAATTAATTATATATTAATAAGATATAACCTTTATATGTCCAGATTCAAAGTTATGTTGCTGAAAACGTGACCTTTGTTCTTCCCTTACTAGGTCAGAACACAACCTTGGCTTTTGCAGATGTGTTTCATCAGTATAATGTAGAGGGCAAAACACCTGAGAACTAGGAGATTAAATTCAAAATAGTTCATTTGCTATGGTGTCTTGCAGCTTGTGAAACACTTTCTTCCAAACAAGCTTATGAGATGAACTCCACTTGATGAGAGAGCTCAGGGGAGTCACTAGAAAGAGGGCAGGATTTGGAGAATATGGGTTCAATTCCTAACTGCCATTTGCTGACTGTATATCCTTGGTCAAGTCACTTCATTTTTCTGCTTCTCCTCAGTAGAATGGGGGGACTAGGCTGGAGGACAGTAGACATTGCTCTCAGCTCCACACTGATGATCCTAAGATCCTATGGACTTTTGGGGCTTCAGGTTCTTTTCACCAATAAAATGAGGAGATCGGATGAGATAATCTCTAAGGTCCTTTCCTTCTTCATTTTACTGTGTAACTTTAGGTAATTCACTTCATTCCTGAGTGTCTATTCCACCATCTGTAAAATGAGGGGGTTGAATCAGATGATCGCTAGTTTTCTTTGAGCAGTCTGCCATCTGTCCTGTGATGGTACCTTCAGCACAGACTTTCCATGATAATATTAATGGAGATCATAATACTGATGGCATGCACGTAGTGCTGTAAAGTTTCACATAGTGCCTTAGATAAATTATCTCACTCAATCCTCATTACGTCTCTGTAAGGTGGGTGCAATCATTTCTGTTTGTCATGTGGCCCAAGCCATCTACATGGATCTATTGCTGCTCCACTTCCCTTAAAATATAAGCCCCTTGAGAGCAGCAGCTATCTGGATTTTCTATTGGTATCCCCGACCCTTTGCGCAGTATTTGGCATACAGTAAGTGCTCAATAAATGAAGTTTTAAAAATTCATTCATTCACATCCCATGTCTCAATGCAACCTATCTCCATTATTGGAAATCCAATCCAAAAAACTCTAATGAAGGATAGGTCAACATATGAAAGAATGTATATTCCAGTGCTAAAAAGTCCTAAATGTTAGCAAGGCAAATCTGTAGTGCTAGGTTGCTAAAATAAAGCAGTACTAGGATAAACCAGGGGACCTAGAGTCAGAAAGATCTGAGTTCAAATCTGGCATAAGACACATACTAGTTCTGTGACCTAGGGGCAAATCACTTAACCTCTGCCTGCCTTAGTTTTCTCATCTGTTAAATGGGGATAACAGTAGCACCTGCTTCCCAGGATTGTTGTGAGAATCAAAGGAGGTAATCATAGTAAAAAGTGTTTAGCACGATTCTCGGCACATAGTAAGCACTAATAAGTGCTACCTATTTATTATCATTATTAATCCAGAGAATGAAAACAATAGAATTGAGTGAGTAAAGCTGTTAGAGTGGTAGCCTGCCTTCAGCAAGCAAATCCACCTGAACTTGTCCACTTTTAAATTCTTGTGCCTTAAGTCCCCATTTCCTATCAGCTGTCCAGGTCACAAATCCTCCCTAACCATGAGGTCTGGTGTCAGGGAACAAATGAATAAGCATCCATGAAGCTACATGATGAGGGTGGTGAGCCACCCCCACCATGACTAAAAGTGGTGGATATTGTGGGAGGTAGTGAGCTGCAAGTGTGACCTTTACCAGACTGATTCACTCACGCCTTTGACTTTTCATACAAACCCTCCCCTGACTCATTAGTGCTGAAAGCTGTAGTCTAATCTTTTCTCCATCTCTTCAGCTCAGTGTTCATCCATGTACATACATACATACACACACAAACTGACACGTTTGTAGCACTTTAAGGTTTACATAATGATATGTATATATGTGTATATGTATATGTCTATGTATATTGTTTGTACATATACATACACACATAAACAGCCCTGGGAGGTTGGGAGGTTAGTTACTCAAGGCATAATTAACCCTTCTTGACAGATAAGGAAACTGAGACTCTTAGAGGTTAAGTGTCTTGCTCAAGGTCACACAACTGATACCTTTCACATAGTTATTGAATTATGGAACAGGTTATTAACTCAGATCTTTTAGACTGCAAGTCTAACACTCTACTACATATGCCATTTTCTCTTCATATATGTATCTGATATGTATATACTATATATCTGGATATATATATATGCATGGGCATATATACGTATGAAATACATGTATGTATATATGTACATGCATCTCTGTGTATATATGTGGGTGTGTATATGTGTATATATGTGTGTTTCTATCAGTATAGTGTAGTTGATAGATATACCCCCTAAAAGGCAGTATTTCTCTTTCCAAGGCTATAGTGTTACCTATAATCTGTTTTCATCTATATCTTTCCTTTCTGTTTAGAAAAACCTTTCTCCTTGATGAGCCTGAGGGAGAACTATAGGTTCCATTTGTAAAATAAGGATCAGTGTATGGTTACAGAGGTCAACCCAGTGAATGTTCTCTTTTTTCTCTATGTGTCATCCTGGGATCTGAAAGTACAGTGTCTATTAAGCATATTATGGTGGTCATTTCTCCTAATGAGGCCTTTATGCCTTTGAACCCAAATCAAATCTAAGATTAAAGACTATTTTAGTGGGGTAGGAGGTTTGAGGAGGGGGTTGTAATAAGGTGCTTTTATCACCTTGTTACCAACATTTAGGAAATGCTGGCTAGTGGTAATGGGATGGTACTATTTGAAACAAAAGCCATTGCCATTAATGCCCTGTCATTGTGAGCTTGCGTTATGTACTGATCCTTGTGTTTGAGTACTGCTTCATCATTTTCTAAGTTCATTCACAGACACTCTCATTTTATCTTTGTGACAACCCTGTGAGTTAAGTAAGGCAGATAATATTAACCCCATATTGCAAATGAAGAAACTGAGGAGGAGTCAGAAGCTGTTTCTGGATTGCACACAGAAAGTCAGTAGTGGAACTAAGACAAAAGAACTCAGGGTCTCCCACCTTATAGAATTGGGGTCTTTTCCACTGTAATGGTGAGTGTGCTCAATTTGGAGTTAGATGATGGGTTGTTGTTTTTTGGTATCAAATAGAAGTAAAAGGAAATAATCTTGCTTACCCTGTCCAAGGTCTTGAGACCAAACACATTTGAGAACAATTGACCTGGAGTTACTGGGATATATGTAGTGAGGACACTGCTCTCTCATATTCCCTTACAAACCTGTGATCCCAACCAGGGATACCAGGTATTCCTCATCTTCTCCTCATTTTTTTTCTAAAGATATATATATATATATATATATATATATAGATAGATAGATAGATAGATAGATAGATAGATAGATAGGCAGATGGAGGGATGGATAGATAGATAGCTAGATGAATAGATGGGTGATAGATGATAGGTAAGTAGATAGCTAATAGATAATTAGAAGATAGATATATGATAGGTAGAAAGACAATAGATAATACATAAATTAGATAAAGTCAAATGAAAGATAGATGGATAAGTAAGTAGGTAGATAGATAAATTAGATTGTTGTCCATTCTTCATTTTTCAAGCAGACCAATGACATCATAGATAGGTAAGTAGATAGATGACAGATAAATTAGATAGAAGATATATAGAATGAGTTGGATGGCTTTTCTCACCCAAACCCAACAAACTTACATCTTAGACTGTATTGTAAATACATAATCTAATTCTGTTAAACTATAGGGTCATCTCCAGTTCACTTTTTAAGACTGTAAGCTCATGGATAAACAGGGCTTTATAACCCTGATATGGATCATTTAATAAGGATGATCATGGCTACCTTTGAACTGACTATTTTCCCCTTTCAACCTCTAATCCAGAAATGGGATCTTAAAATAATGTTTTTAAATGCATAAATTAAAATACATAAAATCCTAAAGGAATTATATTGAAATACAATCATTGGAACATATTTTAAAAAACAAACCCACAGGGTCATGGCTACCAGCTTAAGAATACTTGAACTAGAAGTTGTTTAAGGTTCCTTCTGGTTCTAAATCTGGTGACTTGAACCCAACCTTCCCAGTTGGTCAGTCAGTGAACAAGCACTTCCTATGGGCCAGGTACTATGCCAAGTACTAGGAATGCAAATAAAAGGAAAAAGAAAGGTAGTTCCTTCCTTCAGGGTGCATACATTCTAATAAGGGAAGAAAACACATAAAAAGGACCTAAAGAGTGTAAGTCCAGAAGGTATCCATATGGTGCATGAAGTCCAAAGAGTCAAAAACAAAGCTGGGAGGGGAAGGCCCTTCCTCAAAATGGCAGTTCCAGAAGGAACTCACCAAAGGTTGAGAAATGGGGACAGGGCAAGGGCAATGGTGATGATGGTGGTGATGCTGGGCTGAGGAATCATACAGAGGGAGAAGTCTACAAGTTCTGAGGGGAGGCATGATGTCAAAATCCAGAGAGGAAGAAGCAAAACCAGGAGAAGAATGAAGGATGTCTGGCTTCTTTAAGATCCTAGTCTGTAGAATAATAGAAGTATTCCTTCTATTACATCTTGCCTTGAGTTAACCTCAGTGTTAGGTTATCTGCATGGCTGGCTTATTGCTTATAACACTTTTACAGGGAGAGGGGAAATGTATTCAATGTAATATTTTTACTTCATGAATATAACATTATAGAGCCAGGATGGTCTTAAGAAGAAACTTCAGTCTTGGAGTGCATATGCTTTGGCCATTTTCCTCTCTCATTTGGCACTAGAAGAAAGTGAGTTGTCCTGATCTAAATAGAAATCATTGGCAATTCTATCTCACAAGGAAAATGGTGGGCAACTCTCTGATGTAAACCAAACACCTACAGAGGTGGCATAAGATACAGAGTTAAGATGGTAAACAAGGCATCAAAGAGATATATATTTCTACTTTGTAGTCCACTAATGAATAGAGAGAACAAGAGCTGCCTTGAATGACTTAAAAACAGTTTTTTCCTTCCTTCCTTCCTTCCTTCCTTCCTTCCTTCCTTCCTTCCTTCCTTCCTTCCTTCCTTCCTTCCTTCCTTCCTTCCTTCCTTCCTTCCTTCCTTCCTTCCTTCCTTTTTTCTTTCTCCTCTCACCCTTTCTCTCCTCTCCCCTCTTTTTCTCATACCCTCTCTCCCTCTCTCTCCCTTCCCCTTCTCCCCTCACTCCTCTCTCTGTCTCTATCTCTCTCTATCTCTATTTCTCTCTGTCTCTCCCTGTCTCTGTCTCTCTCTTCTCCCTGTTTCCCTTCCTCTTCCACAGCTTGAATTGGGAAGCTACAAATGAAAAATTGATCTTTCTTCAGTCTCCATCCAACCTGCCAAACACCCTGGAAGTCATTACATTATATGGAATGAAGATTGCAAAATTATGGTGGTAGGTATTTGATTTCTGCCATTTATCAGCCCCATCCATCTCTTCCTTGCCAGGCTTTATAAAGTCCTGATGACATCAGAGGAATAAGGTTTTGATTTCTGGGCCTGTGAGAGGCCTTATGGTAGATGCTGGAGAAACAGAATCAAAGGATTTGGTCATTGCCCTCCACGTAGATGAATGAGTAAGAAGCGATGGAGACACATCATCAGTATAAAAAAATAAAGATTGATAGCACCTAGCATGTAAGTTCCAAATGCAGATCAAAAGGGGCAGAGACTAGAGATCACTGTAAGCTGAGGTGGGAATGGAAGGTTTCACAGAGGAGGTAAGGCTTTGTCTAAGCCTTGGAAAAGGGGTAGCAGCAAGGATAGCATTCCATGTTGGGGAATTTGTATGAACAAGGGTACAGAGGAGGGCAAATGAAAGGGATGTTCAAGTGGCAGTGGGTAGACCAGGGATGGAGAACCTACAGTCTCGAGGCCACATGTGGCCCTTTAGACCCTCAAGTATGGCCCTTTGACCAAACCCAAACTTCACAGAGCAAATTGGATTCCGTCGAAGGACCACACTTGAGGAACTAGAAGGCCACATGTGTCCTTGAGGCCACAGGTTCCCCATCCCTGGGATAGACCAATTTAATTGGATCATAAAGTTCATTTTTCAGAATGGTTATAGAGTGGCAAGTTTAGGCCACATTGTGCAAGGCCTTGAATGCTAATCCAATGCATTTGAAAGGTATGCTGTATGTATTTGCCTGTAAGCATCCTATTTTACTGGTGTCATCCAACAAAGAAATAAGAGATATGCAAAGCCGTATTTTAAGATTAATCTGGCAACAAATACAGGATAAATTTGAGATCTTTGATGTAGGGAAGAGTAGATATTAAGCTATTTTCTAAAAGTGCTCCTTATTTTTAATAAGGTTGAAAAAAAGAACCCAAGAAATGACTATACTGCTGTTTTCCAATTTGGTGTCAGTATTTTCTCTTCCTAAGGCAATTAAATGCTCGTTACTCAGTCACTTGATCAAATATTTCATTGATTTTTACCATCTTAACTCTCTATCTTATGCCACCACTGTATTTTTGTTTAGATCAGAGAGTTGCCTACCATTTTCCTTGTGAGACAGAATTGTCAATGATTTCTTTTTAGATCAAGACACCTCACTTTCTAGTGCCAAATGAGAGAGGAAAATGGCCAAAGCACATGCACCCCAAGACTGAAGTTTCTCCTTGAGACCATCCTGGCTCTATAATGTTATATAAAAATGTTACATTGAGTGCATTTCTTCTCTCCCTGTAAAGGTGTTATAAGCAATAAGCCAGCCATGTAGATAAGCACATGCCCAAATTTCTAGGCCTTCACTTCTCACCATGGATTAATAATGATATAACTAATTTATATTAATTTTGTATGTCACAAGACAAAAAAGGATGATTTTGAAGAGGAAGGAAACTTGAGATGAGCCATTCAAAGATACCATCTTATAAATAAAGAATTTCAGGTCTTGAGATAGTCAGCATCTTGCCCAAGGAACAGAAAAGGGCTTCAAACCCAGGTCCCCTGATTCCAAATCCAATTCTCTTTCCCCTAAACCTAGACACTTCGATGTATGTTAGCCTTGGCCTCTCAGTTGGATTCCAGTAATTAACATGACTAAAGTTACTAATAGCAGTAGTTAGCATTTATATAGCACTTTATAAATATCTCATTTTGTCCTCCCAAGAATCCTGGTAGGTATGGGCTTTTATTATTTCCATTTTACAGATGAAGAAACTGAGGCACCCAAAAGTCTAATGGCCAAAGCACAAGCCCTAAGACTAAAGGCTACATATGAACTCAAGTTTTTTGGGACCTGCAAGTCCCACGTGCTCTGTACGCTGTGCCACCAAGCTGTTTATTTATTTTTACGTTGATCGTCTCTGTTTCTTCCTTGATCCTTTCCTTTTGTTGATGCAGTTTCTCCTTCTCTTCCATTGAATGCATCTGCCACCACTGATGCATGTTTTGCTCTCTAAAGCCGCCGGCTGTCTTCTTTCCCTTGAAGACTTTGTTCCCTATTTTTAGCAGGCTCTATCACTCTATCATATCTTGAAAGGGGAGTCAGCCTCTCCTTCTGACCATTTCTCTGATCATCTTAAATATCTTCCTGTTATAGAAGAAATTTTCTCATCTTCCCTATTCCTGTGCCTAAATGTTTCAGCTTCTAAGAAATTAATTTCAGCTATTATCATAACATAATCAGAGAGGGTGGTATTTTTCACAATCTTTTTTTTTTCTTGCACCTAAATAAACCCTCTCAATTTTCCTGGCCCACTTCCAAGTATGTTCCCGACTCCCAGCATGTGTATCTAAATAAGCATCTTTCAGTCTAAATATTTGGTTTCATGAGTCTTTTGTTGGTTACTTCAAGCCCTCTCACCTTTTACAGAAACACAGCTGAAAACCCCTCCCCATACCATCCTCCTTATTTTATGTAAAAAAAGGTGCTATATATTTAAATGTTCTTCTATTTCAGACTTTTATAGGGACACACAATAGTTATAAACATGATCTTTTCCCCTCCTCAGTTTAAATCCCTTATCATACATTTTTCTAATTTAAATTTTATTTTTGAAACTTCAGCAATATATGTGGTTAAGTCCCACTTCAGGATCCAACCTGATGCTGCAAGCATTTATTGATTTCCGAGTGTATACAAGATACTGTGTTAGTCAAATAAAACAAAAATGAAACCAAAGCACTCCCCTTACCCCAAAATTTTCATCATCTTTGCCCTTCAAGTACTTACATTCTTCTGGGAAGATACAATATGTTAATCATTCGGTATGCCCTTGATATTTTGAGGAGGAAAAGAATATTAACAACCTGGGAGATCAGGAAATGCTTCCCAGGAGGATTTGGCACATGAACTGAGCCTCGAAGGAAGCCAAAGATGCTAAGAGTCAGAAGTCAGAAAGGAGTGCATTCTAGGCATGGGGAACAGCCTATACACAAAGGCGTGGAGGTGGAAGATAGAATACCAACTCCAAGAAGGAACAAGGAAGCCATTGTGACTAGAATATAGAGTAGATGAATGGAAGTATTATGAAATAAAGCTTAAAATATAGCCTGGAACCAGACTGGAAATGCCAGCCTGAGCAGTACATGTTTTATCCTTGAAGGAACAGGGAAGAAAGATTCTTGAGATGGACAGGAACATGGTCAGACTAATGCTTCGTAAGATTATTTCAGAACTTATAGAGAGGACAAAGACTGTAAGCCTGCAGACTAATGCCATAGTCCTGATCATATAGCTAGTAGAAACAAATATATAGTACCTACTACCTACCAGACAAAGTACTAAGCACTGTTATAGCTCATTGAATCCTCAAAACAAGCCTGCAAAGTAGGTGCCATAATGATCCTTATTTCATACTTGATAAAACAGAGGGAAATGGAAGTTAACTGACTCATCCAGGATTAAATAGCTAGTAAGTATCTGAGAATGGATTTGAACTCACTTCTTTCTGACTCTGGGCCCTATCTGGGCCACCAGATACCTCAGTAAGAAGCAGGGTCCACATTTGGACCCAAGTGCTCTGACTTATAAAATCACAGATTTAGGACTAGAAGAGACCTCAGAGGCCATCTACTCCAATCTTGTCATTTTACAAATTAGGAGACTGATGCCCAAAGAAGTTTAATGACTTGCCCAAGGCTACATAAGTCGTAAGTGTCAAGGCAGGATTTGAACTCAGGTTCTCTGGCTATAGAGGTTCTGTTTCCCTTGTGTCATGTTGCTTTTCGTTCAATTTCTTCTTCCTCTCAAGGCTTGTGTTATTTTCTACCTTCTCTTGGTACCTAGAGTCTTTCAATAGTATTTTACTTGTTTTTTCCCTCTATTAATTTTGGTGAATTCTCTCTCCTCAATTCATCTCCCCCCACCAGCGAGTGCCAGACGAGACAAGGTAGAAGGATCAGATCTAGGCTGATAGTCATGTGCATGGAGAGGAGAGGATGGATATGAGGGATATCGTAGAGGCAGAGCCTTTGAAAAGAATTGGCAACTGATAACTTATGGGGAGGAGGGAAATGGAGAATGACAGTCAGCCAACCTGGGTTACTAGAAGGAAGGGTGGTACCTTCAATAGAAATAAAGGAGTCTGGGAGGAGAGGGGGAAATGGAGGAAAGGGGGAAATAGCGAACAAATTCTGCTTTGGATTTGTTGAGTCTCCGATGCCTTTGGAGCATCTAGATGGAGATGTCCAACAGGCAATTGTTAATGTGAGACTGGAGCTAAGACAGAGATTTAGCACTGTGTATGTAGATTTGGCAGTTATCTGCCTGGAGATGATAATTGAACCCATGGTAGCTAAGCTCACCAGGAGAGAAGACAAAGAGAGAAAAGGATTGCTTATTTCCTTTGGTGTTCAGTGTGAAGAGCCCCCAAACCAGTACTTCATATGCACTAAATGTCCTTTTCCAGCCTTGTTTGCTGGAAATCGCTATTAGCACATAGCAAGTTACCATGCTAAAATGGCATCCTCTTTCTCTTCTCATTTTCTCATCTTGCCTTGTGCGTTTTTTGTTTTTGTGCTTTTTGTTTTGCACAATCACAGTTCTCCCTCACCCCACCGCATCAGTATGACTTCAATTAGTCCTTCAGAGCTTCCTTCAGATGCTTTCTTCCCTTTCACGTTATCTGTATCCTGAAGCAGCCCAGAAAGTGGAGAAGACTTTCATGAGATTCTAACACTGTAAGAGGCAGGGCTAGGGCTCCAGCCAGTATTCTTTCTGCTGCCCCACAGCTTCCTCGTCTCAACTTTTATGTTCCTGTTCCCCTTCTAATAGTCCTCTTTTTCCAGGTACCTTGGGTTCTTCTACAGCATCTCATTTGCTTTCCCCTGCGTTGTCTTTGTTGTATGTTTTTCCCCCTCCTGTCCTCTTCCTGTGAGCTCTTAGACCAAGCAGCAAACTCAATCTCCGAAGACTGGCTTCCATGTGGGATCCTTCCTTCACCTCTCATTCCCCTCTAGTAATTTGATCTCTTCCCTCTTTTTCTCATTCTCTTCCACCCTCCTCCTCCAATAACTAGAAATCAATCACCACCACTCCTCTGGCCCCATGCTGCCTCTTCAGTCTCTTCCTGAAGAGACTTCTTGCTGTCCTTTCCTTTCCTTAAAACCTGAAGGATTCTCCCTGAATTCATTGGGCAGATGTTCCATTGTGCCTTTTCTACTATCACTCTGGCCCTTCCATGGAGGTAGTTGAACTATGTCTGCCTTCCTATTATGAGTGCACGCATACTTTGGAGTAGTTTGTTTAGAAATGCCCTTTTCCCTCTAAAAGGTTAGATATGGACTCTCTCTCTCTCTCTCTCTCTCTCTCTCTCTCTCTCTCTCTCTTCTCTCTCTCTCTCTCTCTTTGTCTCCCTCCCTCCCTCTCTCTTTCTCCCTTACCCCCATTCTTTGGCCAGAATCGCTGCTGGAGCATCTTTGTTCTATGCACGTTAAACACTTTTCTGATGGTGTATTATTTTCAAATGATTTATTGAATCACATCTATAGCAAGTCTTTGGCTGTCTCTTGAGTAGTGATAATCTTTGTCCTTAGCTGAAAAACCCTTAGTATGATAGTTAACCCTGTCCTCACCTTGACATACAGTAGCTCTATTTCACACTTGTATCCCTGCATTCAAATGCCAGACCTGTCTACTACTTTTATTAAGGTGACATTATATTTTTAACCAGACCATTTTTATCATTATGACATTATATTTTTTAACCAGGCCACATCTTATTTCATATTTGATGTTTCTTTCCTAAAGGGAATGAATAGATTTGTTAATTGTAAGTGGCTAAAAAGATTCACCCCAAGGTTCCTTCAGAAGTCTTGGTTTTCAAGAACTGAGAAAATATACTCCCTCCTTCTTTGCAGTGGTAGGCACTGGGGTGTGGAATTCTACATATACTACTACATCATCATTCTTCTCTTGAATATGCTTCTGGCCCTCTGGACTTTACCATTATGACTTAGCTGTCTTCTCATGCTGGGACTATTGGGCCTTCTCACCCTGCAATATCCCTCTACCATACTTCTTCTAGTGACGAATTTCTTTTGCGGCCTCTATTTTAAGAATGATCCCAGGATAATCATTCTTCATTCATCTCTGGCCTGTAATTCTAAAGACTGCCATCATATCTTTGCATGGGTACCCTTTCTCTCCCTCTTCTACCTCCCTTTCTTGTGTTATTTTCTCCATTAGATTATAAACTCCTTGAGGACAAGGGCTGTGTTATTGCTGATATTTCTATCCCAAATGGTTAGCCCAATTAGCATACAGTGAGTGCTTAAGGAATCCTGTGATCTACCTCTTTCTTTGAATTAAAGGATGGCTGGTAGGTGAAGGAGGTGAAGAATGTATTAGAATTAAAATTGCTGCAAAAACAAAAAATATCAATAAAAATTGATTTTTAAAAACCCAAGTCTTGGTTCTCCCACTCCACTAGTACTATCTCTAAAACAAATCGAATTTCTCTGCTTTTCAGAATGTTTACTTCCTAGGATACAAATGATTGCAAATAATGTCCTTTGGGTTCATCTTAAATGCATCAATAATCAGAGTCCTCAACATCGCCTCTTATAGGGCAATTCTTCTCATCTTTCATCAGAGAAGTCTTCCTTTTCAGTTGTATTTCAGCTGTCCTCTTTCCTCATGGAAGCTGTGCAGATTTTCTTTTCTTCTCTTTATATCATAGGATCATAGATCTGTCCTCCTACCTCATAGAAAAACTAAATAAACCAATTTTCTTTGTTTTTCCCCTTTCTCTTCTTTTGCTTTTCTTTTCCATTTCTTTCATGCAGTCCTAATTCTTCAGTTTCTGTGTGTCTTTCCTCTTCTCTGAAGTTCCCCTTCATATCTGATTGCTGACACTCGTCCTTGTGTCTCCAGCTGATGCCACAGGAACAAATCTGAGTCTACGGTATCCAAATTCTCACTGCTCCAAGGCTCTGCCTGCTGGTCCATCATTTGTTTTCTTTCAAGGTTCTGTCTGACATGCCCACAATCCTGTTATTCCCCCATTCCCATCCACCAACGGAAAATTGGCCTATTTGAATTCTCCCTAAACTGTTTATGCTGTCCTATCCATCCCAACACTGTTTTACCACCTTCTGAGATTGTACCATGCATTCAAGGGATGAGATGTTTTTGGCATTCATGATAATCTTGCAAAGTTGGTATATCAGCTCTTTCAATTCCACCTATGTAGCCCTGGGCAAGTCACTTAATATCCATGGACCTCCATTTCCTCATCTGTAAAATGAGGGGGTTTGGTCAACTGGCCTTTGAAGTCTCTTCCATTTTTAAGTCTATGATTTTATGATGCTTTTTTTTTTTAGCCAATGAACATTAAATTGGGTCAAATGACTTGATCAAGGTCAATCAACTAGTTAATGACTGAGTCAAAAATAGAACCCAATGTTCTTTGACTAATAATCCACTGATCATTCCATTCTCCCAAGCTTTACCCAAATCTCCTTTAATTCTTGAAACTGTACTTTGCTGCAGAATTGTCATTGACACTGAAAGGGCCATTTTAGCTTGTCCAGAGGGAATTGGGGAGAAGCCACATGACTCTCTTTCTCTCTCTAAGTAATTTGAAGATACCAACTTGGCATGTTTAGTGGCCAAGTTTCTTTTGTGTTAAGCAACCCTCTCCTTTACAAAAGCTTTTGCAATTTAAAAAATCAGACACTATTCCAGCTCTTTATTTCCCTTTTCTCTCATGTCTCATGTTACTTAAATGAGGGGGCTCTATGCTGATTGAACCTTCTATGTTCAGCTGTTTCAACTGATAGCTTGTCTTTCTTCCCATGCTATGAGAGGGCTTTCAGAAGCTTGGACTCAGGGCCTCTTCCCTGGCACTATGGGAGACAATGGTTCTGTTCAGGCAGACACCCAAGGTATAGGATTGCTCTGTGTTTGACCTCAGAGAGCTCAATATCAGAGATTTGTACATCTCTAACCCTCTACAAACCTCTCTCGGTTGTGTACTGTATGGATGTTGAAATATAGCTGTGTGATTTCTTCTCAAAAAGGGGGTGCAATGTTTCTTTTCTTCCTGGTAAGTGGGAGAAAAAAGGAAAGCAAATGAAGAAGGGGGAAGGGAGCAGCAGCAGTAGCAGCAGAGCTGTCTTTTACCTTCTACAAGCTAATATTTTTATTCTTCTCCAAAATAATTGAGAAATATCTTTTTCTTCCATTCATTGGAAGGATCTCCTTTTCCAGTGCCTCACTGGAATCTGGAGATGTCTCTGGAACCTCTGAGGCTTTGAAAACAGAGCCCAATCTCTGGTACATTCTACAAGCTTGGAGAACAAAATTTTGAGCATAGGCTCTGGAAAGGACTCCGTGTTTTTCAATGCCTGGCCTGCCTAAATTTCAAAGAGCATGGCCCCAGGAGAATTTTTTGACCAGAGCAACTCTTGAAAATGTTGTCCTACTAAAGTCAAAGGGATGCTGTGATTTATTTCAGGTGAGGACATTTACTAAAATAATAGTAGCTCATATTTATGTAATACTTTAAAGTTTATGAATTCTTTACATACTTTATCTGATATGATCCTTAAAACAATAGTGTGAGGTTGGTTCTAATATTATTGGTACTGAGATAATTCCCATTTTAAAGATGAGGAACTTCAGGCTGAAAGATGTTAAGATCAAAGAGGTAGTAAATGCCTAAGGTAGGATTTGCACTGAGGTCTTCCTGACTCCAACTCCAGTACCCTAAGCATGTCACACTGTTCTAATCACAGAATCAGAGAGTAAGAAGTCACATAGGACAGTCCATACCTAAAAAAAGATGTTGAGGCATTTTCTCTAGGGCTTCTTTTTCTCTAGGCTCATAACACATTATCTCTCATGTATTTTATATTCCAAAAAATTGGCCAACTTGCTGTTCCTTATATATGAGACTCCATCTTCCATTTTCTTGCCTTTGCATGGCTTGTCTCCCATACATAGACATTTACTGTTCATCATTTTTACTTCTTAAAATGTCTAGGTCTCTTCAAGGCTCAGCTCCATTACCCCCTGATGGAAGAGATTTTTCCTGTTTCACCTCCCCAGTGTTTCCCTTGAACTTATCTGGTATTTTTTTGTATATATTTTGCTCTAGCTTATCTATGTATTTGCTGTCTCCCTCTTAACTCTTCCCACCCCCTTACCCTGTAGAATATAAATTCCTTGAATATACAGTTTTATTTTTGACCTCAGATAGTGAACTACAGCTAATATATTTTTTTAATTTTTAAATTAATTTTAAACTTAAATACAAAATGAAAAAACCCATTTCTACCTACACAGCAGAACATGAGAGGATTCAACATAAAACAATAAATTTCTATTTCACAAAAACCTATGCAATAAATCCTACACATTGTTTTCAAAGCAACCCAGCTTTTCTGTGCTTCCTTCTAGTTTTTCTTTCGTTCTCTACTGTGCACTTTTTGTTCTTCCTCCTTCCCTCATGCATTTTTAATGAATTTTTATTGAATAGAGCTAAAACAAAATCCTCTCTATCATAACTGAAAGGCATTCAGTCAGTCTTTACTTGAGATCACCATTGTGGCTGAACCCACTCTCCCAGAGGTTGCTCCATTCCACATTTAAGTAGTATTCATTTTAAGCTGTTTTTTCCTTACTTTGAGTCTGTTTGACTCTCTCCTGCCATTCCCACCTTAATTTCCAACAATTTCCAATTAGTTCTGGCCATTAGGATTAAGCAAATAAGTCTCAATCCTCTTTTCATGACTACCCTTCAAATA
The DNA here is from genome assembly GCA_023548195.1 of Bettongia penicillata ogilbyi. Lineage (NCBI taxonomy): Eukaryota > Metazoa > Chordata > Mammalia > Diprotodontia > Potoroidae > Bettongia > Bettongia penicillata. The sequence goes on along the minus strand of JAJHZJ010000198.1, from coordinate 18,113,384 downwards.
CTTGAAGGTAGCCAACATGTTTTATTCCCCAGTTCCTTCACGTGACCCAAACATGGCATGATGTCTTTGACTCATGATCTTGCTACATTTCATTTTCTGAACTTTTCCTGGTCTCCAAAAACTGTCCTCTTCTCTCTTACTTGGATTACTATTTCAAGAAGGCTTTCAACCATATTTTACCTCACCCATTTATTGAGTTATTCTATAGACTTTTCTTACAAGTGACTTTTCCCCAGATGAGTATCTTCAACTCTATCTGCTTTCTAAATCCCCTTTATGTGCCATCTGCTCTGCCCCCCCCCCATCAGATATAAATACCTTGAGGGTAGGGGCTCTCAGTATTTGTATCTGTATAACAGAAAACCAGCATAGTACTTAGCAAATGAGTGTTTATCTATTTCTCTGTCTTATCGTATGTTATCTTTTAGAGACCCTTCATAATCTGGTTTGGATTTCTCTGGATTCTTTCTAGATTTTTATTTTTATTCCTAAAATATTGTACAATGAACTGAAGAAATGGCCCCATATTTGATCTTACCAGAACAGATTATGGGAAATAATAGCCTATTTATTCATTCATTGTACAAACATTCATTAAGAGCCTACTCTCTACCCAGAACTGCTGGACAACAAAGACAAACACAAAGCCTTCCTAGCCCTCCAGGAATTTCTAGCATGTACTCAGATAAGTCAAGAAATAATGTGTACAAAGTTAATGCAAAATTATTTCCTGGGGGTCAGGGAGTCCCCCAACAACTAGGGGAATTGGGATAGGATTCAGATAGGTGTTTGAATTTGGGCTAAACTTCGAAGGAAATCCAGGATTACAGTATGAGGGCTGGAGGGGAAGAGGAAGAACATTCTAAACAATGGGGACAGCCTATGCAAAGGCGCAGAGATGGAGATGGAATGCCATGTACATGAAAACTGACCAAATTTTCTAGAACACAGCATGCATGAAGAGAAAGCGCAATGCACAACAAACCTAGAGTGCAAGACAAGAACCCGTTTGTAAAGGGCTATAAATGCCAAAGAGAGTTTGTATTTGATCCTAGAGCTAAGAGGAAGTCACTGGAACTTTTCGAGCAGGAGATGTGTATGTCAGAATTGTGTTTTATAATATTAGTTTGGCAGCTGAGTATAGGGTAAGATTGAAGAGGGCTGGATGCAGGAAATAATTACAATTAGAAATAATAATGCAATAATAATAAATAATAATACAATTAGGAAATTATCATCATAGTGCAAGAGAGAGGGGATGAAGGCTTAGCCTAGAGTGGTGACTGAAGAAATGGGGAAAAGGGGATGGGTGTGAGAAATGTGGAGGTACAGTCAGTATAATTCAGCAACCAAATAGATATGAGCATGTTCAGGGCTTGAGAAAGAAGACATAGTAGATGATCTGAAGTTGTGAACCTGGGAGACTCCAAAGATTGTGAGGCTTTAGCAGAAATATGGATATTATTTTTTTAAAAATAATTTTTACCAATAACATATAAAGACAATTTTAACATATATTTTTTTAAAATGTTGAGTTCCAAATTCTCTCCCTCCCTCTCTCTAATCTCCCCTCCTAGAGATGGTAAGCAATTTGATAGAGGTTATTTATATATGTGTGATCATGAAAAACATATTTCCATATTAGTCATATTGTGAAAAAAGACAGATAAAAAAAGAAAAAAATATAAAAAAATTGAAAAGTAACATGCTTTGATCTGCATTCAGACTCCATCAGTTCTTTCTCTGGATGTGAATAACATTTTTCACCATGAGACCTTTGATTGTGTTACTGAAAATGGCTAAGTCGTTCACAATTGATCATTGTACAATATTGTTATTATGGTGTACAATGTTCTTTTCGTTCTGTTCACTTGACTTTGCATCAATTTGTGTAAGTCTCTGCAGGTTTTTTTTCTGAAATCATCCTGCTAATCATTTCTTTTAGCACAATAGTATTCCATTACATTCATATTCTACCACGTTTAGCCATTTCCCAATTGATGCATATCCCCTAAATTTCCAGTTCTTCATCACCACTAAAAGAGCTGTTACAAATATTTTTGTACCAATTGGTCCTTTTCCCTTTTTGAAAAATCTCTTTGGGATACAGATTTAGTAGTGGTAATACTGGATCAAGGGGTATGCACAGTTTGATTGCTCTGTCAGAACAGTTCCAAATTGCTCTCCAGAATGGTTGGATCAGTTCACAATTTCAACAACAGTATATTAGTGTCCTAATTTTCCCACATCTCCTCCAACATTTATCATATTTGTTTTCAATCATATTAGCCAATCTGATAGTATAGGCTGCTATCTCAGAGTTGTTTTAATTTGCATTCTTCTAATCAATAGTGATTTAGAGCATTTTTTTCATATGACTATAGATATAACTTTGATTTCTTCATCTGGAAACTTCCTGCTCTTATCCTTTGACCATTTATCAACTGAAAAATGACTTGTATTCTTATTTTTTAAAATTAATTTATTTTAAACTTAAATACTAAAACAGATACAAAATAAGAAAAGAAAAGAAAAAGCATTGTCATATGCACAGCAGAATGTAAGAATGGTTTCAAAATATACAGTGAGAAATTTCCATTTCAAGAAATTCTATATAATAAATACTATGTATTGTGTTTAGAGCTGTCCATATTTGCTTCCTTGTAAGTTTTCTTTTGTTCTCTGCTGTGCATCTTGTACTTTGTTCTTTTCCCATGTAAAAAAAAAAACTACAATTAAGCACAGATATACACATATATACAAATATATAAATACGTATACACATACATGCATACACTTACCTACACATACATATACTTTGACATGTATACTTTATCAAATGTAGATTACTATAATCATTTACTACTGTGTCCTATGTACCTAATCTATTCCACTGATCCACCATTCTGTTTCTTAGTCAGTACTAGATTGTTTTGATGATTACTGCTTTTTAATACAGTTTCAGATCTGGTATGGCTAGATTAGAAACAGGGATATTAGAAAGAAGAAAGAGGCAGATTTGGGGAAAGATGGTGTTTAGATATCTTGAGCATGAAATGACAATGGAGTATCCAGTTGGAGATGTCCAATGTTGGAGCTAGGGCTGGATATATACACCTGATCATATGTGTGCATATTGCATAACCAGCACATAGCTTGTGAAAGTATATGGAACTGATAAGATCTTAAGAGAAAAGGAAGATAATGGAAGAAGAGAAGAGGACCCAAGAGGACTAAGGTATATTCACGTATTTGGAGTTAGTAGTCATGGATGATAATCCAGCAAAGGAGATGTAATGCTAATCACATTGGCATCACACCTGAGGACTGCTGCTGTGAATGATTTCAAGGGTCCAGTCATATAGTATAATGAACTCTCTATTCAGCAAACAAACAAAACAAAACAAACAAACTAAACATTATTCAATAAAGTAAAGCATAACATTCATAGCAATATTCTTAAGTAAAACATGTAATTCAGTATATATCTTATAACAATAGCACTATCCTTAATCAATACCAAGTATCCAGGTAAAGTCCTTTATCAAAATATCACACCATCCACCCCTAGGTCACTGTAAAAACAATCTTCTTAATCCATATCAAGTGTCCGAATAAGTCTTCTTTCATCTTAACTTGAGATTGACTTCCAAGTCCCATGGGTCTTCCTCTGTGGGCTAACCACTCCCGACTCTTGCCTGGATTAACATGTGGGCAGCTCTCTTCTCCTGCTCCATGTCTCAGCTCATGAGGATTACTCCACTCTGCAGTTTCTGTCCCTGGGAAAACAAAGCTCAGCAGGGCAACAACAATACTAACACACACCACCAGCACCACCATCTCAATTCACTCATAAAGACCAACAGACAGGACTTCTGTGAGAAATTAACACAGACCAACAGACAGGGCTTCTGTCTGAGAAATCAACACAGATCAATAGACAAGTCTTCCTCTTGGTTCTCAGAGGTTTTCCTCTCAGCTTTCTTCTTCTCCATGCTGGCTCACCACTTCAGCGCTGGCTCTCTTCATGTCTGCTTCTCTCAGCTAAAACAAAAACAGCAAAAGATCCTACTTTGCTTTCCATTACAGGAGACTGAGAAGAAATTTTCAGACAGGTATGCAAGGACAGATCAATGTCATTAAAGACAGGAAGGAGTGAGTATCCAGGAGAAGGAGGTGGTTATTGGCGTCAAATGCTATAGTGAGTTCAAGAAAAAAGAGGACTGAGAAAAGGATGTAGCAATTAAGAAATCACTGGTAATCTTTTAGGTAGCATTTTCAATTGATTGATGAATCTGAGAGCTAAACTGAAACAGGCTGGAAAGTGAAATAGAAGAAAGTGGACACACAGTGTTTCCTGTGAGTTTTTCTGTGAAACATAAGAGATAAATAGGAAGATAGCTTGAAGGATAGTAAAATCCAATAAGGTTTTTGTTTTTGTTTTTGAATTTAAAGAATGGGGAGATCTGAGAATGCTTGCAGTTGGCTTAGAAGGAGTCAATACATAGGGAGAAAGTTTTAAAAAGAATGGAGAGGATGATTGCAAGACCAATCTACTGAAGGAGAAAAGAAGGAATGGGATCAAGGGTACAAATAGAGGAGTTGGCTTTGACTACCTTTTCATCAGAGACTAGAGCAAAGGAGAAGAAAATAGGTGATATTAAGTTGCTTTGAGATCAGGAGAGAAGAGAGAGTTTATGACTAATGGTCTTAATGTTCTCAGTCAGGCATCAAGTAGTATCTCCTCATGAGAGGGGAAAGAGGGGAATGTGGAAAGCTTAAGGAAAGAAGACACAGTTTATAACTCTTTGTGGAGAGTGCAATAGAGAGTCATTTTGGAAAGAGTAAGATTAGGCCCAGTTGAAATTAGATATTATAGTGAAACCAGTTAACATGACAACATGACTTTCTCCAACATATCTTTATACTGTCTTACTAAATTTAACCAAGATTGCTTCAGTTTTTGACCACTGTATCATGTAATGGGTTCACATTGAGCTCTTTCAGGTAAACTGCTACCTACTTATTCCTCCTCTATGTTACATAAGAATAGTAGCTCTTTAAAAAAATAAACTAAGTTTGGTTTGGCGTGACGTTCTCAATGAAGCCATATTGTGCTCACTGCTTCCTTTTTCCAGATATTCACAGACCATCTCTTTAGTCATGCATTCTAGAATTTTGCCAGGAATTAAATTTAAATTCTCAACCTTTACAGATGATAAACACTTACCTCTTCCCTTTTTTGAAAACTAGGATGACATTTACCTTTCTACAATGTCATGGTCCTTCTCCCAGGCTCCATAATTTTCTCAGATTCACTGGCAGTGGCTCAACAATTAAATCCTCCAATTCTTTTAGTGCCCTGTGATGTAGTTCATCTGCATCTGATACCTTGAACTTCTCAAGGATAGCTAGTTATTTCTTATTTATGTTGGTTTTCAATTCCCCATTAGTCATTTTTGCTCTACTCTTTTCAGGTCAAAGATCCTTCTCTCTGGCAAATAAAATGAGAGAAAACCAAGAGATGAATAGGTTTGTTTATTCTCCATCGTCCCTGATGGAATCAAATCAAATATTTGTAAAGTACTTAGCACAGTACTTGGCACATAATAGGAGTTTATTAAATGATTATTCCCCATTCCTCTCTTTCTTTTAACCTTCTATTTTCTTCAACACAGCTAAAAGTGATCCTTTTGGTTATCCTTAGCTTTCCTTACAAGCTTCACCATGTTCTAGGTTTTCATGCTCTAAAACACTATTGTTACATTAACTTGCCATATTCTAGTGTCCATACTCTCTCTATATAGCGGTGGGGAACCTGCAGTCTTGAGGCCACATGTGACCTTTTTATTCAGTCCAAATTTTATAAAACAGATTATTAAGGTGATTTGTTCTGTGAAATTTGGATTCAGTCAAAGGGCCACACTTGAGGACCTAAAAGGTTACATGTGACCTTGAGGCTGCAGGTTCCCCACCTCTGCACCTATAACTTACTCTTACTTATATCATCTGCACATAGGAATAGGACATAAGGACTGGATCTGTGATTTCTTTTCATATAGGGAACTACTAGATACTAGTTACAAGTTCCCTTTACCACGGAATGTTTGACAACTTAATTTGCCATTTTAGAAAGTAAGGATAGGTGACTTATCCTAGTGTAACAGCAAATACCCTGACACATCCAGGATGGTTGACTAACACAAGTTCTTATATCGACTTTTGTAAAAGGAAAGCAACTTTTGAGAGGTCAACAATCTTCTTTAATCACATATACCAGCAGAGAAAATATAAGCAGAGAAATAAAGACCAACAGACAAGGCTTCTAACTGTATGACCATAAGCAATACATACATCACAGATCAATAGACAGATGCAATTGTCTGACCATTATATACATACATAGTTACCGGAGAGAGAAGCACAAACATCAAGGGGGAGGTTCCTTAACATCTACCCAGAGTCTCATCTGACACATGAACCTTCTTGCAAAGAGTAAGTCTCCACACAAAACTTCACTTTAGAGTATACACACACACACACACACACACATGCACACCCACATACACACACACGTGCACTTTTTAGAGCCTGAAGGCATCACTACCCTCCTGACCCAGTGCCTCATTAGCAATTAACACAATTAACAAAAGATGTGGGCCTTCCTACAAAACCAACCTCCCCTATTGAAACTTCCCTTATTGGATTCCTCCTGAGGCTTATCAATGGGCGGAGAATGTCTTTGCCTTCCTACAAAACAAGCCTCCCCAATCAAGCAACTTTCATTAACATGACACCTGGTCATACATATCATCAAAAATATGCACAAAATGTACAAAGCATAGGTAAAACACATGATAGGGTAAAGATTTTAAGGCACAAAAGACAAATTTTACTTCACAGTTGTCACTGAAACTTTATGGCATGAGATCCATGGATGAAATATAGTGCTCAAAAAGTCTACCTTATCTTTTTTTTTTTAATTTGCCTTTAGTTTTCAACGGACACTTCCATAAGATTTTGAGTTCCAAATTTTCTCCCCATCTCTCCCCTCCACCCACCTCAAGACAGTGTGCATTGTGATTACCACTTCTCCCAATCTGCCCTCCCTTCTATCATACCCTTCCCTTCTCTTGTCCTCATCCCCTCTACTTTCTTGTAGGGCAAGATAGATTTCTATATTCCATTGCCTGTATATCTTATTTCCCAGTTGAATGTAAAAAGCAATTTTTAACACACTTTTTTAAAATTTGAATTCCAATTATTCTCCCTTCCTCACTCCCCACCTATCCCCACTGAGAAGGCAAGCAAATTCAATATAGGTTACACACATGTAGTCATGCAAAACACCTCCATAACAGTCATGTTGTGAAAGACTAATTATATTTCCCTCTACTTTATCCTGCTCCCCATTTATTCTATTCACTTTTTTGATGCTATCCCTTCTCAAAAGTGTTTATTTCTAATTACCCTCTCCTCCCATTTGCCCAGCTTTCTATCATCCCCCTACCCCCTGCTTATCAGCTTCTTCTCTACTTTCCCGTAGCGTAAGATAGATTTTCATACCAAATTGAGTGTGCATATTATTCCCTCCTTAAGCCTCCTTAAGCAATGAGAGTAAAATTCACTCTTTCCCTCTCACCTCCCTTCTCTTCTCCTCCATTGAAAAAGCTTTCTTACCTCTTTTATGTGAGAGATAATTTACCCCATTCTATTTCTCCCTTTCATCTTCTCTCAATATATTCCTCTCCCACCCCTTAATTTTATGTTTTTAGATATCATCTGCTCATATTCAACTCACTCTGTGCTCTCTGTTTATATATGTATATGATGCCTCCAACTACCCTAATACTGAGAAAAGTCTCAAGAGTTACAAATATGATCTTTCTGTGTAGCAATGTAAATAGTTCAACTTTAGTAAGTCCCTTATGATTTGTCTTTCCTGTTTACCTTTTCATACTTCTCTTGTGTTTGAAAGTCAAATTTTCTATTCAGCTGTCATTCCAACAAAAATGCTTGAAGTCCTCTATTTCATTGAATGAACATTTCCCCCCCTGAAATATTATACTCAATTTTGCTGGCTAAGTGATTCTTGGTTTTAATCCTAGCTCCTTTGACCTCTGGAATATCATATTCCAAGCCCTGTTATCCCTTAAAGCTGCTAGATCTTGTGTTATCCTGATTGTATTTCCATAATACATGAATTGTTTCTTTCTGCCTGCTTGCAATATTTTCTCTCGATCTGGGAGCTCTGGAATTTGACTACAATATTCCTAGAAGTTTTGCTTTTGGGATCTCTCTCAGGAAAGGATCAATGGATTCTTTCTTTGTTTTACCCTCTGAATTCTAGAATATCAGGGCAGTTTTCCTTGATAATTTCTTGAAGGATGATGTCTAGGCTATTTTTTTTATCATGGCTTTCAGGTAATCCAATAATTTTAAAATTGTCTCTCCTGGATCTATTTTCCAGGTTAGTTGTTTTTCCAATGAGATATTTCACATTGTCTGCTATTTATTCATTCCTCTGACTTTGTTTTACAATTTTTTGATTTTTCATAAAGTCATTAGCTTCTATCTGCTTCATTCCAATCTGTAAGGAATTATTTTCTTCAGTGAGGTTTTAGACCTCATTTCCCATCTGACCAATTCTGCATTCTTCTCCTCATTGGCTTTATTGGATCTCTTTTGCCATTTGAGTCTGTCTATTTTTTAAAATGTTATTTTCTTCAGCATTTTTTGGGTTTCCTTTAGCAAACAGTTGACTTATTTTTTTATGATTTTCTTTCATAGCTCTCATTTTTCTTCCCAATTTTCCCTCTACCTCTCTTACTTGATTTTCAACATCATTTCTGGGTTCTTCCATGGTGTGAGACCAATTAATATTTTCTTGGAGGCTTTGGATAGAGGAGCTTTGACTTCATTGTCTTCTGTTTGTATACTTTGGTCTTCCTTGTCACCAAAGTAAGATGCTATAGTCTGATTCTTTTTCTGGTTTTTGCTGATTTCCCCAGTCATTTACATGACTTTTGAGCTCTTTGTAATGGTAGTTCTCTGCTTCCAGTGGTTGGGGGTGGGGATATACTGTCAGCTCCTTGATTCCCCTCACAGTCTTTGGACCCAGAGCTACAGAAACAACAGCTGCTGCTGCCTCTGCCTCTACTACTGCTGCTGCTACTGCTGCTTTCACTGAAGCAGGCTCATCTACCCCTTCTGTCACCCTGAGACTGGGGCCAGATCACTCTTCTCTCTCTCTCACAGGCACCACAGGGTTTTTCCCCTGCCCTCTCAATTTGTCCTCAGTGTTTTGGGGTCAGGAAGTCTGGAAACCACCACAGGTGCCCAAGATTCATTCCCCCAAGGCCTGCTCAGGTCCCATCTGTGCTTGGCATGGCCTACACTGGACTGCACTCTGCTCCCAGCACAGCTCAACAGACACTTTGCAGAGACCTTCCAGGCTGCCTTGGGCTGGAAATTTGCTTTACTCCATCATTTTATCAGTTCTGCTGCTCCAGAATTTGTTTAGAGTCATTTTTTACATTTATTTGACTGAGTTTGTGGGGAGAGTGCTAGCAAGTCAGTGCTGTTACTCTGCCATCTTGGTTCTGCCTCTAAGTCTACTTTATCTTAAAGGAACAGAATAGATAAAAGAGTTGAAATTCAGAGTGGCATTACATCTGAAGAAGACACATCCATGTGAGAAAATCCAAGATTAAATGGAGAAGTTGGAGACTGATAGAGAATATTTAGGTAAAGATATAAATAGAAGTGATATTGCAATCAGAACAGAAAGAGGAAGTAAACAACGAATTCAGAAAAGTCATCTTAAGCCTAGAAGATATAGCAGTGATGGGTTATTTGATTTACCTGGAGACCGTTGGAGCTCTCTTTATGCACAAAGAAGAGTAGCTAATAATCTTTCAACTTGACCTAATAATAACTCCACCCTTCAAAGGGTAGAGAGACCATTCTTCTGGATCTGATTCTTAACAAGAAGGACCAGTTTGCTGGTGTGAAAATGAACACCATGGCATAAAGGATGACTCTGTCAGATCTGTGGCAGTGGAAAGGAAAGTTGGACATTATCTGACAAGCACCTTAAATTTTAAGAAATCAGATTTCAGAAGATTCAGAAAAAGAATAAATTGGAATAATGACAAAAGTTCTACAGATGAAGCTCTCAAGAATGAAATTCTGAGGATACAAAGGAAGATGTTTCCAATGATGAGAAAAGGAGTGAGTTGACTCAGGAGACCAATGTAAATGCATGAGTCTCTTTCCTTCTTTGTGATTCAAAAAACAAACTTAGATTTCTTTTAAAAAATCTTTATACCGAAGGAGAAGCAGAGTGATATATGAGATAAAAGACATTATCTACAAATAGGGCTAATATTTTCTCCCTTTTAGTGATATTCTTGTAGTTTCTTTCTCATTTCTAATTACTATTGAAAGCATTTTTAGAATTATGACAAATAATGGTGGGTAGAGAAGGTGCACTTGCTTTACCTCTGCATTGGTTGGAAAAGTTTCTAATGTTTCTTATCGCAAATATTTCTGTTTTTTTTTGTTTTAGACATATGGTTTTTATTATAATAGTGGTTAACCCTTTGCCTTGTGATTTTAGGTGTATTAGTCAAAAGACTGTACTGTTTTTATCAAAGTTGTTTACAAAACATATAATTCTGTAATTAAAAAATATGGTTAATTATGTTTATTGCTTTTGCAATGTTGATTGATACTTGTATCCCTGATATCAGTCTAATTTGGCCATGGTGGAAAAATATATCTCTATCCAACCTCTTCTTAAAGCTGGTATGTCATATAATTTTTTTCCATTAATATTAATTTAGTAACAGATACATGGTTCATTTTCTTTACTTTATTGCTCCCTGATTAGATATTAGAATCATATTTGTTCCTTAAAGGAGTTAAGAGTATTTTCTGTTTCAATTGTTGAGACTCAATTTATGTAGTTTAGCTATTAAATAAATGATTTTTAAGCATTTGATACAATTCATCTGTGAAACCATTTAGATCAGGATAATTTTTTTGCTAGTTTATCTTTTTAAAACAAATTGTTAAATTTCACTTTCCAAGATTGATTCCAGGAAAATACAATAGTACACCTTTATTGGATATACTCCATCTTTGGTTAGGCATATGTAATTCTTACAAGTCATGACTGAAAAATCCAATTCCATTCTCTGAAACCTTCTTAACTTGCTATTTATACCTTTCTTTTCAAAGTTCTCCTCTTTTATGGGTAGCAGTGAAGAAACTACCACTTGTGTCCTTAAGGTTTTTATTTTCTTTTCTAAGACTGTGTAAACCTTAAAAATAGTTCTAGATTCCTTCTGATAATATCTTTGGTACCCATGTTAATCCCCAGAAGTAGACAGTAGTCATTAAGTTTGACAAGTCCTTGTCACGTAAGTCCTTATCAACTTTGAGCTTCTGCAAAAATCTCTTATTTGGTCTCCCTGCTTCAATTCTAACACCATCCCAATCCATTTTTTACTGAATCACTGAAGTACTTTTCCTAAAGGTCTGACCATGTCCTTCAATAAATTTCAGCAATATCTTTTAGGAGAAAAATTAAATATAAACTCCTTTGTCTGACATTTAAAGACTATTTCAGTCTTGCCTCTTCCTACCTTTCCAGTTTTATTATTCATTATTCCTTTGTGTGTTTTCTCTCTATTCCAGCCTGTGTATTATCTCTCCATTCCAGGCCTACTTGTGCCTCCTCACTTATGAACCTCCCTCTCATCTCTGTAGGCAGGCAAGTGATGTAGTGGATAGAAGACTCACCTTTCTGAGTTCAGATCTGGCTCCAGATACTTACTAGATGTGTGACCCTAGGCAATTCACTTCATCCTGTTTGCCTCAGTTTCCTCATCTGTACAATGAGCTAGAGAAGGAAATGGCAAACCACCCCAGTCTCTTTGCCAAGAACACCCCAAATGGGATCATAAAGAGTTGGACACTACTGGAAAAATGACTCATCAACTCATCTCTGTGCCTTTGCATTGACTGAACCCCATGCCTGAATGCAATGCCTCCTCTCCTTCACCTGCTGTAATCCCTGGTTTCCTTCAGAATTCACCTTTAGTGCCACCTTATACAAGAAATCTTTTCTGATCCTCTCAGCTCCTGGTGCTCTTCCTCTTAAAACTACCCTCTTTTCATTTTCTATGCGTTATGTACATCTTAACTCTCTAGATGCTCTTTTCCCCTTACAGGCTCCTTGGGGGTAGGGACTTATTCACTTTTGCCTTTATATCATAGTGCCTCATAGTGCCTGGAACATAGTGTTTAGTAACTTCTTGCTTGTTAATTGATTGATTAATGTTCCAGGAAGACAGAGGACCTCTGTATTGTGGTCAGAGGTGCAGTTTTTTTGATTACCTTCACCAGGGAATTAACTACCAGTGACCTTTACTTATCTCTTCTTGCTCTGACTCTTACTGGATGGTGTCTCTCTTGATGGCTCCTACAGTTTCATTTCTTCTTTCCTTCATCTAGTAACTGAGGGAGCTTGGGGGATGTTACTGACATCTTTCCATATGAACTTGATGATTACATCAAAGTGGTGACCAGTTCTGCTTTGTCTTTACTATAGAAGGAATAAGAAAGGAAGGACTTGGGATGTTTATAAATGGTGGGTCTCAGAGTGTAGGGAAAGAAGATCAACTGTGAGATATGTTATAGAGGAATCTAGAATCTACTGATAGGTCAAAATGGTCTTTTCCAGTACATTGACAGGATCTCCAGCATCCCAGTGGCATTCATACATGGAAAATATATATGTATATATACATATGTGTGTGTGATATAAATATAATATTTTGCATTGGGACAAAAGTTCCAAATACAAGGTATTTGAGTTGATGTCAGTTGTGTGGCATTTGCAGGAAGGTGTTTGTTGGAGACTGATTGACTAATTTCTCCCATAATCTGGGAATTTAATTTAACATAATGTCAGTGCAGCCATTCTCTGGGTCTAGGACAATTACTGATGACAGCCCATTTCTGGTGTTAATGGAACAAATAATGATTCTGTAAATTTTTAGAGCAGATGGACAGTTATTTCTGGTTGTATAAAGTGGGTACTTAAGAGTGAAATCATTTTGTCTTAACTGGGGGAATTTTGCACATGACATAATGAAAGTCAGTCCTGCAGAGGACAGTAGTTAGCTTGTCACTGACTAGGCAGTTTAGCACTGCACCAAATTATGATTTCTTTTGGTTTTGCTCCATGATAAATGTCATATCAGTCAAAGTGATGCCTGGGGATTTCATGAATGGTGAGGAGGAATCACCGCAATAGTGAAATCTCAAGAAGAGATAGACATGGTCAAGGGTGCTTGCCTTTCCTGCCTCTTCTCTCTCCCCTATCTGTGGACACCCTTCCCCCACTATTCTCCACCTTTATCAGCCATATAAACAGAACTGCCTTGGATTCCTTCACCTCAGGACCTTTTCTGGTTGATTGCTAAGGTGATCATCTGACAAATTAACTCATGTTACTGTTTAATAAGGGAGAAAACCAAATCTCTCGTCTTCTTTTACCTTCTAAAGACAATATTCCCATCTTGGTGCCTCTAACGTAGAAATATCAGACTATAAAAAGAGGGGATAACTTTTCAGTCACCCATTAGAGGAGACAGTTTCAGAAAGGGCAGCCTTCTAGCATTCCTTGGACCACATTTTATAGGTGGGAATTTACATTGTTTATGTATAAGGCTGGGCATTTTGTCAAAAATTTTGAGGAATAAACATTCGCAAAATTATGCATTTTTTTCCTTTTCCTACAGACTGAATTCCTAGTTCTCATATTACATAATATTAGAGTTATAAGGGATCTTAGAAATCAAGTTTTCTTTATTTTATAGATAGGGAGAGTGAGGCCTAAAAAAAATAAACAACATGCCCAAGATCATAGACTCTCTAGAAGTAGGAATAAAACTGTTTTCCATCTCCTAGCCCAGAACTGTTTACATGATACTGCCTTTTTAGACTCAGTTAACATGAAGTTGGCGCTTTTATTTATTTATTTCATTCATTTATTTAATCTTATTTATTTATTCTGTCACTTTATTTATTTATTTAGTTTTAATTATTTATTTTTTTAGAGTATTTAAGGAAAGAATATAAGGAATTTAATTCAGCTGCATGTAACACAGGCTGAGTAGCTACTATGTACAAGGCACTATGAAGGATACAATGCTTATGGTTACTGCCCTCAGGGAACTAACAGTCTATGGGTGATGGATGCATATGAATACATACAAAGCATTGTAGCATACAAGAATATGAGCCTGTACTAAGTAGGGTACAAAACCCACAGGAAGACAGATCATTTATCCTTGGTGAGGCTTGGAGGAAGGCTTCATGGAGGCCTTGAACGATGGGTGCAAATTCAGTAGGCCTTTCTGACGGAAAAGAAAAGGATATACACCCCAAGTACAGGGAACAATGAGAATGAAAGCACGGAAAGGAGAAAACTGTATGAGTGTTCAAAGCAAAGCAAGTCTCATTTGACTATGGTAAATCATATGTTGGGGCAGTGCAGTGGATAGAGTGCTGGGCCTAGAGTCAGGACGACTTGTCTTTGTGAGTTCAAATCTAACTTCAGAGACTTTCTAGCTGTGTGACCCTGAGCAAGTCACTTAACTCTGCCTCAGTTCATCACATGTAAAATGAGCTGGAGAAGGAAATGCCAAATCACTCCAGTATCTTTGCTTGGAGAAACCCAAATGGGGTCATGAAGAGTTGGACATGACTGAACAATATTATATGTACAGAGGGACAGGGATTGGACCAGTGATTTCATTAATATAGGAAATTCTGAATCTAGGAAAATCCCTCTACCAATGCAGGTCAGCCCCTTCTTACAATTTACAGTCTTAGAGAGTTATCCACATCACTGAAAGGTTAAGTGATTTGCTTGGAGTCACACGGCCAGCATACGTTAGACTCATACCTTGTTGATTCTAATTCCCTAGCCCTTACACTTTGCTGCTAGAAATGAATCTGTAAAGAGACATTTGGGCCCAAATACGAGGGCCCTTTAGCGCTCGAGTTAGGAGTATGTATAGTAGAGTGTAGATAATAGAGAGTCAAGGAAAGTTTTTTAAGCAAGGCAGTCACGAGGTAGTTCTGTGAGTGAGAAAGATTATGTGGGAAACTATGTGAAAGATGTGAGAATGGAGGTATCAGGCCTCGCTGGGAGGGTACAATAATAGTTCAGTTGAGTGTTAGCAGACCCTGAGCAAAAATGGTGGTAGTGGGGATGCCCAAGAGAGGATGAATGGGAGACACATGCTCAAATTATAGTGTTTAATAGTAAACTCACTTTCAAGGTCAAAAGAGCAGAAAACAGAGAAGAAATAACTTTAAATCAGAGGATCTTGACCGATTTCATTCGGATATGCTTGATGAATTAACTCAGGGATAATGGCTAGACCTTCTCAGGCTAGTAGAGGAATTATATGTTTTCCACATCTTTAGCTTTAAAGATGGGTCTGGCTATATAGTGGTTGTATCACTAAATATAAACTTCTGAATACTGAGTACTATAGTCTCCTTCCCTTCTGGGAGAACCCAAAGGAAAATTGGTGCTTCAGAGACCTCTTTTATAAAGGGGACTGAAAGAAGACTATGTTAATAATGTGGAGACGAGAATTTTCTCAAAAAAAAGAAAAAGAAAAACCATGAATATTTCTCCCTTTCCAGAAAGGCTCATAGGGGAATGGCATGGAACTTAGTGACCACAGCATCATATTTGCCAGACTTATAACTAGATGGGATCCTAGAGGCCAAGAATTCAACTTCCTCATTTTACAGATATGGAAACTAAGTCATAGAGAAGATGAAGGGCTTGCCCAGGGTCAAAGAGCAAGTAAATATCTCAGACAGTATTTGAATTCAGTTATCTAGTCTTGTTCTTTGGTTTTCTAGGCAAGGAAATGGAAGATTAAAAAGTTATAGGATCAAAAAGAGAGTTAGAGGGGACCTTATAGACGCAATATGGCTTTTCCAAGCTTAGCATCCTAATGTGGGATAGGACTAGGGATTGAACTGGAGTCTTCATATTCTACCTCCTTCCTCCATGTCACTTTCCTTGCCACCTTTGTGTATGATTCTAAATTGGTCAAATCAACAAGCATTTATTAAGCACCTAATGTGTGTTCTGGGGATGCAAAGAAAAGAGATTACAAAAAAAAGATAAAACCAAAATAATCCCTGCTCTCAAGGAGCTCACAGTCAAATGAGGGAAACCTGTCGTTAATATTGTGTTTTCTGTGCAGTATGAAGAATTTCATTTTAAAGGCAAATAACCTGCAAGGCTCTACATCTTTCTGAGAGTTTCTAAATTGTATTTTGACCCCTGAGGTCCCTTTGAATGCTAAAGCTTGGATCCAATGATCCTATTGTAGAGTCTATGGTAGAGACAATGCTCTGATTGAGATATGATGAAAATTTTACAATGGTCTGCCAGCTGCTTGTTTCCTTACACTAGGGCATCCTCCTGATACAAGTCGTAGTGTATGAAATTTCTGATCAGAATCTCTTGAAAACAGGTGCATAGATTCACTTTATTTCCCTGCATTTCATATCCAGCTGGCCTCAGATACTGGCACTTTTTGGATGAGTTATGTCATCTGTTCAGCCAGGTAAACTTTTTCCTCAGGTGCGTTAGTCATATAGAAATGTGTTTGGATTCTAGAGAACACATCTGGGCACAGAACTAATGGTTGCTCAACTTGCTGAGAGGCTGGTACCTTATTGTAGTGGTCAAAATGCCTTCCAACATCACTCCGTAGGAATGGAATGATCCCAACCTTGGATGCCCAAGGATAAAATGCCAGGTAGCTGGCCTATGCTAGTTATATTTCTCGTCTCTCTGAATTTCAGGGCAGAGCAAAAAAATGGCTTTGTTTGCTCTTGATCCAACCCACCCTGGACTAGCCACCTTTTAACCTAACTGTTGCTCTAAGTCAGCCTGTGAACTGAGCTATAAAGGAACTTACCCATCCTGATTCATACTTGAGGTCTTTACTTTACCTATATAGGGAAAACACATCCTAGACTGTCTTCCTTATTACCTACAATCTTCTTAGGCCTAAGGGAAAGAATTGGAACCAGGTTTGAAGTTTACAGTCAAATTTTTATTTTGTAGTATAATGGAACGTACTCCTCAGGAAGGCTTAGCTTTTCTCATTGGCTGGTTTTGGAATTTATGCAGGGTGTTCCAAAAGTCTTAGTGTAACTTTAATAGTTTATAACTATACCAAGACTTTTGGGACACTCTTTATTTTACATCTGTTTTTCTAAATGTCAGCCTCTAAGATGAAAAATGAATGACAGAATGGAAAAAAAAAGGTGATGTGAGAAAACAGTAGAGGTTCCCCACTGATGTATGCTTTAGAATGAGTAATCATAATGTGTTTTTATCAAATCAGAGATTACAGAACACCAGATATAGCTCAGAACAATTCCAGAGATAAAACACAAAATGTTGGAGCTGGGAGGGACTTGAATATTACATGTAATATTGTGACATATGTGCCAATAATCTCTTTATACAGATGAGGAAACTGAGATTCAGATGAGTTAAATTACTTTCTCTAAGTCACATAGAATATTTTAGGTTTTCTTTTAAAGAAATTTTATGGAGATGTTTTTTCTGACACATCACCTTTCTTCCCTAATATATGCCTTCCCCTTTGGAGACCCATTTCTTGCCCAATAAATGCAAAAAGGAAAGGATGAAAGGAAAGCATATACACATACAAATTTTGCAAAATTAGCCAATGCATAAACCTTTTCTGACCATATAAACATCATGGAAGGTGTTCCAAAAGTCTTAGCACAATCTTGAGCCATTAAGCCTAAAATTTCCAGAAAAATAGCCCATCCCCAAACAAAACAACCACCCCCCCTTTCCCAGGAATCTGGGCCATTGGAATATCAGCTGCTGCATTAGGAAGGGGACAGAATAGCAGCCTCTGTATAACTCCAAGCATCTCAGCTACCCCAGGGAGAGGGCAGCGCTTGTCAGGGTTGCAGGCCACATACCTGAGGCTCAGCAGGTCTTTTCAATATCTAGGATTAAATGAACTGTGAAATATTCGTTTTATTAGAAGAGCCTGGGTTTACTTCTAAGGCTCCTAAATTGCTTCTGCTTAGGGCAGCTGAAACTAAGCAGTGTGGAAAGCGCAGTGTTCAGAGACCAAATAAATAGCCTAAAGAATGCCCAGGTCTCATTATTGTATGAACACTTATTGGGGTCCCTTCTCTTCCTCAAGACATGCAAGTCTGATCATTGCTAATGCAAAGTAAGTTTGTCACATGAGTTGGGAGACGTCTGAAATGAGCTGGTGGGAGAGGATACTTTGCACAGGATACAGTGGAACCAAATAAATTTTGTAGCAAAAAGACTTGACTGCAGTCTATGGGATTGGAGTCAAGCATGTGGGATGGAGACTGTGTAATATGGTCAGGAATCTTAGATGACATGGGCTACGACATCATCTAGTCTAGTTCTCTCTCTCTTTTTTTTTTTACAGATAAGGAAACTGAGACCCGAAGAGGTTAAATGACTTCCCAAGGCTACATAAGTAATAAGTGGCAGAGTTTTGATTCAAATTCATATTCTCTGACTCCAAACACAGCACACTTTCCAATGTACTAATAAGAATTGAGAATCCTTGATATGGATAAAATATATGGATGGATGAAAAGATTCATGTTGGCACAGGTGGGAGAATGGCATTCTTCAGCTTTTTCTGTTGTGTTCATTACCTTTGATGAACATAGTTGTCGTCTACCAGGAAAGCACAGAGTACCCAAGTTTCACACAGGAAGCCTCCTCTCCAATCCAAGGAAAAGGGATGCTCAATACACATATCTGGGTTTGTTTTGGTGAATTGTTCAGAATTCTTGAGTGGCGCATGTTTGAGAATTTTTAGTCTTTTCTTCTTGCAGAATTTTAGTAGGTATTCTAAATAGTTAACACAAGGAAATTTCAAGGTAGGTTGGTTTGCGTTAGCTTCTCTCTTTTCCCCTCCATTTGTTGTCCAATATGTAAGCTGATGACTATGGAGAAAATGGCTTGGGGATGGACAATTAGATGACATCAATTATGCCCATCCATGTAGTTACAAATGGAGGAAAGAAGTCAAAAGGAGCTGCCTGATTTTATTTCCATAGATTCGTGGGCTTTTCTTTTTGTAAGATCTGGAAATTTCTGGGGAGATCTGGCTAAATCTATTTTTGAAATGATGGAGTACTATTTCTCCATTGTAGAGCTCATTCTTTATTAATCATGGGTTACATTTGAAATGTGTGTCAGAAATTATATGATTCTGGATCACTACCAACCCTACTTTCACATTTTGTAACTAGAATAGGACCTTATATTAATTAATACTTGTGTCTCTTTTAAAGCAATATAGAGTGAGGTCCTCTTTGAAAAGAACTACATTTCTGTTCAACATGTTCCTGTGGCTTTTTTTTGGAGAGCAGAGAAAATATATTTTGTGAGAGAACATAAATTAAGTGTTTCCTTTGGTGGAGCTTGAATAGTATTGCCTGTATCCATCCCACTTGGAGCTAGTTTCCCTCCTTTAAGCTGGGAAGGTGTTATCTTTCCAAGCTTTTGAGTCACTTTTCTGACTCAATCATTTGCCAAGGGAACAGAAATGAAAGCTAGTACTGTGACTGGAGGTTGAGGGTAATTTGGATTTTTAGGAGCAGAAATTAGAAGAGCTCTTTGCTGGAAGTGATACGTAGAGGTTGAGGTTGTGGTGTTATATCCATTTCTCAGACATTGGAAAGAACATCTCCAGGTTGTGCAGTTTTGTATTGTATTTAATGTTATTTAATTATTTAATATTATATATAATATTGTAGAAGCTTGCTTCATCTAGGATTCCCTGCTTCTAATAGGAGAAGCTTGTGAAATTTGTAATTTTGATGTTATAAGTAATTTTAGAGGTTGCTCAAGAAGAGCATGGTGTGGCAAAAACACTAGATCTGGAGTTGGAAGATGGGTATCCAAATCTTAGCTCTACCATTTTCTGCCCCTAGGACCTTGGTCAACACACTCATCCTCTTTGGGTCTCCTTTTGTTCATCTTTAAAATGGAGGTGGGGCAGAAGTTAGTTTAGGTTGTTCCTAAATTCCCTTCCAGGGCAACTGGGTGATATTGAGGCTAGAATGCTGGACCTGAAGTCGGGAATATCTGAGTTCGAATCTGACCTCAGACATTTACTAGCTGTGTAGTCCTGGGCAAGTTACTTAACTCTGCCTCAGTTTCCTCATTTGTAAAATGAGCCAGAGAAGGAAATGACAGACTTTCCTTTCTCAAGAAAACCTGAAATGGGGTCATGAAGAGTCAGAGATGACTGAAATAGTGCAGCAGCAACAGCAAATTAACTTACAGATGAAAGTCTAGTATTCCACAATCCTATGAATTCCCTCTACAGTATCCTTGGTAGAGTAAACGCACTGTTCAAACCCATACAATGAAGGGGAGCCTGCCATCTAACAAAGAAGCCCATTCCATTTTTGAGCAATTCTGGTGGTTAGAAAGTTTTTCTACATATTTAGACAAGACTGCTCCCATTATTCCATGTTCTCCCTCCATATATAAGTCTACTTTTTCTGTATGACTTTCTCTTCAGTATTTGAAGAAACAATATTTTTCTCCATGTGTTCTCTCTCCAGTACATATGACAGTACTTGTATAACAAGTAGATGGTAATGAATGATTGCTATGGGTCCCATATTCATTATTCTGCAGACAAGCTAGTGATGAGCCTCTCTAAACAACCCAGTTAATCCCTCAAACAACAGAATCAGACTTGTACTCAGGGCCTTCCCTGCTTGGTAGGGCTCTGCCAAAATGACTTCCATAGAGCATCTCTTCATATATTTGAAAACAAGCATCATATTGTTCCCTTTGCTCTGCCTCATCTTCTCAAAGCTAAGTATCTTTGATTCTTTCAATGGATTCTTACTTATAGAATGAAATTTCTAGATGACTCTCCATCCCTGGTCCCCCTTTCCTAAATGGTTACGATCACCAGAAGTTGGCAAACAATTGTCACTGTCTGAATATGTTAAATCGTTGATTCGGCTTCTCTTAATTGTTTTTCCATTGGTTGGAAATAAAAGGGAATCAGAATCACTCTATATGCCCACTGAATTTATCTTGGTTGTTTATCCATCTGGGTTCTTCACTGCTCTGAGACCTCTCTGAAAGAAAAAAAAAAGATTATTTTGAGAAAGAACTGCATGTTGACAAGGAGGTATTTTTCTAAACCTACAGGAGTTGGGTCAGCATATACTATAGAAATAAATTGTTTTGAGGCTATTCAGTAAGGAAAAATGGGAACTTGGGTTGCAGAGAGGGACAAGGAGGGGGATGGGAAACTGGAGGTAGGAGGTTAGAATAATTGAAGCAAAAAAAATCAGATTAGAATCGAGCTATTTTAGGGGCCATTAAATTTTCCTCATATGTTTTCTTCCACCCCATTGTTTACTCTACTCTCCCTACTTCTCTCCCTTTCTGGTTCAAAACCCCATTGAAGCAGCATTTTTTCTTCTTCTTCTTTAAGTGTATTTTCCTCTAGAATTAAATCTTTTATCTTAACCATGGCTTGTATATCAGTAAATGTTTAGCAGTATGTTAACTGTTATCTTCTGTGTACAAAAGCACAAGATAGTTTGGAATAATTAAATAACAGAGTGTCTCCGGTACACATCGGACGGCTGATAATGCTTTGCATCTACTGAGATAAAAGCTACACATACATTAATCCAAATCAAATTGTCTGATGATAACTTGAAAAACTATAGCAGTGCTTAATCTAATCCAGAAAATAAGTCGGAATCCTCTTTTTTCCCCCACAAGTGAGAATTATCCCTGGTGTAGGAGCAGATGGAAGTAGAGAACAGTAAAATTCTGCTAACCCATTTTGGATCATACGTGATGTGTTCATTAAGACATGATGGTGAGGGCATGTTTGCCAAAAAGACAACCTGCTCATTATCTTCTCTGACTGGCAAACTGGACCCCAAACAAGCAGCACTCTCATTACAAAGATCACTTTCTAACCCACTTGGGCAGATAATACAAGTAATGTATGATTAGGATAAAACCTGATTTTACAGGCCTTTGTACTGTAATGAAGGTAAGGTTAGAATTATGTCCTAGTTAGAACAATCATTTCTTCATGATTATGACCCCAAATGAGGCCATTAAAATTGGTATTTCTGAAAAATAAAATATTATAATTTTAAAAATTCATATGCTAAAATTGATATTTCCTTAGGGGGGAAAAGTGTATCTTTAAAATAATAAAAACTATTTTAAGGAAATGACAGTTAATAAGGGTATTAAGGAAATCTAAAACCTTCCCCTTACCCCACCCCCTTCCATCAAATTACACTGGTCATAGAAAAACAGGAAGATGGAAGTACAGGGTGTCCCTAAAGTCCTATTGCAGTTTTAGGCTTTAATAGCTTAATTATATTTAGCTTGAATAGCGTTAAGCTTTGGTAGTTGAAAACTATACTAGAACTTTGAGGCACCCTGAATATTGTTAAATTTCAAAGATTTCCACTTAGGAGGTGTGAACAATTTGGATGAAGCCTGGAAGAAGACAAAACTCCTATTTGAAGCAATTGGAGTTGGGAAGGGCACAGATGTCTTTATGATTTAGATTGGCTCCCAAGAAGGAATGGTGTGGTAATGCCCAGGAACCAGGGGTATGAGCTGCTCAGAAGAAGGAGGTGAAGAGTATTGGAAAGAAATCATATTCGTCAGTCAATGGGAATTTTATAAGCAACAAAGTAATGATTTCGATATTCAAACAAAACATGTGACTCTTCTACAGAATCATCTAGACGAGGCTGTTGTGGCGGGTAACAAGCACCATGAACCCGTGAAAGGGAGGGTCTCCATTTTGTTGTCCTGGGCTTTCACTTGGCAAAGCATCCCTGCTGCTCTCTCTGGAAGAAGAATAATCCCTTTCACATAATTTGTGGGCTGAAAACATATGGAGATAATGTCATGTTGCAGAAAGAGTGCTGGAGTCAGAGGATTTGGATTCAAATTCTGGCTCCAATATTTACTGTGTGAATTTATGCAAGTCAGCTTAATTTCTTTGGATCTGAATTTCCTCATCTGTAAAACAAAGGGATTAAACTAAATGACCTCTAAGGTTCTTTCTAGCTCTATATGCATACATACACAAACATACAGCCAAGGGCTGTCTCCACAAATTTCAAAAAGTAGAAGACTAATTTCTATAGAGGAGATTTTTTTTTCATATTTGAAATAAAATTACTGCATGCATTTTGTCAGGGGAGTTGTATGTCCAGGAGAACACCATTTTAAATGAAGGATACAATGAGACAGTCATGGCTCATCCATTTTACAACATTGTCACACATGCCTCACAAAATATTGTACTACCAGCAGCATTATTGTGCTATGAACAATGTACTGGCAATTAACCTTGTGAACTCTTGGAAAAGCCCTCCCTCATATTTGGAAACACCAGATAATAGGCTGAAGCCTCCAGTTTTCCTACGGCTGTTGGGCATCAGCTAGATATAGCCAAAGTGTGGCAGCATAACGTCATTAGGAGTGCCAATGGACAGAGCCATGATAATCTGACCAATGTTCCTTGACAAGTTCTCTAGAGACCATTGATCCTCATTTACTTCTCTATCATTTCATGTGCATTAATCCTGTCTTATCTTCCCAGGCTCCCTAAAAGTGGCTTTATAAAGCAATATGGACCATCTTCCTAAATGAAAGATTACATCCCATGAACAGTAAGTCAGTCCTATCTTCCAAATTTCCTCCCATGGAATAGTAGCAGTGAGCTGCTCTATCCAAGGTACAACTGAATTGTCACAATTTGCATTCAATTTGCTCTATTTGTCAACATTTTACTGTGCAAAAAGATGCTTTTATCTGTTCTTGTTTATCTTAGATTGTCCTAAGTAGTATGTAATTTACCAAATCACTACAACATGGGAAATAAAATGGAAACATTTTTACTATTTCCTCTCTATCTTAGTCAACTGAGAGTTAAAAAATCACTTTCCATTTTGATCAGCAGTCATCTATGGTTCTGAAATGGTTATGATAAAAATTAAGATCTCCTGACAGGTTATTCAGAAGTGATGATTTTTCCCCCCTCCAGGCTTTTCATTTTGTTTAAAGTACTGTCTCTTAAATAACTCTCATCCCAGTTGTGGAAGAGAGCAAGCCATTGACAGACTAGAGCCACTTGCTGGGCTTTGTTGATCTGCATGCAAATAGAGTAGCCAGAACTATTATCTAGCCTCCCTGAGATGAAGAAAAGTTTATGAAACATTCAGTTGTTAGCAGAGTGGCGATACTTTGGAGGCTGACCTTGGAGTTTCTCAAATGTGAATTGATCCTCTAGAAAAAGTACAAAGCCAGCTTTGGTGCTAAATGTTAGTTGTTAAAAAATGGTGCTGAATAACATCTGCCTTGTAGTATGCCTTAATCAGCACTGTGAAAAATGAAAGTTTAACGATCTACTATAGTGGCTTCTAAGTGAAAGATAAACAAAGGATGAAAGAGTTTCCTTGCATGGTTTGTAACTGATGCCATGAAAAATGTCAAGAACCATCTGCCTCAAACTTATCCAAACTGTCATCAAGTATTCTAATCCAGTCAAACGAGATACAACTAAAACAACCTATGTAACTTGCTGAAGGCTTATCAAAAGAGTTGTAAATAAAGGGAGGGGGGAACCTCATCAACTGTATAACCACAGATTGCTGCCAGCTTGCCTGTGGCTTTGAAATCCAATCCCATTTCTCTAGTCTGACAAACTGTGCTAAATAGCAAAATGGATTTTTATTTTTATTGCTTTCAACCATTTTCATTTCAGCTAATTTCGGTGAATACTCAATTTCTTAAAGGAATGGAAATTACAATTTTTCTTCTTTTCTTTCTTTCTTTCTTTCTTTCTTTCTTTCTTTCTTTCTTTCTTTCTTTCTTTCTTTCTTTCTCTCTTTCTTTCTCTCTTTCTTTCTCTCTTTCTCTCTTTCTTTCTTTCTCTCTTTCTCTCTTTCTTTCTTTCTTTCTTTCTTTCTTTCTTTCTTTCTCTCTTTCTTTCTCTCTCTCTTTCTCTCTTTCTTTCTCTCTCTCTTTCTCTCTTTCTTTCTCTCTTTCTTTCTCTCTTTCTTTCTTTCTTTCTTTCTTTCTTTCTTTCTTTCTTTCTTTCTTTCTTTCTTTCTTTCTCTCTTTCTTTCTTTCTTTCTTTCTTCTTTCAACATTAGAAGCTTCAGTGTATTGGTAAAACTGTGATCTCATCAATGGAAACTCCAAAGATGAAGATTCTAACCTACCAATAACTATTCATCCAGTCTGACTTGTCCACATTCTCCCATGAATCCCTCTCAGGGATTCTTCCTGATTTTTTGGGGGAAGGGCTTCTTCTATACCACTACACATTGTGTGGATACCAGTGAAATATGTAGGTTATTCATTGTTTATCCTTCTTTCACTAGTGCCTGGTCTACATAATTTTCTAGTAGAATATTTCCTGATGACATATATTAACAAGTTTTATGGTAATGTAATTCTTTGTAAATAATAGGACATATATTAGTGCATTAGGGCAGCTAGATGGCATAGTGAATAGAGTGCTAGGTCTGGAGTTGGGAAGATCTGAGTTCAAATCTCACCTTAGACACTTAATAGCTGTGTGACCTTGGGCAAATCACTTAATTCTGTTCAGTTTTTCTCATCCGTAAAATGGGCTAGAGAAGGTAATGGTAAACCACTCCATTATCTTTGCCATGAGAACTCTGGAATGACTGAACATGAACAGTTCTTTAAAGTTTACAAAGCACTTTACAAATGTCTCATTTATTTATGCTTGCAACTCTGGGAGGGAAGTATTACTATTATCTTCATTTTATAGTTGAAGAAATGGAGGCAGACAGGTTAAATGACTTGCCCATGTTCACATAAAAGTGTCTGAATGAATTTGAACTCCGATCTCCTGACTCTAGGCCTAGCACCCTATGCAATGTGACACCTGGTAAAATGTAGCATACTCATCCCTACAATGTACCTTACTTACCATTGCTTTCAACTTTAATTCTTTAGAGATGGTGGCATTAGTATGATTGCATCACAAATGTAAAACTGGAAGGAACCTTAGAGGCCACCTTAGGTGGCCTCATTTTAGAATTGAGAAAACTGAGGCCTAGGGAAGTTAAGAGATTTGTCAAATCATCAGAAGTGAGTTTTGATCCCTGCCCTTCTTACGCCAGAGCCAATGCACTTAAAAAAAAAAATTCTGAACTTAACTTGAAAAAAAGAAAAAGCATTTCCAAACACACATGAAAGCACAAAAAGAAAATTCTACATGAACCAGTGAATTCCCAGTACATGCCACTTGCTTTATAAAAGGATATTATAAGTTCCATATGTTACTTTCAAAATATCTTGTTTGTACTGTCTTCTGAGCCTCCTTCTTTTCTATGCATTCAAAAAATATTTCAATGGTCCTCCTTTTTTTGGCATCACTCTGGCTAATCCCCCCAATTAAAAATCTCACCTCATGAAGTAAAAACCTAGAGAAAGGAAGAAAAAACAATATGCACTCGTAACAACAAAGCATAGTCAAGCAAAATTAATCTACTCATGGCCCAGTCTAGAAATACCTGAGTCTTTCTGTACTTTCATCTATTGCCTTTCTGTCACATGCTCCATCCTAGACCCTCTAGAGACATGGTTGATCAATATATGGATCACAGTTCTTAAGTCTTTCAAAGTTACTATTTTTCTTATATAATTTTGCTCTCTCTCTGAAATTCTCTGAAACCATCTCTTTCATCATTCCTCATAGCGCAATAATATTCCCTTATAATAAATGTAATAAATACCACTGTTTGTTGAGTCATTGCCCAATTGTCCAAGAGGCAATCTAAGGCCCCTCCTTAGGTTCTTTATTTCCCCTTTTTCTCCTTTGCTGTTGCTTTTTTAACTTCCCTCTTCAGTATCAGGAATTTTGTTTTCTTGTGATCATTCTTTCATATCTTCCCTCTTAAACATGCTCTCTTCCTATCCTTGCTTCCCCTACACCAAATTGATTTTTTGTGTCTGTATGAGTGTATTTCTTTGTCCATTTCAGATCAGAGTGACTTTCATTGCATGCATGTTTCTCCCCTCCTTCCTCCATACCTACATATTCTTCTCCCTTATGAGAAAGTTTGAATTCTCACCCCTCCTTCCTCCTTTCACCAGTTGTATATTCCTCTTTTTAACCTTCTCTTTATGATCCTATTTAGGGTTTTCTTGGCAAAGATACTGGAATGGTTTGCCATTTTTCCCCTTCAACTCATTTGACAGATGAGGAAATTGATGCAAATAAGATTAAGTGACTTGCCCAGGGTCACATACAACTATGTAAACATCTGAGGCTAATTTTGAACTCAAAAAGATGAGTCTTCCTGATTCCATGCCCAGCATTCTATCTACTGCACCACCTAGCAACTCCAAAGAATGGAACAGAAGACTTCAAAGTATTTCTGATGGAAAGACCTGAGTTAAGAAGGAACTCTGAAATGGAAAAACAAGAATCAAGAGAAATCTAGGAAGGTAAATTTATTTTAGCCAGCAAAATCTAGCAAAGTGGATTGAGCTGAAACCTTAAAGTCGGGAAAACCTGAGTTCAAACTCTGCCTCAGACACTTACTAGTTGTGTGACCTTGGGCAAGACATTTAATCTCTCTCACACAACTAGATATGGCCCAGGATGCAGTGAGGGACCTTGACCTTTTCAAGTGAACACCTATTCTGTGATTAAGGCTTAATAAAAATGAGGCAAAGAATGATCTCTTAAGAAAAATAGATCTGGGAGGTGTTCTGCCCAAAGGGAATGTAAATGTTAATCTGAAACTTTTTTTTGTTTTTGTTTTTTTCTCTTAAAGACTAGCCTTAACCCCCAATCACTCTGGTTCCAGACCAAGTCCTTCTTAGTCACTGTCATTTACCTTTCTGGGACTACACTCATCTGTGGAGAGTGTTATTTTTGGTTACATCCCATATCCTTTGACTTTTGGAATATTATATTCTAGTATCTTCTCTGGTTTTTAATAGAAAATTCCAGGTTTTAAGTGATCCTGACTGTGGTTCCTTAAAACTGGTAAAGTTTCTTTCTAGGTGCCTACAGTATTTTTCCTTTGACAAGGGACTTTCTATCTTTGACTTTGACATTTCTGGGACTTTTGCTTTGGGTGTTTCAGGAGGTGATTAGAGGATTCTCCCTATCTTTGCCCGCTGATTCTAATAAACTTAAGTAGTTTTCATTTATGATTTCCTAAAAAATAGTGTCCAGGCTTTTTAAAAGCATGGTTTTCAAGGAGTTCAATGATTCTTAAATGCTCTCCCTTTGATCTGTTTTGCAGACTAGTTGTTTTCAGTATCAGATATCTTATATATCCTATTTTTTTCAATTTTTCTCTAACATTTCTTGCTGTCTCATAAAGTCACTGATTTCTGTTTGATCTATTTCAGTTTTCAGGGAGCTCATTTCTGGGCTAAGGTTCACTACTTTCTCTTCTAAGCTATTTATCCTTCTTCTAGTTTTTTTCTTTAGCACTTTTAAATATATTTTTTCATCACTTCATTTCCTTTAGATATTCACACAGTTGTGGAAAATCCATTTTCCCCCCTTTGAATCTCTGTTCACAAATTATTATAGAGTTATTCTCTACTTCATTTTGGAGATCTCTACATCTGTAATCATTTTTAAAATAAAAGTTGGCTTTGTTTGATTTACTCATCTTTCCAGTTTAGCTACTGAATTAGACTTTTGTGCTGGGGTCAAGCTTTGTTTTCTGTTGCTCTGTCTTATTTCAAGTTACTTGGGTTCTTGTGTTGACCTCCACCACACTAGGTTAGATCCCTTTGGATCAGTAGATCTTCAGGGTCTTTTCTGGCATCTCAGGACAGAATGTTACAAATCCTGGACCTGGGCTGTCCAGGTTCTAATGCTGTCACTATCCTTTTCATTTCCCATTTCCCATTGCTGTTCCCTAGGGTTTATAAGTTTCTCACTCTCGGATTTTCTTGAGTAAGTCTCCTGTTCTTGCTGCTTCTTGATTGTAACTTTATAGGTTTCATGTATCTCTGGTCTGTCTCTTGTGATGCTGAGATACTACCCTATGATGCTCACTCAGGCTTTGCCACCAGTACCTTCACCTATTGCCAAAGGTGTAATGGTAAACATTTAACAACAACTCTCTGCAGGAGAAAAGTTTACCCATGACATGCTTTTTTGTTAAAAAATTACTTAATTAATTTTTAGTTTTCAACAGTCACTTCCATAAGATTTTAAGTTCCAAATTTTCTCCCCATTCCTCCCCTCCCTCACCCCAAGACAGCCTGCATTCTGATTACCTCTTCCCTCATTCTACCCTCCCTTCCATCACACACACATCCCCTTCTCTTATCCCCTTTCCCTCTATTTTTTGGTAGGGCATGATACATTTCCATACTCCATTGCTTGTATGTCTTATTTCCCAGTTGAATGTAAAAACAATTTTTAACATTCATTTTTAAGCTTTGAGTTTCAGCTTCTCTCCCTTCCTCCCTCTCCACCCACCCCCATTGAGAAGATAAGCATTGTGATACAGGTTATACATAGACATACATTCATGCAAAACACTTCCATAACAGTCATGTTGTAAAAGACTAACTGTATTTCCTTCCTTCACATCCTGGCCCCCATTTATTCTATCCTCTCTTTTGACTCTGTTCCTCCTCAAAAGTGTTTACTTCTGATTATCCCCTCCTCCCATTTGCCCTCCCTTATATCATATCCCTGTCCTCTTATTCCCATCCCCCATACTTTCCTGTAGCATGGGATAGATTTTTATACCCAATTGAGTGTGCATGCTATTCCTTCCTTAAGCCAAATGTGATGAGAGTAAGGTTCACTCTTTCCCTCTCACCTCCCCCCTCTTCCCCTCCATTGAAAAAACTTTTCCTTACCTCTTTTTTGCGAGATAATTTGCCCCATTCTATTTCTCCCTTTCTCCTCCCAATATACTCCTCTCTTGCCCCTTAATTTTATTTTTTTAGATATCATCCCTTCATATTCAACTCACCCTGTACCCTCTATCTGTTTATATAAAATCCCTCCAACTCTCCTAATACTGAGAAAACTCTCAAGGGGTACAAATATTATCTTTCCATGTAGGAATGTAAACAGTTCAACTTTAGTAAGTTCCTAATGATTTTTCTTTCCTGTTTACCTTTTCGTGCTTCTCTTGATTTCTTGTGCTTGAAAGTCCTCTGTTTCATTGAATGAGCAATTTTACCCTGAAGTATTATACTCAGTTTTTCTGGGTAGGTGATTCTTGGTCTGGAGGATCATATTCTAAGAGCTGCTATCACTTAATGTAGAAGCTGCTAGATCTTCTGTTATCCTGATTGCCCAGGAGTTTAATCTGCTTTATTGATACTTCCTGAAGTCTAGACAATGTTTAACAACTGGCTCTCTGAAAATAGTTCCATATTATTACCATTTTCTCTATCACTTTCTTAAAGTCTAAACCATCAGCAAAACAATAAATCCAACCCTGATTTGTAGTGTGTTCAGATTTCCATCAATAACATTACTGGAAGAATGTTGTTGGTAAAAAAAATTAAAGATGCTCCCCATGAAAATTTAATAATAGGTTCTAGCCAACAGTTTCTGATTGACTCTAGCACCCTGCTTCCTTTTGCCCTTAGGTTTCTAGTTGACCTCCTAGGCAATTGAGGGGTATGGGGAAGTCATTTCCTGTAGTCTGTCATTGGATTTCTGGATTACATTCAGTCTGGTGGGAATTTCAGAGTTTTTCTAGAATAAGTATGGAGCTGTTCTTTTCATCATACCACATAGAATGACATAACTCAGTAACATTATTGGAAGAATATTGTTGGTAAAAGAAAATGATCCTTTACCTTTGAGAAAAGCTCAGAGTCATTAAAAGCACTGCACATTTTTTTTTCATTTTTAACACAGTTTATAACAGATAAAACAATTCAAACTTTTGATTAGGTGATACTTCTTTTTAAAGCATTTACAATATGGATCACAAAAGAATTTTTGTTAAACATTAACCAGCTGAGGCACAAGTAATATTTATGTCGCTAACTTTGCAAACTCTTGACCTAATTGTCTCCACAGTATTACTAAGAATTAAAGGACCCTAACTTATTGTTGTTGGTCTAACGTCCTAAGCCTAATAGCTTAATTTTAGACAACCTCGGATGTTCCCCTACCAATAATCTATAATTTAATAGATCTGGTGGTATTAAGCTTACAAACCTTTTGACTATAGGAAATTGCCACCAAGAGTAGGGACATTGCAGGGAAACAATATCTCCTCAACTTCATGTCAACTCCAGGCAGGAGTAGATTGTCCACTTGCATTCAGTCAGGCTTCAAGTCTGCCAGGTGTCAGTGGGGAAATTGAGCCAGGAGAATCCTACCTCAGCCCAGGCTGAACAGCCACCCTCCCACCCTTCCCATGAGATCACCTTTTGCAGTTCACACCAGCATCTCACAGGCTTACTGCCATCATGGATTGGAAGCTCAGACCGCCTTTCTTGCTATCCATACCTGGAGTTAGACTCAGAAGAACAGTCAGTTAATAGTCCCATAGAATCTTAAAATAGCAAGTTCCAATAACCAGGTTTCAAATATGATTATAATTTTACTTTGGCTAAGGAACATCTTTTGAGGCAAGTCTTAAGTGGCTTACATGCCTTTCTATATATGTTCTAATTCCTGGTTAAATAGCTATCATAAAATCAAATTTACCGTTAAAACCTTAACTTTTCCATGAATGCCAAATTTTACCTGAGGTTACCTTCCTCTAGGAAATTTACACTAAAATTCTTTTCTCCAAACTAAAGATGTTATTGATTTATTCTCAGTAATTAATTCGGTCAATTGTTTTAATCCTAATTGCTTTTACCTCACTTTATAACATGTCCAGTTTTTCTCCCCATCACTCCCCTCCCCCCTTCCTAATACCTTGCATTCTGATTACTCCTTCCCTCAACGTACCCTCCCTTCTATCAAACCTCACCCTTCCCTTATCCCCATCTTTTCTCTTTTCTTGTAGGGCAAGATAAATTTCTATACCCCATTCCCTGCATTTCTTATTTCCCCATTATATGCAATAAAAATTCTCAACATTTGTTGCTAATACTTTGAATTCCAACTCCCCCCCCCACTTCCCAACCCCACTGAGAAGGCAAGCAATTCAATACAGACTAAGTATGTGTTGTTTTGCAAAAGATTTCCGTAATAATTATGTTGTATAATAGTAACTATATTGCCCTCTGTCCTACTCTATCCCCCCTTATTTTTCCCCCCTCAACTGACCTTGTTCCTTCTCAAAAGTGTTTATTTCTAGTAACTCCCTTCTCCCATTTGCCCTCCCTTCTATCATTCCCCTCACCCCACTTGTCATCTCCTCCCTACTTTCCTGTGGTGTAAGATAGATTTTCATATCAAATTTAGTGAGCATGTTATTCCCTCCTTCAGCCATATGTGGAGGGAGTAGCTTCACTTTTTCCCCTCTCCCCTTCTCCCTTTTCTCCTACATTGAACAAGATTTTTCTTATCTCTTTCATGAGTTGTAGCCTGCCCTGTTCCATTTCTATCTTTCTCCTCCTGGTATTTTCCTCCCTCACCCCTTAATTTTTAGTTTATTTTATTTATTTTTGTGTGTGTGGATATCATCTCTTTTGATTCAACACACCCTGTACTCTCTGTCTATATATGTGTATGTGTGTGTGTGAATGTGTGTGTATGTATGTACAATCTCTCCATCTACCCAAATACTGAGAAAAGATTCAAGAGTTATAAATATTTTCTTTCCATGTAGTAATGTAAACAGTTCAGCTTTAGGAAGTCTTTTATGCTTTTTCTTTCCTGTTTACCTTTTCACGCTTCTCTTGATTCTTGTATTGAAAAGTCAAATTTTCCATACAGATCTGGTCTTTTCCTCAATATGAATGATTGAAAGTCCTCTATATCATTGAATGAACATTTATTACCTTAAAGTATTATACTCAGATTCGTTGGATAGGTAATTCTTGGTTTTAATTCCAGTTCCTTTGACCTCTGGAATATCCCATTCCAAGCCCTGCGATCCCTTAATGTTAAAGCTGCCAGATCCTGTGTTATCCTGATTGTATTTCCACAATACTCAAATTGTTTCTTTCTAGCTGCTTGTAGTATTTTCTCCTTGATCTGGGAACTCTGAAATTTGGCCACAATATTCCTAGGAATTTCTCTTTTTGGATCTCTTTCAGGAGGTGATTTGTGGATTCTTTCAATATTTATTTTGCCCCCTGGGTCTAGAATATCAGGGCAATTTTTCTTGATGATTTCATGGAAGATAATGTCTAGGCTCTTTTTTGTACATGACTTTCAGGTAGTCCCATAATTTTTAAATTGTTTCTCTTGGATCTATCTTCCAGGTCAGTTGTTTTTCCAATGAGATGTTTCACATTATCTTCTATTTTTTTCAAACTTTTAGTTTTGTTTTTTAGCTGCTTGGTTTATCTCATATGCATTCATTTCCCTGAACTCAGTTCTCTCTTTCAATGAATTATTTTATTCAGTGAGGTTTTGAACCTTCTCATCCATTTGGTTAATTCTTCTTTTTAAAGCCTTCTCCTCATTGGCTTTTTGGACCTGTTTTTCTAATTGAGTTAGCCTCTTTTAAAGATGTTATTTTCCTCAGCATTTTTTTTTATTCTCCTTTAGTAAGCTGCTAACTCGTTTTTCAAGCACTTCTATTGCCTGAGCCCAGTGTAAGTTCCTTTTGGAGGCCCTGGAGGCAGGGGCCTTGACTTCCTCTGACAGCATGTGTTGTTCTTCCTCATCTGAAAGGATAGGGGGAGACACCTGTTCCCCAAAAAAGTAACCTTCTATGGTCTTACTTTTTCCCCCTTTTTTTGGCATTTTCCCAGCCAGTTACTTCATTTATGAGTTTCCTTTTCACAACCACCTTGCCTCCAGTTCTTCCAAGCCAGAGATTGGGGGCTGAGATTGAGATGAGCTGCTCCAATCCCTCAGGGGCTTTAGGCAGGGGCAAGGCCACTATTCAGTGTGAGATTAAGATCAGCTGCTCAGTTGGGGGTAGGGCAGCCACACAGGGCTCAGTTCCCTCAGAGGCTTTACAATGAGACCTTCAACAATGAATGGGGGATACTGCCTGCCTTGGGAGCCCCCTGTCTACTGCTGCCTCCACTGCTGCCACCTGAGGAGGCCTGAGTAATGGGGACACCCTGCTCCCTTCTTGGCCAGCCAAAAAAACCCTCTCACTGACCTTTAGCGCCTGTGGGTTGAGGGATCTGTGCTGCGCTGGACTGTGCTCCATGACTGGTGAGACAGACCTTTCCCATTGGTCTTTCAGGTCACTCTAGGCTAGAAATCTCCTCCATTCCATTGTTCTGTGGCTTCTGCTTGTCTAGAATTTGTTGAGAGTTCTTCTTTACAGGTATTTTATGGGCTGTGGGGTGAGAGCTAGTGTATGTGCATCGTTCTACTCCACCATCTTGGCTCCACCCCCAGCACTGCACAATTTCATGGTTGTTGTCCTTTGTTCTCAGAGAGGACCAAAATGACATCATTATGCTAGAGTCAAGTTTCAATATGTGTGACTGTGACTGATCAGACCAGTACGAGCTTAGAATTCTCTACCACAGGCTGGGCACAAATAGGCTTTGTGAATATTTGGAGTGGATACTCTAAACTTGTGCATCCTGGGTTTCATTTGAGCTGTCTCAATTCTGTTTTGCTTATAGAGCACAGCACATTCTCTTATGTGGGCATGCCAGATTGAGGCCCAGTGTCTCTCATGTCACACAATCAGTTCCAAAGTTCTTAAGAGAGACTCTGAGAATATCCTTGTATCACTTTTTCTGACCACCATGTGAACACTTGCCCTGTGTGAGTTTTCCATAAAACAGTCTTCTTGGCAAGCATATGTTTTGCATTCGAACAACATGGGCAACCCGTCAGAGTTGAGCTCTCTGAAGCAGAGTTTGAATGCTTGGCAGTTTAGTTCAAGTAAGGACCTCAGTGTCTGGTAACTTATCCAGCCAGATGATCTTCCAAATCTTCCAAAGACAGTTCAAATGGAAGTAATGCAGTTTCTTGGTATGGTACTAATATACTGTCTAGGTTTCATAGGTATACAACTATGAAGTCAACACCACAGCTCTGTATATTTTCAGTTTGGTACTCAGTCTAATACCTGTTCTTTCCCATACTTTCCCTCATAGCCTCCCTAAAACTGAGTTAGCTCTAGAAATGCATGTGTCCAACTCATTATTGATGTGTACATTCCTGAAAAGTACACTACTAAGGTAAGTGAACTTATCCATAGCATTCAAAACTCCTCCATTTGCCATAATCAATGGTTCCATGTATGGATGGTGTGGTGGTGGCTGATGGAGCACCTGAGTTTTTTTGGTGTGAATTTGTGGGCCAAAATTAGCACAAGAAGTGGAGAACTTATCCATCCTTTGTTGTATCTGAGCTTCAGAGACTGCATTGGGTACACAGTCATCTGCAAACAGACAATCATGTGCCAACACTCCCTCCATTTTGGTCTTGGCTTGCAGTTTTTTTCAAATTGAAGAATTTACCAAGAGTGTGGCAGCTGACATTGATAATGTATTCATCTTCATTGAAAGCATTTTATACATGGCTGAAAGCATTTAACAGCATGACTGAAAACATCATGCTAAAATGCATGGGAGCAAGCAAACAGCTTTGTCTCACTCCATTGGTCACTGGGAAGGCTCATGAGCGTTGTCCATTATCTAAAACCTGGGCAAACATGAAATCATGAAATTGACGTACAATGCTGATGAACTTCTCTGGGTGTAGGGTGTGTTCAGGGAAGACGAATACCTCTGGTGTGATGACTGCTGAGCCCTTTTCAGGGCTGTTTTCTACCTTTGGTGTCCACCTGTTCCACTCAACTCTCACTGTGGCTCTAGGAAGCTGCAGCATGTGCAGCGTCCACACCCCAGCAAAGCATTTCAGCAGATGGGTCAAACCAAGTTGAGGGTAAATGAGGGGTTTCAAACCCATTAGTGAGTTAGGGAAGTGTCTACCCCTACTTGGGGTAGTGAAGACTTCCCTTGGAAGAATGGGCAAATGAGAACAATTTGTTCCAATTGCCATGAAGGCAGCTGAAGCAGGCGCTGTGGAGCACTTAGAGCTTGGTTAGACATTGAAGACACCAAGGTCATCCACTCCATCT
Source organism: Bettongia penicillata ogilbyi (assembly GCA_023548195.1). NCBI lineage: Eukaryota > Metazoa > Chordata > Mammalia > Diprotodontia > Potoroidae > Bettongia > Bettongia penicillata. The sequence goes on along the minus strand of JAJHZJ010000198.1, from coordinate 18,077,024 downwards.
TGAACCATCACCAGTCATCTTGATTCTATCCTGCCACTGGACTGTGATGGCTTTGGAGGAGAGAGTGAGGCTGATGACTTGGTGCAACTCTGCTCCACTTAAATACAATATACTCATGAATCAAAAGTTATCACCCATAAGATTTTAGCATTATATCTATCTCAAAATCCTGTGGTGACAGGCAAGTGACAAAGCAGAAAGAGGGGATACACTGGGAGCTGTAGTCACACAGGGGCCCCAGGCCATAGGGTCATTTCTCTTGGAAGCAGCAGTGGGATTCGACAGTCCCCAGGGTGTCTGAGTTCTCTTTTAAGGATCACACTGCTCACCTCCTGGTGTGAGGAACGGGCTAGAAAAGGTGCCCTAAAATTTGTCTGCTAACTCAACCCTGGCCTGATTACCCCAGCAGTTGGGTACAAAAAAACATACAAAAAAGTCTTCAAAGATGATTCCATTCACCATTGGCACATGGAATGTGTGCACACTCATAGGCAACACAAAATCTGGTAGACCTGAAAGACAAAGAGCTCTTGTTGCAAGAAAACTCCACAGACATCACATCCAAAAAGAAACAATTTCATGAAGGCATCCCAGTTTACCATCTTCCTTTTCTTCACTTCTATTCTTAGTTTATTGCCCATCTTCATCTGGACTCTTGTTGGAGATGTGAGTAGGGATTCCTTTTGTATTTAGGTTAGACTATAGGTCACAAGGCTTAAATGAGATGTAAACCTTAAAGTGTTATATGTAAGTGCCAATTATTTTTATTTCTATTATTATGGTAGTTAGGTGGCACACTGGATTGAACTCAGGATTTGGGAGTCAGGAAGGGTTAGGTTCCATTCCTGCCTCAGACACTTACAGTAGCTGTGTGACTGTGGGAAGTCACTTAACCTCTCTGTTCCTCGGTTTTTCCATATGTAAAATGGAAATATCAATACTACCTACTTCACAGGGTTGTTTTAAGAATAAAACAAGATATATTTGTAAAGCATTTTGAAAACCTAAAAGCACTATAGAAATGCAAGCTATTATTATTAACCCCTAGTCATCCCGCCTTCAGTCTGGTAATGAATTCATTCTGTGAGCCGTGTGCTATGTTCCTGCTAAGTTACAAGTTGTGTTAATTAAACAATAGAGGGGTGTGCTACTTTAACAACAGAACTCTCAGAAAAAGAAAGGTAATACATACTTTTAAAACTTTATTTTGAATTATTACAACTTTCTTAAATTTAGACATCCAACAAAATAATAAATCTAGCCCTGATTTGTAGTGAGATTGCCCATTTCTGAGATGTAAATGCTCACACTGAAAATTTCACAATAGGTTCTTGCAAGCTGGTTAGAGTTGACTCCAGCACACTCTATACTATATGGTCACTCAAATCCTTTCCAAGATTCTATGACTTTTGGAGTTATATATCTTAATTAACCACATAGTGTATTCTGTGGAAATTTATGGCAAGGGGTATCATATGTCTGATGGTTCTGATAGGGTACTTGTACTTGAACCCCAGCCCTGAGACCTCTCTTACCCCAGCCCAAAGACCCTATCTCTGGCAATAACTCATACGTGGGCCCCAGAGAGGCAAACTTTCTGTTACAAGAACAAGCTGACCTCTGTAGAATTTCCTTTGTATGAACAGGAGTATCTTATATGAGCAGAAATATAATGTACTGATTCCCACAGTTACCTTATACAGGGAAGCCACAGATGTCAACTCCCAAGACTGTCTTACAGACCTAGATGTACATACCTCTTAGAGGCACTGCCCTAACCCCACCCTAGGCCATGCTCGTAGTGATTGATGCTTGTGCCCAAGATAGAGAAACTGTTTGCTCACCTCCTGATTAGTATGTTCACCTCCTACTTGCCACACAATTCACTGAACCTTTCCTATGTAGACTTCAGCATTACTCCTGATAGGCTGTGAGTTCCTTAAGGAGTTCTGCCTGTCTTTATTAGTATTATAATAAATTTGCCACTTGACTGGAAGACTGCTTGAGTCCATGAATTTCTTTCCACCCTGAACCTTGGTATTTTGGGGTCCTTACACCCTAAAACCATATCAGTACTGTACTCAGAAAGTATTGGGCACCAAAATTACATCAGTAATTTTAGCAAATTACTCAATTATATAATAAATTTACTAAATTATTTATATATCCTAGTTTTTCCATTTTTCTCTATTTCTTGCTCTGTCATAAAGTCATTGATTTCTGTTTGATCCATTTCAGTTTTCAGGAAGTTCCTTTCTTGGGTAAGGTTCACTTCTTTCTCTTCTAAGTTATTTATTCTTCTCCCATGTAAAATTGCAAGTAGATTTCCATGTCAAATTCTAGAGAGAGATTCTAGAGAGATTTGAGGCTATAATTATCTGTTTGATGATTTCAATTTGCTGCCTCAATTTTATTAGTGGAGACATGAATTTAGTTTTTTATATATTTGGAAAGTTTTATGGACATTATCATTACCTAGTTGTGTGTGTGTGCGCATGCACATGTGTGTGTCTATATAATCTCTATGTCTATTATTATAAAGGTGTTGGAAGATTTTGGATTGATAGTGATGTTGTCTATATATACTGAATTCACCTAAATTTACAAAATGTGCAAATAAAGCCAAAGTTCAATTCTGTTTTCTCATTTTATTTGTTGGTTTATGAAGTTTTATAGTATAGTACTGTAGAAAGAGCAGTGGGTACAGAATTAATTCAGTTTAATTCAGTAAATATTTATTAAGTGCTTACTTTGTGTCAGGAACTGTTGTAAGCCCTATAGATACAAATAAGAAAAAGACAGTCCCTAACCTTAAGGGGATTAAAATCTACTAAAGGAAGACAATACACCTAAGAGAATTGAAAAGGGGTAAGGGGAGGGCAGGGATTTAGGTGGTTGTTGAGTATCAAACACTGAGTCAATCTGCACGGTGATGAGATTTGAAATGATGATTTTATCCTGGGGGAGGCATAATGTTTTATAGAGTTGAAACCAAGCAGAGCCACTAACAGAAAATGGAAATTTACCTGGTACATTGAGAATTAGATGGCTTCAAAGCCAACCCGGGATGCTGACTACTTTGGTGTTGGACAAGTGACTTAAATTCCCTGGGTCTCAATATACTCACCTCTACTTTTGTGATGAATAATCTGCTCCCCAATTATGTGTTTATAACTTTTTATCATAAACAAAATAGTCTTATATGCATGTACACATACAGATCTTGAGTATGATAATTTTATAATAAGTTGTGTGTCAATTTATGGGAGAAAAAAGCTACAGAAGGAAAGTAGCAAGATATGTAAAGTTTGTCCCAAGACTTGTGGGATTGATTTCCTCATCTGTAAATAAGGAGGGTAAGCCCTGTAGTAACCTCTGAGGTCTTTCCCAGTTCTAAGATTCTATGAATCTAAAGGATAGGCCACAGAGAGTAGGTGAGAGAGGACCAGAAATTCAATTAATCCAAGAGAACTAGGTGCTATAAATTCACACAGCTCCCACATGGAATCTAATTAAGAGAGCCATAGTCTCCAGAAATAAGAAGGTGATGGTCTCTGTGTAGATTGCCCTAATCAAACCACACCTGGAGTATTGTATTTGACTCAGGGTGCTACTTTGTGGAAAGGACATTGACAAACTGAAGAGCATCCATAAGAGAGTCAACAGGATGGCAAAGGGCTTAATGAATGATTATTGATTGATTGATTGGTGGGTTACAGGAATTAATCCTCTGTCTCAAAAAAAAAAGGTGATCTGGATGGGAAAATTACAGAGTTCTTCAAATATCTGAAGGGCTATCCCATAAAAAGAGAACTACTATTTTGCTTGAACACAGATTGCAAAATGAAGAGCTATGGATGGAAGTTCCAGAGAGATTGATTTAGGCTGAATACATGAATCCTTCTCTGATCTTCTTATAGAAAATAAGTGACTGGGAGTTGTCAAGGCTAATGCTTCTGGTGGGTTTTATCATGATGGAAAGATTTCAAACCTGATTCTAGAAACACTCTGTGTCTGTTTTCTGAGGATTTTTAGCTCATCATACAGAGGCTAATAACCAGGAGACCAAAAGAAAAAAAAAGGCAAAGGGTAAGAAAATTTATTTTATCCACAGCAAATTACCTCTTGGTAGTCTAAATGTAAGATTCTTGTCCAGTTACCAGTGTGTGGCTATACTAGTAGAAGAAGCAAATTCTATGAATTTTGACATTCTCACTGTTAAGTTTAAATCAGAAGATGAAGTTGTAGCTAAATGAAAGAATGAATCATAGGATCTATTAAGAAAGACAAATAAGGAAGATAGAGTTGCTTCCAAAAGCAACATGAAGTAGTATTATGAGATATCTAGTCATCTTATATTGCAATGCTCATAAGCATTTACAAAAATACCATCATAAAGAAAATTGCACTACGCAGCTACGTCACTAATGGAGGGTGAGATAGTTGAGAAATGGACAACTTAAGAAGACCCTCCAAATTAAATCAAAGTATACAATTTAATACTTGGTGACTTCAATGTAGATATAGACAAGGGGAGAAAAATGAAAAATATGTTTGATTTTATCATTCAGGAGTAAGAAAGAAGGGAAATTTGTAAACTATGTAAAAACATATATGTCATGAATATTTCTTCAAGTAGAGAGTCAGGAGGTGCCGAAAATGGTGATCATCAAATAGGATCACAAAAATGAAATTGACATAATTTTTAAAGTAAATACTATTAATATCTTCTGGGTTTTTTTTCCATGACCTTTATTTCCCAACATATCCCCAGGGATATATCTCCCTCTCAGGGAACCATCCTTTTTAACACAGAATAGAAAAAGTTGGGGGTGGGGGGAGGAAAGTTAGCAAAACAAAATAACACATTAAAAAAAAGTCTGTAGTATTCCACACCCATAATCCCTAACTTCTGCAAAGCAGGGTTTCTTTCAAAACCAAACTTTGTCATTATCTTTTTACAGTGCTCAGTTTCAATTGTTTTGCTGTCAAGTTTTTCCAATTTACATCTCTACAGTCCCCAGGTACATCGTTTTCCTGGTTCCTGCTTATTTCACTTTCATTCAGTTGATGAACATTTTCACTTTCTTCCTAGATTGATTGTGTTCAGCATTTTTCAGAGCACTGTAATAATATTCCATTACTCATGTATCCCAGGTTGTTTAGTCCTTCTTCAAGTAATTCACATCTACTTTGTTTCCAAATCTTTGGTCCAACAAAAAATGCTGTTGTAAATAATTTGGTGTTTGTGGTACCTTTCTGTGGCATTTACCTTCTTGGGGTAGCTATGGGCAGAGTTATTATTTTGATGCTTATTAAATAGGAAACAATTGGTTCCTGAATTTCATTTGGAAAATACACAGTGCTTTTCATAACCCTAAGCTTCTCCCTGAAACAAACTGTGCTATATGAGTATAAGGCACTGTTAGTCATGGTCCTTGAAGAAATAAAAGTTCTCATTTTTGTTGTTTTGTTTTTAATAAGGCCTCTGGATGGTACAGTCAGACACGACTGAAATGACTCAACAATAAAGTGGTACATGACATAGATCACTGTACATAGAGTCAGGAAGACTTGAATTCAAATTCTGCCTCATATACTTACTGACTTTGTGACCCTGGGCAAGTCACTTAGTCATTCTGTATCGCAATTTCCTCATATGTAAAATGGAGGTTAATAATAGCACCTACTTCACAGGGTTGCTGTGAGAACCAAAGGAGGCAAGATATAAAGTATCTTGCAAACATTAGGCACTATATAAATGTTAGCTCAAAAATGAAATTTTCAGTTCATCAAAAAGGCAATTGAGAAGTTCATGGTGGACATTCATTGGCTATAATTTGTTATTAGCAAGAATTGTACAGAAGAAATTATCAAAAGGATACCATGAGGAAAAAAGTAGGTTATACTGAGGATTCCTTTCAGGCATGGGTTTAATTATGTGACTGACAAAGTCCCTTTTGATTAGCAAATATTGATGATTCTGTGGTCTGTGAAGTAGAACCATATTGTGAGGTGGTTCATCATGTAGTAAGTGATGGACAACTCAGGTCTTCTCTGGCCCCTAGTAGGAATGGTCAGAGACTTCATGGAAAGACTTGGAAAAGAATTACATAGCATGAGAGTTACGAATGGGTTAGAATCTGTGCTATTAAAGAAAGTTCCCACATTTACAAGGTCACAGATCCACTGAGGCATCCAAGGAAAGAAAAACTCAGTGATGAGAGCTGTTTAAAAGTGATATGGCCCGCCTTTGAAGTTCCGAAGTTTCCCATCACAAAGGTCCTCAAGTGGTCCTTGCATTAACATAAGTTCAAAGATCTAGAAGCGAAAAGGATCTCAGAGGTCATCTAGGCCAGCTTTCTTATTTTATAGATGAGGAAGTTGAAGGAGACTGAAATGACTTATCCATGTTAATATCCATCACAATCATCAGAGGTAAGATCTGAACCCAGATCTTCTTATTCCAGAGTCAGCACTCTTTGTACTATGCTAGAGATGATTCAGAAGTTCAGATATGTTTTGAATGAGTTTTTTTCTAAATCCATGATTCTGTCATTTTTTGAATTATAGATAGAGAGAAGGGCAGTACATAACCAAAGATATATGTAGTCGATGAGCAGTAGAACTTGGGCTAAGACCTAGATCATCTTTTCTCTCAGTATCCTCCTTAGTGCAAGCATGGTGGCTCCACCTGGTTATACCTAAACTAGGCACTGGAATCTCTATCATCTGAATGTACACAAGTCAGAGTTAGCTACCAATATAGCATTTCCCTTTCCTCTTTGCAGATGTGGAGGTCAGAGTGCTATGTGCTTATAGAGGATATTTTGAGCCCTGGGAGAAGGACTAGTGACAGTGTCATGCTGAGCACTATGATTTCATACATATGCCATGTCACAGATCTTACTTCAGACGATGTCTGTCTCTGGCATGGCCTGAGGGCTGACGGCACTGCTTTGTTGTTCTGTTTTTTGAGGGTGAGATTTCCCCAGCAGAGGTAGCATGTATTTGGAATAAAAGGCATGGATACCTGAACTGAAGCAACAGTTGTGTATATAACCATGTGGAGTTCTTTGCTTTTTATGGAATTTGCTAAAGATGACTGGTGGTTGTAACATTCAACTATAAAAGAACTTCCTTCTTTCAAATTTTATTATAAGGGATGAACCTCAGAGAAGAGGAGGTGGAGAATACATTGGGAAATAAAGGTGATATAAAAAATAAAATATATTTTAAAAGTAAGGAACTTAGAAGAAGACCTTGAGTAAAATAAATCAGAGAAATGTGAGTAAATGGACTAATAGATCAGATTGTAGATAGTTCAAGTATAGTTGAATAATAATTGAATAATTAATAGTTCAGTAGGCTCCACTAGTAGCCTATTAACAGAAGGTAAAAATAAGGAAGACCCTTGGTATATTGTGTGAACCCCTTGTGGCAAACTTTTAGGAGGACATGGATGAGAGTCCCAGACGTTGGATGGATTATTCTTCTGCCTCATCAGAGAGAACATCCATCTCCACAAAATTACAGTTCCATTTGAGTATACTAAAAGTCACATGATTTATGTATGACTTCAATAACTCTTTGTACTGGATTGCCTTTAATATGTCCTGTTTAGAAGGATAATCTTGGAGCCCAGGCTGAGGATACTGGTAGACTCACTGATTCTCACTGGAGATGTCTTTAAAGATCAGTTCCTTGTGTCCATTAAAGTAAGATTAAATTAGTTTGTGTGAGCTGCTTTTAGCATTTGCACTATTACATTATGCATGATTCTTGACTACACATGGCATGAACAAGATGTACTCTACTCCATTAGTGATTTTTGAGGGCTGAGCCGAACTTAGAGATGGATTGATTTTGTGTACATTAATGTATAGCAACGGTAATGTCACATCCTTAAAAATATCCTCTTCCATTTGATATCAATAGTGAAGCACTCTTTGGGGATTATGGCTCATTTAAAAAAAGATAAATTATGCAGATTGCATGATTAGAAAGTAGTAAAGCACATAACAGTATCTTATATTTCACGGGAAAAACATCTTATAGAATCACAGAAGCTGAGTCAGAAAGACCCTCAGAGGTCATCAAGCCCAGTGACTACCTGAACATCTTTTCCCTCAGATCTCTACCCTCTGTTTAAACATGTCTAGTAGAGGGAAACTCATTATCTCTGATGATGCCTGTTCAACTTTTGGACAGTTTTCATCGCAAGGAAGTGGTTCCTTACATTCCTTCACAGCCTAGATCTAGCCTACCTATCCAGTTTGTTCTATGGACTTGCCTTACTCTGTATTTCAAACAAACTGGTTTGCTTGTTGTTCTGTGTATGTGTGTGACTATGCATAAATATGTGTACATATATACAGACCTATGTGTATGTATATGTGTATATAACATGTATTGGACAGCTAGGTGATACAGTGGATAGAGTGCCAGGTTTGGAGTCAGGAAGTTTCTTTGTGAGCTGAAATTCAGTCTCAGACACTTATTATCTGAGTGACCCTGGGCAAGTCACTTAACCCTGCTTGACTCAGTTTCCTCATCTGTAAAATGAGCTGGAGAAAGAAATGGCAAACCACTTCTGTATCTTTGTCAAGAAAACCCCAATGGTCATGAAGAGTCAGAAACGACTAAAATGATTGAATAACAATGTACACATATAAATATATTATAAATGCACATGTATATGGAATAATAAGCAGGCCATATGTAAATATATACATAAATATGCTTACATATGAATAGTATATATGCACATATAATACAAGATACATATTATATATAGTAAAATGTATCCAATATAAATGATATGCTATCTTCTGTATCTGTGTTTACATATGATGTTCCCCCATGCCTACAATCTTCCCTCCTTACCTCTGCCTTATAAAATCACTAATTTTGTTCCAAGCTCAACTCATGTCAGCTTCTATAGGAAGTCTGTCCAAATTTTCCCAGTTGCTAGTACCCTTCCTTCCAAAATTACTTTGCATATATTTGTTATGTAATTTTCTATGTACATGTTATTTTCTGCAAATAAAATAGTAACTCCTTAAGGGCAGATCTTGTTTTTCTTTTTTTATTTTATATTTGTATTTGTATCCCTACTAACTTGTGCAGTGTTTGGCACATACTTGCTGGATTAAGTTATGCAGCTTATATAAAATTCTCTGGAAGTTAGTCAATAGTTAGCAATTTAAAAAAAAACATTTATTAGGCACTGAACTAAGCACTGGAGTTAAAATACAAAAAAGAAAGAAGGTCCCTGCCCTGTGGAGCTTACAACTTAATGGGAAGAAGAAAGCTGAAAGGGGTTGGGGGAGGGAGAAAGGGAAGAGGAAAGAACCTAGCAAAGGGGCATAGTGGAGAAGCGAAAGAAATCCAAAATGAGTGCAGCTGGGCTGGAAATGAGGGAATGCTTGAGAAGATGCCAGTCCTGTTTCCTCACCTAAAATGGAGAAGTTTATGGCTCCACCCTCCAATCAGAGGGATACAGGGTGCTGATGAGATGTGAGTAACAAGGCTAATTGGATCTTTCATGATGCTGAGATTTTCTCAATTATAAATTTAGTAGGAGTATGGTGTTGAAACCAAAGAAGTCCAAAATGAATGGAGCCAGGTGCCCTTTAAGGCCAAACAGACCAAGTCTAATCCCTTTCCCATCTGATTTCCATCTGCTGATAATTTTTCTTTTCTTGTGTCTCCCATCCCAAACCTCTTCTATTAGCTAAACTTGGCCTTCTTCTACTGCTCTTCCTGTGGTATGATCTGGAATTCCTTTATTGAGGGGGCGGAGTAACAGCATGTACTTTCTAGAGTGCTCCTGCTAAGGCCAGCCAAATACCTGTAAAATGTGGTGACTTCATGATCCCACAATTCTGAGGATAAATTGGAAGGTCAGTGGAAAAAAAACTGTGGGACCAGCGCAGGAGAGTGGAGTGGTCCAGCCCCATCCCCAGGTGGCGGAGGGGGGCAGAGGAGCCTGTAGCAGCCACAGCAGCAGCAGGGCAGTGGCAGTAGCTATTTCTGGAGCTCTAGACCCACAGATTGTGGGGGGGATCAAGCAGCTGACATTACACCTTCCATCCTCATTGAAAGCAGAGAACTACCTTGACAAAGAGCTCAAAAGTCAAGTAAATGGTTAGGGAAATGAGCAAAAACCAGAAAAAGAGTCAGACTATAGAATCTACTTTGGTGACAAGGAAGACCAAGGGATTCAAGCAGGAGAATTCCTTTACCTATACTGTGCCATATATCCAGGTTTGTTAGCCTCTTTGCTAAAATTTTCTTCTGAGAATAATAGTATTAGAGAAAGAGGAGGAGAAGGAGAAGGAGGAGGAAAAGAAAAAGGTAGCATGTATGTAAGGCTTTAAGACTTTCATAGCAATGTCCATAGGCTTACAACAACACTGTGAGGGGATGTTAGTATTATCTCCATTTTATAACTAAACTAAGGAAATTGAAATGAAAAGTGATTAAGTGACTTGAACAGAGTATCTGAGCCAAGATTTAAATCCAGGTCTTTCTGACTTCAAGGCTAGTGATACATCCTCTTTGCCCCATCTGCCTCAACTAGAACTAAAACATAGAACTCTAGATGTGATATGAATAGGGATGAGGAACCTCTCTCATTTTACATGGAAACTTTTTTTTTAAACCAGGCACATAATACCATTAACAACACCATTAATAAGCCCCTCTGCACTGCCCCCCCCCCCCATTTTTCTTAATATCTGTTGTCTAAATCATGTCTCCCTATCATAGACCAGTTTATATTTCTGAGTCCATGTGAAATACTTAAAAAAAAAATTTTTAAAGGTATTCAAAGCACTTTATTCAACTGGGTCTCATAACTTTTCCACAAAGGTGAAATGACTTCCCTGAAGGACAGCTTGGGATTAATTCATTCATAAACCATGTTGTTATCACTGGAGGAGATACAAAGAAAATTAAGCTATTCTTATGAAGTTTGACCCCTAGTGTGGTAATATGCCAAATAAATAACTATATAATTATAAAACATGCTATATGAAAATGAATGTGATAAGGGAAGTACCATGTGAATTTCCAAGGAAGGAAAGATCATTTCTGACTTGGGAAATCAGGAAAGGATTCATAAGGTAGATGTCACCTGAACTGAATTTAGAAGGATAGGCAGAGTTTTAGCAGACAATGATGGCAGCAGGTTGTGCTGAAACAGAGAGGGAAAAGTACTTCAGGTAGGCGGAATGGTTTGGACAAAGACATGGAAGTGGGAAAATGCTAGCTGTAGCAGAGAACTCAAATTAGTACAGTTTGACTGGGGCCAGATTTCTCCATTGTCTATTAGAATCACAGAGTCATAAAATATTAGAACTGGAGTTCATAAATCATAAAATTTAGAGCTGAATAGTAGACCAACATCCTCATATAGACAAAGAAATTAATGAAAAGAATTGCCTAAGTTTACGTGAGTTACTGGCAGAGCCAAGACTAGCACCCAATACTTTCTGACTTTCGTGTATTTTCTACTACACCACTCTCTCTCCTTTCCTACTGTTTTAGTTTCTCTAAACAAGAAGCTTTTCTCTCATAAGATTTCCCAATCCTGTCACCGTCCCTGATTCTTGAAACTTCAATACAAAGTTCTTGTTGTTTTGTTTTTCTGAAAGTCAGTTAAACTAGCCAGAGGAAGCTACCTCAGGAGAAGACTTTGCTTCCTAACACCATAGCAGGAAGTCCCGTGTCAGCCATGTTTTCCTTTTTGCCTTACTCCCTGTGTGCTAAAGAAAGCAGACAGGTGACTGTACCTTGATGCTTTTAGAGAAAGCAAAGAATTTGGATGGAGACCAACAGCCCAATTTGGACAGCATAGTGTCGCCTTGTGGTACCTTGCATGTGTGTGGCAATCTGCTAAGGTGCTATTATGTAAATAAACCTAATGGACAAGATGGAAACCATCCAGTTCGGAAGGAGCAATTTGACAAAGCTGCAAGATAATGCAACTAGAACAACAAAGAAAGAGTCTGAACTGGAAGGATGACTAGATATGACATTAAGAGACAACCTGCCCAGTACAAGACAGAGGCAGGGGCTTGGAAATAGATCCAGATTTTGTTAATGGATTATCTTCCCAGAATCAGAACCATGAGATATTAGAGTGAGAAACATCTTTATCAACTGATTAGTTATCCAAACCCTCATTTTGCAAATTGAGAGGTAAAAGCACTTACTTAGATGAAGCAGAACAGTATAATGGATAGAATACTTGGAGTCAGGAAGATCTCAGTTCAACTCCTACCTTAGACCTTTACCAGCTGTGTGACTAGCCAATCATTTGATCTCTCTGAACCTCAACTTGCTCATCTATAAAATCAGGATTATAATAGCACCTATTTCAAAGAGTGGTTTTGAAGAGGATGTAATATAGTATATCCAAAGAACTCTGCATTTGTTAACAGGTTATTAATTTGAATTATTATTTTTGCCTACAATCATCCCGCGTCAGAACCAGGATTTGATCCCAGTTCTTCTGATTTCCCATCCAATAGTCCACTGTTCTATCCACTGTACTACTCTGCCTCTCACACCTGAGGAGACTTTTCTGCCATGGTGACTTCTGTACCAATATTTACCTGGTAAACTCTTCCATTAGGCTGCTTCACTATACTTGTTTGTTTGGTGGGGCGTTCCCAAGTTTATTGGAAAGGAAACAAAAGTAAATAATAAATAGCTCCTCTTAATGTTTCATCCCAGTTGTGGGCTAGGTAACTTGCAGGTTGGACAAACTTCCAAAACCCAGGAATTTCAGCATTTCCTTGGTAGTAGGGTCCACTTCAATGATCTCCTTATGAATAGCAGAGACCATAACATAATTATCCCTCCTTTCTCTTTCTTTTTCCTGCAATTTGATGGAGATACCTCTTCTGGGGACTCTCTGGATCTGCTTCAGAAGATGAGTAACATCTGGCTGTGAAGCTTCTTGCTGGAGATGATGGTGATCTTGCACATGTACTTGTTAATGGGGATGTCCTTGCCCAGGCTGATGGAGTACGATGATGATGACTTGCTCTGCCTTCTTCACAGTCTTGGCCCATGCTTCCCTGGGGCAACATGGGAAGAGAGGGGGGAAAGGTGAAGGGAACCTTGATTATACATTAAAGATAGTAAAGTAATTAGCCCTTTACTCTCTTACTCTAATTATCAAGTGCTTTTGAATAAGTATGATTTAGAGCTTCACTGGAACCCAAGGTCAGGCAGGTAGAAGGTCTCACTTAGAGTAAGGCAACACCTATTCAGTAATTAGGCTTGTTTAAAAAGTGAGTCAAGGGATGGCCCTCTGAGGAAAAAAAAATCACACTGGGAGGGGAAAACCCTCAGGGTTGCTGGCTGAAAGAAACAGTTAGTATTTGCCAGTGGTTTGTAATCTCATCAATGAAAATATTCCCTCCAGTGTTGAAGATTGAAACCGCAGTATGCCTGACTCTCTCATCAGTTAAATAATATAAAGCCACTAAGGGTAAAATCCAACTCTCAGGTAGGTACTCAAATGAATCACTCACTTCATTGATTTGAACGTTCCCTCCAATGGTATAAGTCACCACTCATCTATGCAAGTCTATGCCTTGTGACTCATGCTCCTCTATTCCTTTAATTTCATCATAAGGTTTTTAAACAATGTACTGGAGACCTTTCTGAAATTGTCAGGGTACCAGGGGAGCACTTGGTTCTCTACCTCCCTGCCCTTGCCACGTGATCAGCCCCTCTTCTTTTCCTATCATGAAATTCCTTGACAACATCTTTTACTCTCATTTTTCTCTGAAGTTTTTCATTGGTCCTGTTTATACCCACCATATACTTCTCTGTTTCCTCTGTATGATAACCCTTAGGTAGAGGGATTAAGGATAATTAGGTCACCATCTCCATTACTAAAGCAAAGCAAAACATATTCTGTCTACTTTATTGAGTAGTAGGTCAAGGTTGTAAGACGCCTAGTTTACTAGGAAAGATATAACAAACCCCAACTCCTGACTTGCAGAATCTTAGGGCTGGAAGGACCTGATATTCAATTCTTGATATTTAGAGCCCTGTCTTATAATTATTTTTTTCAATCTGAATGAAATCTGGTAAGGAGAAAAAAAGCAGAGGATGTAAAGGAGAGAAAAAAAGTGGAGAGGATAGTTATATGGTGAGACAGTCTTATAATGGGAATAATCATGCCAGGAGAGGATACATCTATCCCTTAAGGGGTAAAGGGACATGTGATTAGGATACTATGCTGGGGGACCAGATCTGACCCATCCCTAGCTTGCTGACCTGCAAAAACAGTTGGCAAACTCAATTTGGCCCTCAAGCAGCAGTTTGGAGGCCCTAGTTTGAAAGAGTCCAAATTATGGTTGAGGAAAAGGGAGGGGGGAGGAGGGAAGGGAATAAACTTTTATATAGTGCCTGCTATGCACCAGGCACATTGTTAAGCACTATTCCTATTATCATCCACATTTTAAAACTGAGGAAACTGAGATGAACAGACATTAATAAACTTGCCCAGAATTACACAGCTAGAAAATGTCTGAAGGCAGATTTTAAACTCATGTCTTCCTAACTCCAGGGTCAGTGCTCTGCCTCTGAGTTCACCTGGCCCAGGAAAAAGACTACGGCTAAAGTGCCCTGTGGGTGGTGGCCAAGGCTGGAGGATACTTGTCCTTACATAAAAGTGTGTGGGCCAGTGGGGCACCATGGGGTGAGGCTGGACTAGTAATTACACTTGGACAGAAGCACATTCTCTGAGATGCTGGTGCACTGTTGTTGTCTGGTGATGTCCGACTCTTCATTTGGGGTTTTCTTGGCAAAGATGCTGGAGTGGTTGGCCATTTCCTTCTCCAGCTCATTTTGCAGGTGAGGAAACCGAGGCAAATAAGGTTAAGTGACTTACCTAGGGTCACACAGCTAGTGAGTGTCTGAGGCCAGATTTGAACTCAGGAAGAGGAGTCTTCCTGACTCTAGGATCAGGGCTGTTTCCTGTGGCACCACCTAGCTGTTCCATTACCTCCCTTGCTAGGGCCCAAAGGAAGTCAGGAAACAAACAACAGGTCAGATAGGACTGAAATGACTGAAAGACAAAAGTTATTTCTCTGTTGGTATACTTTCCCTCCCCTTTTCCAACTATTAAATTCCCTCCCAGCTTTTGCATCCACCATCTCCAGAAAGCCAGATCTTCCCTCCTCCCCTCTTCTAACACAGCGCTTTGTTTCACAGTACTTTAATGCAATGCTGTATGTTATAGTCAGCTCTGTTCTTGTCCCTTGATAAACTAAACTCTGGAAGGACAAGGAATGTGTTTTATCAATTTGTTATCTTCTCCAGGATTCAATATGGCGCTCTGCACACAACAGGTACTTAAAATAAATATTGGTTATAGAATGAATAAAGAATAAATGACCTCAGGGCAATAGTCCAGCTGTATGCATCCAGGAATCTGCTCTACGACATCTCTGAAAAGTGGTCAAAATTCAAGCCTAACATTTTCTTTTCAGCATTGAAAGCTTTTGCATATGCCAGTTAGCCCCCCAAAATTATGACAGCTGATGTTTCTATAACATGGAAAGGTTTACAAAGTCCTGCATGTAAATTATCTCCATCTTGTGAGAAAGGTAACACAGAAATGATTAACCTCATCTTAAAAGATGCAAAAATGGTGGTTCTGAAAGAACCTGACTTTGGTTATTCATATTTTCAGAACTGGAAACAGAATCTGAACCCTGGTCTTTTCTTACTGAAGTCCAACACATTTTCCATTGTACCATACTGTACTGTCTTTCCAATACATCTGCCATAGACAGGCCAGTTGGGACAAGGCTCTAGTTATTGTTGTTGGGTCATTTCAGTAGTGTCCAATTCATTATGACCCCATTTGAGATTTCCTTGGCAAAGATACTGGAGCAGATTGCCATTTTCTTTTCCAGCTCATTTGACAGATGATGAAACTGAGGCAAACAGGGTTAAGTGACTTGCACAAGGTCACACAGCTAGGAAGTGTCTGAGGCTAGATTTGAACTCAGAAAAATGAAACTTCCTGATCCCAGGTCTGGCACTCTATCCACTGTGCCTCCTTGCTGCCCCTCTCCAAGGCTCTAGGGATTCTGAAAATTCCGATATTCATTGTATTATACCTGGACTCTCTTTTTCCTTAGTAGGTCTCCCTGTGATAAATGAAGGGAATACTCTAACTAATGGGACCTAGAAAGTTTGACTTTTTATTGAGCCTGTAGAAAATGTTTGCTTCTTCTCTCTGGCTCTTCTCATTCCCTAGCTAAGAAGCATTCTGTAGAGCTTTAGAACTCTACCTTCTTCTAGCTCTGTTAGGTTTTTTGTTTTATGCTGTACCCTAAGAGCTATATAAGATCATACTCTAAATTGAATTATTAAAGTAGTTCTACTACTATCCCTACCATATGTACAATTGGAAAGTGAGTTTCTTTCTTCCAGCCCTCATCACCTCTGTATTATGAATGAGGAAGTCCTACAATCTGCAGCTACCTTCGTGTGGTGTGTGTGTGTGTGTATGTGTGTGTGTCAGTGCAAGGTTTTTTTTTTGTTTTGGTAGTAAAACTCTTTTCTTTTTTGCTATTGTTTTTATTTATTTTAATTTTTTTTTTTTGGCTATGGTACAAGGAGCACTATGGGATCTGTGCGGCTGTTCCAATATATTTTTCTCTTTACTTTCTACCTACTCAATTTTGAGTCTCAAGTTAACTTGATCAGGGCCCCTGTAATTCTTTAGCAGGAAAGGGCAATGAAAAGCTGGTTTGACTTGTCAAGCCAGGTTTCTTAACCAAAATGTTGAACCAAAGCAATAATATAGAAGGCAGCTGCAGACTCCCACCAAGAGCCAAGTGGTCCCAAAGTATTTATTATACATGAGGAATCTCTCATTTTCATTGGTGAAAAGAGATCTTGGGCACTGAAAGGCATAACAATCTAAAAATCTTCCCATATCTATCTGCTATGTCCACCGTTAACATTTTCAAAATAGATTTTTTTATTGATATCTTTTGGTTTTATGTTGCCTAGATTTCCCATCCCTTCCCATAGAGCCATCCCATAAAACAAAGAACTTTTTCAAAGAAAAAAAGATTTAAAAAATTCAGTAAAACCCATTAACATGTCTATAACTGTATATATTTTTACAATGTGCCCATAGATATACCACCTCTGCAAAGTAGTGTTGGGGAGATGTCTCAGCATATCTCTTATTTGAAGATAAGCTTTGTCATTATACTTTTCATCATTCATTTTCTTTTGAAAATTTTTATAATTTAATTTTTTCAATTTATTTTCTTTTTCTCCTACCTCTTCCATCAGAAAAATAAAAATGAAACCATTGTAACATATATAAATATATATTTGGCATGAGGGTTAAGCCAATTAAAAATCTGAAAGACTAGACATTTTCTTCCATAGGAATTTTAAAATTTCCTCAAAATAAGCATCATGTCTAAGAAGTTGAATAATTGCAATTGTCTCTACAGACCAAGATACCAGGAGGCCTGACATGGTAAAAACCTGATGAATTGATAGAAGAAAAAGGGTAATCCTGAATCCCTAACACATTCAACTGAGCACTTCCACCACTGCCAACTCTCACGCTCTGGCAGAGCAGCACAGCCTGGCATACTAGTTAATGCTCCACAATTGTCCTTGCTTCTCTATATTTTCCACTAGTATACTCTGTCCCTCC
Source organism: Bettongia penicillata ogilbyi (assembly GCA_023548195.1). Lineage (NCBI taxonomy): Eukaryota > Metazoa > Chordata > Mammalia > Diprotodontia > Potoroidae > Bettongia > Bettongia penicillata. The sequence goes on along the minus strand of JAJHZJ010000198.1, from coordinate 18,059,299 downwards.
CCTTATCCCACCATTCTTTGGAAACTAGCAGCAGATCTCAACTCCACCCATCTCCCACTGTGTTGAAGATGGAAGATACAGAAAAGGGAAGATGCATGCTTTATGTGTGGCAGCAATAGACTGTGCTGCAGCAGCACTCAATAGGAGAATGAAGGAAAGAATGAACTGAGGCAGATTGTCCACCTGTATAGTCACAAATATATCAGCACCAAACCTGAAGGAAAGGGGGCTGTCATGTAGCTAGGACCAGTTCGTCCCCCAGAAGTCACTTGGGGAATAAACTAAAGCTGGTGAAAAATATATTCCCTAACACTGGAAGAGGCTGAGACAGTTTTGATGTCTAGACTCTGGGAGATTCACTAGGAAGAATGGTCAGAAAGTAAGCCACAGGAGAAGATAAGGAAAAAAAATACTAAAATTATCAAAGATCTCAGGAGGAAGTAAACTCAATTAAAAATCTTGAGAACAAGCAGATAAATCTATAGGGAAGATACAAAAACAGAAGGGAAGATGGCCTCTAGGACCTCTAAACAAATCCAAACATCTCTGAATATATATTGCAAGACAAAATAAAAATAATGAAATGTCTGATGAGGCAGAAGACTGTGGATTCCTAAGACAGATGTCCTTGAATGCTTCAAGAAAAGAATAGAAATTGTGAAAGTAGAGCATGACCTACAGAACTGAGTCAGAAAAATGGGAAAAAAACTCTCTCCAAAGAAACAAAAGGGAACAACTTATTGGGAATGAAAATACACAAAAGCAAAGGACAATCTGGAAGAAGATAAAAAGCAATAACTTTAAAAGAACATATGGTGTCAATACAAGTAAAACCTATTCCTCTCATAGACAGGATGCACAGAGACAAGTTAAAGATCATAGTTCTTCTAAAAGTACTTGACAAGGGAAAAACCAAAATACCACATAATGCAAGATAGTATAGAAAGGCTATCCAGGACTTTAAAAACTGGAAAAGTATCAATTCAAAGAATCTCTCCAGATCAACTCCAGAAAACAAACAAAAATATTACATTGCAAACTCTAGATCAAATAAATAGTGGTTAAATTGAACAATTTGATGACAATGAATTCTGAAAGTTACCCAGGGAGAAAGATCTTGAAATACAGAGGAAAGGAAAAGACAAATCTATTGCATGCCCACCAGAAACCACAGGAAAGGATGGAATAATGTGTTCCAGTGAACAAAGGAGCTCAAGATTCAATTCAAGCTGATATACCAATAAAACTTGAGCTATTATTGTACCAATAATAAAGGGGGATATATATTCAGTAAAAAAGAGGAATTTGAAAGATTTTCCCCTCCCCTCCAAAAAAACCCAAAATACCAAAAAAACTTGAGCAGATTATTGCTTTGCAAACCCTTCAGATAATAGAAACACAAGAAAGGCAAATGAATATAACTACAAAGACAGCATGAATAAGAAAAAAAATAAATTAACCCATCTCTAAAAACTATTAAAAAGGAAAAAACTAAAGAGTTGAAAAACAACAAAATAACCACAGAGGAACAATTAAGAGATTTCTTTCTATGGATGGGTACTCAAGGAAAGAAACATAGAAAAGGAACTCAATTAGTGATGATGGTAGAGGTACAGTCCTAAAACACCACAGCTCCGACACCCCTTCTTACAAACAAATCAATGTTTTTAGTGAGAATAAACATAAAATGAAAAAAGATCATAAAAAAATAGAGGGAAGAGAGCAGATAAAAGAGAATGCATTATACCCTAATCAATTCAATGTAAACACTAATCTCTTAGGGAATGACTTTTGGTATAATGTATCTGTTAGTTTATATGTTTGGAGTAGCAAAGTCTTTAATGATATCAGAGACATTTGATACAGACTTTTTTTCTTTCAAACACTTTTCTTTCTATCCTAAATTCATTCATTTTCTCTGTGCAAAAACTTTTCAATATCATATCAAAATTATATATTGTATCTTTTGTGATTATCTCAGACTCATTTGGTTAAAAATTCTTTTCCTACCAGTGTCTTTCTAAGGTATTTTTCTGTCTCTTCACTTTGTTTATAGATATAATCTTAAATAGATTACATATCCATTTAGATTTTATGGTGGAATATGCTGTAAATTATACGTTTAAGCCTAATTTCAGCCAGATTGCAGTATATATTTTCCATCAGTTCTTTTCAAATGGGGCATCAATTCCTAAGTAATTTGCTGTCCACTTTATCAGATACTGCATTACTGAGTTTCATCTTTTATGATTCTCCTTTGCCTAATCTGTCTAGCTTAATCTGTTTCATCAATCTACTTTTATGTTTCTAAAATTAGTATCAAAAGTTTTTTTTTGGTTTTATGTTTTTTTTTAATAAATTTATTTGTTAAACTTTTTACATTCATTTTCACAAAATTTTGGGTTCCAAATTTTCTCCCCATTTGTCCCTTCCCCCCACCCCAATACACCGAGCATTCTAATTTCCCCTATCACCAATCTGCCCTCTCTTCTATCATCCCTCCCTTCCCTTGACCTCATCTTCTGTTTTGTCCTGTAGGGCCAGATAACTTTCTATTCCCCATTACCTGTATTTCTTATTTCCTAGTAGCAAGAACAATACTTGACAGTTGTTCCTAAAATTTTGAGTTCCAAATTCTCCCCATCCCTTCCTCCCCACCCATTCCCTTTGTTAAGGCAGGCAATTCAATATGGGCCATGTCTGTGTAGTTTTGCAAATAACTTCGATAATAGTCGTGTTGTGTAAGACTAACTATATTTCCCTCCATCCTATCCTGCCCCTCCCTTGTTTCTATTCTGTCTTTTGATCCTGTCCCTCCCTGAGTGTTGACTTCAAATTGCTCCCTCTTCCCATTGCCCTCCCTTCCATCATCCCCCCCACCCTGCTTATCTCCTTCTCCCCAACTTTCCTGTATTGTAAGATAGGTTTTCATACCAAAATGAGTGTGCATTTTATTCCTTCCTTTAGTCGAATGTGATGAGAGTAAAGTTCATGTTTTTCTCTCAGCTCTCCTCTTTTTCTCTCCACTAAAAAGTTTCCTGCTTGCCTCTTCTATGAGAGATAATTTGCGCCATTCCATTTCACCCTCTCTTCTCCCAATATAGTTCTCTCTCACGGTTTGCCTAAATTTTTTTAAAGATATGATCCCATCCTATTCAATTCACTCTGTGCTCTCTGTTCCTGTGTGTGCGTGCATGTGTGTGTGTGTGTGTGTGTGTGTGTGTATAATCCCACCAACTACCCAGATACTGAAAATTTGCAAGAGTTACAATATTGTGTTTCCATGTAGGAATGTAAACAGTTCAACTTTGGTAAGTCCTTTATGATTTCTCTTTGCTTTAATGTAGAAGCTGCTAGATCTTGTGTTATCCTGGTTGTATTTCCACCATACTGGAATGGTTTCTTTCTAGCTGCTTGCAATATTTTCTCCTTGACCTGGGAATTCTGGAATTTGGCCACAATGTTCCTAGGAGTTCCTCTTTTTGGATCTCTTTCAGGTGGTGATCGATGGATTCCTTCAATACTTATTTTGCCCTCTGCTTCTAGAATCTCAGGGCAGTTTTCCTTGATAATTTCATGAAAGATGACGTCTAGGCTCTTTTTTTGATCATGGCTTTCAGGTAGTCCCATAATCCTTAAATTGTCTCTCCTGGATCTATTTTCCAGGTCAGTTGTTTTTCCCATGAGATATTTCACATTCTCTTCCATTTTTTCATTCTTTTGGTTTTGTTTTGTGATTTCTTGGTTTCTCATAAAGTCATTAGACTCCATCTGTTCCATTCTAATTTTGAGAGAACTATTTTGTTCAGTGAGCTTTTGAACCTTTTTTTCCATTTGGCTAATTCTGCTTTTGAAAGCATTCTTGTCCTCATTGGCTTTTTGAACCTCTTTTGCCAATTGAGTGAGCCTATTTTTCAAGGTGTTATTTTCTTCAGCATTTTTTTGGGTCTCCTTTAGCAAGGTATTGACCTGTTTTTCATGCTTTTCTTGCATCTCTCTCATTTCTCTTCCCAGTTTTTCCTCCACCTGTCTAACTTGATTTTCAAAATCCTTTTTGAGCTCTTTTATGGCCTGAGCCCATTGGATATCTATTTCGGATGTTTGGGGTAGAGAGGCCTTGACTTCTATGTTTTTTCCTGATGGTAAGCATTGTTCCTCGTCATCAGAAATGAAGGGTGGGAACATCGGTTCCCCAAGAAAGTAACCTTCTATGGTCTTATTTTTCTTCCCTTTTCTGGGCATTTTCCCAGCCAGTTACTTGACTTCTGAGATTCTTCTCCACCCCCGCCTAGATCTGCCCAGCTAGTGCTTGGGGTCTGAGATTCAAATGCTGCTTCCCAGCCTCAGGGCTTTCAGTGGGGGGTGGGCCTGCTATTCAGTGGGATTAAGTTCTGGTGCTCAGGTGGGGGCAGGGCTGCCTCCCAGGCTCAGTTCCCTCAGGGGGTTTATGCAGAGACCTTAAACAATAGATCTGAGGTCCTGCCTGCCTTGGGAGGCCCTGGCCACTGCTTCCCCCACCGCTTTCTCTCGAAGGGGCCTGAGTTATGGAGATACCCCACTGCCCTCTTGGCCGGCCAGATAGGGTCTCTCACTGACCTGTAGTGCCTGTGGGTTGAGGGACCTTCACAGCTGCCGGAGATTCTGTCCCTGAAGCCTGCTCAGATCTGTGTGGCCAAGGCAGCGCTGGGCTCTCCTCCGGGTGCATGACAGACCTTTGGGGTCAGTTTTTCAGGGCCCTCTGGAACAGAAATCTCCTCCACTCCGTTGCTGCATGGCTTACACTGCTCTAGAACCTGTTGGGAGTTCTTTTTATAGGTAATTTATGGGCTGTGGGTTCGGAGCTAGCATATGTGAATCTTTCTGCTCTGCCATCTTGGTTCCTCCAAAAGTTTTTTTAATGACTACTGATTATAATATAGTATGATGTATACCAGTGTTGGGTAGGTAGATGTGCAATGGATAAAATGCTGCACCTAGAGTCAGGAAGACTCTTCCTGAACTGAAATCTGGCCTCAGATACTTACTAGCCATGTGATCCTAGGCAAGCCACTTAACCCTGTTTGCCTCACTTTCTTCATCTGTCAAATGAACTGAAAAAGGAAATGGCAAACCACTCTGGTATCTTTGCCACGAAAACCCCAAATAAGGTCATGAAGAGTCAAATACAACTGATCAAGCACAAGTTATCTTTCATTGATACTTTTTTTCACTATTTTCCTTTTTCCTTCAAATGGCTTTTGATATTACTTTATCAAGCTCTGTAGTTTGGTAGTTTAATGGTACAGAATTAAAACTGAATTTATTTCAGTACTATTATAATTTGTATTGTGTTGACACAGCTCAGCTATGAACACTGAACATCTATCTAAATTTTTCTTTCTTTAATGAATGTTTCTCACTAAGTATTGATAATTAATAATTGACAAGATGATGTTATAATTATTTCCTTTCCCCTATATTATTGAGTACAATTTAGTATGAGAAAGGAGTCCATCTTGGCCTTTATCATAAAGGGTTTATTTAATAAATTACTCAAGTGACTCCTTCATAAAGTAATCTCCTGGCAAGAACCCCTACTTCAACTTTATAGAAGTACCAGTGTATTTGGGGAGGCGGGGTTAATATCACTCAATGAATCGATCAGAACATATTTTACTATATACTTGGTTAAAAAAGTCACATAAAAAATAATTGCTACCCTTAAGAAGCTTATGTTTTCTGAGAAAAAGTCATACACATGTAAAAAAGTACAAAACAAATATATACATATAATATGAACTCTATTGAACTGGGAAGGACTAGTAGAGTTGATAATTCAGTGATGAACTTTTTACCATAGGATTAGGTTTCTAAAGTTGCCAAGTAGTTCACTTAACTTGAAAAAGAATTATCCAAATCCATATTACTACACTACTATATAAATGTATTTTGCTATATTCCATGCTATAATATAGCAATATTATATATAATTATGTATAGAATGCATCATGAATAATATATGAGATTATAAACAAATAAATGTGTACATGCATATGCACACAGCATATGCATATTTCTATATAGATATACATTTGTATATCTATATATATACATATATCTATATACACCTATATTTTTGTTGATCTGCTAATGGCAAAAAAAGGTATTCAAAGCTGTTTAGTTCATCTGAGCACCCTCTGTAAATGATCAAGTGCTTATAGATTGCCACAGCTGAAAAGGATCATACAGATAATTTTGTCTGTACATCTCATTTTATAGATGAGGAAACAGACCCAGAGAGATGAAACAAATTGTTCAATATCGGCTAATTTGTAAGTAGCAGAAGTAGAGTTCCATTGCAGGCTTTCTGGCTCTAAGACCAGAGTTGTTGTTTTGTTTTTTTTTTCACTGCATCGTAGCTCTTTTCACTATCTTGTAGTTCTTCAGACCAACACTTCCTAACAAGGCATTCTGAATTCCCTATCATAACTAAAAAATGAGTCCCACAGGGCTGTGCTATAGAAATACAAAGAAACCCCTAAAGTCATAGAATACTTTAAAGCTTGCTTCAATGGAAGTTTTTCTATCTCTGCGTCTTTCAATGCATAGACATAAAGGTTTTACTACAGAGCTGGCCTTCATCAGTGAAAGAGCCTTGTACTGCTGCTGTTTCTACCAACGTCAGCCTCTAGAGAGTTACACATTTACCGTACAATGGATTAACAGCCAGAGAGCCTGGTTTGGAACCGGCTTCTGTTCTTGGCTCTCTGGGTAGTCATGAACAGGGCACTTCACCTCAAGTCCTCAACTTCCTCCTCTGTAGAATGGGGTTAATCATAGCTCTTATCTCATAGTGTCACTGTTAGCATCAAATGTGATAGCATGGGCTTTGTAAGCTTTAAATTACTATAGAAATGGTATATTATTGGTAATTAATGGTAATTATTATCTCTAGTGGTTCCTTAATTCTTTAAGGATCAACTATAAAGTGTTTGGCATTTAAAGTCCTATGTAATATTGACCCCAACCTACCTTTCCAACCTTATTATATATGATTCTCCTTCCAAACACTATAATCCAGCCAAGTTAGCTTACTTTATTTTTTCATATACAGGATTCTATTTCCCATTTTCATGCCTTTGCACTGGCTATCTCCTTATGGATACAACATCCTCCCTCTTTATCTCTATCTCTCAGACTCTACTTTCCTTCAGGACTCAATTTTAATGGCTACCTTCTACATAAAGCCTATCCTCATCTCCCAGATGCTAGTGTCTGTACCTTGAATATATGTTTCAAGATAAAATACAATATATTATCAAATAATTTATAATATAAAATATAATACAAAAAGTTATATTTTATAATATATTATTTATGATATAACATATTTGTAACATTTTACATGCACTATAGTTTAAGATAATGTATATTATTTTATAATATATTATAACAGTGCAAGAATATACAGCATATATTTGTCTTTCATATATGTTCACATATAACGTATTGAGCTACACTACAATAAAATAACTAAACAATAAATTAAATGTATAATGTAGGTATATAATTTTTGCATATGTATGTATATATTGTATGTATATGTGCACTGTGTGAATATATGCACATATATGTGTATACATATGATACACACCTGTATACAGGTGTATATATACATATATGTGTATATATGCATATACATGTGTTTGTATCCTGAAACTTGAGGGCAGGGACTATTCCACTTTTGTTTTTATGTCCTTGGTGCCTGGCATTTATAAGATACACAATCAATTCTTATGGATAGATTGTCTATGTGTCTCGGGCTTTTTGACATCATTAGAATTGCTGAGCTTTCCATTACCATCATAAAACAGACCTCAGATCACTTCTCAAATTTTTCATCCATTTCTCACTTTCCTTGTTTGCCAATGTGCAGTTCAGTTCCTTTGGGAAGATGCTATAATGACAGGGAAAATAAATTCATAAAAGGATTGGTGAAGCATCTTCCCAGTAACATTTTTTTTAATCTATCCAAAAGCCTTCCAATCCCTGTTCGAGAAAGCATCATTTTAATATTAGCCTTATGAGATGCGATGAATTTGAATTGATTCTCTTTTCACAGTTTTAGAGAACGAGAGTAGATTAAAAAAATAGAAAGGAAGATCTAGAAAGGGACATTAAAGTTGAATCACCTCTTTTTACAATACAGAAACCTGGGCCTAGAGAAGTTAAGCCCCAGATCTATGAGGTGCTGAGTTAGGATTTCAGGGAGACCCACAACCTGTACACAACAGTTCTCCAAAGCAATAGCTTTGCATTGGTAAAATATTTTTCTTGCTTGTCAATTTGTTTGAATGGATGCTGTTGATGACTTAGTGGAATAGGCCTTCTCTTAGGAGAAAGAAGCTAAGGTTTCCCATTGCATCCTGGGCCATCTCCATTCATCCTGATCAATATCTGGTCACTGGATTCAGATGACTCAGGAGGAGAAACAGAGGTTGGTGACCTTGCACAGCCCTCCATCAACCAAAAACAAATAGCTATTGCCTGTCATGGCCAAGTGAAATTTAGGTCCAGCCTTCTGCTTTCTGAAAGGAAGGGAGTGAAGAGAGGTTAGCTAGGTGACTGAGCCATTACTTATTGCTGAAGTAGACAGCTGTGAGACATGGAACAGGAAATGAATGTATCCTGAAAGGCTTGTTGGCTTTAAAATTTAGTGATGATATTGAAGAAAGTGTTCTTTCTCCATTACCTAGTGTTACACTGATAGGGAAAATGTGTGTTTGTGTATTGTGCTCCAAAGGCAAATATCCTGACTCACGATCACACTAATGAGTCAAGGACCACAGCTCCCAGCACTATGCCTCCTCAGGGCTCCTAGAGTACCTATGAGAGACTGTTTTTTTTATGTTCTAAAATTCACAAGTACCCACAGGTGTGTTTCCCATCACTTTACCAAAGCCCTGCCTCTGTGCTCCAAGATTACCAGCTGACAATAAATTTAGTTAGACAGTCTTAAGTTGTTTTAAGAAAAACATATTTACTAAGATAGTTTAGTAAGAGCAGTTTATATAAAACATCCTCCAAACATCTGCAACACATTCTTCCATGAGTACATATAGTCAGGGTAGAAAGTGGGTTCAGGCTTAGAAAGAACATGTGGCAGAGGTAACTAAAAACCACTTTCTGAAAGTACTTTTCTTTATGCTCAAGAATTCATCCTTAGGAATGATGGAGTTTCATTGCTAAGTTCCTCATGGAGCTATGAATCTATGCCCAGTCTTTGGCTCTTTTTTTTTTTCATTCATTCATTCATTCATTCATTTATTTTTTCATTCTTAATATAAATTTATTTAACTTTTTACATTGATTTTCACAAAATTTTGGGTTCCAAATTTTCTCCCCATTTATGCCCTCCTCCCACCCCAATACACCGAGCATTCTAATTTCCCCTATTACCAATTTGCCCTCTCTTCTATCATCCCTCGCTTCTCTAGTCCCCATCTTCTGTTTTGCCCTGTAGGGCCAGATGACTTTCTATTCTCCATTACCTGTATTTCTTATTTCCTAGTAGCAAGAACAATACTCAACAGTTGTTCCTAAATATTTGCGTTCCAAATTCTCCCCATCACTCTCTCCTCACCCATTCCCTTTGGGAAGGCAGGTAATTCAATATAGGCCCTATCTATGTAGTTTTGCAAATAATTTCGATAATAGTCGTGTTGTGTAAGACTAACTGTATTTCCCTCCATCCTATCCTGCCCCCCCATTGTTTCTATTCTGTCTTTTGATCCTGTCCCTCCCTGAGTGTTGATTTCAAATTCCTCCCTCCTCCCATTGCCCTCCCTTCCATCATCCCCCCCACCCTGCTTATCTCCTTCTCCCCCACTTTCCTGTATTGTAAGATAGGTTTTCATACCAAAATGAGTGTGCATTTTATTCCTTCCTTTAGTTGAATGTGATGAGAGTAAACTTCATGGTTTTTTTTTCTCAGCTCTCCTCTTTTTCCCTCCATTAAAAAGTCTCCTGCCTGCCTCTTGAATGAGAGATAAATTACCCCATTCTCTTTCACCCTCTTTCCTCCCACTACCTTTCTCTCTCACTGTTTACCTTAATTTCTTTTAAGATACGGTCCCATCCTATTCAATTCACTCTGTGCTCTCTGTCTCTGTATGTGTGTGCATGTGTGTGTATGTGTGTGTGTGTGTGTGTGTGTGTGAGTGTGTGGTCCCACCAACTACCTAGATATTGAAAAGTTTTAAGAGTTACAAATATTGTCTTTCCATGTAGGAATGTAAACAGTTCAACTTTGGTAAGTCCCTTATGACTTCTATTTGCTGTTTACTTTTTCAAGCTTATTCTCATTCTTGTGTTTGAAAGTCAAATTTTCTTTTCAGTTCTGGTCTTTTCATCAAGAATGCTTGAAAGTCCTCTATTTCATTGAAAGACCATATTTTTCCCTGAAGTAGTATACTCAGTTTTGCTGGGTAGGTGATTCTTTGTTTCAGTCCTAGTTCCTTTGACTTCTGGAATATCCTATTCCACACCTTTCGATCCCTTAATGTAGAAGCTTCTAGATCTTGAGTTATCCTGATTGTATTTCCACAATACTAGAATTGTTTCTTTCTAGCTGCTTGCATATTTTCTCCTTAACCTGGGAATTCTGGAATTTGGCCACAATGTTCCTAGGAGTTTCTCTTTTTGGATCTCTTCCAGGTGGTGATCGATGGATTCCTTCAATACTTATTTTGCCCTCTGGTTCTAGAATATCAGGGCAGTATTCCTTGATAATTTCATGAAGATGATGTCTTGGCTCTTTTTTTGATCATGGTTTTCAGGTAGTCCCACAATTTTTAAATTGTTTCTCCTGGATCTGTTTTCCAGGTCAGTTGTTTTTCCCATGAGATATTTCACATTCTCTTCCATTTTTTCATTCTTTTGGTTTTGTTTTGTGATTTCTTGGTTTCTCAGAAAGTCATTAGCCTCCACCTGTTCCATTCTAATTTTGAGAGAACTCTTTTCTTCAGTGAGCTTTTGAACCTCTTTTTCCATTTGGCTAATCCTGCTTTTGAAAGCATTCTTGTCCTCATTGGCTTTTTGAACCTCTTTTGCCAATTGAGTGAGCCTATTTTTCAAGGTGTTATTTTCTTCAGCATTTTTTTGGGTCTCCTTTAGCAAGGTATTGACCTATTTTTCATGCTTTTCTTGCATCTCTCTCATTTCTCTTCCCAGTTTTTCCTCCACCTGTCTAACTTGATTTTCAAAATCCTTTTTGAACTCTTCTATGGCCTGAGCCCATTGGATATCTATTTCAGATGTTTGGGGTAGAGAGGCCTTGACTTCTATGTTTTTCCCTGATGGTAAGCATTGTTCCTCATCATCAGAAATGAAGGGTGGGAACATCGATTCCCCAAGAAAGTAACCTTCTATGGTCTTATTTTTCTTCCCTTTTCTGGGCATTTTCCCAGCCAGTTACTTGACTTCTGAGATTCTTCTCCACCCCCGCCTAGATCTGCCCAGCTAGTGCTTGGGGTCTGAGATTCAAATGCCTCAGGGCTTTCAGCGGAGGGCGCGGCTGCTATTCAATGTGAGCTTAAGTTCTGGTGCTCAGGTGGGGGCAGGGCTGCCTCCCAGGCTCAGTTCCCTCAGGGGGTTTATGCAGAGACCTTCAGTAATGGAGCGGAGCTCCTGTCTGCTCTGGGAGTCCCAGGCTACAGCTTCCTCTGCTGCTGCCTCCCAAGGGGGCCTGAGTTATGGAGACACCCCGCTCCCCTCTCGGCCAGCCCAGAAGTGTCTCTCACTGACCTGTGGCACCTGTGGTTGGAGGGACCTTCGCGGCCTCCAGAGGTTCTGTCCCTGAAGCCTGCTTGGATCTGCTCCTCTCGGGGCTGCGTGGCGAGGGCAGGACAGGGCTGGGCTCTGCTGTCCAGTGTGCAATGGACCTTTAGTGGCAGTTTTTCAGGGCTCTCTGGAACAGAAATCTCCTCCACTGCATTGCTGTGTGGCTTGCACTGGTCCAAAATTTGTGGGGAGTTCTTTTTACAGGAAATTTATGGGCTGTGGATTTGGAGCTAGCATACATGAGTCTTTCTACTCCACCATCTTGGCTCCTCCCCGCTGTCCTTGGCTCTTAATGTAGGTACTACTTAGGATACTGATGGGATGATGGGAAGTCCAAAAATCTTCTGAACCCTTAGAAGCTCTCAAAGTTCTCTTCCAGCCAAAGGTTGCCAGGGGAGAAATCCTAGGCCAAGGTTAAAGCCTAGACCTTTTCTTTTCTTCCTTATCATATCCTGAACGTGCTTCCTCTAGAGGGGTTTTATTAGAATACCACATTTACTCCAATCTCTCGAAAAATATCAGTTCTAAACTGATCTGGCATTTTATAAGTGATTTCTGGGGTATGGCCAAGTTTCCTTAGCCAATGTGAAACATGATTCCTGAGCAAAGCTATTCTAGTTCAAAGGAACAAGGTTTCTGATTGATTAAAAATAAAGCCAGTGACTGATTAATGGATTGGTTGATTAACACTAAAATCTATTATTGGGATTGATTATTTTCACTTTATTAAGGTACCATGGAGTAGGTAGGTGGCCCAGAAGATACAGTCCCAGCCAGAAGTCAACAAGACTCAGCTTTATGAGTTCAAATTCAGCCTTAGACATTTACTAGGTGTGTGACTTAGGGCAAATCACTTAACCCATTTTGCCTCAGTTTCTTCATCTGTAAAATGAGTTGGAGAAGGAAATGGCAAACCATTTCAGTATCTTTGCCAATGGAGTCATGAATAATTAGACACAACTGAAATTCCTGAATCACAACAAGTTACAGTACCAGAGAATATTATTGGTTATTTAAGTGAGTTGGGAATGACTATTGTCTTCTCCAAAATTCAAAACAGACACAGATATTGTATTCAGTGTTATATTTTGGGAAAGGCCATCTACAACTTAATGGACTTTGAGAGGAGGGCAACAAAGAAGGTGAGAGGAGAGGAAACCATGTTCTACAAAGATCAGGTAAAGGAATTAGAGATGTTGAATCTGAAGAAAGAAAGACTTAAAGAGGACACTATACCTATCCCTAAGTATGTGAAGAAAAAATGGATTAGCCTTGTTACCAATGAGACTAAATACAAAATCAGGAACAGTGGATGGAGGATGCAGAGAGGCAAGTTCAACCCAACATAAGTGAAAGTTCATGACAACCAGAGCTGTTCAAATTGAGGGTAACCAGGATAAGGAGAGAAGCATTCAAGTGAAAACAAGATATTTGCATAAATATCTCTGATAAATGTCTGATCCTGAAGATATTTAGGTAACTAACAAATATATTCGACCAAAAGACATTTCCCAATAGAAGACTAATACACTTCTTCAGGATTGGAAACTGGGCTCTCCGATGAGTTGTTAATGAAGATGCGATTTGGGCCCTTCATTCTAGAAAGCAATTTTGAATTATGTGAAGAAAGTAAGTCAATGTCTATACCTTTTAAAAAATTAATTTATGGCATAAAACAAGTATTTCCATAACATGGTATAATAAAAAGATGATTATACATGAAACTGCAAATCTACTATATACAACTTTCTATTCCTTTAAAATATGCAAGATTATCATGTAAATTTCTTTTTTTCCTTTCCTCCCCCACTCTAGAAATGGCTTCCTTTAGACATCAATAGGTCCGTACACACATACATGCATACATATGTATGTATATGTATAGGGGCATGTGTATGTAAAATTATTCTGTGCATGCTTCTATTTATCTGTTTTCTTTGACTGCAGATAGCATCATTCTGCATATGTCCTTTATGTTAATTTGTATATTTATAATAGACAAAACAACTTATTCACTCAAAGTTGTTCTTAAAACAATACTGCTGTTACTGTACACAATGTTTCCTTGGTTCTCCTCATTTTGCTCTTCATCATTTTGCGTGTCTTTCTATGTTTTTCTAAAATCATTGAACTCATCATTTCTTATAGCACAGTAGACATTCCCCAATTGATGGGCATCCCTTTAATTTCCAGTTCTTTGCCACTATAAAGAGGTGCTATAAAAATTTTAGCACATTTAGGTTCTTTTCCTTTTTCTCTAATCATCTTTGGAAATATGCCAAATATTGCCGGGTCAAAGGATGTATGTAGTTTAATAACTCTTTGGGCATAGTTCTAGATGGTTTTCCCAAAAGGTTGGATCATTTTACAATTCCACCAACGATAATTAGTGTCCCAATTTTTCTACATCCTCTCCAACATTTGACACTTTCTCCTTCTATAATTTTAGCCAATCTGGTACGTGTAAAATAATATCTCAAGGTTGTTTTAATCTGTATTTCCCTGATCAATAATGATTTAGAACTTTTTATATGACTATAAAATGTTTTGATTTCTTCATTGGAAAACTGTCTGTTCATATCCTTTGACCATTTATCATTTTGGGAATGACTTGTACTCTTATAGATTTCAGAAAGTTCTTTTTGCATAATAATGTGCAATCACCTATGTATTTTAGATGAGACATTTTTCTGATAAATTGTCTGTAAATTCTTCCCCTCCAGTTTTCTGCTTTCCTTTTAATCATGGCTATATTTACTTTATTGGTGCAAAAATCTTTTAGCAAAATTGAAATTATCTATTTCACACCTAATTTTGCTCTCTTGTGTTTATTCATAAATTGTCCACTTATGTATAACTGGCAAGTAATATGTTACATGTTCTTCTAATTTTCATGTAAAAAAATCTCTATATCTATCATGCATCCATTTTGACCTCATTTTGATAGTGTGAAATATTGATCTATGCCTAGTTTCTGCCATACTGCTTTCCTGTTTTCCCAACAATTTTTTACCAAATAATGAATTCTTATCTCCAAATCTTGTCTTTACACTTATCAAATGAAAAATTATTATGTGTGTTTACTACTGTATATTATATGTTTATTCTATTGATCTACCTTTCTATTTCTTAGCCAGTACTAGATAGTTTTGGTAATTACAATAAATGTTTATACCTTTTGGCAACGATTCTATGCCTGGGCATATACCCCAAGGTCAGTGAGAAAAAAAGAAAGCTCCTATATACACCAAAACATTCATCATAGCACTTTTTGAATAAATAAAGAACTGGAAAAACAAAGTCCAGTTCAGGGATAGTTTATTGTAAGTGTTGACCACTTATGTTCTTCTAACTCAAAGGACAAAAAAAAATGGGAAAAAAAGATAGAAAATGTCCCTTTTTTCTGTTACCAGTTTCATGTAGTCCTCAAAAAGAAATTAATGTATTGGATCTGTTCAAATATATAACTGACCATCACTTCTCCTGGCAAGCTGAAAGATTAAGTCGTACTTTGGAAAGTTTTCCATGTGAACCCTAGGGCTTTACACTTATTTGGATTTCTAAATACAATTTCTCTTCTTATCTCATCTGTTATCCAAGGATAGTTCTGTCAAAGCTCAGCCAAGTATTGGCAATGCTGCACAAAGCCCTAAAGAATGAATAAAAGAAAAATGACTTAAAGCTACACAAAGTAAATGAAAGTTTGAAATATCATTACGAAAGTTAACCCAACCTTTGGAACATGTAGAAAGAAAAATCAGATTCCTAAGGTGGGAAGGAATCCTGAAATATCATGTCTTCTCAGATCCAGTATCATGACAGGAATATATCTATAAAAACCCAGTGTGATAATTATGTATCCATGTGGCACAGTAGATAGAATCCTGGACCTGGAGTCAGGAATACTCATCTTCCTGAGTTCATATCTAAACTCAGACACTTAATAGCCTGGGCAAGTCAATTAACCCTGTTGGTCTCAGTTTCCTATCTATAAAATGAGAAGGAAATGGCAAATAATTACAGTGTCTTTGCCAAGGAAATTCCAAACAGGGTCACAAAGAGTCAAACATGACCTAAATAACTGAGTAACAACATGATAATTATGCACTGTGTTTATCCCTTAAGTTCCTTAGTGACGAGAAGATACCATATCACTATGACTATATTCACAACCTTTTTCACTTGAAAGGACCTGCTAAAACTTGTATTCCACTGGCAGAGCTTTTAAGAAACCCTGCTTCTAATATGATATGAAAGGAAAATGATAATGTTGGAGAAGAAAAGGGAAAATTGGGACACTGGTGCACTGTTGGTGGAGTTGTGAACTGATTCAACCATTCTGGAGAGCAATTTGGAACTATGCCCAAAGAGCAAATTCTGCCTACCAGATCCAGCAATACCACTTCTAGGTCTGTATCCCAAAGAGATCAATAGAAAGGTAAAAGGACCTATATGTACAAAAATATTTATAGCAGTTCTTTTTGTGGTGTCAAAGAATTGGAAATTGAGAGGGTGCCCATCAATTGGAGAACAACTGAACAATTTGTGGCATATGAATGTGATGGAATGCTATTGTGCTATAACAAGTGATGAACAAGCAGATTTTGGAAAAGCCTGGAAAGACTTACATGAACTGATGCTGAGTGAAGTGATCAGGACCAGGAGAACATTGTACACAGAAACAGCAATATTGTGTGAGGATCAACCATGGTAGACTTAGCTCTTTTTATCAATACAATGAGACAAGAACAATTCCAAGACTCACGATGGAAAATGCTATCTATATCCAGAGAAAGAACTGATGGAGTCTGAATGCAGATTGAAGTATACGAAGTATACTATTTTCCTTTTTTGTGTGTTTTTTTCTTTTGTTCTATTTCTTCATTCACGACATGACTAATATGGAAATATATTTCATGTGATTGTACATATATGACCTCTATCAAATTGTTCAGTTGGGCTCAACATCAGTTCACTGATGAGATTTCAGTATTATTCATTTGTTTGCTAATTCGCAATTCCTTTTCCTTCTTAATTCCCTCTACAATCTCCTTAGTAAAAGATGTTTCATTTATAATTTTCTTTTATATTCAGCCTTAAACTAAAAGCCAACTATATGGTATATTTTTTTCTGCTGATAATTTTCACTTTTGATTGATTTCTGCCCATTCCCCTTTGTTCCGAGGACAACTGTGGCCTGGGCAAAACTCCAACTAAAAGAAATATGGGTCTCTTCATATCTGTACTTTACCTTCCAAAATCATACATCCATTCAATTAATCAATCCATTAAAAAGCATTTATTAAATTGGCCAGGCCCTGGGCAGGGCTCTGGGGAAACAAATTTAAAAATGAAACATGACTTTTTTCAAGGAGTCTACATTCTTTTAGGAGAAGCAACAAACACACATATGCATATAGAGAGATTAAATTTAAACAGAATAAATACCAAGTAGTTAATTATGAGTAATTAGGGAGGAAAGGCAGCAGCATTTGGGATTAGAAGAAGATGTAGAAGATGGTGCCTGATGAGCTAAATCCTTAAAGTAGTGAGAGAGTCTGTGAAGTGGAGGTGAAAAAGGAGTACATTCCAGGCCTGGGAAATCACCAGTGCAGAGGCACGGAAATGGACTGGATCATGGAATATAGAAAAAGGATTATGAAATATGCATCATAAAAAAGGCTGGAAAGATGGCTTGAGGCCAGGTTGTAAAGGGCTTTAAAGACCAAGCCAAGGATTTTATACTGTATTAATGGAAAATGAATGAGCAATGTTTGTTTGGGGCACTAGCATGTGTCCTTATGTAAGAGTAGGGAGGGTAGAATCACCCCTACCTATCAAATGGATTATTTCTCTGTCCCATTAGCCAGACCTAATGGTACAGAAGTATGCCTTGACTTGTTTAGGAGCTTGGTTGAGCTAAGAGTTTGTAATTTTTCTTTCAAAGAAAACTTTTGGAAACTACACATTAAATTGCATCTCTTCATGTCTGAAAGTCTACCTGCCAATGCCTTCAAAAATCCTCAATGAGGCTTTCATATTTTGAAGTGGAAGTTTATTTTAAATGAACACAAGGGGTTGCCACTTAGAATAGCCACTGTGAAGGTTTTGATCATCCTGAAAGGAGCTGAAGCCTCTGCTTTTCTCAGAAGCTCAATAGCCAAAGTAGCAATGAGGGCCTCCCTTTGCTCAGAATATTTGCCAAAGGCCTTTGGGGTCATACTTCCAGAGTCACCCAGTTCCTTATCCCAGCACTGCCAGGCACTTACATGATGCTTGGAGTACTCACTGAAATGGAAATTAAAATGAGTATCTGGAAATGCCTGCTGGGTTTTAATATGTGATCTAGTAAGCAGGTGACAAAACCGGTTTTCAGGACACTCTAGACCTTTTCTCAGGGAGCCAGATGAGAGAGAATTGTGGCACACATCAGGGTAGAAAATAATCATACTTAACCCACCAAACTCCCCTTCTGTTCACAATGAAGTTACAATGGGCTCTCCAGTACTTTCTTTTATGTTAGGCTTTTTCAGACTTCAGTAAGCATATGGAGAAGGCTGAGCACAGCTCCTATCTGATTCTGGCTTTGTATATGGGGAGCTTTCCATCTAATGGATGCTGGTTTCCTGTTTCAAATCAGCCTCTCCCTGCCCCCCACCCCAACCTCTTTCTCCCCCTTGGAATGTAATTTGGTTCTAGCCGTTTTCAGGCCTGACCCTTATCCTAAGATTGAAGTATAATGATTTCCAGTGTGGAATGAATCATGACTTGAGTTATGAGAACGGCATTATGCGGCTTGTAAAACTACTCCTAGTATCTTCTCATTATCCTTCTTCCCCACCCCCAAACCCTACCGTTACTGCTAAAGTATATTGATTCTCTCTCTCTTTCTTTTTTTCTTTCTATTTTCCCTTTTCTGTTTGTCCTACAATCTTCTCCTTATTTTCAAAATTGCAGCTGTAGCCAACCCACGCCACCGCTGGGGATGATGTGCTTAATGAAACAGTTAGTGCTCATGATTCTGGCTTGGTGCTCCCTGTCGATAGACATCTTTGAAATCTAAAAGGAAAATTGTGAATAACAGTAGCTAATATTCATATGCTGCTTTAAGATTTACAAAGTATTTTGTATACACTCTCTCATTTCAAAAATTCAACTTGATAAGTATTTTTAAATTAGCAGGAATTGTGAGAAGTACTAGAAATAAGCAAATAAAAAGGAAGAGCCCATGACCTCAAAAAGTTTATAGTCTAACCTGGGGAAAGTAACACATTCACAGATCCTAGAATTTTAGGGTTGGGGGGAACAGTTCCCTCAGTGGTTTTCAGAGAAAAATCCACACCTGAGAAAAAATGCCCAACAAGTAATTATTTAGCTTTTGTTTGAAGGCCTCCATTGAAGGAAACCCCACTTCCTCCCAAGGCATTCCACTATATTTATGAATAGCTCTAATTGCCAAGATGTTTTTTCCTAAAATCAAGCCTCAATTTTCATTCTTGCAACTTTTCCTCATTGCTCTTGGTTATGCCTTCTGGAGCCAAACAAGGCAGGTCCAATCCTTCTTTCATATTACATGCTTCAAATTCTTGCTCACCCACCCTGAATGTCTTCTCTTCTCTAGGTGAAATACCAACCCCCTTTTGTTTCAACTGATCTTCATATGATGTATATGCAAGGCCTTTCAAAATTCCCTTTGCTATCCTATAGATTCTCTTCCACTTATCAACATGCTGCTAATTCTGTGGCACCTAGAACTAAACATAATTCACTAGATGTGTTCTGATCCAGGAAGAGCACAGTGGGGTTATCACTCCTTATTCCTGCTCAGCATGAATGCCTTATATGTCATTAGATAGCACTAGGAGTTTTATGACAGCTATGGCACTTTTGACTCATACTTGTAGTCTACCAAGAACCTCAGATCACTTTTGGACAAATTTCCAACTAGTATTTTTTAAAATTCAAATATAAGACTTTACATTTATCCTTAATGAATAGCACCTTCTTAGATCTAGCCAAGTATTGGGCCTTTGAAGAACTTTTAGAATTTAGATCCTGTCATCTACTTTATTAGTTAAGTTTCCTAAACGTGTAACCTGAAAATTTGATTATCATGTTGTCTATGCCTTTATTCATTCATTGATAAAAATTTTTATAGCATAGGGCCAAACATAGATCTCTGAGACAATCTGCTGAAGACCTCTTTTCAAAATGACACCAAATTATTAGCATCACTATTTTTAAAATCTAGCTGTTCTGCTTAAGTCATCAAATTATACTATCATCTAGCTCACATCTCTCCATCTCATCCACAAGAATAATATGAGATACTTTATTGAGCACTTTGCTAAAAACTGAGTAAATTATATAAATAAGCAGTTCATGGATCATCCTCTCAAAGAAGGAAATAAGTAAATACAACATACACCCAAAGTGATTTCTAAAAGATAGGTGGGAGAAGAGCATAGAAGATCTCAGTTTATCCTTGCAACAACCAAATGAGGTAGAGGCCATAGGTATTGTAATCTCATAAAGAGGAATTTGGGGCTAGAAATGGAAGATGACTGGCCCCAGCCAAATACTTCTTGGAGGTGAGATCAAAACACAGATTTCTTCTGACTCCATCTCCTTGTATTACAAGTACACACACACACATATAGGCATATATGTGTATGCATGCTTATGTGTTTGGGTGTGTGTGTGTGTGTGTGTGTGTGTGTGTGTGTGTGTGTAGCTCCAGGAGTCTGTATATATGTACCTATATATACTTACACATATATGCCTGTATATCTCCAGAATATTATATATAATATAAACACATACATACATATATCCTATGAATTTTGCAAAATAGAGAGAAATAATTTTATTAATTAAGACTTATCAGATTATATTTAAGGAAAAATAAGTTATTTGAGGAGGTTTGGGGGAGGGACGTTACCAGTTTTAAATATATATTACATGTGAGTTGCATTGTAGCTTCAATGAAGTCAGGAAAGTTTTGTTAAAGAAATCTAAGGCCTGCCACTTAGTTGGCTCCTGAGAACATCTGTTATGGTATCTTATGTGATAGTGCTTTTCTCCCCCCTTTTTTCTTCCCGTTAACCAAAATAGAAAAGTCAGTGTATCTGGGTAATATGCCCTTGGTATAGGAGGACAAAACATCTTAGAGAAATTCTCTTGGTGAAGTTAAGATACAGCCTGTACAAGAATTTGAGAAGTCAGTTGTGACTCTGAAATTTCCAATAATGAAGTGCAATTACTGTCCTGTAATCTCAATACCCACTTGGATAAGTACCCCTCTAATCTTTAATAGTTCTGTATTCATTTCTTTACATTTCATGTATCTATTAAGTGAAAGTTCTTAAGGGTAAAGAAGGAAGGGACAGCAGTAAATTGAAAAGCATCTCTTTCCTGGGGTACTTTTGAACACTGTCAACTTTCTTGTTTTTCCACTGTCCCTTATGTAGCAGGATGAATGAGATATTTCCAGATGTGTTGTGATTTGTACCCACCCACCTCACAGGCTCCTTCCTCTTTTTCTATCTTTAATGGAGTCTTTTTCACCTTCCATAGGTGAAAGTTGATTAATAGCACCCTTTTAAATTTGTAAAATATTAATAAAAAGAATTTTATTACCTAACTTTTGTAGGTATAAGCAATCTCTTTTAGTAATATTGTTTGCCAGCAAAATATTAGAAGTTGAGAGTTTAAATTTTGACTTTTGTGGTACATCAGCACGAGTCTGTTCAACTACTGAACATGGACTAATAATTGCAAATGGAAAATAAACATTTATCAGAAACTTTGAATGAATTGGAAACCTTAAGTGAATTTCTGTGTAATCTATAGTGATATGATTTTATTTGTGCATACTAGCATTCAATTCAATATTATACATATATGAACGCACGATGTATATATGTATATATACATTATATATTTCTATATATATCTATATACATATACATGCATACACACATATGTGTCTATATGTATTTGAAAGGTTATCATAGAGATGAGATTGTTTAGCTTAGCTCAGATGGGTGGGACTAGGAACAATGGGTGGAAGATAGGAAGAAGGCCTCAGCACAGTGCTGGGTGTGTAGTATGCATTTAATAAATTTTTGTAAATTCTTAAAATTTTAATAAAATTCAATAATAAATTATTATTCTTACAAATAAATAATATAAATAAAATACTAAATTTTTATTTATATAAATAAATATACATAAAATAATGCATTTTTGTTTCTACAAATAAATAATAAATTTTAATAAATATCAATAATAAATTATTGATAGATTGATTGAATGAATGAAGCAGCTTTACAGTTGACTTCAGGAGAAACCATCTAAACAATGAGAGTTGACCCTAAATGTCAGTGAAGGCAGTGGGCTCCGCCTTACCTGGACATCTTCAAGCAAAGGCTAGACAGTCACATCTCAGTGTGTCTGTCATACACGAGATACTTGGGCAGGCATGGTTCGGACTGGATGGTATTCAGGGCCTCTTCCAACTCTGAGATTCTGAGGTTTGGTGATGGTTTTGAGATTCAGCCATAAAAACAAGCCACTAGGTCAGATTCTCTCAGCGTTGGAGCCAGTATCTAGGTACCAGTACTCTAATGGATTTGCAATCTCATCAGTGTGAAAGCCCTTTCAATGATGCATATGGCAGCCTATCCTTGTCTTCCCATTCAATGTGGCCCTTGCCTAGGATTTTCCATAATTATGCTATAGTATGTTCACCCATTACCCTGGGGAGCTTCTTAGCATTCAGTTGAAATGATATGGTTACCAGTCAAAAATCTGGGCTATCCATTGGGTATTGTTTACTCTTATCATATGAGTCAGTTAATCAGCCAATAAACATTTATTAAGTGCCTACTATGTTTCAGGCACTGTGATAAGAGCCAGAAGTACAAATGAAAAAGATAATCCCTACTCTCAAGGAGCTTAATATCTAGTAGAAGATAATACACAATAGAAAGCTAGAAAGGGGGTGGGAGAGAGAAATTGCCTCTGGAATGGGGGCATAATGGAGAAGTCCAGAAGAGTACAGCCAGGTGGGAAAGGAAATGATGACTGGCCTGGGCACTCTCCTTAAATGGAGGTTCTGGAAAGAACTCTCCATACTCCAGTCAGAGGGAGGGAACACAGGAATGCTGGGTACTGAGGAGGTGAGAGTCCCAGGGCAGATGGGATCTTGCTGGGTAAAGGTTCCTGGGACCTGATGAAGAACTCCAGAGGAGTACAACTGGGAGGGAAATGAACAGATGACTTGCCCTTCTTAAATTTGAGGTCATTCATCAATGATCATCTTACCTCATTACTTGCTTGCTCCCTACCTGTGTGACCTTACTCATAGCAGTAACCACCAAGTGATACGTACATACATACATACGTACAGACATATATATGTATATATATATATTATATTATATATATATATATGTATGCATGCATACGCACACATATATAACTTTAAGGCTTGTGAAGCACTTTACAAATATTAACTGATTGGATCCTTACAACAACAACAGGAGGTAAGTGTTATTATTATCTCCACTTTATAGATGAGGAAACTGAGGCCAGCAAGTTAAGTGACTTTTTTAGGGTTACACAGCCGGTGTCTGAGACCAGATCTTTCTGAATTTAGGTACAACATTTCATCTGAGCTATCTGACTGCCTTCAAATGAAGGGCTTGATGAAATAGTCTTTGAAACACCTACCTTCCTCCTAGAAATGTTAGCTGTAACAATTAGACAAGATAAAGAAACTGAAGGAATAAGAATAGGCAAAGAAACTAAGTTATCACTCTTTGCAGATGACATGATGCTATCCTTAAAGAATCCCAGAGATTCAAGTAAAAAACTACTTGAAATAATAAACAACTTTGGCAAAGTTGCAGGTTACAAAATAAACACCGCACAAATCCTCTGCATTCCTATATATTAGCAACAAAGTCCAACAGCAAGAGATAGAAAGAGAAAACCCATTTAAAGCTAGGGTGGACACTATGAAATACTTGGGAGTTTACCTGCCAAAACAAACCCAGGGACTATATGACCACAATTACAAGATAGTTTTTGCACAAATAAAGTCAGATCTAAGTAAGTGGAAAAACATCAGTTGTTCATGGATAGGCCAAGCTAATGTAATAAAAATGACAATTCTACCTAAATTTATTTACTTATTTAGTGCCATACCGATTCTCTATCAGATAATTATTTTCTAGAGCTGGATAAAATAATATCAAAATTCATCTGGAAGAACAAAAAGTCCAGAATATCAAAGGCACAAATGAAAAGAAATGCTAGGGAAGGTGGCCTAGTGCTACCAGATCTCAAATTGTATTATAAAGCAGCAATTATCAAAACCACTTGGTACTGGCTAAGAAACAGAAGGGTAGACAAGTGGAATAGAGTAGGCACTCAAGACACAGTAGGCAAGGAATATAGCAACCTCCTGCCTGTTTGATAAACAGGGATAAGAACTCACTGTTGGACAAAAATTGCTGGGAAAACTGGATAAAAGTGTGGCAGAAACTTGGCATAGACCCATGCCTGACACCATACAGAAGAATAAAGTCCAAATGGGTACACAATCTAGGTATAAAGATTGATACTATGGACAAACTGGAGGAGCAAGGAATAGTGTATTTGTCAGATTTATGGAGAAGGAAAGAATTTTTGGTTAAAGAAGAGATAGAAAGCATTATGAAATGCAAGATGGATAATTTTGATTACATCAAACTGAAAAATTTTTGCACAACCAAACCCAAAGCAACCAAAATTCAGAGGGATATAGTAAATTGGGAAAGAATTTTTATAGCTAATCTCTGGGATAAAGGCCTCATTTCTAGACTATACAGAGAATGGAGTCAATTGTACAACAATACAAGTCATTCCCCAATTGATAAATGGTCAAAGGATATGAACAGGCAATTTTCAGAGGAAGAAATTAAAGATATCTATAACCATATGAAAAAAAAAACCTCTAAATCACTTTTGATTAGAGAGATGCACATCAAAACAACTCTGAGATACCACATCACACCTATTAGATTGGCAAACATGACAGAACAGGAAAATGATAAATATTGGAGAGGATGTGGGAGAGTTGGAACACTAATTCATTGTTGGTGGAGCTGTGAGCTGATCTAACCATTCTGCAGAGTGGTTTCGAACTGTGCCCAAAGGGCTACAAAAATATGTATACCCTTTGACCCAGCAATATCACTTCTAGGACTGTATCCCCAAGAGATCATAAAAATGGGAAAGTGTCCCACATGTACAAAAATATTTATAGCAGCATTCTTTGTAGTTTCCAAAAACTGGAAATCAAGGGGATACCCATCAACTGGGGAATGGCTGAATGAATTATGGTATATGAATGTAATGGAGTACTGTTGTGCCATAGAAAATGATGAACAAGAAGACTTCAGAGAGGTCTGGAAGGACTTATATGATCTGATGCTGAGCAAAAGGAGAAGAAACAGGAGAACTTTGTTCACAGCAATGTCCACAGTGTGTGAGAGTTTTTTCTGGTAGACTTGGAACTTCGTAACAAGGAAAGAACTTAAAAAAAAATTCCCAATGGTCTTCTAGGGCAAAATGCCTTCCACACTCAGAGAAAGAACTACGGAATTCATTCACAGAATGTAACAGATCATTTGTGTGTGGGTATTATGTTTTGATTTGTTATATGATTTCTTCCATTTATTTTAGTTTGTCTACACAGTATGACTATAGTGAAAACATATGCAATAGCAAAGTATGTGTAGATCCTATATAGAATTGTATGCCATCTTGGGGAGGAAAGTGGGGGGAAATCTAAGTTTTATGGTAGTGATTGTAAAACATTAAAAAGAAAAAAAAAAGAAAAAAAAGAAATAGCTACCTTCTAGCCCTGGAGCTGTGATCTTAGAACCTCCATAGCAATGTGTTTGTGCCTCTCAAGCTTTCTCAGGCTTTATTTTGTATTTTCCTCTCTCTTACTTCAACTGGATTACATGCCCCTTGTGTGGAAGATTTATCATTAATTTATTTTTTAATATATCTGATTTATCTTTACATTTCTTGGGAGAGGCAACTGGGCCAAGTGGATAAGAAAACTACCACCAGAGGCAGGAAGACCTAGGTTCAAATTCTGCTTCTGATGTATACTGACACTGTGACCTCGTGTAAATAAGTCACTCAGGCTCTCTATGTCCCAGACAGCTTCCCGAGTGGCAGAGCAGGTGCTAATCTGGTATGGCCAGAGGAAATGCCCTCCTTGGTCGTTCCATCCGCCAAGAAAATTGCAGGTCCAGTTCTATTCTTATCTTCATCATAGCATATCATAGAACCTTATGCGTGGTAGACATTTAACAAATACTGAATTAAACTGAACTAAATTTGTGTCAGGTTCAAGGGAAAAGCACATAGTATAAAGGGAAGGACACTGGTTTAAGGAATAATAAAGCACATGCCTTAGTCTTGGCCCCGTCATTCACTAGCCCTTTGTCTTAGCAAGTATATTCCTCTCTAAGCCTCAGTTTCTGCATCTGAAAAATGAGATAGTTACACTAGAAGATCTCTAAGGCCCCTTCCAATTCAAATCTATGAATCTCCGGAGAGGAAGTTTTGATGAGTGACTTTCAAGGTAAATTCTTTTAAAATCTTAATTACATTTTTAGTGAAGGCCTCAGAGATTGATAACTGAGAGGCTTGGTGGAGAAAAATGGGAGTGGACCCATGATACAGAAAGTTCTTAGTCTTATTTTTGTTTCCTTTTCCTCAAGTTTTTCTATAGTAGATATTTTAAATACTCATAGGTAGACATATTTTTTCCCCTAATACTAAATACTAAAGGTCTATCCCAGAAAGACCTTAGGGAAACCTTTGAAGAAAGTAAAGTTCCTTTGGTTTCATTCACCTTCCCTTTTGTCAACAAACTGAGACACTTCCACATTTTAGTTTGATGGTTCTAGTTGACAGTGTGAGGATAAATGTTTAACAACTAGCTCTCCAGGAAAAAAAATGCATATGATTCATGCTTTAGACTTTAACCTGCATTACTAATATAGATATTATAGAAAATACTAATCATATGTATTGTTCTAGATTTGGTGATGAATTAAAAAATGTTTTGCTGAGGATAGCAAATAGTATAAGAAATTTGAGAGAACAGAGAAAATATAGACAAAAGAGACTACTTAGGAAACAGAATACGTGAACTATGATTGAGTGATTATGTATGGAGACTGAGGAACATTTTGGGGCTGAAGGCCCTGGAAAGTCTACTCAGTCTTAAGGATTTTCATAATCCTCCTTCCCCTCCAAGCCCCTGGATCATGTAGTGTCTGTTGACCAGGAGGATAAAAAACTAGCCAAGTTATCAAAATGGCCTGATTTTGAATTCAGAATCTGTTATTTAAACATACATATGACCCTGGGCAAACCCATTAGTTGGTCACTTAATAGGTACCGTGCTAAGCATGGGGATGGGGAGTAAGGGAGAATACTAAAGCAAAACGTTGGTTCTTCTCTTATGGAGTTTACATTTTAATGGAGGAGACAACAGATAAATAAATCGTCAATATAAGGATATATACAATGTAAAGAGAAGAGAATCTCAGAGGGGAAGATGTGTGGTGCAGAGAGAGGAAAAGTGGGAAAAGGCCTCTTGAAAAACATGAAATTTGAGCTGAGTATTGAAAGAAGCCACGGAAATCAGGAGGCAGAAACAAGGAGAGAGAACATTCTAGGAATGGGGAGCTGCTACAAGTGAATAACATGTGCAGTAGGGAGAAGGAATGTCCCAAGCAAGTAGCAACAAACTCATTGTGTCTAGATCATGAAAGAACTTAAATGTAAGAACATTTAAAAAATCACTAAAATGCTCTAAGTCTGAGTTTTTTTCATTTGTAACATCTCTTCCAGTTCAAAATAATCTATGGTCTTATGGTCCTAGCAGTAACTGTGTCAAGAGAGGGAGGCAGAGGTTCCTCAAACAATCTAGTCCTCATTCTGGGGGTGAAGCAAACCTCAGGAGATGTGTGTCATGACTGCAATAGAACCTTGGGGATAATGACCCAGGGATAGCCAATGGGATCAAATTCGAATAGATCTCTACAGGCTGCATATTGACAAATTTACGTGATTTGTGATATATATATATATATATATATATATATATATATATTTATTTATTTTATTTTATTTTTTTACATTTTCCAATTAAATTTTAATCTAGTTCAGGTCATATTTGAGAGTTTTGAAGGTGTTTGGTGGGCTAAAGCGACACGTTTTCTCCTAGAGACAATAAGGTGAGGGAATAGGGAAATCATGCTCCACAAGAGAGGAAACAACCACACAGGCAAGTCCCCACCACTATTACCATATCAACTCACTGGGGCAAAGTACTGTTAGCAGTACTTATGGTTCTGCCTCCATCCAAATCTATATGGAGAAGTGGGAATGGAAGTCAAGATCTGCTGGTAAGTCATTCTAGCATAACCTGAGAATATTGGCTCTTTCTCCTGTTCTGTTCTCAGAGTTTCTCTCTCTCTCTCTCTCTCTCTCTCTCTCTCTCTCTCTCTCTCTCTCTCTCTCTCTCTCTCTCTCTCAATCTGTGTGTGTGTGTGTGTGTGTGTGTTTTAAACACCTTCTGTATGTGGAGATATAAAATGATTTCATCTATGACACATTTAGATCAGAGATGTGTTATACTATCCAATATGTTCATAGTTAAACTGTCTTTGTAAAGTGTGTGTGTGTGTGTGTGTGTGTGTGTGTGTGTGTGTGTGTGTATGTCTGTTTTATTATGGTGACAGTGGTTCAGGCACACACAGAAGAACAGAAGTGAGATCGAGTTAGATTTATCTTAGGCAAACTCCCTATGGACATCTCAAGAGGCACAATATCCCCGAAGTTATTTTCTCTTTTGGAAGTGATTTTCATGTTTGCAGCCTCCAGTATGGACAATAAGTTACTGGTGAATTCCTCCTATTTCTAATTCCATGTCACAACAGACGGCTCTGTCTGGGCTGCAGAGGAGCTTGCTTCATGTTTGGATGATTTTCCAAATGTCTTGTGTTAAAGTGAAGGGAAAAGAGGCATGGAGTTCATTTCAGTTCTAGGGCCACGGTGGGAGTGTTGCCATTGGTGACAAAGCTTTGTGTGAAGCAAAATGAAACCTTGTGAAATGAAAACAAAGCCTGGGTGAGAAGTAACTGAAAGGGAGAAAGAAGTCTAATAGATGAGTGAAATAAGAATTTACTACATCAGTAAGAACATAGCATGAGAAATATTTCATTTCTGTTTTCTTTTTTGTTTTGGTTTAAAGAGCTAGGCCATGGTTTGCCAATATAACTAACCTGTGCTCATTTTAGCCTGAACAGAATGTCTATTTGACATTTGCCAGTTAAAGTGATGGGACCAGGTGATTTTACTCAACTTTCAAGGGCCAGGTTGTGTTGCCTCTTTTATGAAGGTAGCACAATGAATAGAGCACTGGGCTTAGAATCAGGAAGACTCATCTTCGTGAGTTTGAATCCCACCTCAGTCGCTTACTAGCTGTGTGACCCTGGGCAAGTGACATAACGCTGTTTGCCTCAGTTTCCTCATTTATATAATGAGCTGGAGAAGGAAATTGCAAACTACTCCAGTATTGTTGCCAAGAAAACCCCCAATGGGATCTCAAAGAGTTGGACCTGACTGAAAAATGACAAAAAAAAAAAAAATTTCCAAAGCACATAGACTCTGCCACACACTATTATTCTATCACAGGATTTTACAACTGGATTTGAGCCATCTAATCCAATTGTGTTATTTTGCAGAGGAGGAAATTGAGGCCTACAGTAGAGAAATAACTCACCTTTAATGATCGTTTTAATTCTTTGGGAATATCAATGGATAAGACTGTCTTGTATTATTCCTTTACTGTTTAATGGATGTAAATCTTGTCCCTCCAACAGGATGATAAGCTCCTGGAGGGCTACGACTCCTAAAGTTTATGCCACTGCTCCTCTTGTTGTCTAGCACCAATTGTCTGACATAGGGCAGCACTCTCATTGTGGTGAGAAGGGCACAGAAGGAAGCATTTATAAAGATATCTCATTAGGTTCTCATAGTACCTCTGTGAGGTAGGTACTATTATTACCTTCACTTTAGAGTAGAGAAAACTGAGGCAGACAGAGATTAAGTGACTTGCTCAGAATCCCACAGGTAGTGTCTGAGGGTAGGTTTGAACTCATCTTTTTTCTACCACTTAATAATATTTTATTTTTTCCAAATACATGTAAAGATAGTTTTCAATATTTACTTTTATAAGATTTTGAGGTCCAATTTATTCCCTTCTTCCCCTCCCCCTTCCCCAAGATGGCAAGTAATCTGATATAGGCTATACACATACATATTATGACAGAAGAATCAGAACAAAAGAAAAAAAAATACAAGAAAGGAAAAAAAAGGAAACAGTAAGCTTTAACCGGCATTCAAACTTCATAGTTCTTCTCTGGATGTGTATAGCATTTTCCATCAAGAGTCTTTTGGAATTGTCTTAGATCATTGCATTGCTGAGAAGAGCTAAGTCTATCAAAGTTGGTCATCACACAATGTTGCCATTACTGGTTCTGCTCACTTCACTCAGCATCAGTTTATGTAAATCTTTCCAGGATTTTCTGAAAGTATCCTGCTCATCATTTCTTATAGAATAAGAGTATTCCATTTCATTCATATAACACAGTTTGTCCAGTCATTCCCTAATTGATGGACATCCCCTCAATTTCCAATTCTTTGCCATCACAAAAAGAGCTACTATAAATATTTTTGTACATGTAGATCCTTTTCCCCTTTTTATGATCTCTTTGGGATATACATCTAGTGGTGGTAGTGCTGGATCAAAGGAAATGCACAGCTGTAAAACCCTTTGGGCAGAGTTCCAAATTGCTGTCCAAAATGATTGGATTGGTTCACAACTCCACCAATAATGCATTAGTGTTCCAATTTTCCCACATGGTCTCCAGCATTTATCATTTTCCTGTTTTGTCAGATTAATCAGTCTGATAGATATGAGATGGTACCTCAGAGTTGTTTTCTTTTTTCTTTTTTCTCCAATTTATTTATTTTTAGCTTTCAACATTCACTCCCATAAGTTTTAAATTTTTTCCCCTTCCCTTCTAACTCCCTCCACAAGATGGCATGAAATCTGATGTGAGCTTTATGCATACATCCCTATTAAACACATTTTCATATTAGTCATGTTGTATAGAAGAATTATAACAAAGCAGAGAAACCATGACAAAGAAAAAAAAACAAAGTAAAACAAAAAAGAAGATAGTCTACTTTGCTCTGCATTAGAACTCCATAGTTCTTTTTCTGGATGTGGATGGCATTTTGTATCATGAGTCCTTTGAAACTGTTTTATGTCCTTCCATTACTGGAAAGGGCTAAGTCTATCAAAATCAGTCATCACACACTGCGTCTGTTTTTATGAACACGGTTCTCCTGGTTCTGCTCACTTCATTCAGCATCAGTTCATAGAAGTCCAGGATTTTCTGAAGTCTGGTTCTGCTCATCATTTCTGACAGCACAACAGTATTCCATTTCATTCGTATGCCACAACTTATTCAGTCATTTCTCAACTGATAACCATGTCCTCAGTTTCCAGCTCTTAGCCCCCATAAAGAGCATCTATAAATATTTTAGTACACATGAGTCCTTTTCCCATTTTTATGATCTCTTTGGGATACAGCCCTAGTCAAAGGGTATGCACATTTTTATAGCCCTTTCGGCATGCTTCCAAATTGCTCTCCAGAATGGTTGGATCAGCTGCCTGTCCAACAACAATATATTAGATTTCCAACTTTCCCATATCTTCTCCAACATTTATCATCTTCCTGTTTTGTCATATTAGCTAATCTGATAGGGGTGATGTGGTATCTCAGAGTTGTTTTGATTTGCACCTCTCTAATCAATAGTGATTTAGAGCATTTTTTCATATGACTATAGATAGTTTTAATTTCTTCCTCTGAAAACAACTTGTTCATATCCTTTGACCATTTATCAATTGAGGGATGACTTATATTCTTATAAGTTTGACTCAGATCTCTATATATTTTGGAAATGAGGTCTTTCTCAGAGACACTATTTCCCAGCTTTCTACTTCCTTTCTCATCTTGGTTGCATTGGCTTTGTTTGTGCAGAAACTTTTCAATTTGATATAATCAAAATGATCCATTTTTGCATTTCATAATGTTCTCTATCTCTTGTTTGGTTGAACTCAAGTCTTCTTGCCTCCAGGTCCACTGTTTTCAATAAATATCTGCTAATTTTATGGGTAGCTTAGTAAAACAGTGTGTAGAGAGCTGCTTGTCAAACAATCTGTATCATCCTAGACATGTGCCACCTCCTATATAAGACCTTTCCTAATTCCCCTCCCCTCCCCCGGTTGTTAGTACTTTTCTCCAGTTCTGAAATCACCTTTTCTGTATTTTGAATTCACTTCTCTGTCTACATAGTTCATGCCCCTCACCCTCTAGAATGTAAGCTTCTTGAAGTCAGGGACTGTTTCTTTTGTCTTTGTATCTCAAGCATTCACCATAGTATCTGACACATAGCAGGCATTTCATAAATGACTATTGGATTAAAATGAATAGCTGGCATCTGGTGTGGGGTTAGATGTCTTCTTGGGCAACTTTGAAGACCTTGATGACCTAATTGCCTCATTTCTGCTGACCCTGCTGATGCAATAACTCAGATACCTCTGGGGATTGCTTATTTCTCTTAAACTATTCCCTCTTAAACTGATCTCTCTCAAGCTAGGATGTACAAAACAGTGACAATCTTTATGTGTTCACCTTTCATTTGGTGAAAAAGTTTTGCTATCACTGAACCCGTGGCTAAATTGAGCCCCTCCCCCTTCCAGTTTCTCAGTCAGTCATTGTACTTATCGTGATCTTGGCCTTCCCTGACTGTTTCTGGGAGCTTTTAAGATACCTCAGTACCTGTCTCCCAGTGGAAATGATCTTATTGGTACAGTCCTTGCTGCATTTTAAAGTGAAACAGAAAAGATAACTTGGCTCAAAAAGAAGTAGGAAAATTTTAACAAGGCCTTCCAGATCTCAAAGGATCTGTCAGGCATTTAAAATGGTGCTGCTGCATAACTCAGAGATCAGCTCCCTTTGCTATTCGCAAGGGTAGTTTGAACAAGTAACTTAGTTTGACAATGACCTTGACCCATCATTTTCTCTTCATCTTGCCAACCTATCCAAATCCAACTCACGTCTATGCACTATCATCCTGATGGGGTATAGACTCTTGGAACCTCCTTGAGTCCTCCTAAATGTCCCCAATTAACCTGGCCTTTTATACTCAAATTTGCAAACAAATTCCCCCAGAATCTTGCCACTTATCCTGGCCTTTCATACTCAAATCTATTTTCTTTTTCTTTTTTTTTTTAAATAAAAATTTATTTATTTAACTTTTTACATTCATTTTCACAAAATTTTGGGTTCCAAATTTTCTCCCCTTTTATCCCCTCCCCCCACCCCAATACACCGAGCAATCTAATTTTCCCTATCACCAATCTGCCCTCTCTTCTATCATCCCTCCCTTCTCTTGTCCCCATCTTCTCTTTTATCCTGTAGGGCCAGATGACTTTCTATTCCCGTTACCTGTATTTCTTATTTCCTAGTAGCAAGAACAATACTAAACAGTTGTTCCTAAAGCTTTGAGTTCCAAATTCTCCCCATCCCTCCCTCCCCACCCGTTCCCTTTGGGAAGGCAGGCAATTCAATATAGGCCATATCTGTGTAGTTTTGCAAATGACTTCGATAATAGTCGTGTTGTGTAAGACTAACTGTATTTCCCTCCATCCTATTCTGCCCCTCATTGTTTCTATTCTGTCTTTTGATCCTGTCCCCCCCTGAGTGTTGACTTCAAATTGCTCCCTCCTCCCATTGCCCTCCCTACCATCGTCCCCCCCACCTTGCTTATTTCCTTCTCCCCCACTTTCCTGTATTGTAAGATAGGTTTTCATACCAAAATGAGTGTGCATTTTATTCCTTCCTTTAGTCGAATGTGATGAGGGTAAACTTCATGTTTTTTTTTCTCAGCTCTCCTCTTTTTCCCTCCACTAAAAGTCTCCTGCTTGCCTCTTGAATGAGATATAATTTACCTCATTCCATTTCACGGTCTTTCCTCCCACTACATTTCTCTCTTACCATTTACCTTAATTTCTTTTAAGACACCGTCCCATGCTATTCAATTCACTCTGTGCTCTCTGTCTCTGTATGTGCATGCATGTGTGTATGTGTGTGTGCGTGCACACGTGTACGTGTGTGTGTATGTGTGTGTGTATGTGTGTGTGTATAATCCCACCAACTACCCAGATACTGAAAAATTTTAAGAGTTACAAATATTGTCTTTCCATGTAGGAATGTGAACAGTTAGCTTATGGTAAGTCCCTTATGACTTCTCTTTGCTGTTTACTTTTTCATGCTTCTTCTCATTCTTGTGTTTGAAAGTCAAATTTTCATTTCAGCTCTGGTCTTTTCATCAAGAATGCTTGAAAGTCCTCTGTTTCATTGAAACACCATATTTTCCCCTGAAGTATTATACTCAGTTTTGCTGGGTAGGTGATTCTTGGTTTGAGTCCTAGTTCCTTTGACTTCTGGAATATCCTATGCCACGCCCTTTGATCCCTTAATGTAGAAGCTGCTAGATCTTGAGTTATCCTGATTGTATTTCCACAATACTGGAATTGTTTCTTTCTAGCTGCTTGCAAGATTTTCTCCTTCACCTGGGAATTCTGGAATTTGGCCACAATGTTCCTAGGAGTTTCTCTTTTTGGATCTCTTTCAGGTGGTGATCGATGGATTCTTTCAATACTTATTTTGCCCTCTGGTTGTAGAATATCAGGGCAGTTTTCCTTGATAATTTCATGAAAGATGATGTCTAGGCTCTTCTTTTGATCATGGCATTCAGGTAGTCCCATAATTTTTAAATTGCTTCTCCTGGATCTATTTTCCAGGTCAGTTGTTTTTCCCATAAGATATTTCACATTCTCTTCCATTTTTTCATTCTTTTGGTTTTGTTTGGTGATTTCTTGGTTTCTCAGAATGTCATTAGACTCCATCTGTTCCATTCTAATTTTCAGAGAACTATTCTCTTCAGTGAGCTTTTGAACCTCTTTTTCCATTTGGCTAATTCTGCTTTTGAAAGCATTCTTGTCCTCATTGGCTTTTTGAACCTCTTTTGCCAATTGAGTGAGCCTATTTTTCAAGGTGTTATTTTCTTCAGCATTTTTTTGGGTCTCCTTTAGCAAGGTATTGACCCATTTTTCATGCTTTTCTTGCATCTCTCTCATTTCTCTTCCCAGTTTTTCCTCCACCTGTCTAACTTGATTTTCAAAATCCTTTTTGAGCTCTTCCATGGCCTGAGCCCACCAGACATCCACCTGGGATATCTTGGATACAGAGGCCCCACCCTACACGTCTTTCCATGATGGTAAGAATAGTTCCTCATCATCAGAATAGAAAGGTGGGAACATCTGTACCCCCTCAAAGTAGCTCTCTATAGTCTTATTTTTCTTCCCTTTTCTGGGCATTTTACCAGCCAGTTACTTGACTTCTGAGATTCCTCTCTACCCCCGCCTAGATCCACCCAGCTAGTGCTTACGTCTGAGATTCAAATGGGCTTTCCGCAGGCATGGCTGCTATTCAATGTGAGCTTAAGTTCTGGTGCTCGGGTGGGGGCAGGGCCACCTCCCAGGCTCAGTTCCCTCAGGGGCTTTATTCAGAGACCTTCAGTAATGGGTCGGGTGGGGGCAGGGCCATCTCCCAGCCTCAGTTCCCTCAGGGGGTTTATGCAGAGACCTTTGATAATGACCCTGAACTTGTGCCTGCCTGCTCGGGGAGTCCCAGGCCACTGCTGCTGCTGCCTCTGCCTCTCCCTCTGCTGCTGCCTCCCAAGGGGGTCTGAGCCACGGAGACACCCCGCTCCCCTCTCGGCCAGCTCAGATGGCTCTCTCACTGACCTGTAGCATCTGTGGGCGGAAGGACCTTGGTGGCTGCCGGAGATTCTGTCCCTGAAGCCTGCTCGGATCTGCTCCTCTGGGACCGCAAGGCCAGGGCAGCGCAGGGGTGGTCTCCGGGAGCGTGACGGACCCCTGGGATGGCTCTCCACGGCTCTCTGGAACGGAAATCTTTTCCACTGTGCTTCTGCGCTCCTTGCAGTGCTCCAGAATTTGTGGGGAGTTCTTCTTGCAGGAAATATATGGGATATGGGTTCGGAGCTAGCATACGTGAGTCTTTCTACTCTGCCATCTTGGCTCCACCCCTCAAATCCATTTTCTTATTCATACATCACTAGTTACTGCAATCCCATCAAGATCCTCCTTAGACCGCCCCTACACCAGACCACTAGACCACTTGTAGATCTTTCCTACGGACTTTTGGTATTTAAGTTCCATCTTGCCTCCATGAAAGGGGCTCAGGTTTAATCCAGCACAAACTCCATCTAGCTGAGATTCTATCTGGCCCGCTTTGCAATACAAGCGTTACAAATGGTTAGGCTCCTTAAGAGTCAACCAAAGGTGGCGAATCTTTAATACACTTTGTTTTTCTTTGGCTTTAAGAAGGCTTGCGCTGTATTCATTCGAGCAGGACTTGTCAGTATTTTGGGGTTCCCCAGCACCCCTGAACCTCATTGATCCCACCCCACTGATTCCCAATAATGGCAGACCAAGAAGTGGGACATCTTATGGAATATAGTGTCTGATTTGGAAGGTTTGCATTTCCTTCCTCTGGCATCTCTTGAACTTAGAAGGAACCAGGTTACTACTTTGAGACTATCAAGAAATGTTTATTAAATCATATTGGTTGCTGCTATCCCAAATAATTTTTTTGCTGTCACCTCCTACCCAGACTGAAGTTTCCCTCATTAGTGTAACTCCTTTGAATCTAAACAACAAAGGACAACTGGACAGAATTTATATTCAAAAGGTTCCTATTTAAAATGCACATATGAACAGAATATAACAAACAGATGTTACACTTCCTTCTCAGTAGAAAGGTGAAGACTTGAGGTGGAATATTATACACTCTGTATCATATTCAATCTATTCTAACAAATGTTTATGTGCCTACTTATGTGCCAGGCACTGTGCTAAAAAAGTTTACACTCTAATGGGGGAGGGGGTACAATGCACAAAAAGAGGCATGATTTTGTTTAATTGCTGTTGAAATACATTAATATAGGGACAATTGGCAACAGATATCAATATAAAAATACCTTAATGCAACATCAAATAGACTGTAACTGTCAGGAGGAGGAAAGGAGCTAGGGGTTAGTTTGACAAGTTAACCTGTCTTCATCTTTGAAAGATTGATATATATGGGAGAACATTTACCCTGAAAATGTAAATAATCATAAGCCTCACCTGAGGTCCCAGATATAATGCAGTTCAACTTAGTTTAATAGCAATTTATTAAGTGCCTACTATTTGCAAGGCACTATTCAGGGCTCTAGGTATAGAGAGAGATGAAAAATTATTTAGCCCTTCCTGGTGAGAGAAGAAATTTAACCAGCATGCAAAGGGTAGTGAGGCAAGAGGTGTGGTGTCTTCAGAATGAAGCCAGAGCTAGTTTAACTGAGTGCCTGATTATGGAAGGGGGTATTTTGGATAAAGGGAAGTTTGTTAACTATTGAGCATGAATTTCAGAGAGCACAGTCAGGAAGACAGGGGCTGAGGAAGAGTGGGAGTGAGCTAAAATAGGAATGACAGGGTTCAGAGACCAGCAGGGAAATGGCTTTTCCTGCTATGCAGATGGCAGTTCAAAATCCCAAAACTTAGAGGAACAGCAGGTAGGAATTTACAGCAGGAAGTGCAAGTGGGGAGTAGTTTGTAGACAAAATGGCCTGGACATTCAGAATGGTGGTGTAAAGGACCCTGTGATGATGTGTGGCCCAGATGGAGCTCCCTCAGTTCGTTATAGTAACAAAAGGGAGGCCTAGGGAGACCTCTGAGATGCTGAAGCGTACTCTTTTTCCTTTTTTGAAAACAGAAAGTGTAAGTTCCACAAAAGCAGGGAATATTTCATGAAAATATTGCTTATTGTTAATCTGATGGTTTGGGATTGATCTGTTTTTAGTCTTAAGGCATCTCTCCTTTTCACTACAATTCTATGCAGAAGATGACCAAAGCAGTTTACACAGAATGGGGCCTAGTAGATAATACACAGGCTGAGGGACTTCCAGGGTTTGAAGAGCGCTGGGAAGTCCTCTCAGTCACAATGTCTTCTAAACCTCCTGCCCCTACTTACTATTGTATTAAGCATGTAGTGTTTGTTTGGCTAAAAGACTGGGCAGGTTGCTAAAATATTCAAAGTCATTGATCTCTGAAGATTCACTGGGGCTTTTATTCCATTAATATTTCTTTTCCCCAAAGATTACAGCAGAAGTTCTCACACTTTTTTGGTCTCAAGACCCCTTTAAACTACTATTGAGGCCCCACTTAAAAGCTGTTGTTCATGTGGGTTATATCTATCTATATTTACCACATTAGAAATTAAAACATCTTGCTATTACTATAAAAATAGTTTTGACCTCATAGGTCTCTTGAAAGAGTCTCAGAGACTCAGAGACCCAAATCACACTTTGAGAACTGGGTTAGGGCATAAGTTGCTTTCTCTACCTTTAGGCTCAAGTAAAAAAAGGTTATATTAGGGATGGGGAGCCTGCCTTGGATATAGTTGTGAGGCATACAAAAATATAAGCTACTCTGAGAATGGAGACTTTTAGCCTGGACGCTGGTTTCCCTGAATGAGGGAGGAGGGGTGCCCACCAGTGCCCCTGTGTTGTTATGATGCTGCCTCTCTCTGCCCCAGAGTCCTAGTTTCAGCTTAAGGCTTTCTCTCTTCCTCCAGGCCTGACTGCTGCTGCACCATCTCAATTGCCAGCTGGTTACCATGGAAACGGACCTCCTGAGGAAGCTGCTTTTCTCCCTCCTGGGCTGGTTGTAAGAGAAGGGGAGGGGCACGGGAGGTGTTGGGGGCTTTGTGCTAGGCAAAGCTATCCTCTTCAGGGCCAGGAGAGAGACTAGCTCTGGGGTGAGGGGTGGGTGGGCTTGAAGGTTTGACTTGGGGATTTCTTTGGTTGTTACGGTTTGATTTTTCCTTATTATCTTCCCCCAGATAACAGAAACTCAAGACTGGCATTATGATCAATCAGCGTAGGGGTTAGGGCTGGTTAGACAACCTATAACCTGGTTGTCTTGTTTCTGAGGCTAGGGTTGGCATTAGTGAAAACTGGAACTGGGTGAAGACGTTTGCCTTAGAACCTCATGAAGTATCAAATTTGGAGAGATGTTTAAATAATCAAACCCAAGATCTTCATTTTACTGTGAGGAAGTGACATATCTGAGACCTACATAACCTAGGTCAAGTCATTAAACTCAGTTTACTCATATGTAAAAGGAGGGAGTTTGATCGAGTGTCTTGAAAGTTCCCTTTCGGCTCTAAATCTGTGAATCTATGAGGGCCAGAAATGTCAAATGATTTATCTCAGGCAACAGAGTTGTATTACAAAGCAGAACTAAT
Organism: Bettongia penicillata ogilbyi; assembly: GCA_023548195.1. Lineage (NCBI taxonomy): Eukaryota > Metazoa > Chordata > Mammalia > Diprotodontia > Potoroidae > Bettongia > Bettongia penicillata. The sequence goes on along the minus strand of JAJHZJ010000198.1, from coordinate 18,019,889 downwards.
GTTCATAGCATGACAGGGTCCAGAAAATTAGAGCTTTGTGAAGTAGGTATGATTAATATCATTATTTGAACTTCACAGATGATGAAACCGAGGTTCAGAGAGGGCAAGTGGTTTGTCCACAGTCACACAAACAGTAAACGAGAGAGCTAGGGCTTATCCAGGATTCTAGACTTACCAAGGCCTTTTGCTCCAACCCTCCCTCTTTGCAAGTGACAAGCTTAAGTCCCAGGGTGGTCACAGCTCTGTTTTTGGCTCTGTTTCCTCAGCACAATGACTGGCATATAGAAGATTTCAAACAAATGCTTGCTGATTGATTGAAGGAATGAATAAAAGAATGAATTTGGATTGTCTAGTCACATACGTAGTAAGTGGCAGGGTCGGGAATGTCCAGGTCTTCGAACTCTCCATCTAATGTTCTTTCTAGTATATCACACTTCCTTCTGCTCTTCTCCTCCATTTTTGATCCCCCTGACCTGTCTTCCTATTGTTTTACCATGATATTGGGATTTGTTTTAAATATTTTTTTTTGTCAAATGCTGAGGGTTTGCCCCTTTAAGCATCACAACATTTTTTTAAAAATTAATCATCTGGGAAGGAAATTTTTATTAAATGCATTTTATTTTTTTCCCTAATGATCTAGGTGCATCATCTTGAGAATCATGAATGTACAGTGGCTTTTCAGGATCAACAGAGATATAGAGGGCTAATTAACATGCTAAAGTGGTCTCCTTTGAATTCTTATGTCTGCTTTTTTTGTTTTTTCTAGCTTTTCTGTTGTCACCTTTTACCATGCCTATTGCAATTCTCAGCTGTGCTTCTATTTCGCTGTTCCTAATTTGCTATGGACTTAAAAAGCACAGAACTACATTTATTAGAATTGCATGTAAAAAATAATAAAAGATTCTGAGGGATGATTTGAAGAGCTTTTCTCTAGGTAAATAGAGAATATAGACTTCGTGACACATATGTTGACTGCTCAGGGGTGGTGTTTTTGTTCTCTCTTCCTCTCTAACTTTCTGGTATTAATTATGCTCCAAATAGGTGAGGTGTAGTCTACTTACATTAAAAAGGAAAAAAAAAGAAAGGAGGAGAAAGAAAGGAAAAAAGGGTACAAAGGGACTGGGGAGGAAGAGGAGAGAGGAGAGAGAGAGAGAGAGAGAGAGAGAGAGAGAGAGAGAGAGAGAGAGAGAGAGAGAGTTGCTTAACTCAAAGGAATGCATTTCTAATGATGACATTCCATGCCCTGTGACACCCATGTCTTGAAGGTATTTGAAAGTTAGGTTATTATATCATGGCTCTTTAAATCACACCAAATATATCCCACTCTTCTGACATGAGGGAATTATTTACAAAATGCTCAGTTTCAAAGCCCTTTACAATCTAGCCCTCTAGTCTCTTTCCAGCCTTCTTACACCTTACTCCCTTTACTCCCTGGCAAGTACTCTTCATTTCGGTGACGCTGGCCTCCTGGTTCTTCCACAAACAAGACCTTCCATTTCTCAGCCCCTGGCATTCTCTCTCCAGCTGCCTCCCAAGCCAGGACTAGTGTCCCTTCTCCTCTCCAACTGGTGACCTCTTTGGCTTCCCAAACTGAAATCTCACCTCCTACAGAAAGCCTTCCCCAACCCTTCTTGTTTCCAGTGCCTTCCCTATAGAAATGATTTTCTGTTTATTTTATATATAACTTGCTTTATATATATTGATTTGTATGTTGTTACCTCTCCCTGATCCTCCATTAGATTGTAAGCTCCCTCAGGTCAGGGACTATTTTTATTTTGCCTCTTTTTGTATACCCACCACTTAGCACAGTATCTGGTACAAAGCAGACATATAATAAATGTTCATTAAATTGAAAATGTTTATTTAATTCAAGGGAGTCTCCATTTATAAAGCTCTTTCACCCTTCCCTCCTCTTTATCCTTTGCTTAAGGTTCTTTTTACCTCCTGTCCTCTAGTTATGATTTACTTCTAGCCTAGACTATCCCACTAGCCTGCTAGCTGATCACTTTGCCTCCCCTCTCCTCTTTGTTATTCATCTTCTACTCATTTACAATGCTGATATTTCAAAATCATAGGTCTAATCATGTCACTCTGCTGATTGAGAAACTTCAGTGACTCCTCATTGACTTGGGGCTGAAGTTCAAATTCCTTTGTTTGATATTTAAAGCCAAATCCTGCCTCCAGATCACCTCTGTAGGCTTATTGCATATTATTCTCCTCTATATTCTTTACCGTACAACTAAACTGCCCATTTGTTGTTTCCCAAACAAGGCACTCCATCTCCCAGCTCTTTGCCTTTTTAGGGACTGTCTGCTATGACTAGCGTGAACCACACACTGTCTTCAGCTTCTTAGAATTCCAATTTCCAATGCCTCCCCTCCCCTTTACTCTGTATATACTACTTGGTGTATCTATTGTTCTCCTTCAAAAGAATGTAAGTTCCTTGAGGACAATCACGGCTCTATTTTTGGCTCTGTGTCCTCAGTACAATGCCTGGCATATAAAAGATTTTAAATAAATGCTAGTTAATTGAATGAATAAATGAAAGAATGAATGTGGATAGAAGACAGTAACCTTCAGGGTCCTTATAATCAATTCTGTCAGTTCCTTCGGGGAAAAGAGACTTTTGACTCCCCCATTGAAGAAAGAAGATATTGATTGGCAGACCAGATTGAGGAAAGCCAGAGATGGCTACAAGTCTCTGTAGGCTGCAGAGCTGGCTGTGTTCATTGGTGATGTAGAGTTTCAGAAATCAAAGGCAGAAAGGAGGGTGAGCGTTCTTACTCTCTAGGTTGTGCTATCTCATCCAATCAAGTATGCCTGGTTTTGCTTGTTACCACCTGAGGGTCGCTCTCTGTCTGTACATCTCACCCTAGAAAAGGCTCAAGATGGTGGTATATTTCTAGCTGTGTAGGCTAAAGAAGAATTTCACTGAGTCATGAAGAAGGGAGAAATGAGTAATTTGTACAATAATTCACATACAAATCCCACAGGCACACGCCTCCCTTTCAAATCAAAGCACCAGAATGGTGGAGGAATGCTTCGTTTCCAGCATCTCCTTACTGCCTTCTTGATTTCTTAGGTAAAACCCCACCAGATCTGTGGAGGTTTTGTAACTTTTTTTCGCATGCTGAACCAGTTCAAAATCATAGCTTCTAGAGAACAAACCTGAAAAGTGACCTAGAAGATCTGGGCGCCTTAAGAAATTGTCTCCTTGAAATGCAATCTGTTTGAAAGGCAACCTTTTGAGAGAAAAAATAAAGAATATTTGCCATCTGCATTAATTCATCTGGCATGTATTTAATTACTAGACTGGTTTGGGTTTAGTCAGTAAATTCCTGTGTCAGATTTTTTTTTTTTTTTTTTTTTTTTTTTTACCAATCTAGCATTTGCCAGTGCATCATGATTTTGAAAGCACCACTGATAAATCATTTGGCAAATACTTCTCAGTCCTTTAAATAATTTTTATTTCCTGTGATTTCAATTGTCTTTGCATCTTTCCTTGTAAATAGTTGAAGAGTAAGCACATTTTCAAGAGCTGTAGGGAGGCTAAGATGCCAGTTGCATTTTAACGATATAGGGGCATTATCGTTCTGACTGTAGGCAATTCTCTTTTAAATCATTGCAGTTTCTGCTTTAGCCTCCAGCTATAGAATTCTTTTCAAGCTGGCAGTGAACTTGGCAGGCAGCCAGAAGAAAAAGAAAGGTGTTTTGGTCCCCCAAAGTATTTTGAGTGGTTCTTAGTGATACAGTTTTCTTCAGTACATCTGCAAAACATTTTTCTGAAGTGAATTTTCATGTGAAAAGCCTCCTTAATCATCACCAGTATTGTTTGTCTCAATGCTGTTATTTAACTGCCCCCCTGGGTGCCTACAAAATAAACAAGGGGATCTTCTAAAGAGTTTTGAAAGTGGCAGGTGCTTAGTCTGTGCCCTATTCACTTAGTTTGCAATGACATTTTTGTGCTAATCTATAGACAAACAAGAGACAGGTGACACACCAAATTGAGTACAATGTGTGAGAGAAGGGAATCAGCCAATGGGGCTAGAGCTGGATAAGATGTTTTTGTGGTAAATGCGTGCAGAAGTAACATTTTGTTACTTTGTTACAAACAAAACAGTTTATTCCCTGTTTACATGCTGAGTACATAAATCCAATGTTTAAACGAGAAATGTTTACAAAATTTTTCCATTTCAAGTGGAAAGATTGGGGAAGTTCACTACTAAGATATATATGCATATATTTTGAAATAAATGAAAATGAAGCTAAGGATCCAAAAACATGTTAAAATATTGGTTTGTTTTTCTGTGCTGTTTATTTAGCCCTAGGAATCCAAAATCAGCCTATGAGATCTTTTTGCGATTAAAAAATAGATAGGTGGATAGATAGATAGCAGGACATGTGTACATAGATACCCTACATACATGGTGGGATTTAGGGAGCACATGATCAATAAATAGATTTACTAGGCTGTCTTCGATTCAATTGCTATGTCAATACATAAAGTCTGTTTGCTTCCTCTAGGAGACAGTTTTCTTTCTTAAAGCTGAGTGCTCATCTATTCAGTGGGATTTGATGGGGAGTCCATTCAGCTAGAAATAAACAGAGATTAAATTATTCACCATCACTTTCTTTTTTCTCATTTTTTCTATCCGTAACTGAATGAGACTTGGAGGGATTATTTTTCTTTCTTTTCTTCTTTCTTTTTTTTATTTTTTTTGTTTTGATAAAGCTCAAGTAGATGTTGAATGAGCAGATGAGAAGCTTGTCTTATATAAGCAATTCACTAGCACTGGCTGATAGAACAAGGTATGAGTATGGTGGGAGAGAAAAGACAATGTGGAGGAGGAGGAGTTATCTCTGTCTCACTTGTTAGGTAGAATTCACTTTGAGCTCTCCATTCCACATTAGAAAGGCAAGAAATATCATCCGCTTGGTGGACTTATCCTTCATATGCTTATAAGTAAGCTGGATTATACATCAGATAGAGGAAGCTTATGGAGGGGAAAGAGCTTCATGTTATTAAATGCAAACAGCTGTGGATTGATGGAAAAAAACCACCAACTAAAATCTCCCAATTGCTGACATGCCCCATGAGGCTGTTGAAGGAATGCCGGCCCCCCAAATGAATGTTTACAAGGAATATCTTGTGTTCTTCTGACAGTTGTCTACAGTATGCATAAGAGATGAACTTGGTAGAAAAGTGATTAGTGGTAGCACATTTAGTATCAATCCTACTTTTAAAGTTTCTTTGCAACAGCTGACTCCATCTTTTCCTAGCATTGCTAAAACTGGCCATCACTGATAGATGATCAATTGAATCTTGCAGGATTGAATGTCTCTAACAAACTTGTTCCTCCTATTTCTGTCAGATACTTAAATTCACCCTGTTACTCAATTCCAAACTTTTATTTTATCTTTTATTTCCCCTGTAACTCTCTGTCTCCTGCCTTTATCCAATGAACTGACAAGTCCTGCCATTTCTTTCTCTTCAATTTCCTGCCTCCTTTCCCTCCTTTATTCTCATATCTGCTAGCCTCATCCAGATCCTTCCCCTTCTACTTTCTTCTCACTATAATCTATCTTTACTACCAGATTAACCTTCCAAAGGCACAGATTTATCAAAATATGACACTCCACTGTTTATATCTTTCAACGATTCCCTGTTGCCTAGTGAATAAAATTGGAACTCCTCAGTCTAGCATCCAGAGCCCTTCCCAATTTGATGTCACCCTCCTTTTCAAGACACATCTTATGTTAATTCCCTAAACACTTGCTACTATAGAGTCAAATGATTACTCTTCTCCATTCTGTACATGTCTTGTGCTGTTCTACCTCCACGCCTTCGCTCATATGATTCTCTGAGCTTGTTGAAGTACTGCCCTTCCTTCAATGGCCAACTTGGATGCCATCTTCTCCTTAAAGTCTTTCTAAGGCATTGCATTTTGCTTAGCAATGACTTTGCATCTCTCTTATCATTCATAATTTTATATTATTCATTTTTACATGTATCATCTCCTCCAGCTAAGCTGAATTCTACAAGGGTAAGATGATGAGCCATTTAATCTTTGTATCTATCCTACTATCCTGACTAGTGATTTTTGTTCATAATGGTTTTAAAATGTTTTAAATAATTTGCTTTTAAAAAAGCAGAAAAGAACTAGTATCTGCGAAAGTCCCAGGAATTCCAAAGGCTCTAACAACTCTTTTCTTTTAAATTTGCCTTTCTAAGAGGCATATTGCTTTTGTAACAGTGGATACAAAGAGCTAAATGCTTTGTCCTTGTAGAAACCCTGTTATTCTCATTTGTGCATTTTCACCATATCCCTTTTCCGTGATGACTAAAACCTGTTGTTTTAACCAGAGCTTAGCAGACACATTTTTAAAAACCTATCATTCCCCTCACTCCCTACTAATATACACAAATTCTCTTTGAAATAGAATAACAGGAACCAAGAGCTACACGGCATTCCAGAACACATCTAACTGTATCCATAGCTAAACAGGGATTCGCAATACGATATTCTCAAGAAGTGGGAATAGGGATTTCCAACACAGTATTCCCAGCAAGGAGTGCATAAAATTTTGGATAGCTCTTGGAAAGTTTTTCCCTCTTAATGTTGAGCCAGAAATCTACATCTTTTCCATTTCCACACTTCATTCCTACTCATGGCATCTAGGGACCCTGGCCAAGTCTCTTCCCCTCTCTGAAACTGTTTCCTCATCTATAAAATGAAGTTCAATTAAACGGTCTCTGAGGCTCCTTTTAACTCTAGATCTATGATCCCATGATCTCTTAGGTCTAATCCATCTAAACCCTTCCAATACTTGCAGACAACTATTGTGTCTCCCTAAGTCCTTCTGCGGGCTAAAAAGACTTAGTTCTTTCAAATGAGTATTATATGATATTCTCCAGTATTCTTAGCATCCTGATGTTCAACCTCTGGACATGGTACAGATTGTCTGTGTATTTCTAAAATATAGTCCCTAAAGTTGAACACAGTCTTCCATTAAATGGTCTGACCAGAGTAGAATATTGCAATATTATTACCTACTTCCCTCATTCTGGGAAATGTGCCTCTTTTGGCTGTCATCTCACATTATTGATTCATATTGAGGTTTTAGTCAGCTAAAACCCTGAGATTTAAAAAAAAAATGTACCAATTCTATTTTCTAAAAAAGCTTCCCACTTTTTATATTTTTGAATTTATTTTTTTAATCCAAGCATAGAACTTGCCACATGCTATCTAAAGGAAACTCTTTGAATTTATTCATTTTTTAAACTTAATTTAAAAAATTATATATTACCATTCTTTTCTTCTTAAATTTTGAGATCGTCTCTTCTTCCTGCCCCTCCGTCACTCACTGAGAAGACACACAATATATCAATTATACATGTAGAATCATATTTCCATATTACCAATATTGCCACAAAATAATGTTAGAAAATTATACTTCAATTTGTACACAGAGCTTATTAGTTATCACTCTGGAGGTTGATAGCATTTTTCATCATGAGTCCCTTGCAATTGTCTCGGATCATTGTATTGATCAAAGTAGCCAGTCTTTGACACTTGATCATTTTGACAACATTGCTGTTGCTGTGCACAATGATGTCCCAGCTCTCACTTCACTTTGCATCAGTTCTTACAAGCCTTGCCATATTTTTTCCTAAAATCACCCCTCATCATTTCTTATAAGAAAATAGCTTTCCATCACAATCATATGTCACAACTTATTCAAGCATCCCCTCAATTTCCAATGCTTTGCCATCACTAAAAGAGCTCCTATAAACATTTTTGAACACATAGGTCCTTTTCCTTTTTCCTTTGATCTATTTAGGGTACAGACCTAGTAGTGGTATTGCTGAATCAAAGGATAGGCATGTTTTTATAGCTCTTTAAGCATAGTTCCAGGTGGTCTCCAACTGGACCAGTTCACTATTCCACCAACAGTTCATTTATGTATCTATTTTCCCTCATCCCCTCTAGCTCTGTCAATTCTGATAGATGTGAGGTGGTACCTCAGAGTTGTTTTAATTTAATCAATAGTGATTTAGAGCACATTTTTTCATATTACTAGAGATAGATGTGATTTAGTCTTTTGAAAACTGCCTTCATATCCTTTGATCAGTTGTCCGACCCCCTTATTGTCATTGGACTGAGAACTCCTAAAGCTGCTGTTGCTGTAATGGCTGCCTTCAAGAGTTATCACTAGTACTCCTCTTTTTTTAGATTTCAATTTCCTTATATAGAAAATGAGGCATCTGAACTAGATGATGTCTAAGGTCCTTTCAAGCTTTAAAATATGATCCTGTGTTTTTGAGATCATTCATTTTGTTAGAATTAGTCCATTCTTCTATCTTGCTGAGATGTTTCTGGTTGCTGACTCTGCTATCCAACATGCTAGTTATCTCTTTAAGAGTCTTCTCATTTGCATGCCTGACAAATATGCCATCTAGGCTTGTATCCAAGTTTTTTATGATAGCACTGAACATGGGGGCATCTTTGCGGCATTTCATTAGTGACCTCCCTCCAAGTTTACATGGTCCCATTAATGACTCTTTCTTGGGTACACTCATTTATCCAAATACAGATAACTATATTATCATTAGGCCATATTGCCATATCTTGTCCAAAAGCATAGCATGAAAGATTTTGCTAAATGTTTTGCTGAAACCTAAGTGCACTGTATCTATTGCATCTCCCTCATCTAGCAGTCTGATTACCTTGTCAAAAAGGGAAATGAGGTTACGCTGGCATGACCTGTTCTTGATAAAGTCATGTGGACTGTCTATGATCATTTCTCTTACTAACCTCACAAATCATCTCCTTAATAATGTACATAATTTTGCCAGGAATAGACATCAAACTCACTGGCCTATATCTGGGAACATCCATATTCTTTACTATTTTTGAAAATCAAGATTTACCCTTCTTCTGTCCCAATGCACCATGGTCTTACAAAGACCTCTGATAATAGTTTAGTAATTACACATACTGTTTCTTTCTATATTCTAGAGTACAGTTCATCTAGTCCTAGTGATTTGAACTCTGTGAGAGCATTTACATGATGCCTGACCATCTTGTCATTCATCTTGGATTTCCATTGCCCATTTTGTTAGTGGTCCTCTCCGATCCAAATACCATTCTTCTTGGGAGGGAAAAATTAAATCAAAATAACAGATGAATAATTCAACTCCCTCACGGTAGTTCAATGTCATCAGTCCATCTACCACAAGCTCTGGTTCTAGAACTTACATTGATCCTTTTCTTGCCCTCAACATAGCTAAAAAACCAAACAAATGAATGCACATTACAAAATCTTTAGTGCTCATTGCTAATCTCAGTTCATTTTGGATTTGTCATCCTAACACTGTCTTTACAGGACAGGGTTAATAAGCCTTTTCTGTTTATTAGCCATTTGCTTCCCTCCTCCAAACAGATTTTTTAAAAATTTTCATTAATATCTTTTGTTTTTATGTCACCTAAATTTTCTGTTCTCACCCTCAGCCTAGTCTATTCCAGAAAGCCACCCTTTACAATAGTTTTGTAAAAGAAAAAAGAGAAACCAATCAATACATTAGAAATATCTGAAAACTATTCAGTGTTATATAGCCATGGGCCATATGCCCCAGTTCTGCAACAGAGCTGCAGAGTTATTTTCTTATATCTCTTGTTTAGGGCCACACTTATTCTCAGTAATTTTGCAACATTCATTTTCAACTTTTTTTTCCTTTCCATTTGCATGGTCAGAGTCACTGTGTATATTGCTGTCTTGTCCCTGCTTACCTCCTTCTTCGTAGTTTGTGTCTTTCCATGGTTTTCCATAGTCATCATATTTGTTGTTTTTTACAGCATAGAAATCCATTACATTCATGTACCATTTCCTAATTTAGGCATTCTCTAGGCAGTAGGACTTTGTTTTCAATTCTTTGCTACTGCAAAAAAAAGTGTTGCTATAAATATTTTAGTTTATATGAGAACTTTATTTTTTGTTTGAGGTTTATGCATTTTAGCACTGGAATCTCTGGCTTGAAAGGTGTGGCTACTTTAGCCATAATTCCAAATTACTTCCCCAAATCCTACAAATTCATTGTTCAATCAAAAATATATTAGTGAATCTTTGCTTCCACAACTTCTTCAACATTGACTATTCCCATTTTGGGGGTGATTTTTTACCATTTTGGAAAACATGAGGTGAAACTTCAAGGTTGCCTTGGTTTTCTCATTAATAGTGATTTGGACCCTTTTATATGTTCACTAATAATTTGCAGTTCTTCCTTTGAGAACCATTTATTCATATCTCTTGACCACATTTATTGGGGAATGATTTTAGGTTTATGTATTTCTGTTAGCTGTGTATTTTTCTTATATACCAATTCTTTTTCTTAGAAATTAGATGCAAAGGTTTTTTTCCCCTCAGTCAATCGCTTCCTTACTTATCCTACAAACATGAGTTTTGTTTGTGCAAAAGCTTTTCAATTTAATATAACCAAATTATCTGCTTCATTTTAATCATCAAACATACTTTTTTTTAACAATATGAATTTATCAATGAATTCCCTGCATACCCATATTTATCTCCTTAGGTAATTCTTTTTTTCTTCTTAATGGAATAATTTATGCTTGTGTTTTTAAAATTTCATTTTCTAAAGTTTTTCATCTCTCTTGGGGTAACTTACTCTACAAAATATTAAGCCATTGGATCTACCTTATCTTTATACTTTTTTGAATTCTGTCTTTACTAAAAAATCTGTGATACTTGTCAGACCATGTTTAACTTTCCTTCTTTCTGTGCTGTTAGCCTTATGATAGAGTGATTATTTGCTCCCAGAATTTTCCTCTTCTTTCACCATTCCTTTTTTTTTGCTCAGTCTTTTCCTCTATCTTTTACAGGATGAAAGGATCATTAAAACAAGTTAGAAATTCATAAACTTTTCTTATTTTGGCAGAGAAAGCACATGCCAGGGGATGTCCGGATGCCAAAAATTAGGACTGGTTCTAGGCTTATCCTAGCTCACACCAGTTCCCTGATAGTTTAAATTCAATATTGGAACAAAAGTCATAACACTTAATAACACAGTCTTCCAACTGTAAGCAAAAGGAGATTTACCATTCCATAGAAGGAGAGGAAGAAGCATTATTGCTTACCCAACAAGGATAGGCAAAACCTCAAGTTGATTTATCTGAATGGACTCCCTTGCCTGAATTGTCCATCATGTTCTACTAGACAAGCACCGGAGAGCTACTGGAGCTCCTTGGACTTAGGCAACTAAGACATGATATCCAGACCCCAAATTTTTAATCCCTGGAGTCAACCAAGTCTTGAATATGGTTTTAAAGCTAGCCTAAACTGCACAAGAAAGGATTAATCTATTGTTCCTACCACAGAAGGTATTATTATCCTCCCTATTTTATAGAAAAAGTCAACACTGAAGTTAAAATTTGTTCAAGATCCACATTTTAAAAACAGATTAGGAAATAACAATAGATCTCTATACCATATTGTATTAGGCCACACTTGGCAAACTTTTTGTTTTGAATTGAATTGAATGTTTTACAAACCTCACTTTTCTTCCCAGGTTTCTATTCCACTTTAAAGTATGACTACCATTTTGGAATAACCCACTTGTGCTCTTTCATGTGATCTCTGAGTACATTATGGTTTCACTTTTCGATAGATGTGTTAGACATTTTGGCATCTAGGGAATTAAATGTTGCCAAAGAAACACATCTTTTCCTGTGCTGAAACACTGAAATGAGATGTTAGCCATTGGCTCTATTCTGCAGCTTTCATTACTCACAAATCCCAAAATCACCAATTCATGCCATTTCAGTCTGAAACTGGGTAGAAGGAGACCTGAGATTCTTGCAGGAACACTTGTAGAGCACAGTATCAGAATGGCCATTGACTCTCAAAATACCCTACAACCTGAATTTTGTGTTTACCTGGAAAATGAGATAAGGGATGGAAAAAATTGTCTGGATGACTCAGGGAGGAAAAAAAGGGAACCTATTTGTTTTTGAACTGTCTAGATAATTGAGGCAGATGTTTGTATGTATTTCAGGCAGCCTGTTATTGTTCTTCACTTGTTCCAGTCATGTGTGATTCTTTGTGACACCATTTGGGGTTTTCTTGGCAAAGATACTGGAGTCATTTGCCATTTCCTTTTCTAATTCATTTGACAGTTGAGGAAACTAAGGCAAGCAAAGTTAAGTGACTTGCCCAGAGTCACACATCTAGTAAGTGTCTGTCTGAGGCTATACTTAAACTGAGGGAGATGAGTCTTCCTGACTTCCGGCCTGGCCCTCTATCCATTGCACCACCTAGCTTCCCCAACCCACCCAATGCTGCTTGCATCTATTTTAATGTGCAGCTTCATCTGGCAGAGGAAACAACAAATCTTGGTTCTGTAGTTGAAGAAACTGGGTTTGAATCCTAGCTCTGTCCCTTTTCTACTTGTATGACTTTGGCCAAGTCACTAAAACTCAATCTCTGGGTCTTTATCCATAAGATGAAGGTGCTATATTAGATTAGCTTTAAAGTTGCTTTGAGGTATATGAATATCATGGAATATTTTTATGCTATAAGAAATGATGATCAGGCAGACCTCAGAAAAACCTGGAAAGACATATATGAACTGAGGCTGAGTGAAATGAGCAGAACCAGAAGAACATTGTAGACAGTAACAGCCACAGTGTGCAATGATTGACTTTGGTAGACTTAGCTCTTTTCAGCAATGCAAGGACCTAAAACAACACCAAAAGACTCATGATGGAAAATGCTATCTACATCCAGAGAAAGAACCGTGGAGTTTGAATGCAGATCAAAGTATATTATTTCTTTTTTTGTTTGTCTTGTTTTTACTTTATTGTGGTTCCTCCCATTCATTCGATTTATTCTATACAAGATGACCAATGTGAATATAGGTTTCATAAGAATGTATGTGTAGAGCCTATATCAGATTATATGCCATCTTGGGGAGGGGAGAGTGGAGAGAGATGGAGAAAATTTAAAACTTATGGAAGTGAATGTTGAAAACTAAAAATAAAGTTGCTTCAAGTTCTATGATGTTCTGGATGTAGATAGGCCTTAAAAAAACCTTAGAACCCATCTAGTCCATTCTCTATGTTTTATTTATCAATTTATGCGAATTTTTATTTCTCTTCCCCCACAATGGAAAAAAGAAAAGAAAAAGAAAACCCTTGAACTATTGTAAATATGAGTATGTATGTGCATATATATTCATGGTCCAACAAAAACAAATCCTCACATTGGCTACAAATGTTTCTCATTCTTCATATTTCATCCATCACCTTTCTAGTAGGAAGTTGGGTGGGGAATATGTGTGACATTTTTGTTCATTGCTACTCTGGAAACATAGATGGTTAGTCCCATTGATTAGTGTTTTGAAGTCTTTCAAAGCTTATCAGTGATGATGATGATGATGTTGTTGCAGTATAAATTGTTCTCTTGGTTCTAGTCACTTCACTTTGTATCAGTTCATACAAGTCTTCACATGTTTCTTTGAAAAAACCACCTTTGCCATTTAAGTTTTAGGGGGCACAAGAATATTCCATTATATTCATATGCTATAATTTGTTCAGTCATCCTACAGTTGAGACGCTCTTTTTTCCCATTACTTTGCCGCAGAAAAAGAGTTGTTATAAATATTCTTGTATATAAGTTTCTTTTCCATTCATGTATGCCAATCTTATGCCATTTTTGTCCATATCCAATATACTAGGGACTAGCTTCTCCTCTATCATGAGCATAACAGTAGAATACTTGGGCTTTCCATCAGTTATAGCTTGTTTTCACTATATGACCAGTCCATCCTACTTTGTGACCATATATCTCTAGAGCCAACAGAATGAGTCAATAGTGAGGCTTTAGAGCAGGGCATACTGATACCTATTGTAAAACAGTTCCTGATGACCCTTCCTGTCATTGTTGCTAGCATTTCAATTGACTTTTAAAGGTATGGGGTAACTGAGTTTCTTGCTATCTACTTAAAAGCCTATTACTTTCAAGTACATAAGACTATCCTGGACCCTTCAACAGGGTCCTAGAGGGATGATCTCTGTACTATAGTGAAGTCAGTCTAACAAAATCATTAATTTGAGTTTCTATGAATAAATAGTAGCTGTCAGCCACCATCAGAAGATATCCAAATTACAAAGTACCCAAGAACACAACTGAATAAAAGAAAATAACTTTCTGTGGTTTTTAAAGTCTGTGTATTGTTTTAACTTTCTGGCCAGGATGGTTCATTTCAGTGCAGTTTTCAGAAAACTAGATATTGGGTTGTGCCTGCCACATTTCATCAGTCATGCTGCATTAGGCTACATTAGGAGCTCCTATGAATTCTTTTGGTCTCAGATTTACTGCAAGATGAGGCACAAATCCATTTATGAACTCAAGGAAAGAGACTGTTAGGGACAGTCCCCTTTCACCAGATGCAGGAAGCATGTGCTTTTTCTCCCTCCCCTCCCCCTCCAAAGAATTAAAAACCAAGTAAAGGTATAACCCGGATGAATAAAAGAACTCAAAGACACAAGGCTGATTTTGGAATTTTCATTGTTTGAGACTTCCACCTTTAATTCTAGGCAGCATTGCTAAGACAGGTTAAAAAAAGAAAATCTCAGCACCAATTTATTATTCAAGAAAGGTCTGGCTAACTCACTTTAAATAGCTCTTGGATTTCAGTGTTTCAATGAGCTCCATGCTCATTGATGATCTAGCATAAATCTGGTCACGCTGTCAATGGTTATTAAAAATAAGGCTTATTTGGTTGAAACTGTTAGGAAAAAGAAAACTCAAAAGAAGATCCTTGACAATGATTAAAATTAACTCAAGAAAGAAGTAATTGAAAATCTCTAAATACACTGCCATCTTATCTATCTGTAACTGAGCTATCTGGGAATCTCATTTATCTGGAACTAGGGTGAACTGGAAAGGAAGTTTAAAAGGCCTTTGAATTATCTGAAGTGATCTCACAAAGTTCATGCACCATTAGTCATGTACTTTCCCATAGCAGCAGCTCTCATTTAGGAGAAGTCCTCAGATCCTCACTCAGAGCCTATTTGCTTTTTGTCTACATACAATTTGATAAATATCTTTTGATTTTATATCACCTTCATCTTCAAACATATATGTCCTTACTCTGTCTCTAGAAAGGCAAACCCTATAATGATAAAGGAGGGGAAAAAAATAAAAGGCAATTCAACAGAATGAAACAGAACATCAATTGGATCTCAGAAGGAGTACCTTGCTCCACCCCTTTAAACCTCCACCTTTGCAAAGAAGAAGGAGAAGCAAAGTTTCTCACTTCTTCTTTAGGGTCAGACTTGGTCATTATAATTACGCGTTATGACTCTGTCTAAATCCTGACAGATTTGGCTATCTGGCTTTCCAGTCAACTGTTGATTATAGCAGCAGATTTGAAGGAAAAAGATTGCTCTAGGTACATGGGAGGCAAAGACAGATGACGGGCTGAGCAACTTAACATCAAATGTGATACTTTTCTGTAGCTGAATATTTTGTCCAATCTATTTTATTTCCTTCTTCTTTCTTCCCTTCCTTTCACTTTTACCTGTCCAATATCACTCATCTTTCAAGGTCCAGTTCAAGTGCTACTTCCTCCAAGAAGTCTTCTCTGATTCCTTAACAAAATGTGATCTCTTCTATCTCTGATATAAAAAGATAATAAGTTATGCCTCCTTTATGTATTTATCACATTTGGCATTATACCACAGCAAATGTGTGTCTATGTGTGTCTTATCTGTCCGAACACACATTGCTTCATGATGTAGGTAGCATTTGAGCAAACTCTTGGAAGAGTTTAGAGATACTGAGCAGGAGGCAAGAAGGGATTATGGACATGGCTTGCATGAAATGAACATTGAAATGAATTGTTGAATTGAGATAGGAAGACTAAAAATTTCTACTGTAGGAAATATGAACTAGGAATCCCTGAGTGCAGAGGTCTGGGTTCATTTTGTATAGAGACAACCTCAATAATCCTCAGTGGTACATTATCTCTTTATCTCATGTTGCTGATATTTGTCCTTGTGGGCATGATGGACCTTCTGTGTGGATGCAGAGATAGGAGACTGATTACTGAAAATGAGGGGCAACATGAAGGCCAGTTTCACTGCACCTAAGAGTGAGTGAGTCAATAAAAACAATAAATCTCATTTGCCAAGTATTTTAAGTTTTACAAAAAATTTTCCTTGTAGCTAAGTTGGGAGGTAGATAATTCAATAATAACATCCCTTATTATATAAAGATCTGAGGTTCAGAAAAAAGTAGTGACTTTCCCACAGTCACGAGTTTAATTTTGTGCAGAATACTATAAGAAAGTAAAGAAGCTTATTATACATTTGAGAAAAATTTCCCTCAAGAAATGATTGAAAAATTTTTAAATTGGGAGGGCAGAACCAAGATGGCGAGTAGAAGGATGCACATACTCTAGCTCTTCCCCCACAGCCCATAAAATACTTAAAGAAAGACTCTCAACAAATTCTAGAGCAGCAGAAGCCACAAAAAGACAGAGTGGAGGAGATTTCTAGCCCAGGGTGACCTGGAAGGCTGACAGGAAAAGTCTGTTACCCCAGACACAGAGCAGACACATATAGTCCAGCCTTGGCAGCAGCAGCAGCAGCAGCAGCTGGGGGCAGCAGCTATGGTGGCCAGGCAGGCAACAGTCAGCATCCATTGTTGGATAATGCCCCTGGGGTAATTGAGCAGCTGATCTAAACCTCAGCCATGAGTGGCAGACCTGCCCTTGTCCAAAGCCCCTGGGAGAATGGAACAGTTGATCAGAATCTCAGCCACAAGTCAAGTAACTGGTGGAGAAAATGCCCAAAAAGGGGGAAAAAATGAGACTACAGAAAGTTACTTTCTTGGTGAACAGATATTCTCTCCCATCCTTTCCAAAGAGAAAGAACAATGATCACCATCACAGGATGACATAAAAGTCAAGGCTTCATATGTAAAACCTCCAAAATAAATATACAATGGTCCCAGGCCATGGAAGAGCTCAAAAAAGATTTTGAAAATCAAGTAAGAGAAGTGGAGGAAAAATTGGGAAGAGAAATGAAAGTGATGCAAGAAAATCATGAAAAGTGAGTCAAGAGTTTCCTAAAGGAGAACCAAAAAATGCTGAACAAAATAACACTTTTAAAAACAAAACTCCGTTGGCAAAAGAGGTCCATCCAAAAAGCCAATGAGGAGAAGAACGCTTTAAAAAGCAGAATTAACCAAATGGAAAAGGAAGTTCAAAAGCTCACTGAAGAAAATAGGTCTTTAAAAATTAGAATGGAGCAGATGGAAGCTAGTGACTTTATGAGAAACCAAGAAATTACAAAACAAAACCAAAAGAATGAAAAAATGGAAGATAATGTGAAATACCTCATTGGAAAAACAACTGACCTGGAAAATAGATCCAGGAGAGACAATTTAAAATTATGGGATACCTGAAAGCCATGATCAAAAAAAGATCCTAGACATCATCTTTCATGAACTTATCAAGGAAAACTGCCCTTATATTCTACAACCAGGAGAACTGCCCTGATATTCTACAACCAGGGGACAAAATAAATATTAAAAGCATCCACTGATCACCTCCTGAAAGAGATACAAAACCAGTGTTACCAGGTGAAGGAGAAAATGTTGCAAGCAGCCAGAAAGAAACAATTCAAGTATTGCAGAAACACAATCAGGATAACACAAGATCTAGCAGCTTCTACGTTAAGGGATCAAAGGGCTTGGAATATGATATTCCAGAAGTCAAAGGAGCTAGGATTAAAACTAAGAATCACCTACCCAGAAAAACTGAGTATAATACTTCAGGGGAAAAATGGTTATTCAATGAAATAGAGGACTTTAAGCATTCTTGATTAAAAGACCAGAGCTGTAAAGAAAATTTGACTTTCAAACACAAGAATCAGGAGAAGCATGAAAAGGTAAACAGGAAAGTAAAATCACAAGGGACTTACTAAAGTTGAACTGTTTACATTCCTACATGGAAAGATAATATTTGTAACTCTTGAAACTTTTCTCAGTATCTAGGTAGTTGGAGGGATTATATACACACACAGACACACACACACACAGAGGAAGAGAGACAAAGAGTACAGGGTGAGTTGACAAGGAAGGGATCATATCTAAAACAATATAATTAAGGGGTGAGAGAAGAATATATTGGGAGGAGAAAGGGAGAAAAGGAGTGAGGCAAATTATCTGCCATAGAAGAGGCAAGAAAAAACTTTTCCAATGGAGGGGAAAAGGGGGAAGGTGAGAGAGAAAAAGTGAAGCTTACTCTCATCATATTTGGCTCAAGGAAAGAATAACAGGCACATTCAATTTGGTATGAAAATTTATCTTACACTATAGGAAAGTAAGGGACAAGGGGATAAGCAAGGTGGATGGAGATCATGGAAGGGAGGGCAGTGGAAGGAGGGAGCTCTCTTGGGGAGGGATAGGATCAAAAGAGAGAATAGAAGAGATGGGGGGAAGAATGGGATGGAGGGAAATATAGTTAGTCTTACACACCATGACCATTATGGAAGTCATTTGTAAAACTACACATAGGTATCCTATATTTAATTGCTTGACTTCTCAGTGGGGATGGGTAGGAAGGGAGGAAGGGAAGGAAGAGAAGTTGGAACTCAAAGTTTTGGGAACAAATGTTGAGAATTGTCTTTGTGTACAACTGGGAAATAAGAAATATAGGTAATGAGGTATAGAAATTTATCTTGCCCTACAGGATAAGAGAGAAGATGGGGATAAGATAAGGGTGGGGTGTTAGAAGGGGGGCACATTGGTAGAAGGGGCAATCAAAATGCATGGCATTTTAGGGAAGGAAGGGAGAGATGGGGAGAACATTTGGAACTCAAAATTTTGTGGAATGAATGTTGAAAACTTAAATAAACAAACAAATAAAAGTTAAAAAAAATTTAAATTGTAATATCAAGAGGGCAGAACCAAGATTGAGGAGTAAGAGCAACTACTCACCTAAGCTCTAAGACAAACTCCATACTTCTAGAAAGAGAATCTGAACAAATTACAGAGTGGCAGAGTCCAACAGGAGACAGAATATGGCGGATTTCCAACCCAGGACAGCCTGGAAAATAGCTGCAAAGGATCTGTTGCATGGGACTGGAGGAGTGCACAGCACACAGGATGTACCAGCACAGACTGTGCCATAGCAAAGCCAAGCAGGAAGCCCCAGGCAGTCTGAAACAGCAGCCGCACTGAAGAATCTCAAACGTATCAGCCCAGCATGGGAGTCCAGTGGAACTGAGTGAGAGACTCACAGAAGCCCAGGTAACTGCAGTAAACTATGAGCCTGCAGAAAAAATGTCTTGTTAGTCACCTAATTGAACTTCTGGGACCCAAGATGACTCAGTGATTGGTAAATGCTCTATCCCTCCCCTTGTTGACCTTGAAAAAGCCCAGAGAATATTTCCCCAGGAAAAATCCTGGAACAGAGGGATCAGCCAAAGGGGTAAAGAGTCTCTTAGCCTGTGAGGCTGGGAAGATCATAAAGGGGGGGTCCCTCCTGCTGTGGCTGAAGGCGACCAGTGAAGGACCAGAGCTGTCCCAGACTGCTCCACCTAAGTGAACTGGAAGGAGATCCTGATCCCCAGAGGGGTATAGCCCATAATTGCCAACACTAGGACCCCAGGCGTGCCTCAGCACAGCCAGGGGAATTGGGATGACACTAGTTCAAATAGAGTTTTACTAGGTTCAGCAACCACTGAGCCTGCCTGTGCTCAGAAGAGGAGACCCCCTGTGGCCGGACCACCACTCCCCCACACTTAATACAGCTATCTCCAGGGTAACTCCAGGGAAACTCAGAAAGCCTTCACTTGGTCTCTGCTTTTGCATACCAGCCAACTCAACACCAGGTAAGCTACAGCATTTTAGCTTCTAGCTGAAAGAACCAGGGGCCACAATACACAAAGCCTCAAATTCTAAGCACAAGAACAGTAGGACAGAACCCCATGTACCCTAGAAGCCAAGATCCATTTTAAAAGCCAGGAAAAGGGTGATCATCATGAGCAAGAAGCAAACCAGAAAAAGGTAAGACCATATAATCTTTCTATGGGGACAAGGACCAAAACACGAATACCAAAGAGGTGAGTATTGAGACTGTACTCCCATCTGAAACTTCAGAAGGGAATATGAACTGGTTTCAAGGCCAAAGAGCATTCTTGGAAGAGCTCAAGAAGGATTTTAAAAGCCAAATTAGGGAAATGGAAGAAAAACTGGCCAATGATTTTAAAAATAGGAAAAAAAGAAATCACAGAAGAATTTAAAAGGAAAATTGGACTAATGGAAAAAGAAGCACAAAACCTAACTGGGAAAATTGGACAAATAGAAAAGGAAGCACAAAAACTAATTGGAGAAAATAACTCCTTAAAATGAACAATTGGACAGGTGGAAAAGGAGATGCAAAAGTTAACTGAAGAAAACAATATGATAAAAATTAGAATTGGGCAAGTTGAAACTAATGACTCTATGAGACATCAAGAATCAGTCAAACAGAATCTAAAGAATGAGAAGACAGAAAAAAATGTAAAATATCTGATTGGAAAAGCAACTGACCTAGAAAATAGATCCAGGAGAGAAAAACTTAAGAATTATTGGTCTACTAGAAAGCCATGATGAGAAAAAGAGCCTGGGCAATATCTTCCAAGAAACCATCAAGGAAAACTGCCCAGAAGTCCTAGATCCAGAGGTCAAAATCATGATTGAAAGAATTCACTGTTCACCTCCTGCAGGGCATCCCAAACTGAAAACACCAAGGAATATAGTTGCCAAATTCCAAAACTATCAAGTGAAGGAAAAAATACTGCAGGCAGCCAGAAAGAAACAATGAAAATATCGAGGATCTGCCATCAGGATCACAGCCCCTTGTAGCTTCTACATTAAAAGATCAGAGGCATTGCAATATGATATTCTGTAAGTCAAAGGAACTGGGACTATAACCAAGGATCAATTACTCAACAAAACTGAGCATAATATTTCAGGCAAGGAGTTGGACATTCAGTGAAATAAGGGATTTCCAGACTTTCCTGATGAAAAGGCCAGAGTTCAACAGGAAATTTGATCTTCAAACACAAGTCTCAATAGATAAATAGAAGGTAAACAGAAAAAAAAAACAACAACTTGTTATTCAATATGGGCAAACAGATTACATCCCTATAAGGGAAGATGATGCTTGTTAATCTTGAGAATTGTGTATTTATTATGATATATAAAGGAGGCATACAAAGATAGAGGGAATGGGTATACATTAAATGATGTGATTTAAGGGTGCAAAGGGACTGTAATAGTAGATGTGAAAAGGAGGCAGAAAAAGGTAAATTACATCACAGGAAGAGGCACAAAACCATATTACAGTAGAGGGAAGGGGGGGAGACAAGCATTGTTTGAGATTTACTGTCTTTTGATTTGGTTCAAGGAGGGAACAACAAACTCAGTTAAATATAGAAATCTAAATTGCTTTATAAGCAGTAGGAGGGGAAAGGGGAAATAAAAGGGAGGAGAGGCTAAAAGGGAGGGAAAAAAGTAGTAAGAGAAAAGGTAAGTAAAAGGGAGGAGGGTTGAAAGAAGGGGGGGAACACTGAGGGAAGCACTGGTCAAAAATTAAAACTCTGTGGAGGGGAAGGGAGAACCAAAAGCATAAACAAGGGGAAAGGAGATGGAGGGAAAGACACAGATAATAATCATAACTGTGAATGTGAATGATATGAACTCTCCCATAAAACAGAGATGGATAGCAGAATGGATTAAAAACCATAATCCAACAATATGTTGTTTACAAGAAACACATTTGAAACAGGGGAAAACACACAGGATAAATGTAAAAGGTTGGAGCAGAATATATTGCACTTCAGGTGATGTAAAAAAGGAGTAGCAATCCTAATGTCAGACAAAGCAAAAGCAGAAATAGATCTAATCAAAAGAGATAAGGAAGGAAAGTATATCCTGCTAAAAGGCACCATAAACAATGAAGCAATATCATTATTAAATATGTATGCTCCATGTGGTTTAGCATTCAGATTCTTAGAGGAGAGGTTGGGGAAGTTGCAGGAAGAAATAGACAGCAAAACTATACTAGTGGGGGACCTCAGCCTCCCCCTCTCTGAACTTGATAAATCTAACCTCAAAATAAACAAGAAAGAAGTTACGGATATGAATAAAATTCTGGATAAGGTAGATTTGATAGATCTCTGGAGAAAATTGAATGGAGATAGAAAGGAATATACCTTTTTCTCAGTGG
Source organism: Bettongia penicillata ogilbyi (assembly GCA_023548195.1). Lineage (NCBI taxonomy): Eukaryota > Metazoa > Chordata > Mammalia > Diprotodontia > Potoroidae > Bettongia > Bettongia penicillata. Next base: position 17,997,589 of record JAJHZJ010000198.1, on the reverse strand, counting down.
TACATGGCACATATAAAACAATTGACCATGTACTAGGGCATAAAAACCTTACAAACCAGTGCAGAAAGACAGAGATAGTCAATGCATCCTTCTCAAATCATAATGCAATAAAAATGATATGTAATAAATGGTTATGGAAAGATAAACCAAAAAATTAATTGGAAAATAAATAATCCTGAGGAATGAATGGGTTAAACAGCAAAACATAGAAACAATCAACAACTTCATTCAAGAGTAAAACAATAGTGAGACAAGGTACCAAAACTTACGGGATGCTGCAAAAGCAGTTCTTAGGCAAAGTTTTATAAATGAAATAGAGAAAGAAGACATCAATGAATTGGGCATGCATCTGAAAAAGCTAGAAAAAAAACAAATTGAAAATCCTCGAATAAATACAAATTAGAAATACTGAAAACTAAAGGAGAGATTAATAAAATTGAAAATAAGGAAACTATTGAACTAATAAATAAAACTAAGAGTTGGTTTTATGAAAACAAACAATGAAATGGATAAACATTTGGTCAGTTTGATTAAAAAAAAAAGAAAGAAGAAAACCAAATTACCAATATCAAAAATGAAAAGGGTGAACTCACCGTTAATGAGGAGGAAATTAAAACAATAATTAGAAATTACTTTGCTCAATTTTATCTATCTGTATCTATGTATCTATCTATGTATCTATCTATCTATAATGCTCAGATTTACAGAAAAGTAGGTTGAATACTTAAATAACCCCATCTCAGAAAAAGAAATCGAACAAGCCATTAATGAACTCCCTAGGAAAAAATCTCCAGGGCCAGATGGATTTACAAGTGAATTCTATCAAGCATTTAAAGAACAGTTAATTCCAATACTATATAGACTATTTGGGAAAATTGGTGGAGTCCTACCAAATTCTTTTAAAGATATAAATGTAGTTCTGATACCTAAACCAGGAAGAGCCCAAACAGAGAAAGAAAATTATAGACTAATTTCCCTAATGAATATAGATGCAAAAATTTTAAATAAGATACAAGCAAAAAGAATATAGCAACTTATCATAGGAATAATATATTATGATCAGGTAGGATTTATACCAGGAATTCAGGGCTACTTTAATATTAGGAAAACTCAGCATTATTGATCATATCAACAACAAAACTAACAGAAACCATATGATTTTCTCAATAGATGCAGGAAATAGCCTTTGACAAAATACAACACCCATTCCTATCGAAAACACTGGAGAGCATAACAATAAATGGAGCCTTCCATAAAATAATAAGCAGTATCTACTTAAAACCATCAGGAAGCATTATATATAATGAAATAAGCTGGATGCATTTCCAATAAGCTCAGGGGTGAAATAAGGATGTCCATTATCACCACTGTTATTCAATATGATACTAGAAATGTTGGCTTTAGCAATAAAAGAAGAAAATTGAAGGAATAAGAAAGAAGAAACTAAGTTATCACTCTGCAGATGATATGATGATATACTTAAAGAATCCCAGAGAATCAAGTAAAAAACTACTTGAAAAAATAAACAACTTTGATAAAGTTGCAGGTTACAAAATAAACCCACATAAATTATCTGCATTTATTTCTATATATTACTACCCCTTTAAAGGTATGGTAGAAACTATAAAATATCTGGGACTCTACCTGCCCAAACAAACCCAGGGACTGCATGAACACAATTACAAAACACTTTTCACACAAATAAAGCAAGATCTCAGTAAATAGAAAAACATCAGTTGCTTTTGGGTAGGCTGAGCTAATATAATAAAAATGACAATCCTACCTAAATTAATTTACCTATTCAGTGCTGTACCAATCAAACTACCAGATAATTTTTATTCAGAGCTAGAAAAAATAATATCAAAATTAATCTGGAAGAATAAAAGGTCCAGAATATCAGGGGAACTAATGAAAAGAAATGGTAGGGAAGGTGGCCTAGCCATACCAGATCTCAAATTGTATTATAAAGCAGCAATCATCAAAACCATTTGGTAATGGCTGAGAAATAGAAGGATAGACCAGTGGAATATATCAGGTACTCAAGACACAGTAGCCAGTGAATATAGCAATCTACTGTTTGATAAACCCAAGGACCCCCATTTCTAGGATAAGAACTCACTGTCCGACAAAAATTGATGGGAAAACTAGATAACAGTGTAATGGAAACTAGACCTAGACCAATGCCTGACACCATACACAAGAATAAAGTCCAAATGGATACATGATCTTGGTATAAAGATTGATAGTATAAACAAATTAGGGGACCAAGGAATAGTGTATTTTTCAGATTTTTGGAGAATAGAGCTTTTTGACTAAACAAGTGATAGAGAACATTATAAAGTACAATATGGATAATTTTGGTTACATTAAATTGAAAAGTTTTTGCACAAACAAACCCAATACAACCAAGATTAGGAGGAAGTTTTGCAACTGATGTCTGTGATAAAGGCCTCATTTCTAAAATATATAGAGAATTGGGTCAAATGTACAAGAATACAAGTCATTACCCAGTTGATAAATGATCAAAGGATATGAACAGGTTGTATTCAGAGAAAGAAATTAAAGCTATCTATAGTCATATAAAAAAATGCTCTAAATCACTATTGTTTAGAGATGCAAATCAAAACCTCTCTGAGGTACCACATCACTCCTATCAGATTGGCTAACATGACAAAACAGGAAGATGACAAATGCTGGAGAAGATAGATGTGGGAGAGTTGGAACACTAATTCATTGTTGATAGAGCTATGAGATGATCCAAACATTCTGGAGAGTAATTTGGATCTATGCCCAAATACTGTGGCTATAAAAATGTGCATACCCTTCAATCCAGCAATATTGCTTCCAGGACTGTATCCCAAAGAGATCATAAAAATGGGAAAGAGTCCCACATGTACAAAAATACTTATAGCAGCTCTCTTTGTCATAGCCAAGAACTGGAAATCGAGGGGATACCCATAAATTGGGGAATGGCTGAACAAGTTGTGGTATATGAATGTAATGGAATACTATTGTGCTATAAGAAATGATGAGCAGGAAGACTTCAGAGAGACCTGGAAAGACCTATATGAACTGATGCTGAGTGAAAGGAGCTTAACCAGGAGAACTTTGTACATAGCAACAACCACAGTGTTTGAGGAATTTTTCTGGTAAACTTAGTCCTTCACAGGAATGTAAGGATCTAAAAAAATTCCTAATGGACTCTTGAGTCAACATGCCTCCCATATCTAGAGAAAGAACTATGGAATTGGATCACAGAGTGAAGCAGACCATTTTCTCTTGTGTTATTTTTTGTTTTGTTTTCATGGTTGCTCTAATTCATTTTAATTCTTCTATGCAACATGATAAGATGAAAATGTAATAAGAATATATGTGTAGAACCTATAAAAGATTGCATGCTGTTTTGGGAAAGGAGAGGTAAGGGAAGGGGAGGGAGGGGGAAATATTTAACCTACATGGAAGTGATTGTAGGCAACTGAAAAATGAAATAAAATTGTAATATAAAGTTAAAGGAGTAACTCAGTTCATTCAGAATGATATTTTTTTCATTCTGAACTTAGCAACCATCAACAAAAACAAGGTTCAAATAAGATTAAAAAATAAAAAATAATCATATCAAAATTATAAATGCCAAATTAGTTACAATTAATAAAAGTATTAATTTAGAAAAAAATGACAAAATATTCCTTTAGTTTTCATGTCCCATTCTGATTTTTTTTCATTCTATGGTGTTTTTTTCTAGATTTTTTTTGGCTGTTAACCTTTTTTTTTCACATCTAGCAGTTGTTATAACTATTGTTCTGATTTTTATTTCTTCACTCACATCATTTCATGTGTCTTCCCATATTTTACATTTTTCACATTTATCACTTCTTACAGTGCAATAACATTCCATTATTTTCATATAACCATATAGCCCAATTTGCTCAGCCATTCTGCAATCATTCTACATAAGATCTGTTCCTAGTTCTTTGCTATTATGAATACAAACCCTGTCCCAAAGCCCACTGGTAGGGGACTCTCCTCACTGGTGGAGATGAAAGTTCCTCCTTATGTAGGGGATGTGCCACAATGAGTGAAGGGTATGAGCTTCAGTTCTCAGCTAATTTCCATTTAGGAATTCCTGGCTTCTGGTTTCCAGAGAAATGATGGAACAGGCCAACCCTACTTCAGATAGCTGAAGGAAAAGACTCTGGGAAACCATGAGTTTCAGGTAATCATCATATTCTATTCCCAACTAGAGACTTTGGGGAGTTCTCCTTTGGGTGAGATCTAGGACTTTCTTGGTTGACCTGAATTATCTCACTCCCTTTGGGAGAGATCCTGCACTCTGTATTATCTAGTATATATCCTCCTATGTATACCTTTTGTAACTTCTGTTTTTCTATGATTTAGATAAATGGATTCCTTTGTTATTCTTCTATGTGTGTTCATTGTGTAACTGGTACTAGGTGGGGAAGGGGGTCAAGATTTGGATTTAGACCTTGGAGACACGTTCCCCTTCAACTGACAAAACAATTAAGATAATTAAAAGGTAAATGAATCTGATCACCCATACCAAACAATATTTATTAAGCACCTGCTGGAACCAGACATTGTGTCAAGCATTGGGCATACAAACAAGATGGAAAACATAGCCACTATCCCTTTATGTGTTGTTTTCCCCATTATATATATATAAAACTACCTTGGAAACTGGCCAGAATGGTGAAAAAGAAGGAAGTACCACTTAGCTCCTCCAACAATTACTCCAACAAAAGTATTAATGCACCAGATCATGCAGTGATCAGGAAGTCTAAGGAGAAATCACAAGTCAGGAGGGAAATGATCAGGGAACAGTCAAATTTCCTGAAGTGAGGGAGTAGGAGGTCTATCACTTGAAGAAATGAAAAAGGGAAAGGAGGTACAATTACTGATCAGGTTGACATCAGCATTTTTCAAAACTTCTTGATTTGATTTCTCCAAACCAGGGCTGATGGAGTCATTCAATGACCTGTGTGATTTTGTGGTCCTAGATTTTATGCAGTTTCAGAATGTCATCACCCAAGTAATATATTCTAGCAATCATCTACTTTATTTTGAAATAAAAAATAACTTAAAGGTTGATAGTCTCTGACTATCATCCTTCAGAGCAGGTGACCTCTTCTAGCCCAAGTCATCATGAAGGAGCACTCATCCATTGAAAATGTGCATCTAAATACTGCCCGATTCAGACAAGGTTAGCCCGTGAAGGTTCCATAGATTATGCCAATTCTAAATTTTAATAGCTTTATATTCAAATAATGATAAAAAATTGGCATGCTATAATTATCAGACCAGTTATTGACTGAAATATGCTCTACTTTTCATGAATTTGGATGAGTATGTGGTGATAGTGCTTTTCCCTCTCTAGCCCAGATTTTCATCCATAATCTTGTTTTTATTTTAAGGAGTAGTTGGAGAAATGAGTTTCTAGGTATAAGGAGAAAACAAATTTGCATTTTTTCAACTGATTAGTTTTTCTACTGATTAAGTTGGCAGGTCAATATGTGGTCACTGATGATGTTGATACTCAGCTGCAGGTATTTTCCAATTGTAAAGTGGAGTGGCCCGATTGAGGCTTTGAATCATGTGCTCAGGAGACACAATGATTCTCTAACAAGTAGAAAAGGTAGAGCTCAAGTACTTGTGTATGCGTGTGTTTTCTACAAGATATTCGAGTATAAGAATGAATCATTCCCAGGGGATCCCTTCTATGACCTTTGACTTAATGGCTAAGAAACCATATTTAGCTCTATTGGTTGACATCTCCTATTTTTAAAAATTATTTATGTATTTTTATTGCATATTTACAGAATATTCCCACTTTGTAAGAGGTCTCTTATAGTGAAGTAAAGCAGTTAAGGAAAAATAATAGTACAGAAGATTGATCTGAAAGTGTATGTAACATTTCTTATCTGTAGCATACCTACACACCTCTCTGTTTAAAAAAAAATTAATAGAAATTTATTTTCTCTCCCATCCCATGCAGAAAGAGGAAAACAACAAATTTCTTATAACAGATAATCAAGCAAAATAAATTCCCTCTCCCTATATAAATGCTGTACAATATGTATATTGTATATGCATGTATGTGTATATGTATGTATGTATGTGTGTATATGTGTGTGTACATACATTTATATGCATATATATATGAAAATCTTATTCCGCACCCTAAATTGGTCATATCTGCACTATCTCTAATGGACAGCATGTTTAATTATTAGCCTTCTGGAATTATGAATAGTCATTGTATTGGTCACTTACTTATCAAAGCAGTTTCCATAGCATTGGTGTTATTATATACAATTATAAAATTTGCCCTGTTTTTCAAAAAACCCTTAACGCCTTTTGATTTCTACAACTATTATTTCTAATTTCAAAAAGGGTCTCCTTTAAAAGGAAAACAGTTAAACAAAATGGTTAAGAAAACAACTGTTTCTGGTAGCATATGATGGCATCTTGCTCTCAAAGCCTGCCCTCACTTTCTTTCTGTAGAGAGGAGAAAAGTGAGGTTCATCATCTGTTTTCCAGGACCAAATAAGTCATTGAGCTATCTGAGTTTCACTACCAATTAGTGACATTTTCATTCGCATTATGGTGATTGTATTTCTGTCTATGTCAGTGTCTTCTCTTGGAATTTGTTTTGCTTGACTATGCATATTTGTTCCTAGGTCCTTTTTTTCTTTGTTTTTTATTTTTGCCTCTTTATTTTTCTTCAAATAAATAAATTTTTTAGATAAATAAATAAATAAAATTTCTTTATTTTTTTGCCTCTCAGTGGAAGTGTATAGAAGGGTGAGTGGGGATATGAATAAGGGAGCAAAAATAATTTTTTTTAAGCAGGGCATTCAAATGCTGAAGGGGATGTAGAAAAATTGGAACACTAATGCGCTGTTGGTAGAATTGTGATCTAGCCCAATTATTTTGTAAAAGAATTTGGTACTATACTTAAAGGGCTATAAAATACAACTACTAGTTCTGTGTCCCAAAAGAGACCAAAGAAAAGGGATAAGGATCTTTTTGTGCAAAAATATTTATTGCAGCAAAAATTGGAAATCAAGAAAATGTCCATCAATAGCTGAATAAGTTGTGGTATATGATTATGATGGAATACTATTATGCTATAGGAAATGAGAATCAGGATAGTTTCAGGAAAACCTGGGAAGACTTACATGAAAGTGAACAGAACCAGGTGATATGGTACACAGTAACAGCAATATTGTACACTATTAATTGTGAAATACGTTACTCTGATCAAGATGATTCCAAAAGTCTCATGATTCAAAATGCTACCCACTTCCAGAAAAACAAAACAAAACAAAATAATGATGAATTCTGAATACAGATTGAAGCATACTTTTTTTTTTACCTTAAAAAAGTGGGTCAGTGAGACATTTTTTAAATGCAGAGAACAGAAAAAAAATCCACACACAAGCACAAAAGACAGCTTTAAGAGCTACAGGTTGAACTTATTATATACTTTAAAAGAAAAACAAGCATGTACATACTAGTGATCTACAGTTTTATATAGAATGCTCTTGACTCTTCTATTGTATATATGTTAATGCCCCTTTTATTTAGTATTTCAAAATAATTTTTTAAAGCCTTTTATGTTTCTAAGAAATCCTGATATTCATAATTTCTCATGGTATGGTAGTACTCTGTGGCATTCATTTGCCATAATTTAGGCATTGTCCATTGGTGGGTACCTGATTCCCTCTCCACCTTCTGCCCCGCACCTTCCACCTAGTTTTTGTTTGCAACTACAAAAGTTACTATGAATATTTTTACTATGTGATACCTATCTTTCTGCCATTCATCTCCTTGGGGTATATGCCTATAGCAAGAACATTGAGTCAAAGTTATAAACAATTTAGTGATCTTTAAAAAAAGAGAAAAACTCAGTTCCAAATTATTTTCCAGAAAAGGTTCAACCAATTCATAGCTCTAGCAATAGTGTGTTAATGAACTGTCTTCTCACAGCACCTTCAGCATTGACTAATCCTTTAATCTTTCTAATTCTAATCTTTTGTCATCTCTGTCAATTTCATGGCTGTTAGTTGAAACCTGGACTGTTTTAATGTGCATTTCTCTTCTTATCAGTGATTTGAAGCATTTTTCATGTGATTGCTGATAGTTTACCTTTCTTCTTTAGAAAACTTCATATCCTTTGATTCATCATCTATTAGGAAGTAGCTCTTGCATAATATATTTCTTGGATATCAGATTCCAGAGATGCTTGATGCAAAGATTTTTCTCAACAGTTTCTCTCTGTTTTTTTAAACAAATTTATTTATTGGACTTTTTACATTCATTTTCACAAAATTTTGGTTCCAAATTTTCTCCCTATTTGTCTACTCCTCCCACCCCAATACACCGAGCATTTTAATTTCCCCTATCACCGATCTGCCCTCTCTTCTAGCATCCCTCCCTTCCCTTGCCCCATCTTCTCTTTTGTCCTGTAGGGCCAGATACCTTTCTATTCCCCATTACCTGTATTTCTTATTTCCTAATAGCAAGAACAATAGTCGACAGTTGTTCCTAGAACTTTGAGTTCCAACTTCTTCCCATCCCTCCCTCCCCACCCATTGCCTTTGGGAAGGCAGGCAATTCAATATAGGCCATATCTGTGTAGTTTTGCAAATGACTTCCATAATAGTCATGTTGTGTAAGACTAACTATATTTCTCTCCATCCTATCCTGCCCCCCATTGCTTCTCTTCTGTCTTTTGATCCTGTCCCTCCCCAAGGGTGTTGATTTCAAATTGCTCCCTCCCCCCATTGCCCTTCCATCATCCCCCCCACCCTGCTTATCCCCTTCTCCCCCACTTTCCTGTACTGTAAGATAGGTTTTCATACCAAAATGAGTGTGCATTTTATTCCTTCCTTTAGTTGAATGTGATGAGAGTAAACTTCTTGTTTTTCTCTCAGCTCCCCTCTTTTTCCCCTCCACTAGAAAGTCTCCTGCCTGCCTCTTCTATGAGAGATAATTTGCCCCATTCCATTTCTTCCTCTCTCCTCCCAATACATTTCTCTCTCACCATTTACCTTCATTTTTTAAAGATATGCTCCCATCCTATTCAATTCACTCTGTGCTCTCTGTCTCTGTGTGTGCATGCATGTGTGTATGTGTGTGTGTGTGTGTGTGTGTGTGAGATCCCACCAACTACCCAGATACTGAAAAGTTTCAAGTGTTACAAATATTGTCTTTCCATGTAGGAATATAAACAGTTCAACTTTGGTAAGTCCCTTATGACTTCTCTTTGCTGTTTTCATGCTTCTTCTCATTCTTATGTTTGAAAGTCAAATTTTCTTTTCAGCTCTGGTCTTTTCATCAAGAATGCTTGAAAGTCCTCTATTTCATTGAAAGATAATTTTTTCCCCTGAAGTATTATACTCACTTTTGCTGGGTAGGTGATTCTTGGTTTTAGTCCTACTTCCTTTGACTTCTGGACTATCCTGTTCCATGCCTTGATCCCTTAATGTAGAAGCCTCTAGATCTTATGTCATCCTGATTGTATTTCCACAATACTGGAATTGTTTCTTTCTAGCTGCTTGCAATATTTTCTCCTTGACCTAGGAATTCTGGAATTTGGCCACAATGTTCCTAGGAGTTTCTCTTTTTTGGATCTCTTTCAGGTGGTGATCGGTGGATTCCTTGAATACTTATTTTGCCCTGTGGTTCTAGAATATCAGGGCAGTTTTCCTTGACAATGTCATGAAAGATGATGTCTAGGCTCTTTTTTTGGTCATGGCTTTCAGGTAGAACCATAATTTTTAAATTGATTCTCCTGGATCTATTTTCCAGCTCAGTTGTTTTTCCAATGAGATATTTCACATTCTCTTCCATTTTTTCATTCTTTTGGTTTTGTTTTGTGATTTCTTGGTTTCTCAGAAAATCATTAGCCTCCATCTGTTCCATTCTAATTTTGAGAGAACTATTATCTTCAGTGAGTTTTTGAACCTCTTTTTCCATTTGGCTAATTCTGCTTTTGAAAGCATTCTTGTCCTCATTGGCTTTTTGAACCTCTTTTGCCAATTGAGTGAGCCTATTTTTCAAGGTGTTATTTTCTTCAGCATTTTTTTGGGTCTCCTTTAGCAAGGTGTTGACCTGCTTTTCATGCTTTTCTTGCATCGCTCTCATTTCTCTTCCCAGTTTTTCCTCCACCTGTCTAACTTGATTTTCAAAATCCTTTTTGAGCTCTTCCATGGCCTGAGCCCACTGAACATCTATTTTGGATGTTTGGGATATAGAAGCCTTGACTTATATGTCTTTCCCTGATGGTAAGCATTGTTCTTCCTCATTAGAAAGGAAGGGAGGAAATATCTGTTCACCAAGAAAGTAACCTTCTATGATCTTATTTTTTTCCCCTTTTCTGTGCATTTTCCCAGTCAGTTACTTGACTTCTGAGATTCCTTTCCACACCGACCTCACCTGCAGATCCACCCAGCTAGTGCTTGGGGTCTGAGATTCAAATGTTGCTTCCCAGCCTCAAGGCTTTCAGCAGGGGACAGGGCTGCTATTCAGTGTGAGATTAAGTTCAGCTGCTGAGGTTGGGGCAGGGCTGCCACCCAGGGCTCAGTTCCCTCATGGGGTTTACATGGAGACCTTCAACAATGGATCTGAGCTCCTGTCTGCTTTGGGAGCTCCTGTCAGCTGCTGCCTCCCGAGGGTGCTTGAGTTATGGAGACACCTCACTCCCCTCTCAGCCAGCCAAACAGGCTCTCTCACTGACCTTTGCACCTGTGGGTGGAGGGAACTGAGAGGCTGCTGGAAATTCTGTCCCTGAATCTGGCTCGGATCCACTCCTACCAGGGCCACGTGGCCAGGGCAGGGTTGGGCTCTGCTCCGGGTCTGGTGTGCCATGGACCTTTGGTGTCAGTTTTTCTGGTCTCTCCAGAACAGAAATCTCCTCCATTCTGTTGTTCTGTGGCTTCCGCTGCTCCAGAATTTATTGGGAGTTCTTCTTTATAGATATTTTATAGGCTGTGGGTTCAGAGCTAGTGAATGTGTGTCTTCCTACTCTGCCATCTTGGCTCCTCCCCCCAACAGTTTCTCTTTTTATTGTAGTCAAGTCAATTTACATTTATTAAGTTTCTACTGTGTGCCACCCAGTGTGCAAAGTACTGGTATGAAGAAAGGCAAAGTTATTTCTTGACTTCAAGGATCTCATGGTTTAATAGGGAGAAACAATTTGCAGGCAACTGATTACATACAAGATATAGAAAGGTTAAATTGGAAATAATCTCTGAAGGAAGGCACTGACACGGGGTATGGGGGTTGGGTAGAAGGACTGGCTCCTTGCAGGAAGTAGGATTTGATCTGGGTTTTGAAGAAACAAGGAAGCCAGTAGGGAGAGGTGAGGAGGGAAAACATTCTAGGTCTTGGGGACAGGCAATGAAAAAATTATAGAGGGGCAGCTAGATGGCACAGTGGATAGAGCACAGGTTCTGGAGTCAAAAGAATCTGAATTCAAATTTGGCCTCAGACACATGATAGCAAGTCACTTAACCCCAATTGCCTCACAACCCGCCCCCCACTCAAAAAACAAAACAAAGCAGTCAAGGAGTGCCCTGCGTGAGGAATGCAAAGAAGGCCAGTGCTATTATACAGGAATAATGTATAAGAAGCCTAAAAAGGCATGAAGAGTTCAGTCCTTGAAGAATTTTTAAAATTCAATTTTATTTTTGATCCTGGAAATAATTGCTAAATTTTATTTTAAAAATTTTCATGTCATTGAAATTATCTATTTTCTTTTTTATGAGAGTATCTTGGCAATATACTTAGAAAGCTGTTCTCTAAGTAGGAAGACTTGAGATCAAGCCCTGGCTCAGACTGGCTGTGTGACCCTGGAGACACTCTGGGCAACAAATAAGGCTGTCAGTTCCAGAGAAGGTGCCTATGATGTTGGTGGAAAGGGTCTCCTTAACTGAGAGTTCCCTATATAAATGAATTCACAGGTTCAACTTCTATTGCTTATAAACAGCTCTATCCTTATTAAGAATTCTTCTCTAGCCATAGGTCTGAAAGGTAACCCTTTTCACCCTATTGTTACTTCTAATGTGATTTTTCTTTTTATTATGTCACATAAATATTTGTCTTCTGTTGAATATGGTATAAGTTGCTGGTCAAAACCTATTTTCTTACAGGCTATTTTCTAGTATTCCCAGTAGTTCTTTGTGTTTAGGGAATTCTTCCAGTAATTTGTGTTCTTGAGAATATCAATTACTGGGCCATGTGTTCTGTAGTTTCTGGGTCTTCCTTAACTGAATTGTCGCAAATTGTATTTATATATACATATAAAGATGGATATAAATATAGATACACACACATATGGTTGTTGTCCTTCGTTTTCGAAGAGGACCAAAATGACATCACCATGATAAAGTGAAGTTTCAGTATGTCTGAATACGGATAGGTTGTGTACAGATAGTCTGTATGAATTTTGGGGGTGGATACTCCAAATTTGCACATCCTGTGTTTTACTTTATGGTCTTTTGATTTGTGAGTAAATTTGATTTAAGTGAGGCACAGTTGCATTAAGTTGTCAGCCTCACTCTGTCCTCCAGAGCCATCATAGTCCAGTAGCAGGACAGAGTCAAGACGACTGAAAATGGCTCAGGATGAAGTGCGTGACCTTGATGTCATCAGCATGTAACCAAGCTCTAAGCGCTCTATATAGCCTGCTTCAGCTGCCTTCATGGCCATTGGAACAAATTGTTCTCATCTGCCCATTCTACCAGAGGAAGTCTTAGCATGCTTGGGTAGACACCCTACTAACTCACCAGTGGGTTTGAGACCCCTTGGTTACCAACAACCTGGTTTGGCTCATCTTCTGAAATGGTTTACCTGGGTGTGGCTGCTGTGCATGCTGCAGCTTCTTGGAGCCACAGGTGAGAGTTGGGTGGAACCAGGGGAACACCAAAGGTGGAAAGAATGGTTATTTACCATTCCACATGTTTTGCTGCAAAGAAATGTGAGTATTATTTTATTGAGTTCTATAAAGTTGTCATGTCATTTTGACATAGAAAAAATATTGAAATTAATTTAAGTAATGTCATTGTTGTTTTTATTATAATGGTGTGACCCAACCATAAATAACAAGTATCTTCCCAGTTACTTGGCTTTCTTTAATTCTTTTTTTTTTTTTTTTTTTTTTCTCCCTTTTTCTCCCCTCCCCCCACCCCAATACCCCAAGCAATCTAATTTTCCCTATCTCCAATCTGTCCTCTCTTCTGTCATCCCTCCCTTCCCTTGTCTCTATCTTCTCTTTTCTCCTGTAGGGCCAGATGACTTTCTATTCCTCATTAACTGTATGTCTTCTTTCCTAGTTGCAACAGCAATACTAAACAATTGTTCCTAAAACTTTGAGTTCCAAATTCTCCCCATCTCTCCCTACCCACCCATTCCCTTTGGTACGGCAGGCAATTCATTATAGGCCATATCTGTGTAGCTTTGCAAATGACCTTCCTGATAGTCGTGTTGTGTAAGACTAACTGAATTGCCATCCCTCCTAACCTGCCCCTCATTGTTTCTCTTTGATCCTGTCCCTCCCCAAGTGTTGACTTTCAATTATTCCCTCCTCCCTTTGCCCTCCCTTCCATCATCCCCCCCCAATATCTCCTTCTCCCCCGTTTTCTTATACTGTAAGATAGGTTTTCATACCAAAATGAGTGTGCATTTCACTCCTTCGTTTAGTCAAATGTGATGAGGGTAAACTTTTGTTTGTTTGTTTGTTTGTTTTTTTCTTCAGCTCTCCTCTTTTTCCCTCCACTAAAAACATCTCCTACTTGCCTCTTAAATGACATATAGTTACCCCCTTCCATTTCCCCCTCTTTCCTCTCACTACATTTCTCTCTCATCATTTACCTTAATTCCTTTAAGGTATTGTCCCATCCTATTCAGTTCAATCTGTGCTCTCTGTCTCTGCATGTGAATGCATGTGTGTATGTGTGTGCATGCGTGTACATGTGTATGTGTGGTCCCACCAACTACCCAGATACTGAAAAGTTTTAAGAATTAGAAATATTGTCCTTCCCTGTATGAATGCAAACAGTTCATTTCTGGTAAGTCCCTTAATACTTCTCCTTGCTGTTTACTTTTGCATGCTTCCTCTCATTCTTGTGTTTGAAAGTCAAATTTTCTTTTCAGCTCTGGTCTTTTCATTAAGAATGATTGAAAGTCCTCTGTTTCATTGAAGGACCATATTTTCCCTTGAAGTATTATACTCAGTTTAGCTGGGTAGGTGATTCTTGGTTTCAGTCCTAGTTCCTTTGCCTTCTGGAATATCCTATTCCACGCCCTTCGATCCCTTAATGTAGAAGCTGCTAGATCTTGGGTTATCCTGATTGTATTTCCACAGTACTGGAATTGTTTGTTTCTGGCTGCTTGCAAGATTTTTTCCTTGAGCTGGGAGTTCTGGAATTTGGCCACAATGTTCCTAGGAGTTTCTCTTTTTGGATCTCTTTCAGGTGGTGATCGATGGATTCTTTCAATACTTATTTTGCCCTCTGGTCCTAGAATGTCAGGGCAGTTTTCCTTGATAATTTCATGCAAGACGAGGTCTAGGCTCTTTTTTTGATCATGGCTTTCAGGTAGTCCCATAATTTTTAAGTTGTCTCTCCTTGATCTATTTTCCAGGTCAGTTGTTTTTCCCATGAGATATTTCACATTCTCTTCCATTTTATCGTTCTTTTGGTTTTGTTTGGTGATTTCTTGGTTTCTCATAAAGTCATTAGACTCCATCTGTTCCATTCTAATTTTGAGAGAACTATTAAATTCAGTTAGCTTTTGAGCCTCTTTTTCCATTTGGCTCATTTTGCTTTTGAATGCATTCTTCTCCTCATTGGCTTTTTGAACCTCTTTTGCCAATTGAGTGAGCCTATTTTTCAAGGTGTTAATTTCCTCAGCATTTTTTTGGGTCTCCTTTGCCAAGATATTGACCTTTTTTTCATACTCTTCTTGCATCTTTGTCATTTCTTTTCCCAGTCTTTCCTCCACCTGTCTAACTTGCTTTTCAAAATCCTTTTTAAGCTCTTCCAAGGCCTGAGCCCACCCAACACCCCCCTGGGGTGTCTGGGGTGCTGAGGCCCCGCCCTCCACATCTTTCCCTGATGGGAAAAATACGTTTTCATCCTCCCCATCAGATCCGAAGGTTGGGATCATTTGCATTTGTTGGAAAAAACTCTCTAAAGTCTTATTTTTCTTCCCCTTTCTAGGCATTTTCCCAGCCAGTTACTTGACTTCTGAGATTCCTTTCCACCCCCGCCTGGATCCGCCCAGCTTGGGCTCTGAGATTTAAATGGGCTTTCCTCCTGCTGGCTGTCAATCAGTGAGCTTTAGTTCAGGTGTTGGGGTGGGGCCAGGGCTGTCTCTGAGACTCTGATCCCTCAGGGGGCTTTTATGCAGAGACTCTCAAGAATGGAGCGGGTGGGGGCGGGGTGGGGGGCCCGCCTCCCAATCTCAGCTCCCCTGGGGGACCCGAGCAGAAGTCTTCAGCAACAGAGCGGGGTGGGGGCAGGGCCGTTTCCCAGGCTCAGCTCCGTCAGGTTTTATACGGGAATCTTCCGTAATGAAGATCCCGCCTGCAGCTGGGGGATTCCTGAGTCCTGGGCCGCTGCCGCCTCAGCCCCAGCCCACGCCTCTGCCTCCGCCGCTTCCTGCCCCCGTCCCTGCCGCCGCCGCTTTCTCCCGAGGGGGCCCGAGTCACGGACGCCCTGCTTCCCCTCTCCTTCAGCCCTGCCTCTCTCACTGACCTGCTTCTGTGGGCGGAGGGATTTTCCCGGCTGCTTCAGCTTTCGTCTCTGAAGCCTGCTCCGATCTGCTTCTCTGAGGCCTCGGCCAGGGCAGCGCTGGGGGTCGGGTTTACTCTCCGGGGCGCGCCGGACCCTGGGGACGGGTCTTGAGGGCTCCCTGGGACGGGAATCTCCTCCACTCTGCCTCTGCACACCTTGCACTCACCCAGAATCTATGGGGGACTCTTTCTACACCAATTCCATGGGCTTTGGTTTCGGAGCTCGTAAACGTGCGTCCTTCTACTCCGCCATCTTGGCTCCGCCCCCCGGCTTTCTTTAATTCTTTAGAGTGTTTTCTAATTTTATTTTTATACTGCCTAAGGATACCTTAGTCAGTTAACGCCTCAGTCTATTTTGTATTTTGTCATTAATCCTCATGAACTTTCCCTATTATTCTCCTCTGTTTAAGATAATATTACATAGTAATGATCATCGTTTTGAGCATTTATTTTATATAACATGAAAGACAATGTGACATACTGCTAGAGAGCTAGCCTTGAAGCAAGTAAAGCCTCTTTTTAAATCTGGACTTTGACACGTAATTCTGGACAAAGGATTTAACCTCTCAATGCCGTAAGCAACTCTTCAAAACTAATATACAAAGAAGGTGCTAATTTGTCTTGGTAGAGGGAGTTTTCTCCCTTAGGTGTTCCCTATATCTATGAAATCATAGTTCCAGGTCTATCCCTATTCTATATCCTATCATTTAATGAAGCTATTAATAATTTTTACTTGTTTCCTTTCTGATTGTTTTTTTAAGTAAACTATTGTGTTGTTTATAAACCAGGATAATTTTATTTTGTCTTTGCTGATGTTTATACTTTTAATTTTGTTGTCATTTTTCACAGCTTCTTTTCCAGTCTCATGTCAAATTATAGTGGAGAAAAGGTACATTCTTGCTTTACCTCTGTATTTACTAGGAAAACTTCTGGTGCTCACTGCATTGCAAACAAGGTAGTCTTTTGTTTTAAATTTAAACTTTGAGTCATATTTTAAAAGGGCTCTTCTATAGCCAGTTTTGAAAGTTTCAAACATTAACAATATTACATTTTATTGAAAGCATTTCTGTGTTTTTAATATAATCAGGCATGTTACAATTTTATGATTACTTATGCTAAGTAATTTTTAAATGTTGAACTATGCTTGTATCCCTGGTAAAAATCCAATTTGATTATAGTGAATAATTTCTGAATTTATTGCTAGAGTGTCTTTGCTATGATTTTGTTTAACATTTTTGCATTGCTATTCATTAATGAAATGGATTTGTGGTTCACATTTTTGGTTTTGTCCTTCTATGATAGCTTCCTATGTTTTAATTCGGATTCAGTAAACATTTATTCGGTGCGCAAATCAGAATTTAGTGATAGCAGGAAATAGTCAATGGTCTTCAGTTCAGACAATACAGCGTTCTGAGAAACATGATATAAGGATCTTCCACTGGGAATCAGAATACTTGGGTTCAGTTCTTAGCTTTGTTACTTTTTTTGACTGTTTAACTGTAGACCAATCAGTGCTCCTTTCTTGGCTTAATCTTTCTCATCTGCAAAATAAGGGAGTCAAACTAAATGAACGTTATCAGTTGTTATAATGTGTCACTTTTTTCTTTTTCCATTTATTAGCTGCATGATATAACCCTACAAAAATAATTTCTCTTTCTTAGGGCCTCAGTTTTCTCATTTTTAAAATGAGGGGGGGTTATTTTGGTAGGTGTAGTCCCAGGTATTTTATACTATCTAGAGTTATTTTAAATGGGATATTTCTTATCATCTCTTCTTGGAGGGTTTTGTTCATGACATATAGGAATGCTGATGATTTAAGTGTGTTTACTTCATATCCTCCTACTTTGCTAAAATTAATTGTTTCAACTAAGTTTTTACTTGAGTCTTTGGGATTTTCCAAGTATACGATCATATTGTCTGCAAAAAGAGATAGTTTGATTACTTCATTCCATATCCTGATTCCTTCTATTTCTTTTTCTTCTCTTCTTGTTATTACTAGAATTTCAATAATATTGAATAATATTGGTGACAGTGAGCATCGTTGTTTCCTACCTGATGTTATTGGGAAAGCTGCTAGCTTATCATCATTACAGATAGGCTTGCTGATGGTTTTAGATAAATGCTTTTTATCAATTTAAGGGAAAATCCATTTATACCTCTACTTACAAGTGTTTAAAAAGAAATGAGTGTTATATTTTATCAAAAGCTTTTTCTTCTGTTGATGTAACCACATTATTTTTCTTATTGATATAATCAATTATGTTAATAGTTTTCTTTATGTTAAAGCATCCCTGCACTTCTGGTATAAATCAAATTAATTGGTCAAAATAATCTTTGTAATGTTA
Organism: Bettongia penicillata ogilbyi; assembly: GCA_023548195.1. Lineage (NCBI taxonomy): Eukaryota > Metazoa > Chordata > Mammalia > Diprotodontia > Potoroidae > Bettongia > Bettongia penicillata. The sequence goes on along the minus strand of JAJHZJ010000198.1, from coordinate 17,979,427 downwards.
CAATGTTTTAGCCAGTATTTAATTAGCATTTTTGCATCCATATTCATTAAGGAAATTGGTCTATAATTTTCTTTTTCTGTTTTTACTCTTCCAAGTTTAGGTGTCAGTGTCATGTTTGTTTCATAAATGGAGTTTGGTAAGATCACTTCCTTGCCTCTTATTCTAAATAATTTATTTAATATTGGAATTAGTTGATCTTTAAATGTTGATTGAATTCACTTGCAAATTCATCTGGTCCCAGTTCTTTTTTCTTAGGATGCTCATTTATGGCCTGTTTCTTTTTCTAAAATAGGTCTACTTAGATATTCTATTTTCTCTTCTCCTAATCTAGGCAATTTATATTTTTGTAAATATTCTTCCATTTCACTTAAATTGTTACATTTATTGGCATGTAATTGGGTAATATAATTTCTTATAATTGCTTTAATTTAGTATTTGTTAGTGGTATATTCACAGTTTTCATTTTTAATACCAGTGATTTGTTTTTCTTCTCTTTTTTAAATATCAAATTAGCCAATGAGTTATCTATTTTATTGGTCTTTTCATAAAACTATTTTCTACTATTATTTATTCAATTGCTTTTTTATACTCAATTTTATTAATCTCACTTTTAATTTTTAGGATTTCCAATTTAATGTTTAATTGGGGATTTTTAGTTCTTTCTATTTTTAAATTGCATACCCAATTTATTAGTCTGCTCTTTCTCTGTTTTATTGATGTGAGCATTTAGATATAAATTTTCCTCTGTTTATTGCTTTTGCTGTATGTTGTTATCTCATTATATCATTCTCTTTAATGAAATTATTGATTGTTTCTATGATTTGTTTTCACTCATTCTTTAAGATTAGGGTGTTAAATCTCCCATTAGATTTTAATCTATGTTTCCACGGTCTCTCATTAAATGTAATTTTATTGAATTGAGATCTGAAAACTACATTTTAATATTTCTGCTTTCAACCATAAAACTTTTATGTCCTAATATATGGTCTGTCTTTGTAAAGGTACAATGAGCTGCTGAGAAAAAGGTGTATTCTTTTTTTATTCCCATTCAGTTCTCCCCAGATATCCATCATATCTAGCTGATCTAAAATTCTATTCCTTGACTTCTTATTTTTTGTTAGACTTATTTAATTATCTATTTAGTTCTGTTAGATTTATTTTAGTTTAGGAAAATTAAAGCCCCCTACTATTATTGTACTACTATTTATCTCCACCTGTAAGTCATTTAAATTCTCTTTTAAAAATTTTGATGCTAAAGTATTTGGTGCATATAGGTTGTCTTGATATTGCTTTGTTGTCTATGGTAACTTTTATCAAAATACAGTTACTCTTTTTTACTACTTATCACTTTTAATTAAATCTATTTCAGCTTTAATTTTGTCTGAGATCATGATACATTTTTTTTTTGTGTCTGATGAAGCATAGTAAATTCTACTCCTGCATTCCATTTTAACTCTCTGTGTATGTCGCTATGAAGGAAGACTCTATCTGCATCAGAGAAAGAACTGATAAATAGAAGAATGTATAGAATCATGCTACATATGTGTATATGTGTATGTGTGTCTAATTGTAGCCATCTGTATGATGGGGGTGGAGGGGAGAGAAAAGAAAGGAAAAAAAGAAAGTTACATGATAACTTTATTATATAGATAAAAGGAATAGCAAATTATACATAATAGATTTGCAATTGCATATGCAAACTTTTTTGTCCTATCATGTTATAGAATGATTTTTTATTTAATAAATTAAAAATAAAATAAGTAAAATTTTAAAAAGTAAAATTAGAGGGTTATATTAAATGGTGTGTCTAGTCCTTTCCAGTTCTATGTCCTATGATGCTATTAAAACCATGTTCATTTCTGTCTTTATCAATCAACAAGCATTTCAAAAATGTCTCCCATGTTCCTGACACTGTACTAGGTACTGTCATATAGACAAAATGGAAATAGTCTCTGTATGTCCATTCCCCTCTACTTTCCTCTTCTCTGTCTTCCTAAATGATAAACATATTTCTAGGCCTCCTCCTCAAGTTCTACCTGTTCCTTGACGATTAGAGCCCATACACTTCAACATTCATTTTTGGTTACTGTTTGGTGTGTGTGTGTGTGTGTGTGTGTGTGTGTGTATACATGTGCATGTTATATCTACCAAGAAATATCACAGGTCTACTCTGAATAAGGGTCTCTGTCTTATGATTCTTGTGTACTCCAGAGTGCCTGACTTAGGATATAATAGTTATTCAAAAACTCATACTGGTTGATCAGATTGTAAGCTATTAACCTAGCCATGTAAATGGTCATGCACGTATAGAAAAAGAGCAGAAAATGGGGTGCAAATAATTAAAAATTTTAATAAAATATGAAAATACAGGTCCATTCACTGTCACTGTTTTCTCTTTGTGTTTCTTTTAATCCCTGCTGTCAGATAAAATAGCTACTTCCCATACTGTCTAAGTGTGGGAAATGCCAAAAAAGCACAGCTACTGGCTGTTAGATTTTTTTAAAAGAATTCATCTTCATGTGTATACTGATAGGGACAAACTATATTACCCATAAATTGTGAATCGCAGCTAGAGAAAAAGAGAAATTTTATGTGTGCACAAAGTCAGACTCCCATTAGTAGCAGGATTCACTCTCCACACATCTATTGGGCAGTTTCATGCCCCCCAAAAAAAAGAAAAAAAAAAGAAAAAAAAAGAAAGAAAATAGAAGCCAAAATTAGTTATATTTTTCTCATCTGTGCATTTATATATAGCCTTGGAAAAGACTGCTGCAGACTCTTCATGTGCAATCCTATTTTGTAAAAATTAAGTGCCTGTCTGTCAGAAGGAATCACTGTTTATCGGTTATTTGAAAAGTGTCTCTTATCTGACGTGATCAGCTCACTGCATTTGCAATATGGAAACATCAGGTCTACCATTAATGTAGCTAGTCACCTCCATCTCTATGAGATTCCCAGAGTGCCCCCACTCTAAATTTAGAAGTGCTTGCCTCTTTTCCCTTCAATTTCTTTTTTAAAATGATGTAGTTAGATGGCAGAGATTGATTTTATTATCAAGCCTGAGCTGTAAGATGGCACTCACTTTATGAGCAGATAGCTTATCAATCTTGCATTTTCTAATGTTCAAAAGTACAGCAAGAAGCAGTTCTTCTTCTGGCATTGTATGTGCCTGTAGGTTTGACTTTTTTCCCTTGTTCAAGGTGGTTAACCTCCATGTCATGCTCTGAGTAGAAATTATTCATAGCAAAAAACTTTTTCATATGATCTTGCTGATGTATTGAACTCTTCATTTTTAAGCATCATACCAAGAATAAAATTACAGTTGAATTTTAAGTATCTGGGGAACATAGAAAATGTTTTTTCAACATGGAAAACTGAAATCATGCATAGGAGAGTGGAATCTGACCACCTCTTGACTACGGATCTAGAGCCAGCTGCTATATGGTGTTGGGCTGTTAGGTTTTTTAATCTTTCTTTGAATTGGGATGTTTCTGGGGAAATGGTGGAACAAATCTGGGCATAGCAAGGTCAGAGTTGAATTAGTGGGACAGAGATATATAATTTACTTACGTTCAACAGAGGGGACAAGGGAGAATGGGGTTTTATAATACAGATCTAAAATAGGAAGTAGGATTTTGAACTGAAAGGATCCTCAGAAAAATTCTAATCCAAACTCTTCATTTAAAAGTAAGGAAACTGAAACTCCTAGATAGGAAGTGATTTGTTCAGTGCCCACTAGTATTGGTTTTTCCTTTTACTCTTCATAGTTCTATGTTCTCAGAATAGTCAAGGGCCTTAGGCACATCACATAAGTATTATCAATCAATCAATAAGCAATTATTAAGTTCCTACTGTGTGCTAACTGTGCCAAACACTTGGGATACAAAAAGTCCTCAAGGAGTCTACAGTCCAATGGGAGAGAAAACATACAAACTAATTATATAAAGCAAGCTACATACAGGGTAAATGGGAAGCAATAAAGAGAAGACACTGGAATTAAGAAAGATTGGAGCTGATTTCCTGTGGAAGGTAGAATTTCAGTTGGAACTTAAAGGAATCCAGGGAGGTCAGTAGTCAGAGAAGAGGAGGGAGATTATTCTAGGCAAGGAGGTCAGTCAAGGTTAAAGAATTAGGAATATTTATCCTAGGGGATAAAAAAAAAAGAATTCTAGATGTCTCTAAGTATCAGGCCTGCTAAATGGAACCAGGATTAGATTTATTCCACTTGGACCCAGACTGAAGATAGAATCAGTGGGTGGAAATTGCACATAGGTGACTTTGTGCCTGTGTGATCTTGACTCCTGTCTGTAAGGCCGATTTGTAAAATAGGGACTGAATTCATTGTAATGCTGCACTTAGGAGGGTAGTTATGAAATGGCTCATGTGTATGCCTCTCCTTAGAAAATACAATTCTCTAACAGTGGGTTGGGGGAGGGGGTTTAGCTCCCAGTCCTGTTCTAGGAAAGCTCTCTCTCTCTTTCTCCCTCTCTCTCTCTCTCTCTCTCTCTCTCTCTCTCTCTCTCTCTCTCTCTCTCTCTCTCTCTCTCTCTCTCTCTCCTATGTGGCTCCCATTGTGCCCTCATATAGAAAACAAAGGGAGACCAAGCAACATAAAGATGCGTATTTATGAGGAATAACATCATACTGGGCAGAAGTAAGGCCTGCAAATGCCTCTTGGCTAGCTTCCTTTCTTAGTGCTCCTGCTCCTGGGGCAAGGCCCATCCTATAAACACATACAGTCACGATGCTTCTCAGCTTGTCCATTTAGATACGGATCATCTCTGTCTTAAACAAGGGAATTTGTAGATGTAGCAGACACCACTATTGCTGCCTTAGTCATGCCATCCAGGGCTGATCTCATGTTAGTTTTCCTTCTTTCCAAACTAGGAAGAACTACAAATCCCAGGGATGGTTGCAGTCAGCCAAACCCTTGCTAGGGGCTTTTGGATTAGTAACTTTGTGTTTGAGGGAAAATAAAAAACCACCACTAACTTTCTAACAGTTAGAGCTACCCCAAAATAGAATGTGTTGGAAGTAATGAGTTTCTCTTTGTGGGAAATTGTCAATCAAGGTCTAAATGATCAGTTTTCAAGTATATGGTAGAAGAGTCTTGGTTGGACGAGATAACCTCTTATGTCCTTTTCAGCTCTGAGATTCTCTGATTCAGTAGCAAATAGGAGAACTGAAATTTGAGCACAGGTCGTCTGACTCCAAATTCATTCTTGTCTCTGTTATAGCAGGTAGTTTAGCCTGGTATCTTGTGTCATGTAAGTGCTATCATACTGGGTCACATAAGTAGTATTTAATACTTAAAAGATAAGGGAACCAAATATTTTGTAATATTTGCATAACTGGTCTAGTACTGGCCTGTTTTGAAGTATGATCAGTTATATGTGATTCTCATAGCTCTGGGTATGTGCATATGTGTGTGTGTATGCTTTCAAATATTCCCCTAGACAACATATTCTCCTCTTAGAAAGGGAAAAAAAAAGTTACATACCCCATGCCATATTTTGAGAGAGTCAAGCCATGTCTGTTTCTGAATTCAACAGAAAAAGATATCTGATCTGAGATGTTGTCCAATTTAAACCTCAGCAGTAAGACTAGCAGGGCAGGGAAAGATTTGTTTCAGCTTGGAGCAAATGATACACATGATGTTATCCATAATACATCCATTTGTGTGATCTTCATTGTTTTACTGCCCGGGCATACTTGTATCCTGGGCATTCTCTGGTAGTTTCTAGGAGCTGTGAAGGAGAAAATGATGCCCCTTGTAACTAACTCCCATGACTTTGTGTTAAACCACCCTTCCTTTCCCAGGTCTCCAAGCAACAGTATCTTAAAGATGAAATATTCATTTTCTGAAACCTAATTTAATTTCAGAGATGTCTGGGCTGCAGAGCTTATCAGTTCAGGGAATCCAGAAATTCTATGAATTAACAATTCCCTCACAGAGATGGAAGGTTTTTAATTTTTCCTGCACCTTGTTAAAATGTATACACTCAGTTTTAACCTTGGTGTGTCTGACAATGATTTACTTATTTGTGATCTAAGGGTAATGAGAAACACTAGAGGCAATCATCTTGCTGTCAATAAATGAAATACATTGTTATTTTTCTAAAACAGGGATTAGTGATTCTTCCAAACATGGTTCCAACCTGGAGTAAGAAAGACTCTTCAAGCTTTATTTATAGCACAAATTCTTAAGCATGGTTTTAAGGAATGCATCTTTCATAAACTCTAGAGCTGATGAGTCATTACTGACATGTAATATCCAATTAAAGCAGTGACAAATGTAATTGGGTGTCATGCATCATGGGGGTGATGAATCGTACCAGAATTTAAAAGGCATGTTTTGGTAAATTGCTGAAAGGTTGCAATTAAGGCCTATTTTGTATGGGGTGTCTTTGTTTTAAACACAGGGCAATGGAGTTCTAAATAGGTCGATCAGTTAATAAAAGGCATTTGTTTCTGAGAAGAGTTTAATCAGACTAGCTAATACCCTTTATGCTTTTCTACCATTCTCACAATTTCCTACTTTGGCCTTCTTGTAGCATTTTGTTTTACTTCTCTATAAAGCACTTAAAATGTAATAATGAATATTGTAGTACGTTGGTTATCTTATGGGGTTAAAAGAACCCAAGAAGTAATTTGTTCACTAGTACTGTTATTTTATAAAAATCTTTGTCAATGATAAATGTTGTAGGGTTCTAACCCGCAAGCACACATACGTGCTCCCTGCTCCACCCCACAGAGCAGTTTTTGTTTTTCTACCCTCTTACTGCAATTGATACAAATGCAGAAAATTAGGGGAAGAGGAAGAGGGTAAAGAACAGGGAGAGGGGCAATCAGGTAATAGTCAGCTTTAAGGAGTGTGACCCTTGGTTTTAGAGAAAAGAGCCAACTGTGGATTTAAGAGAGAATTAGCCTTGAAAAGTAAGAGTTGAGCTGTGACCCAAAAATTGAGATCAGGCCTAACGAGCCCAGATAGGTGACCCATCCCGCAGAGGGAGACATAATACCCAATGGGTAACAATGTGAGGATACCATGAGAAGTATATTGGGTCCTTGGACTGCATGAGGGACTCAGGTTTCCATGACCACATATTCCTTTCTTATGTTCCTTACTATCAGTGTTCTCTAAGTCTGTAATTACTTTTCCCACTGATACTGTGGGTACTTGTGTGACAGTGTGCCCCAGATATATGGGGGAAATATCTTGTAGCTACTGTTCCTGCTGTATAATGATAATAATATAGTAATAATAAATTATAACATAATAAATGCCTTTATATACTTTTTCAAAACCAACTAAACAAAAATGTTCTTAAATTGCTATAAGTATATTATAATATAAGTAGAGTGTAAACTCCTTAAGGGGTTATGATTTTTCTTTGTCTTTGTATTCCCAGAACCTACTTTTTTTAAAGTGAATTATAAAAAATAGACTGCCCATCTCATGTTATGACATTTCTCTTTTGTCTTGCTCAGTATCTTTTAAATTTTTGTTTTTTAATATTGCTATTTAAAATTTTGACTTCCCAATTCTCTCTCCCAGCCTCTTTGAGAAGGCAAGCAAAATAATATCTATTATACATGTGAAATCATGCAAAACATGTTTTCATATTGGCCATGTTGCCAAAAAAAGCAAGAAAAATAAAGTGAAAATGTGCTTCAATCTGTGTTCAGAGTTCATTAACTCTCTTCGGAGGTGGATAGCACTTTTTATCATGAGTCCTTCAGAATTGTCTTGGATCATTTTATTGATCAGAATAGCGAAGTCATTAACAGTTGTTCTTGTTACAGTGTTGCTATTATTACTCTATACAATGGTTTCCTGGTTCTGCTCGTTTCACTTTGTCTCAGTTCAGATCTGTCTTCCCAGATGTTTTCTGAAACCATCCCACTCAAAATTGAAATTTATTTCCATAGGCTTTATAGAGTTAGGTTCTGAAATGACAACTTCTAAAGTCCCCATAGATACTATTCTTTATTAAGAACCATTCCTGTTAAGCTTTAATAGCAATGATCATGATTATTTGGCATGTATTTGTCTCCTTTCCATCTCAGCAATTTCACTGACTCCCTAAAACTTATCTTACAAACTAGATAGAGGAAGAGTAGATTATTTTGTCTGTTTTGGGTAAGTTTTTTTTAACTTATGTCTGCCTGGGATCTTATTTCTTTTGGAGATAGTTGCAAATGAAGTTGGTGATTTTAGGATGATTTAGAGCATGGTTGTGCTGATGAATGCATAATCATAGTATCTCAGAATATGTACTCATTATATACTTTTAAGTTTTGTCTGCATTAACATTTTCCCTATATTTTCTTAAGTCTATTGTTCAGTTATTTTTCAGTGGTGTCCAGCTCTTCCTGATCTAATTTAGGATATTCTTGGAAGAGATATTGGAATGTTTTCCCATTTCCTTCTTCAGTTCATTTTACAGGTGGGGAAACTGAGGGAATCTGGGTTAAGTGGCCTGCCTAGATTTGAATTCAGGAAGATGAGGCTTTGTACCCAAGCTTGGTACTCTACCCATCTATTTGTCTTCTTATCTAGAAATCAACAGAACAATAAATTAAGTCTTAGTTTGCTTCTGAGGTGTAAATGCTCACACTAAAAATTTAACAATCAGCTCTTCCAAGATAAGCTAGCATCAGCACACTACTGAGGGAAGAATCAAAACGATAATGACAAAAGAAAAAAATGACAGTTATTGGGATTGGCTTAGTATTAATACCTATAGTCTATCTATAGGCAAAGAGCTGAATGACATAAACCCTAAAAAACCAACAACCCTGTGTACTCAGTCAGCTGGCCTGGCCAGCTTATCTCTCTAAGCTCCAGAAAAGCAAGGAAATTCTGATCTTAACTTTTTATTTCCTCCTTCCCCAAGATTTGGCATGATATTTTGTACACAGTAGGTATTTATTGAATGTTTGATGAATGAATGAAAAAACATCATCCATCTTCATTCTTCAAGCTTTGTCTGACTTTAGGCAAATCATTTAAGCTCTCTGGGTGTCAGTCTCCTCATCTCTAAAAAGAATGGGGTTAGACTAGCTAACTTGCAGCTCTAAATCAGTAAGATAGAAAACTGGTAAGGCATGGTGGCATCATGGATAGAAAGATGACTTTGGCATCAGAAAGAACTAGGTTCCAGTCCGTATTGACTATATATAACATAACAACAGCTAGAACTATGGTTCTGGGCTGCTTCATTGGTATCTGAAAAGTGTGGATAATTTTTCATTAATATTATCCTCCAAAAGCTGTGAAGCACAATGGGCAGCTTCACGTATGACTGTGTGCACAGAGTTGAGCCATAAATTGGGAAAGGGAAGGTGGACAGCCCTCCACATTGGCTGTGTGTCAACACTTTGCAAAACATTCCTACTGAGGCCTGTACAGCACTGGCTTATGCCTGTCTGGCTTAAAACCAGATCACGCCTGCTGCTATTATGGAGATTAAGATCAACTGTGATGATTACATTCTAAATTTATTAGGTAAGAAGCAAGCTATTTAGCTTCACATGATGATTGCTGTGTCCAAAGAAACTGACTTTTGTTGAATTTAGTAAATGGCTAAGCCGTTCTCCATCTTCCCAAGAGGTTTTTTTTTTCATTCTTTTCCTGCTATTGTTGGTTAGAATCGCTAAAACATAAACAGGATCAGAAATTTGACTGTGTTCAGGTTAGGTATCACTAATGGCCTGTATTTGAGTATCCTTCCAGCTCTGATTATATGCCCATCACCATGTTCAGTGCTCTGTGTGTTACTCCTGTCCTCAACAAGCTTACCATCTCACACACATCAGATGGAGAATTATACAAGATCTAAATTGTGCGATACACATTATAAATTTGACTGGTCTTCAGAGATTGGAGAAATCCATGTGACCTGGAGTAGTCAGAGAAGGCTGACTTTTAGGGGCAGAAATTGGGATTGAGCCTTGGAAAAGGAACAGAACATGTCTGGTAGAGAGAAAAGGAAGAGAATTTCAGGTATGGGAGATGATTTGTACAGAAGTAAGGAGATGAGAATAGGTGTGACAAGCGAGTGAGACTGAGAGATCAGTCTGACCATAGTGGGAGTCTCTTGATCAAAGTTGTTGGATAGGAAGAAAAAGAACAGTTACTGGGAAGCCTTGAAAGCTAGGGAGAGAACAATGACTTGTTCCTAGCTCGGATGTGTCAGTATTTCAAACACTAATTTTTAATTAATAACCAAAGAACTGACCCCTTCTTTTCAGAACCTCCCCTTCGAAAAGTTCGTGGAGATTATAAAGCACCTTGGGCCTCGAATGCCATGAGACAGAGTCATCTCTTTGAGTCTTTTCTCAGGTTCATTTTTTCTAGTCCTATCTAATAGACTTGGGGGAGGAATCATTAACACAAAACTGTAGATTAATGCCATTAATACAAAATGACACTTTGTGTCCTTGGTTGTAAGTACATTTGAAATCTGTATGACAACAATTCATTCTTTGGTTGATGCCAAAATAACCTTAAAGAGAAACACTATTAATGGAAGTTTATAGCATTAATACATTTCATTGTTAGATTATATAAGAAAAACAATTTGTGGAAACCAAAGAGATTTTATTGAGATTTTTTGTTTTCATCTCCAGTTGCTAGTTTATTCCTCCCTTCTCCCCGACTCCATGCCAGTCATCCCTTATAATAAAGAATAAAAAAAGGGGAAAAAACCCAGCAGATCAGCAAAAACAAATGCATCAAACCCTCTGACAACCTATGCAGTATTCCACATCCATAATACTCTAGCTTGGTAAAGAAGGGAAGGAGGTACATTCTCATCTCTTTTTTTGAGTCAAGTTTAGTCATTCTGATCGCTGTTTCCATTTCCATTTCCATTTTTATAGTCAGTATTTTCCTGGTTCTACTTTCTTAACTCTCCATCAGTTCATATAAGTTTTCCCCTGCTCCTCTTTGCTTCCATCCATGTACTACAATTTGTTTAGCAATTTCTCCATTAAATGGGCATCTAACTTTGGAAACTTTTTTAAAGAACAAAATAAAGTAAGCATTAGACATAGGCCCACAAATAAACCTAATTTAACCCTATTGGCTTTTTTATGGATCTAGACTTTGTGTTTTTCAGTCTTTCCTTAGCTAGCTTCCTGATTCCAGAAAGGCAGAAACCACAGATCTAGAGGAAGAAGGGACTTTAGAAGCCATCTAGTCCAACTTTGCTTAATAGATGAAGAAATTTAGGTCGAGGGAAATTATTAATATGTAGTATCAGAGATCATATTTGGACCCAGGTCTTTTGAATCCTGAGTATATGCTATTTCCACCATACTACATGTGGGGCATGTAGGTGGTGCAGTGGATAGATTGCCAGCTTTACCAAAAGTTAGGAAGACTTGTGTTCAAATCTGGTATCAGACACTTATTAACTGTGTGACCCTGGGCAAGTTACTTAGCCTTGTTTGCCTCAGTTTCCTCACCTATAAGATGACCTAGAGAAGGAAATGGCAAACCATTGCGGTATCTCTGCCAAGAAAACCCCAAATGGGGTCACAAAGACTTGGACACCACTGAACAACAATACATACTTTATACTCTTCTTTCCTCCCCATACCCTTTCAAAAAAGATACTATGTCAATGAGCAGTAGTGTGAAGTTAAAACATTAGAAATACCATAGAGCATGTCTCTTCCTTTAGTATTTAATTCAGTGACTGAATTTTTTTTAATAGACAGTAGCATAAGCACTTTCATTGTTCATTCAACCTGTTATTAAGCTGTGTGTTCTTAAATGCCAGGTTAGAAGAAATAAAGAACTTTACTCATCTCAGGCTGCACGGTCACACCAAAGAGATACAAATGAGCACACGAAGACGTCAGTGACGTTTTGAGAGGCTCATCCAGCATTCAGGTTGCAGGTCCCTGGCAGCTTAAAGGCAGTTTTTAACATCCCAGCCTTGCAAACAGCTACTCGCCAGCTCACTAAGGATAATTGCCATTTACATCAGGCAGGTCACAAAACCTGCAGTGTTTGTCAAAGATGGTAACAATAATAGCTTATGCCTCCATCTGCAGGGAGTTCCTAGTGAGAACTTCTACCCAGGGAGATCTGTTCCTTTGAGTTGTAAAGCATTACTGTTAAGTGACTCGGCCAGTATGCCAGAGTGAGTGAGTGTTAGGTAAGAACTCGAACCCAAGTCTTGCTGATTCCAAGGCCGGTTCTTTAACCATCATGCTCAACTAGCTCTCCGCTACAGTATAGGTATTACAGTCTTTTTTATGTCTGCCTCAAGGAGACTTAAGTGACTTACCCAGCCAGGGTCATCCAAGTAGCAAGCATCAGAGGCTACATTCAGACCAGGGTAGTTCTGAAGCCTCTCTCAGGCTCCAGAGAGTAGATTATTAAATTCTCAGTTAGGGTATTTATGCTGCAGAAATTCACAAAGGCTACACATTAGGGCTTGATTTATTGCTGTGCTGCCTATCCGGGGGTGGAGAACTTGCAGCCTCAAGGCTTTCTAGGTCCTCAGGTTTGACCTTTTGACTGAGTCCAAATTTTATAGAACAAATTCTTTTAAGGGGATTTTTTTCTGTGAAATTTGGATTCAATCAAAGGGTTGCACTTGAGGACCTAGAAGGCCTAGGTGGCCTTGAGGCCATAGGTTTCCCACCCATGAGTAGAAAGGATTAATGATGCAGATTAAACTTCAAGGTATACGCTATAGACCTTTTTTTAATTTTTGGAGAAAGGTGATTGTTAAACATTTGCAGCACATCTCTGATTCAGACCCACATCTACAATCCCCAAATTATTTTTTCCCATTTCACCCCATTGTCATTTTGGGAGACAATCGAATGACATCTCTTTGTAAAGCTGCATGCACTGACCCTGCTGAATCCATTGCCTGTTGGTTAGATTTCTTTCTGGTTTTTAGGAATCTCTTGAAGCAGCGACTGTACAATGAAATTAAGGACAGATAATGAGAAGCCTTGAAGGCCAAGCAGAAAGTGTTGAGGATATAGCTCATTCCTCCAAACAATACAGGAGGCCTCCCGAGTTCCTTATCAAAGCACAGAACCCGTGCAAGAAGATCTGAAAAAGAATTTTTAGAAGGAAATATTTAACAGCATTTTTCTATTCAGTTTAATAATGAAAAGCAACATTTGATTCCCTGGGCATGGGCTTTTTTCCTTGCCTTTTTCTTATTTTTTTTCCCCTCCTGCTCAAGATCTGAAATTGAACCTAATGACCAGCATTGCATTACAAAGTGGGGCCTTTTCTGCTCAGGGAATGATGGGAAGAAGCCTTAATGAGCTACTCTCATAGTTTTCCCTCCCTTGCTGAACTTTCACTTGAGTTTGCTGAATTTGTCCCTCCTCATCCCCACCCCCACTTGCCCTGAAACAACAGGATGGAGCAAACTGGGTGCAGTTTCTTCTCGTCTTTTATTTCTTTCTCCCCTCCCCCTTCCTAGTCAGATAGAAAATAAAAACATTTTAATTTGTCTTCTCTGTCATGTGGTTCGTTCCTAGCCTGAGATTTCAATGAAACGTTCTTTGTTCGAGATTTAGGAAAACAATCACTGCACAGCAAACATTGATATGACTTTTAATGGCAATTTAGCTGATTAATATCCTTTCGTGCTGCAAGACAGCAGGAGACACAGTGTTTTAATGAAAGCCAACAACAAAGAGTGTACCAGGTGTGTTACTAAGAAACAATCTCTTGTGTGATTTAATTAGTCAAAGCCTCGCATGGAGCAATTACAAGCAACCTTGCACGAGCGGCAGCAGCACACAGCCCTGTGCTTTAAATTGGTTTTAAAGAAAACCATCATGATTTAATAACTGTGCTTCTCTAGTGAAAGAAGAAACCTCCCTTTAATGGGGAACAAGAGGAGGAAAGAAAGTGAAGAACTCCACGCTAATCATGAATTTTAGATCTCTCCTTCCCTCCCCTCCCACTTCTAATTGGGCACACAAAACTTTGAACAGTTCTTGAGAAGAGTTCACAAGTGGTTGCTTATTTCGGGTTGATTTCTCCCCTTCTGTTCAACCCAGGGAGGAAAGAATTTGTGTTGGAGAGCAAAGTTCCCTATTTCCTCCTGGTGGCAAACTGGGATAATCCTCCTGGCTGGGCCCGCTCCTTGTGTGCTGGGCATCCTGTAATTTTAAGAGCTGCCTTTATTATATTGTCACCCAAAGAGGAAATGGAAGTTGTGATGGTTTGATGGGGCTATTTTTTTTTTTAATCCTCATGCCTCGGTTTAATGATGTGTCAACCAGCCATGGAAAGACTGACTGGCATAATGCTTATTACTTAAGATAAAGAGAGATTGCTCCTGTGATGTGGGTGCTTTACAATAGATAGGGTCTTATCAAGGAAAGTATGCCTAACCCAGGTAGGATTTGTGAGTGACTTCAGCACAGTTCTCTCCTACTTGAGTTAAGGAGACAAGCATACAGTACAGGAAGGGGGAGTATGCCCTTTAGGGACTCATGGCTTCTATTTTCCCCTTCTCCCCCAGTCTCTATTTCTATTGGAGATTTGGATGACTGCTGCTAGAGGAAGGTGTTGGATCAGGGGGGACCAGTAAGAATGAACTAGATCACCTAAGGATTTAAAGGTCATGTCCAGGGTAAACTGTTAGAGTTTTAGGGTATGTGTCACCAGGAAATGTAGAGCTCTGGGGTTTGAATCCTGCCTTCTGCTGGTATGGAATAAACAAAATGGCTTAGGTCAGAGAGTAGGAAGGCAGATGAAACTTTCTGAAGGCCAGGTTATATTTCCACTCCTGGAGGATCTGGGGCTGGGTTGCTTTGTATTTAAATCCTCTGTCACCTCAGGCCTAAGCCTGAGGCTTTTCCAGTGTTGAGGGGAGTGGGAAGAGGAAAAAGGTGGTGAGGTGCTTGGTAAATGGTTATTAAAAAGGAAAGGAAACGAATTTATCTGACTTTTGTTTTACATATTGGTTATGGATGAAAAGGAGTCTAGTTGTGAAAGTTCTCCTGGGTTCCAGAGAGGTCCTGGAGGGCAGAAGGAAAACCTTTCTCTATCAGGTTGTTTGTCCATACAGCCAAATGGACCATTCCTCCATAATCTGCTGTCCCAGAGATCCGCTGGGAGCTAGGCTGCCTTCTAGGAAATTATTTTCTTGTGCTGAAAGAGGAAACTAGTCCTTAAGTCCAACCCCCTAACTGGAAGTAGGATTGCCCTTAAAGTTTAAGTTTAAAAGCAGTTTAAAGCTTTCTTTAGTTTCAAAGCTCTCCTAAGAAGGTAATTTCAAAAACTTTCTTGGAACAAACAGAAGGATGAAAACCCCAAGTTTTTAAATAGGAGAAAGGGCATCAACAGCCTCAACAAGAGGAAGAGCTGACTTCTGTTTCCACTTGTATCATGAATTTGTTTTGTACCCCCATGCAAGTCACTTAAACCTCTCACTACCCAGGCCAGAGGTGTCAGACAAGGCCTATGGTGCTTCTGAGTGTGACCTGCACCAGATTAAAAAATGTAACTGGGAAATTTTTAACAAAATAAATAAAAATGCAATAAATCATGATAATATTACTTTTAAAAACTAAGTCCATATATGACACACAGATACTTTCTTCTATGTGAGTTTGACCCCACTGCCCTGGGCATCTAAGACTTTTAAGTTTCAAAGTAAGTGTTGATTTGCATTGCTAGAGTGAGTTCCTCACCTAGAGAGTCCTACAATGAGTAAATCATAGGTCTGTTTTTTTCTTTTTAAAGTGAAATATGAATCCATTACATGAAAATAGTTTCAGTGAAACTTAAAACAAATAATCCCTGAGGACTAACTTGAGGAAAGGGCAACTTTGAGCCCTCCCCCTTTTATCCCTCAGTTTTGCCTGAGGGTCCTAGAATTCATCTTTTCAGGCCAGCTTCTCTGCCTTCTCTCTTTAGACAAAGGGGATGCAAGATTAGAGGAAGAGCAGGTGTCTGTTGGCATCCTTCTTGGCGCCACGCTTTCTGGAAATTGGTCCCAGGTGCACCAGTCAGGACTCCAATTCCAAATGGGCCTTGGCTTCCTGTAAAGCAGGGTTTGGGAAGGAATAACCTCCTTTTTCCTCTTTCTCCTGTGGTGGCATGGCCAGACAAACTGGCCAATAATGGCAAGGAAAGGAAAAAAACATTAGAATTTATATAGACTTGTTCTTTATGAATCTGCAAGCTAATTAATATTGGGTCTCTCCATGAGGCAGATTACAATCCATTAAGGCTTGCCCACCTTGTGGGACTACTGTCAAAGTCCTGCAAATCTGATATAACAGGCCAAGTCAATAGGCTGGGGACATCTCTGCATATTTTTTCTATTGTATGGATGACAACAGAGCATGTGGGCTGTACTTGGGTTATCCCACACTTTGGCTGCCTGTCTTTTATTGGTCAAGCACTTTTCTACGGACATTTCTTTATACTTACAGCTGATTGGCATTTGATCTGGTAGAGTGACATGCCTTAAAGTCTTTCCTGCAAGATGTTTCCTATGCATTTGTCAAAATCATCCAAGATTCCTTGAAAGAGGTAGCTACAGACATAATTTCTGTTGATGAACTTCTAATTTTTAACATCAAATGAAGGATAAGACATGGAAATGTAGACAAGCCAGAGCAAATTGCCATGATCATGGAGATTGTGGTACAGAGTTAAATGGAAGATGGATTCCCTATAAATGGGGAGGTCATCCAAGTGCTTCCTCTTGAGGACAATTTATTCTGATTGAATCAAGGCCAGGACCATGGGGGAACCTTCTAAATAAGAGCCACAGTTAACCAAAAGAATTTGGCCTTACTACCACAAAAGGAAAACTAAGCAGATGAATAATAACGATTGAACAGACTATGATACACAATTGGAACGACAGCCTATCAGTGCATGCATCTTGGACAGACATTGCACATAAACAATAAGGTGAACCTAGAATTGAGGAATGACTGCTTTATTGCCTTTCAGAAAATGTGCATTAAAAATGACCTGAAGATTTCCCCTGAAACACTAATATTTTAACACTAATATCCCCCAATTAATACTACATAGCTCCAAGTCATGGAATACCATTCTCTGAAGAGTGTGGTTTACAATCCCCCAAAGGTCAATGGAGGAAGTTTGGTGGCCTTAAGAAGGCATAACACTTTACAAATGAAGAATTGTGCATAACAATTTGTGTAAAGTGTTGGGAACAGAGTTCCTAGAAATAGGTTAGCATGTTAATAGTATAATTATTTTTTTCTTATCTTGAAAATGGGCATCCCTTTGGATGTAGCTAGACTGCCTATGTCCTACTTTTGAACAAGGGCAAATGCCAATCACCCTAGATATCTCCACCCTGTTCTCCCGGGTGAGGGTTACCAATGACCCTAGGCAAAATTTTTCAAGTTATGCAGTATAGAGGTTTGTATTCAATGTTCTTTGTCTAATTCCCCTAAGGGCTCTGAACAAACTAACTAGAGTTAAGATACTAATGACTATTAATGGATTACATATTTATGAGTGAATGGTGGCATTTTCTAGATGTGACTCTAAAGAGAGGAATTTCAGACTCTTTAACCAGTAAGGAGGGCCAGGGAGAGGGATGAGGGGAGAGGTGGTAAGGAGAGGGAGTATAATAGTTTAGAGCAGAGAAGCTTTTTGTTACTTATTCTTGAGAGGTATAAGACAAGTCTGGCATATGGGAAAGAGTGATGGTTTTTATTAGATACTGGAAAAAAATAAGACACTGAAGATCTTTCAACAGTGATCAAAAAGAGATTTGCTTAGCTATAACTAGTAGAATGATATTAACAAGTTTATGCATTGAGGACACCCTGAGTGGATTTGACTAAGTAAAGCAACTCTGATTTGCCCATTGTGGTCCACCAGCCAATCATCAAGAACACATCTAGAGCTTCTTGTGGGTGTTTGGTGCTCAAGGGACTGGAAAGGATGTCAACAGCCTCCAATTTTAGTCTGATGAGCTAATAAAGTCTGAGAATGGTCTTAGTCCTTTGTAAGAAAATGCAAAAACAAAACCAAAAAACCCTAGCTTAATTGTCCTACAGATAGACGTTAGACCATAACTCCTACCATACTAGATCTTTGAGGTGTCAGCATATGTCTAAGAAACAGGCCCTAAACTGGAGGGGGGATGGTAGGGAGATCATACAAATACAATCCTTGCTGATGAGGAATGACCTAACTTAGGAATTTTGATACACACACACACACACACACACATACACACATATCTGGGAGCCATTTGTTTAACTGAACCTATGGGAAAAATGAAGTCATCAAGAGAGAGAACTGAGACAACAAAGAAAATGATCTAGCTTTTGTATATACCAGCATTTATGGGATGGGACATAGATGATGATGATTCAGCAAAGCAGACCAAGAAAGAATGGTCAGGCAAGTAGAAAGAAAACCAAGAGTAAATTACTTAACCTCCCTGGGCCCCAGTTTCTTCATCTATAAAATGAATAGGTTGGCCTCATTGGCCTCTGAGGTCCCTTCCTGATAGAGACCAGTGATACCATGAACTCTTTCTGGAATGCATATTCCTCCTTCATAAGATGAGAGGGTTGGATTACATGAACTTTAAGAGCTCTTCCGGCTCTGAAATTCTGGGATCCAATGCTTTGGGGAGGTTGCCAAACTCCTGGATAGAACATGAGGAATTGTGTTTTAGGATATGTGTTCAAACTCTTCTCAGGTTTCTCCTTTAAGATGGATGCAATGACAAGTGGTAGAGGTGACATTCGACTAGGACTCAGACCTCCAGGAAGCTCATCTGTATCACTAGTGCATTAGATTATATCTCTGCCTCTATTTCCTCCTTACGCTTTCCCTCAATCAGGTGGGTTTTCTTTCATTTCCCAATACTTTCCCTAAATCCTAGGAGGGTAATTGTGACAGTAGTGATGTCATAGTGCATGCTGGTGAGCATTCTGAATCTGGATACTTTGTATCCACCTAGCATCTGCTCTCCTGATAGCATTGCCTGATTTTCTAGGCAATCATGCAGAAGATGAATGATCACATGATCCTCTTCAACCTAAATGGCAGGGGTAAAAACAGAAAAGTAAGACAAACTTATCCATTACGAGCACTGGCCGTACTCCACACATAATATTAGTAATTCAGAGGGAAGGATGGATCTAAGCCATTATTAAGGCCACAAATACATTCTTTGAATATGTGTTTTGCACACTGTTTATTATATGATTCCTATATTATATCCTCTTCAAATCTCCCCAATTTTTCCTTGTATTTGATTGTACAATTTCAGAGAATGAAATGGGTAGAAAGCAACTTGTAGTACTCCTAGAAAGCAATTTAACATCAAATCTTTGAGACATATTAAAAAATATATGTATATACACATAAATATATATATATATATAAACATGTATATCATCTATTGTTCTATCTTTCTTTCTATCCATACACATAAGATTTCAATGTGAACTGGAAAATTGTAGCGCTCCATATCACCATGAACAAGGAAATTACAGGAATGAAGGATACAATTGTGGCTTCCGATTTGTTGTGGGGGTAGCAGCCCCAAGTCTGCATTTGATGAACTCAGCAGACACTTGCTTCTAGTAGCTGTACATAATAGCACAGACAAAGCACACATTGAGTAGAGATGGGCCCAATGGTTTGGAAGTAATTCAGGTATTCCAAGAATGTGCAAGTTTACAGTATCTGCATCACTGGTGCTAGCTATGGAGAATTTCGGTTTGGTAGCTAGTAATGCTGGCTTCTTAGAATATGTCTGACTTATTGGAATTGATGAGAATAAATGGGAGAGGCCAGTGTATTGATTAGAAAAAAAAAAAACATTTCTACTAGGTGACTATCAAGGTTTATTTTTGTTTCTGCCCATGGGAACACTGACGTTCCAGAGGTACCTCTCATTTTAGTTCCTGAAAAGGTATTGAGACCCCATTGTAGTTTTCTGTCATACTTGTTTCATTTTCCCTTTTCTTCTTGTGATTTTGTGTAATAAAGATCAAAGAACAGGAATTGTATTATTTGGAGTGAGATATCACAGGATTATAGGTTTAGAGATGGAGGCAACCGTAGAGGTCATTGATTCCAACCCCCTCGTTTTATCTATGAGAAAACAGTGTTATTAAGAGTCCAAGACAGAGTTGGAAAACAGATCTTCCTGAACTCTGCAGACTTTAAAGTGCTATATAAATGCTAGCTATTATTATCACGTCACTGATAATCATGTATCCCTTGCTTCTAGATTTAGGAGAGCCAACTGCTTTCCAGGCATGGGAACATTCACGATAAGCATCCCAGCCAACACTTGATGGCTTTCCTTCTCTGTATATTTCAGGAACTCGCAAGGAGTTATCATTTTCCCTTTTGATTCTGAGTTAAGTGAAATGACTAGAGAAATAAAAGTAATTTGAGTTACAAATGAGAATACTGCAGATATGAAAGGTTGCTGTAAAGAAGACTAACAGTAGTGTTCTCTAGTATATAATTTAAGTCTCAGAAGAGTGAATTATGTGCTTCAATAAAATGGGGCAAATGTTATAAAATATGAATAAGTAATGTGGGGTTAGATTTTGCTGTATAAAAATGTTTATAATCTGGTGCATTTCCATGCATAATTCCCACATACTATATGCATAATAGATGTGATATCTAAAGACCAAAGAGAGGCTAATGTCCAAAGCAGGCAAGGATCATTAGTAATTTCATGAATTTTAGAGTTCTGCTTATTGTGAAGGATAGTAATTTGTTAGCTTAAGTAAGATTATATGGCTTGATTACAAATGACAATGTGTGAAAATATTGACTGAGCTTGCAAAGAAATGCAAGATATAATGACATCTTATTAATTCAGACTCTACTGGCATGGAATCTGCAGTAATTTGAACAGGAGTCTAAAGAAGGAAGGAAATCCCTTTCTTTATAGAATACAAATTAGTAATGTGAACAAGGCTACAAGAGGTTTATTTAAAATACTTGAGAATACTTTTTTCAGGCATTCTTAAGCACTTAGTTGCATACAGTCACATACACATATAATTTGATATGCTAGTTGCAAATCAGTAATATTCTTTGATGCATTGGAGGATCCATAATTTCACTGTTGCCAGGACTCCCTCTATTTCTGTCTATTGGGACCTCCTCCTTGGGTGACTCTATTCCATATTTTCTTGTATCTTCAAAAGAATATCTACCCTTGTGTATCCCTTATTCTTTTAATATCTCATGTATCAAATGTATCATTCAAGATGCCCATTTATTGACTCTCATTCTTGCTACGTAAAAGACCAATTTTTTCTCAAATGTGGCTTCACAAATGACATTTACTCTTTTTCTTACATGAAAACCACCACTATCAGTCTTATCTAGACATGAAGTAAATCTACCTATAGAGGCTTAATGAAGCAATAGCTTCAATTTTGTTTCCTTAGATTTTTGTTCAACAAAATAATAGAACTCCCTTTTTCGAAAATACTCACTAATTCAGGCTGCTCTTCTCACTGAATTGTCTTAACTGGCTTTTTTCTTTGTGGGAATTCAAATACATTATCAATTCCTGGCAGGCATTAATGACGACAAATGAAATAGAAAACTAGACATCATGGTACAGTTGAAAGAGTAGTGAATCAGAAGAGAGGAGACCTCTGTTCTAACTAAGTTGGTAGCTTTGGGCAAGGACAATCAACAGCAAAGACTAATTAATAGTTTAAAAAATCTTAAGGTCCTATTCAGACTTCTATAGACAACTTGAAATATTTATTTGCTTTAAAGATAATTTTTACAGATGGGGAATTAAGCCTTGGTAAAAGTAACTTATATGTATTAAATTAGTGCAATATTAATATTAATTTTAATATTAATGTACTGCATTAATATTAATATAATTAGTGAGTAGCAGAACTAGAATTTGAACCCTAGTCTTAATACTCTAAAACCTGTGCTGTTTCCATTGCAACATATTATTTATCATTTTCCCTAATAACATTTTTTGATATCCAACCACATTTTTTATATCTCATTTTCTATATATACCCTTCCTGCGTACATTAGAACTGGGGTCCTAAAAATTTGAAGTATAGGTCATTTTGGGGTAGAAAGAGACCTTAAGTGAGAAAGATCCTCTAAATTTAGGAAACTATTATTAAAAACGTCCATTTACAGTTGGGGAAAAGTTGAACAAGTTATGGTATATGAATGTGATGGAATCTTATTGTGCTGTAAGAAATGAGAAACAAGATGATTTCAGGAAAATTCTGGAAGACTCACATGACTGAATACAAAGCAAAGTGAGCAGAACCAGGAGAATGCTGTATATAGTAACAGTAATATAGTAAGATTATTTCAGTTGTGGATTTAGATATTTTTAGCAATACAATGATCAAAGACAATCCCAAAGGACTCATAGTGAAATATCCTATCTTCTTCCAGAGAAAGAACTGATATTATCTTAGTACAGACTGAAGCATGCTATTTTTCACTTTCATTCTTTCATTCTTTTTGTTTGAGTCTTCTGGTACAAAATGACTGATATGCAAATGTTTTACATAACTGCAAATGTATAATCTATATCAGATTTCTTACTGTGTCCAGCAGGGGAGAAGAAGGAGAGATGAAAGAATAGAATTTGGAATGCAAAACTTAAAAAAATTGTTAAAATTGTTTTAAATATATAATTGAGGAAACGATAAGATATTATTTAAAAACGTTTTTTAAACGTCCATTCATAACAAATGTTACCAATTTCAACTGTTGCCATCATTTTTGTTTTGTAAATATGAAGAAGTAGATGCCTGGAGTCAGGAAGACTCATCTTCTTGATTTTAAATCTGGCCCCAGACACTTACTAGTTGTGTGGTCTTGGGCAGATCACTTAATCCTGTTAACCTCAGTTTTCTTATTTGTAAAATGAACTAGAGAAAGCAATGGAAAACCACTCCAGTGTCTCTGCCAGAAAAACCCCAAATGGAATCATAAAGATTTGGACATGACTAAAAAACAGCTCAACAACAAAAGATGCTTACTAAATGATATGAACCAAACCCTGATGACCAAAATACAAAGCCAATTTTTCAAAGGTTTGGGTCATTAATATCCCCTCCCTGTCCCTGAAAAAAATATAAATGTTACAGATTCCTCTCTATGCTACTGGGTAAATGCCATCATTCATTCATTCATTCAATAATGCTTCCATTGTCCATCTCTATAAGGGTAAAGGGAATAGATTGTCCTGCGACAATCACAGGGAGATCTCTCAGTCATTGCTGGCGGAATTCTTGCTAGAGTTCTCCTTAATAGGCTAATATTTCACCTGGAAGATGGGCATATACCTGAGAGCCATTGTGGTTTCAGAAAGGGCCGAGGAACAGTTGACATGGTGTTTGCTGCTCAACAATTCCAGGAGAAATGCCAGGAGCAGAACTGAGGTCTGTACACAACGTTTGTAGATCTGACCAAGGCCTTTGACACTGTTAGTCATGAGGGCTTATGGAAAATTATGTCAAAATTTGGTTGCCTGGAGTTCATCAATATTGTATGTCAATTTCATGATGGGATGTTTGCCCAGGTTCTGGATAATGGACAAAGCTCTCGTGCCTTCCCAGTCACCAATGGAATGAAACAGGGCTGTGTGCTTGCTCCCATGCTTTTTAGCATGATGTTTTCAATAATGTAGACAAATGCTTTCAATGAGGTTGAACACAGCATCAAAGTCAACTACTGTACTGATGGTAAGGTCTTCAGTTTGAAAAGGTTACAAGCCAAGACCAAAGTAGAGGGAGTGTTGGTGCATAATTTTCTGTGTGCAGATGATTGTGCACTCAATGCAGCCTCTGAAGCTGAGATGCAACAAAGTATAGATCAATTCTCTGCTGCCAGTGTGAATTTTGGTCTAATAATTAACACCAAAAATACAGGTGCTCCATCAGGCACCACCATACCATTCATATGTGGAACCATCGCTTACAACAAATGGAAAAGTTTTGAATGCTGTGGATAAGTTCACTTATCTTGATAGTGAACTTTCCAGGGATGTACACATCGACAATGAGGTTGATGCATGCATTGCCAGAGCTAGCTCAGTGTTTGGGAGGCCCTGAAGAAAGACTTAAGAGACAAGTGGTATTAGACTGACTACCAAATTGAAGATCTACAGAGCTGTTGTACTGACCTCATTGTTACGTGCTTGTGAAACATGGACAATCTATCAATGCCATGCCAGGAAACTGAATCGCTTCCATTTGAACTATCTTAGGAAGATTCTGAGGATCACCTTGAAAGATAAGGTACCAGACACTGAAGTCTTTGCTTGAACTGAACTGCCAAGTATTCAAACTATGCTTCAGAGAGTGCAACTCCAATTGGCCACATTGAATGCAAAATGTACACTTGCCAAAAATACTATTTTATGGAGAACTTGCATGGGGCAGGCAATCACATGGTGGCCAGAAGAAACAATACAAGGACACTCTCAAGGTCTCTCTCAAGAACTTTGGATTTGACTGTGCAACAGGGGGGAGACTGTCACAGGACCACTCAGCATGGTGTGCCCACATAAGGAAAGGTGCTGTGCTCTATGAGCAAAGTAGAACTGAGACAGCACAAAGTAAATACAGGATGCACAAATTTGGGATATCCACCCCAAATATTAATGCAGACTATCTGTGCCCAAGCTGTGGTAGAGCATTCTGAGCTTGTATTGGTCTGATCAGCCACGGTTGGACACACTGAAATTTCACTTTACAATGGTGATGTCATTATGATCCTCTTCAAAGATGAAGGAAAACGACCAACCAACCAATCAACTAAGCTCTATTGTAGCTGCTGATAACATTCAGTTTTCCTCTTCTTTATAGAAAATTTGTATTCTCGATATATTTCAAGAATGTGTCATTGTGTTCAACATTGCTGATTCCTCAAAATAATATTTATGACAAATATTAACTTTTCAAAAATCGCATAACAAAAAGTTCTGATGAAATTTAGGTAAAATAGTCTTTTAACTTAAAGGCCACTGAAAAGGGCCTTAAGGAATTAATGGAAGACTCTCCTAAGACAGCCTTACAGTATTCAAAGCATTGAGGTTCACTTTCTTTAATTATAGGGGATTGCCAGTGAGTGTTATTTGACTCCCAGTTCCCAACACGTGATACTAATGGTGCTCCATTACCTGCTTGCTCAGCGCATCTGTTTGTATTTGCTGTCGGGTGTCACTTCAGTGGTACAATTCACTCAACCCTTCTCTTTTGGTATGAATAGAAAATGAACTATTTCAAGATATTGTGGTCTGGCAGTCTCTGGAAAGCCCAGATAAAATGTATTCTTAGTATTCATCTCTTCTTTGCAGTTACTCTGGTTTGACAACATCATAACATTGATCTTACTACCATACCATCAATCATCTTGCCTTGATAATACCTCCGCTTTAGGAATCTAAATGTTTCTTGTTTTGAATGGTTCTGATGACTATTATGTTTCATGAACCCCATGAGGTATAAATGACTCTGGTCCTAGTTTATTGCTTTCTTAGACAACAAAAATACTAGACTCCCTGAAATGTGGAGTACCAACTTGATTAAGATGCAAAAGCTGAGGGTTTGAGATCTATGGGATATCTCTCAAATAGTATAAACATTGGAAAAAGGTTTTGAGGAAAATCTTCACAATGGCATGAGCCAGGTCTTTAAAAAAAAAGGGGGAAAAACCCAATTTTAGGACAATATAGTTCTAGGATACATAACAGAAAATGAAGAATGAGATGGGAAGAAAAGAAAACAACAAAATATGAGATGTTTTAACAGATAATTTTCATAGATGAAAACTATCAGTGATGCTGTAGAAGCATCTGGGACGTACTTTGCTGGCAAAATAACTGCTCTACAAGTCACATATCTTAAAAATAATACTCTGGGAGTGAGAGAGAAGTTAACTGTCTTGGGAAGAACTATCTCTCTCAGACCTTGTTCAAAACATCACAACTGAAATGGTGTTTGGTAAATATCAAAAATGGTGGTTCCTTGTGATAAGACAATATCTACCATGGTTCCCTATTCCATGCTACCCCACGTCCCATCTCCAAAATGTAGTGGGCAGTAAAAGGCAACAAGACTTGATTGACCCTGGTGAGCAGCAGGAGTCAAGCTGTGCCTCACCTTACCTAGTTTCTTGGTGATCCCCGGCTGTGATGATGTGACTTTCTAGCATCTCGAGAGAATAAAAGATTCCACCCACACAGAGTTGATAGCTTTCAGACTTGGTATGTGCCAGAAGGCCCTGCAAAACACCATGCTGTGCCTTGATGAACATTCATTTCCATATGGAGATAAGGGGACCCTGTGTATACAAACTAAGTGCTTTATTACAAATTCTTTCTATATTTGATATAAGTAAACCTCTTTTTTGTTAACTGTCCAATAACTCATGAGTGCCTCATTTGTTCCAACGTCAAAACTGAGCTCACAGGGACCCAACATTAGGTTCACCCTTAATATTTCCCTGACAATGGTGGAATAAGGAGTAAATTACTATAGTTCTCCCATATTCACCTCCAAAACAACCATAAATTAGCACCCCAGAACAAATCTTGGAATGATATAAAGATGGGGTGGAGGAATCTTTTAGTCCAGAAGATTTGGAGGATCAGCAAGAATGGTCCATCTCATTCAGGTAAAAGGGGAGCTCATTCCAGGACAGGAAACATCTCCCAAGCCAGCAGGAGATCCTAAAACCCAGAGTGGTGGAGCAGGCAAATATCAGCACCAGGACACTTCCATCTGCCTTAGCATAAGGAGGGGAACCAACACATTCCATCTCCAAGAACCACGATATGCTTCAGTGGAAGGAGTGAGGCCAGATGTGTCCAGAAGCAACTGGACCTCCTTGTGCTTCATGGCAGTGCAGGGAGGACAGATATCTTCCTGTGGCTATACCTTTAGGAGCTTTAGGGCAGCCCTGGGCAAACAGGCATTCTCCAGTGGTCAGACCTCCACTTGCTTCAGTGTAGCCCTGGGGAAATACAGAAAAACACCTCAGCACGTACCTGAGACCAGTACTAGGACCCCAGCTCAGTACCAGGTAAACTGCCAGACTTCTACAGCCTCCAGTAGCACCAGCCACCCTGAATTCTTTTTCCCTTTAACACAGCACCAGACATGAGATTCCCTCGTGAGCCTCAGCGCAACATCAGTGCAGCACCCAGGTAAATAGCCAGTGCCTGCAGTCCCTGGTGCAAGAAGCTTGAGAAAGAGCCCTTTCCTCTCTGGGAACAGAGATCAAATTTAAAAGACAGGCAAAAGACCAAAAAAAGATGTGCAGCAAACAACAAAAAAAAATAATCAACCCACTTTTCTAATTAGTTGGAGTTAGCACCTCCCCCTACTCCCAGTTTTGGATCAAAGGATTGTAGGTTAAAAATCTCAAAATAGAAGGGACTTGAAGGCCTTCTAGTCTAAAGCCCTCATTTTACAGATGAGAAAATGGAGGCCTAGCAAATTTATATGAGTAGCTTAAGGTAGGACATAGTAAAAGTGTGATGGTAGAGTGAAAAATAAAAAAAACACAACACTGATTCTGAAGTCAAATGAGGATGGAAAGCAGTGGATGTTGTGAAAGTATTCCAAGGCTAAGACACAATCACTGATATCATAAGATGTCAAAGAACTCTAGAGAAGAGGACAGTATAGTTAAACTAATCTCCTTAAGGGGTCAAGATGGTAGAGGAGAATATAGCCAGTGCAAGAGTGATAGTCTGGGAAAGAAGTGAAAAAGGAAGGGATTACATGTCACAGTGAAGGTGAAAAATAGAGTTAGGCATTGCAAGGCAGAGAGAGAGAGGTGGGATGATAAAGATTATGAACAGATAAAGGAATTTCAAGGTTCATTAATATAGAAGTGGTACACTTGTGGATCATGGCAAGATTAAGATCTGTGTAACTGAAGGAGGTTAGAGGAGTCAATCATGAGAGATGAATAAGACAAGGACATGGGAAGTTAGGGTGTTGGAGGGAATGTCAGCGGTTAGGTAGAAGGTCCTTGGAAGGAAGGAGATGGGAAGGAGAGAAGGATTGAGACAGCACATGTCTACATAGAGAGCAATTTGTTCTCCTCCATCCCTGCCCTTTTCAGAAATAGCCTGATATAATTTGAGCAAGAGAGCACAGCTGCCACAGAGGAAGAGAGGAGTCAGAAAGACAAGTGGGGAGAAAACACATTTTTCCTTATGAACCCCAACATTCAATGAGGGAATGATGATATGAAATGTAAGCACATGTTGCCCTGGTATTGGAGAAGGAAGTACACAAATGGGCCATACCCTAAGCTACTGAGGATAGAGAACAGCAATTCGTAAAACAGCAAAAGAATTCTCATAGCAATCTAAGAGAAATATGGTGTAAAAAGTAGAGGCTGAGGGACTCAGGGATAAACAAGATGGTCAAAGAAATGGAGACACTTTGGTTCCAAGGATGATCATGATGGGTAGTTTGATCTGTAAACATGGGGTGGTAGAGGTTCTAGAGCTAAAAAACTAATTCCCCAAAGAAGGTAATTAGTATTATTTGCTGTAGAGTGACAGGACTTTGGTGAAGATGAGGGGTACTAAACCACAACAGTTGGAGCTATGTAGTGTTAAAATTGGATTGGCTGGAGGTGGACATAGATAAGAGGCTGAAATATGAAAAGCAGAAATATTAGAGTAGCCGCTATTGCTAAATAGAAGCTGCTATGGAAAGAAACGTCTTGCAGGTAGAGATCTTTCAATTGAAAACATTTTTGCAAAAGTAAATCCTAGTATCCCTACTTGTTTGAACTTCTCCTAGGGTAGTACTATTTGTCACTGGGAATGTATAAATCTATGAGAGGAAGCATTACTCGTTGCAGGGGAAGGTGTCTCTTGATTCGTTATGTCCTTGGATGTAAGTCTTTGCTGTTCATTCATTTATAAATAAAAGGAATTCATGTTTTGAGCCTTGTGAGACTGAGTCCTTATAAGGGGTTCTGATGTCTACCTTCAAAGGAGTGCAAGATGACAAAAAGTTACTCAGGTTCTTTGAAACAAGGGTAGTATTTTCATCTTGTATTTGTTGATTTGTAATCATTTTCAGGTATATTTTGTTAAATTTCTGATAAAAACCAGAGGTTAGGTCTTCTTTCAAAGTAATTAAAAATATTTATTGAGTGCTTCCTACATATAAGGCCTCATTCTAGGTGCTGGAAATACAAATATAAAAAGAACCAAAGACTAGCCATTTCAAGGAGTTTACAGCCCATAAGGGGAAAGAACACATGCACATGGATGATCATAATTCTAGTTAGAAAATGTTTAAGTGCATAGGACATGTCAAGTAGAGTGGAATGACATATTGAAGGAACAAAGGGCTGACTACTAGTTGTAGCCATCAGAAAGAGATTCATGAATGAGATAGTACTCTAACTGAATCTTGGAGAAAAAGAATGTCAATAGGAAGAGATGGGGATGGGATGGAGAGTCCATTCCAGCTGAGACAGTCAATATCAGAATAGACACGAAGATGGAGAGGGTAGACAAGATCGGAGAATGGTGAGTAATCTGGTTTGACTGGAAGATAGAGGGTGTAAAGGGGAGCAGAATGAAATAAAATGAGAAAAGTCAGTTGGAGCCAGAATGTCAAAGGTCTTAGGTGCTAGGATAAGGAGTCTCTCTCTCTAATTTGGTAAGTAATAGGAAAACTCTGAAGATTTTTCAGCACTGTAATGATGTGGCCTGAGGGATACATCCAGAAGGCTATTTGTGGAGATGTTTTTTCTTTTGAATTTGCCCCCAAAGTATCCGAGATGGTGTTTTGAGCACAGAGGGCAATCCAGCAAGTGCTTGTTAAGTAATTGTTTGCATTTCTGAGCACCATGGCCTGTGTGCCAAGTTTTGGAAGCCAGGCCTTGAAGCTATGACCTTTCCCTGCACAGCTCAATGGCCTGTTCCAAAAAGGTCTGATAAACACCAGGGAGGCTAGAGCCATAGGCAGTTTTCAAGAGTTCTGGCTGCCTCTCCTCTGTCTCTCCAGAAAAGTTCAAATAAAACAAATGCCTGGAGGTTCTATGTCCCATTACCTTAGCAAGTGGACCAATGTTGATTAAATATAGTGACAGCTATAATGGGATAGATTCATAAATTTGCAGAATTTCAGTCTTGGAAGAGACCTCACCACTCAAATATAATGAGAAGTAGTGCAGTATAATGAAAAAAATAATAAAAACCCCTGGCTTTGTAGTCAGAGAATCTGGATTCATGCCCTGCCTTTGTTACTTTATGACCTGAGGGACTCATGACCACCCTAGGATCCCTCTAGATTCCATCTATTTTATCCTGTAATCCTATGTATGAAAGACTTGGAAGGGGCATTACACATTGTCTGGTCTGAGATCTTATAAAGGAAGAAACTGAGGTCCAGAGAATTTAAGCCACTGATCACAAAGCTAATTTAAGAAGACAGAAAGAACTAGAACCCCCAGAGCCCAATCCTTAGGCCAGTGGTTTCTCTACTGCTGCTGTTATTGGTTTGACTCAGTCATGTCCAACTATTCATGACCCCATGGACCATGCTCTCCATGAAGTTTCCTTGGTAAAGATATTGGAATGGTTTGCCATTTCCCTCTCCAGTGGATGAAGGAAAACAGAAGGTAAATGACTTATACAGAGTCCCACAGCTAATAAGAATCTGAGGTCAGAGTTGAACTCAGGTCTTCCTGACTCCAGGCCTCGTGTCCTATTCATTGAACCATCTAGTTGTCCCTCTTTTTCCTTTATCGTACTGCTAATCAGTTTCCAACTGGGCAATAGCTTAGCCCTGAAAAACAGCTCTGTGTTCTGGGGCAATACATACGCTACCTCCTTTCTAATGAAGCCTATGCTGAAGCTCTCTGTATGGGGTAGTCCCTATGTTATCTTAGAACCTCAGTCTTGGGCAGTGATCACAACCTTGGCTAAAGCCCACAGCATCCTACCTACCAGGTCTCATCTCTCGGCATTTAAAGTTACCCAAGAGCAAATGCTGATTTTTTGTAAACACCAGCTAGCAGTCAAGACCTTTTGCTTTCTTTCTGATTTCTTACACCATTCCACCATTCTATTCAACATATTTTGTTCTCTAAACCTTTTCCCCTTGCCTCATGACTTTTGTTTAATTCAACTTCACCAAAGTCCTAGTGGTAGAACTTGTGTCTTGCTCTTCTAGCAATTACTAAAAGTCTATTCAGACAATAAAGCATCATAAATGGGCAGGTCATGGGGATGGTGGTGGTTGTGCCTGGCCATGTATTAACTTTCATGGGATTATTTGTGATAACTTGATAGCACATTATATTCACTAAATAACAATATTCTGTAATCCAAAGTGTACCATAAGGGCTAGTTGCACTCCTCATGTTAATAAACTTGTCATTTTCTACTGTGATGTCTCGACAGTTAGCTGCATGAGTGCTAAATGTTGCTTTTAATTAAACAATAAAGATGTAACACCCTTTATGGTATTGTTATAAATTTTGATGTGGTACAACAATTTGATTCCTTAAAAATTAATTGCCTAGGAGTGTGTTTAAGTAATATTGATTATGTTGGTGCCTCATGTTGATCTGTGATACTTAACCCAGCATTTAAAATATCTTTTTTCCATTATATGTTGTGATGCAAGAATAAAAGCAAAGTACAAAACAAATAGGCACTTGAATTCTAATAGCAATAAGCAATAAATGTCAGGCATCTGGAAATTATGGTTGCAATTTCATCAGAGTACACTTTGTTCTTCTATTATGCCTGCATGAATTTTGCTACAGGCAAAATCTATTACAGATAACAGTTAAGAACCTTTCTAATCTACACAGATAGTCATGGCAAAATGCTAGGGAACTAAATGTTAGAAAATGTAATATTGAAGGCTAAAATTGACACTTGTAGAAAATAATGTGGTTGTATTTAGAACTGCAAATGATAATAATTTCTTTAAGATCCTGGTGCAGGGGAAGTGGTGAGATGCCTGACCCTGCTAGCTGAAGGGCATGGTGTTGGCAATGTATAACATTCTATTTGTTGATGTGTATATGTGTGTGTGTGTATGTATGTATGTGTGTGTGTGTGTGTGTGTGTATAGATGTTTATCTGTAAATTGGGAGTGGGACGGTGTTTAATGATTGCTACCTGAAATTGCAATTTCAAAGTCAAATCACACAAGTAAATCTGGGTTTTTTCCACTGCCCTTGGGTATATTTGAGTGGAGTATTTCTATTCCTGGGTTTCCTGCCTACCCTTATGAAAAAGATTAGTTAGTGAATGGTACTCTTTATGGCACAGAGTGACCGTAGATAGTTGCTGGTAGATTTACTAACTGGCCTTTCGGGAAATTGGCTCCCGGCTATTAACTTGGAGAAACAGCTTCTCCGTGCTTAAATCTGGCTTAACCTGAATCTGCTGGGCCTTGAAACATTCAAAAGAGTTGGGGGCGATTCAAATTTATCCTTTCTGTCAATCATTGTCTGTGTGAAATGTTTTCATGAAATGACTAAATATCAGTGTTTGAAGAGACATCTCAAGTCATCTGGTCCAACTTGTACCAACTACATCAGGTGCTTATCTGGGTCTTTGTTTGAAGATCTCCAGGCAGGGAGAAAACCCTCTCCTCACATCCTAGTTGCCCACCTCTGGATACTGTCTGCCTCATCAATTATCCCTCCTAAAAAGGCAGCATGAATGCAGTCCTCTAGAGGTAATCTAAACAAGGCAGAGTTCAGAAGGATTATTGCCTGTGTAGTCCTGGATATGAGGCCTCTCTTAATGCAGAATAAGATTACATTACCTTTCTTGCCTGCTAAATCACACTTTTATCTCCTGTTGAACTTACAACCTACTAAATCCCTCGGAACTTTTTAAGATGATCTGTCTATGTAAACCTCATCTTTATAGTCCTTGTAAAGTTGACTTTTGAACCCAAGTTGTAAGACTATATTATTCCAATTAATTACTGTTTACAGTATTGTTATTATTCCTTTTTACAGTCATTTCTGGAACTTATCATCTTCTCCCCTTCACATTTTGAATTCTCTCTTCTAGTACAGAAAACAATCTGAGCGATAACAATAACTCAATAATCAATATTGTAACCCTATCTAAAGATATTTACAACATTCTGCCTTAATAGTCCATTGCACTTTTACCATGAGGTATGAGGTGCATGTCATCATGTGTTCTCCAGAAATATCACTGGTTTATCAATTGATCAGAGTTGTTTACTGTAAGTGAACATTCCATTTATATTGCCTTATTCATTATTCAATTCTGCTTATCTTACTCTGTGTTAGTTCATGCAAATCTTCCCATGTTTGTCTGATGTCCTCAGATTTGCCATTTCTTACTGCATAGTAACTATTCCATGATATTCACCTAATAAAGTTTTTTCATCAGTTTATAAGCATCCATTTTCTTCTATTTTTTGCAACAATAAGGAACAATACTATGAATTTTTCATATACATTGAATCTTTATTTCTTCTCTCTTTGACTTCCCCGGGGGTATATGCCCAATAGTGCAATCACTGAGTCAAAAGGCTCAGATAGCTGAACAACTTTTATTGCATGATAAAATAGATCCCCAAATAGTGGGACACACTCACAAGTTCACTAGTGGTGACTGACCCACTTTACTTGTCTCATCCTAGTCCCTCCAACATTTACTATGCCTTTATTTTGTCATCAATGCCAATCTGTAGGGTATGAATGGAAATATTTTCCTTTTTGGAAAATCTAGACATTTTCCCTCCTCCAGTCCTGAGGCATCCCATGGTCTTTTTAAGATTACTAATAGCAGCCCAGTTATCACATTCACCAGTATCCTGAAATATATACATCATCTGGGTCTGGAGATTTGAATTTATGGCTATTCTCTTTGATCTCTATGTATCTTGGACTTCAAATTCATTTTCCCCTTATCATTTCACATCCAAAGATCATTCTCCTTGAGAGGGCAAAAGGGAAATAAGAATTAAGTAGCCCTATTTTTTGCCTTGCATCCATCACCATCATCTCATCCATCCTGGGAAAGGTCCTATCCCTTCTTTAATCTCCTTTTCCCCAACTTGGTAAGCTAACAACTCATTTTGTTATTCTGAGTTTACACCATCAGTCTTTACTCATTCGGAGTTTTGGCTTTCCCAAGAGTATTCTTAAAGGGGGCCTTGTACTTTGGCAATCACCCTCAATTAAATTCCTGTTTCTACTTTTTGTACACATATATTATTATGTGTACAATTAAATTCCTGTTTCTACTTTTTTGTACACATATAAGGTATTCTAAGTATCCTTAGAAGTCTTGGTGTTTAAACTTTTGAACTTGTGGGACATACCATGTTCAAAAATGT
Source organism: Bettongia penicillata ogilbyi (assembly GCA_023548195.1). Classification (NCBI taxonomy): domain Eukaryota; kingdom Metazoa; phylum Chordata; class Mammalia; order Diprotodontia; family Potoroidae; genus Bettongia; species Bettongia penicillata. Next base: position 17,945,044 of record JAJHZJ010000198.1, on the reverse strand, counting down.
CTTATTGGTTCTATCTTTGTATCATAGTCCCTTCTGGGGAAAAACAAACATTTCCGTCCACATTAATCCCCCTCTACATTAATCCCCCTCCACCTTATGACAAAGGAAAACAATCCAGCAAAAACCTCTATTTGTCATTTATTGTTGCACAATAATATCCATTATATTCATACACTATAATTTTTTAAAGTGTCATTTTCTCCAAATTATTACTCATGTTGCTTCCAATTCTTTGAGATCACCAAGAGTATTACTATAAACATTCAGGTACATATTGGATATATGTCATTTGCAGGAAGATCACAGTAATTTAAAGAAAAACAACTGAAATATTGCAGAACTCTGGTCAGTGCATTGACTAATAATGCCTTTAGAAGAATTGTGATAATGCATCCCTCCCATTACTTGGCATACAGGTTACGGATTAAAGATACAAAATGAGACAAATGTTTCAGATATAATCAATGTATTGATTTGTTTTGCTTGACTGTACCTATTGGTTATGGCCAGCTAGAGGATACAGTAGATAAGAGTGCTGGGCCTGGAGTCGGGAAGACTCATTTCTCTGAGTTCAAATCTGGCCTCAGACACTGACTCTGCGATCCTGGGCAAACCACTTAACCCTGTCTCCTCATCTGTAAGAAGATCCAGAGAAGAAATGGCAAACCATTCCAGTATCTCTGCCAAGAAAACCACAAATGGAGGCACAAAGGGTCAGATACAACTGAGAAATGACCGAACAACCACAATTTATTGGCTATAAGAAAGGGCCTCGATTTGGGATGAGGGGAGGTAGTGTATAGTGATAGATAGGCACAAAATATGAAAACACTCAAATATTTAAAATATTCAGAAGAGCTGAAAAAGGTTCAGAAAAGGACACATAAGTAAACACGTTAAATTTTATATATGGCTAAAAATTAAATCATAATATGTAAGTAAAATAAATTTATGATGTTTCCATTCTTTGTATATTGAGATATACTTATTGATGTTCGTTAATTTCATGATAAGATAAGGTAAGATCACTTAAAGGAAGTTAAGGTGAGGAATTACAAAAAAAGGTGATTCAAGAAAACAGATATTGAAACATACTTCTCTTTTCATAATAGAAAGTTGAGGCACTATTTGAGCACAGTGTATTATATACTCTCAGAATTATTCACTGTCTTGGATTTTTTTTTGCTTATTGTCTATCTTTCCTTCTTCCTTTTTTTTTTGTAATAAGAGAATTTTCAATTAGGGGAAGTTATCCTAGAAATGTCTCTGATATGATGGCAAAAGGCATTAATCAAATAGATTCAGAAAGAAGATCTAAGTTGTTCAGTGAATTCCCTGTATATCCTAGTTGGTCTCTTGAAATAGCTCTCTGTCTATTTTTTCTGTCTCCAGATTTTTTTCTTCTCTTTGTGTCTCCTGAATTTCATTCTTAAATGTTTCCCGTTCCCCCTTGGTTGATTTTTCCTACAGAATTTTATTTTATGTAATCATAACTGTTCTTTCTCTTAAGTCTTTGAAATCTTCTCTTTCAAAATGAAGGGTACATAGATTTCCTATCTACTTGGACACATTTGAAAATGGAGTGGTCGCTTGCACCTAAGATTTCCATTATTTCTACTTTTAGCAAGTAGTTCTTCCTTGTCAGTTGCAGAATAGATTTCCCCTCTGTTGGTTCATTTACCTGAAGGATGAGATTATCATTAAGGCAAGCCAAAAAAATTATTTGCTCATTTTCTTTTGACAGAGTAGTGAGGAAGGGATTGAGGGTGGGAGGAGAGAGAGAGAGAGAGAGAGAGAGAGAGAGAGAGAGAGAGAGAGAGAGAGAGAGAGAGAGAGAGAGAGAGAGAAGCACTTCAGCAGATGACTGACTGCATAGCTGAAGTCATCTCTTTGCATTCTATCATGTCTCCTAAACATCAGGGTTATGATCTATTTCCCAAACTCCATTCAATTCAACAAACATTTATTTAGTGACTCCTATTGCCAAGGTATGGTGCCAAGAGTTGGAGACACAAAACAAAAGTCTATCTGCAGGGAATTTACATTCTAGTGAGACAACATGGCACACAAACAGGTAAGTAAGCAAAAGATAATTTGAGAGAGACAGAGGCAAGAGATACAGAAAGCAAGGGAGAGCATTAACAACTAGGGATATCAGGGAAGCTTCCTAGAGGATGTGTTACTTGAGATGCATACTGAGGTATACTAACAATTCTCTGGAGTGCAATTGAAGGGGAGTATACATCATGCATGCATGGCAAACAGAGTGTGTAAATGTGTGGGAAATAAGCACAGCAGTTTGATTAGAAGATAGAATGAGTAGTAAAGAGGGTGGTGGAGAAACTTTGGGAAGGGTGGAAGTTTAAGCTATGGCCAGATTGACCAGAACTTTAAGTGCCAAGATGAGTTACTGAATTATGTTGGCGGTGTTAGGGAATCACTGCAGCAGTGGAATAACATGATCAAATATGTGCTTTGGGAATATCACTTTACTGGCTTCATGGGGAATGAACTGGAGTTTGGAGAGAACAGAGACTGGTTGAACAAAGGAAGGCTATTTCAATAAAGTAAATGAGAGATAATGAGAATCTGAACTTGAGTGATGACCATTTGAGTAGAGAGAAGGGGTTGAATGAGAGATGTTGAGGTAGAACAGATAATGCTTGACAAATGACTGGAAGAATTAAGAGGGAGGTACAGTGCTTAGTTTGCAAATCTGGCTGCCTGGAAGGCTAGTAATGTCCCATCAAAACCAGGGAATAGGGATAGCCCCTCAAACACAAAAACCTTAAAAATGAATTGTACCTAGATCTTAGTTTTGAATTCATAGGACCACAAAAACCCAGAGTTATGACATCATGTGATCCACAACAGAGTAGTTAAGAAAACTGATGATTTTCTGTAACAGATGAGTTCTTTTGGGGATGTGTTGAAATTGAAATGCCTGTGGGACATTAGAGATGCTATCCTGATTGTGTTTCTTTCTGATCCTTTTTATTTTCTTTGTTGGTTTTTCTTTGAGTGCTTCTTCCCCCTCCCTGCTTTTTAGAGTGGCCAGCATTCTCAATATTCTCCCTTTCCTCTCCAAATCTCTGCCTACACTTCCCTTAAAAAACAAAAACTCTTATAGCAAATGTTCATATTCATGCAAAAGCAATTCATACATTGCTCATATTCATATATAGTATATGTATGTACATACATATATGTGTGTGTATATTATATATACACACACATATATGTCACTAAGACTTATGGAAAACTGTGTATTTGAGCCCGTAACCTCTCAGAAGATATAAGCTTTAAACCTGAGTTCTACTGCTTACCTATTTTTCCTTAAATAAATCATTCAACCTCTCTGAATGTCATTTTTCTTATCTATAAAATGAAGGGGCTAGATTTATACAAGGAGTTCTTACCTTTTTCAGTGTCATGGACCCTTTGACACTGATGAAACCTATGGACTTCTTGAAATGACCTTTTTTAAGTGCATAATATAAAATGTATACAAAAGGTTAAAAAGAAAACCAATTATATTGAAATATAGTTATGAAAATATTAAAAACAAAACAAATTCATGGATCCAAAGTTAAGAATCCCTGTACTAGATAATCTCTATTTCTTCCCTCATCTCTAAATTTTGTGATCCTTGATGGTATGCAGCAGGAGACAGTGTCAGACTTTGTCAGGGCATGGAGAGGAATAACTGTCCACTCACCTTTCTTTTCCTACTGGATTCTGACTCCTTTGTTTTATATCTATTTGCATTTGAGAACACTGAGTTTTTGGTTGGGAGTAAGAACCTGAGTTCTCTTATAACTTTGATGCTAACTTAGTTAACTTAAACAACCACTCTTTGGGTTAATTGCCCTAAATGTAAATGAGAATGGGCTCCCTTTGGTAATGCAGAGCAGGTTTGTGGGGTTAGTGTTTACTGGAAACTTTGTTCTTTTAAATATCTCAAGCATCCCTTTTCAAACCACATGGGGAGTGACTGTCAACTACTACTCTTCTTTTGGGAAATGGATGACTGGGGTTAGACATGAAGAGGGTAAAACTCTTTGACATGTGGATTCTAGGCACCCGGGGAGCGTTTCCTGGGAATCTGGACAGCTGCAAAAGAAGTTTTGAAAATTTCCTTTTCCCTGGGCCTTCTGAGTCTAGGCAGCTGTAAGGTTTTTCTATATAGGCAAAGAGGAGAGTGAGCCATGTGGGAAATAATGCTATTGGGTTCACCCCAGTTGGTATCCTTTTCCCTTCCCTGCCTCTTAGGGAACCTCAGTCTTACTGAGATCTGAGCATCTCCTATAAATCCCCTTATAGGCAAGTGAGCCTCATTGTTTCGCCTCTTCAGGAGGCCTTGGGAGTCCACAGCTGGCCTAGTCAGGCATTCCCAGGCTCCCAGTTGGGGCTTTGCCAAGGATGACTGGCTGCCTGGGAGCAGGTGGACTAGATGAATGCATGCTGCCTAGGGCAGCTTGTATGAGAGGGGGAAAACTGGGGCAGTACAAAGCAAAGCCTCTTGGACCTAGGTACCTGGGGACAGTACTTAGGGAGGGGGAGGTGACCGTGATGTTTCTACTTTAGGTGTGGGGATGTGTAGCCTGGTATTCTGAGAGCCACAAGGGGGCAGTGATGACATTTGGGGAAGGGGTGCCCATTATTACCAGCCTTACTCACTACTGCAGGGCTATTTTGAGTTTAATAGAAGCAAAGTACACAGAATTTAGAGCTAGAAAGTTAGCTGATAGAATATTAAGCCTCATTTGAACCTCAGAGAACCAGACCTCAAAATCTGAAGAAATCCTAGACATCAATCATAAATCAACTCATACTCGAATAGTCTCTTTTACAACATTCCTGGAAAGTGAAATTAGAGACTTTATTTAGAGACCTCCAGTGACGGGGCACTCATTTCTTTCTGTGACAGTATATTTCATTTTGTTATATGTTTGTTTTGAATTTTTCCCCATTACCTCAAGGTAAAATCTGCATCTCTTCAATTTGCATGCATTGCCCTACTTCTGACCTCTGGGAAAAGCAAATGATCTATTCATTCATCCATTTATTTATTTATTTATTCATTCATTCATTCATTCATTCATTTATTTATTTATTTGTTTGTTTGTTTATTTATTTATTTAACTTTTTACATTCATTTTCACAAAATTTTGGGTTCCAATTTTTTCTCCCCTTTTCTCCCCTCCCCCCACCCCAATACCCCAAGCAATCTAATTTTCCCTATCTCCAATCTGCCCTCTCTTCTGTCATCCCTCCCTTCTCTTGTCACCATTTTTCTCTTTTCTCCTGTAGGGCCAGATGACTTTCTATTCCTCATTAACTATATGTCTTTTTTCCTAGTAGCCACAACAATACTAAACAATTGTTCCTAAAACTTTGAGTTCCAAATTCTCCCCATCCCTCCCTCCCCACCCATTCCCTTTGGGAAGGCAGGCAATTCAATATAGGCCATATCTGTGTAATTTTGCAAATGACTTCCCTGATAGTCGTGTTGTGTAAGACTAACTGAATTACCCTCCATCCTACCCTGCCCCTCATTGTTTCTCTTCTGTCTTTTGATCCTGTCCCTCCCCAAGTGTTGACTTCAAATTGCTCCCTCCTCCCTTTGCCCTCCCTTTCATCATTCCCCCCCTTGCTTATCTCCTTCTCCCCCACTTTCCTATACTGTAAGATAGGTTTTCATACCAAAATGAGTGTGCATTTTATTCCTTCCTTTAGTCAAATGTGATGAGGGTAAACTTCTTGGTTTTTTTTTTCCTCAGCTCTCGTCTTTTTCCCTCCACTAAAAAGTCTCCTACTTGTCTCTTAAATGACATATAATTACCCCATTCCATTTCACCCTCTTTCCTCCCTCTACATTTCTCTCTCACCATTTACCTTAATTTCTTTTAAGATATGGTCCCATACTATTTGATTCTCTCTGTGCTCACTGTCTCTGTATGTGTGCATGTGTGCATGTGTGTGTTCGTGCATGCGTGTACATGTGTGTGTGTTCCCACCAACTACTCCGATACTGAAAAGTTTTAAGAGTTACAAATATTGTCTTTCCATGTAGGAATGTAAACAGTTCACTTATGGTAAGTCCCTTAAGACTTCTCTTTGCTGTTTACTTTTTCATGCTTCTTCTCATTCTTGTGTCTGAAAGTCAAATTTTCTTTTCAGCTCTGGTCTTTTCATCAAGAATGATTGAAAGTCCTCTGTTTCATTGAAAGACCGTATTTTCCCCTGAAGTATTATACTCAGTTTAGCTGGGTAGGTGATTCTTGGTTTGAGTCCTAGTTCCTTTGACTTCTGGAATATCCTATTCCACGCCCTTTGATCCCTTAATGTAGAAGCTGCTAGATCTTGAGTTATCCTGATTTTATTTCCACAATACTGGAATTGTTTCTTTCTAGCTGCTTGTAAGATTTTCTCCTTGAGCTGGGAGTTCTGGAATTTGGCCACAATGTTCCTAGGAGTTTCTCTTTTTGGATCTCTTTCAGGTGGTGATCGATGGATTCTTTCAATACTTATTTTGCCCTCTGGTTCTAGAATGTCAGGGCAGTTTTCCTGGATAATTTCTTGGAAGATGATGTCTAGGCTCTTTTTTTGATCATGAGTTTCAGGTAGTCCCATAATTTTTAAATTGTCTCTCCTGGATCTATTTTCCAGGTCAGTTGTTTTTCCCATGAGATATTTCACATTCTCTTCCATTTTTTCATTCTTTTGGTTTTGTTTGGTGATTTCTTGGTTTCTCATAAAGTCATTAGACTCCATCTGTTCCATTCTAATTTTGAGAGAACTATTAAATTCAGTGAGCTTTTGAACCTCTTTTTCCATTTGGCTAATTCTGCTTTTGAAAGTGTTCTTCTCCTTATTGGCTTTTTGAACCTCTTTTGCCAATTGAGTGAGCCTATTTTTCAAGGTGTTATTTTCTTCAGCATTTTTTTGGGTTTCCTTTACTAAGGTATTGACCCATTTTTCATACTTTTCTTGCATCTCTCTCATTTCTCTTCCCAGTTTTTCCTCCACCTGTCCAACTTGCCTTTCAAAATCCTTTCTGAGCTCCTCCAAGGCCTGAGCCCACCTGACATCCCCCTGGGATGTCTGGGGTACCGAGGCCCCGCCCTCCATGTCTTTCCCTGATGGCAAGAATATGTCCCCCTCCTCGTCAGATCCGAAAGTCGGGATCATTTGCATTTGTTGGAAAAAACTCTCTATAGTCTTATTTTTCTTCCCTTTTCTAGGCATTTTTCCCAGCCAGTTACTTGACTTCTGAGATTCCTGTCCACCCCCACCTAGATCCGCCCAGCTACTGCTTGGGGTCTGAGATTCAAATGTGCTCTCCGCGCTAATCAATGTGAGATTTAGTTCTGGTGCTGGGGTGGGGGCAGGGCTGCCTCCCAGGCTTGGCTTCCTCAGGGGCTTTATGGAGACACCTTCAGGAACAGAGCGGGTGGGGGGGGCCGCTTCCCAGGCTCAGCTCCCTCAGGGGCTTTAGGCAGAGGCCTTCAGTAATAGAGCGGGGTGGGGCAGGGCCGTCTCCCAGGCTCAGCTCCCCCAGGTTGTTTATGCAGAAACTGTCAGTAATGAAGATCCTGCCTGCTGCTGGAGGAGTCCGGGCCGCAGCCGCCGCTGCCTCCACCCGCTGCCTCCACCACCGCCCCCGCCTTTGCTGCCACCGCCCCCGCCTCTGCCACCACCGCTTCCTCCCAAGGGGGCCCGAGTCACGGAGACACTCTGCACTCCCCTCTTGGCCAGCCAGCCGTCTCTCTCACTGACCTGTAGCTTCTGTGGGCAGAGGGACTTTCCCGGCTGCCGGAGCTTCCGTCCCTGAAGCTTGCTCTGGTCAGCTTCTCCGGGGCCGTGGCCAGGGAAGCACTGGGGTGGGGTCCACTTTCCGGGGCGTGACGGACCCCGGGGATAGCTCTCCAGGGCTCTCTGGAACGGAAATCTCTTCCACTCCGTTTCTACACACCTTTTAGTGGTCCAGAAGTTATGGGGGTCTCTTTTTACATTAATTCTATGGCTGTGGTTTCGGAGCTCGTAAACCTGCGTCCTTCTACTCCACCATCTTGGCTCCGCCCCCCAAAGCAAATGATTTCTAAGTTCTGTTTTACTTGAGAATTCTTCAAATACTTGAAGACCTTAGAAGGTATATAGTCCAACCCATATGCTCATTTTACCAATTGCGTAACTGAAACTCAAAGAGTTCACCTAAGTGAGTTAATGGCAGAGTTGCAGTTAGATCTCACAGAAGCAGCCATTTCATTTTGCCTGTGTACTCTAACCACCCCATGGCACATAATAGGTGATTAATAAATGTTTATTAACTGATGTGAAGTCCTCATCAGAGGAGTTACACATCAAGTTAATTGAAGTCTTTTCTTATTAAATGGATGATGATTCACCTATTTTATCCTCAGGTAATAGGGGAAAAAAATCAGCATCCAAATATATTTACTGAGCCCAGAACCATGACTTTCAGCTTGTAAAATGAGCAAGGATTATGCCCCACCAGCATATATACATCCCAAGAATAAACACAATGTGTTTGTATGCCTCAAGCACAAAAACATTGAAAATGAATAGAACCATCCCTTGGTTTTGGATTCACAGTACCACAAAGGTTCAGAGCTATGAGATCCTGTGGTCCAACCCATTATTGAACGGAAATCACCTTTACAACGTTCCATTAAAAAGTAGTCACCTAGCCTTCATGTGAAGACTAGTGATAACACACTTTATTTCCTGAGGCAATTCATTTCAATTTTGGACAGTCTAAATTAAGAATTTCTTCCTTATATAAGGTCTGAATCTGCCTCTCTGAAACTTCTCTCCTTTGGTCCCAGTTCTGCTCTCTGGAGGCAAACAAAGTGAATATAAACCCTCTTTTATGTTGGCAATCTTTCAAATCCTTGAAAACAGCTATTTCATCCTCTTCAGTCTTCTTTTGAATACACATTCTTAGTTCCTTCAACTGATTCTCTTATGGCATGACTGTGAGTCCCTCAGCATCCTTCTCACGGTCCTCTGAATACAGGATACATTACCAAAAGTCCTTTCTAAAATGTGGCATTTAAGCTGAATACAATATTCCAGATGTGGTCTGAGTGAGACAAAGAATAAGAGGACTTGACAGCTTCCTTGGTTCTGTGGACTGTGTCTTGAAGGTTTACCTGCTTTTATTTGGCTACCATATCACACTGGTGACTTTTGTTGAGTTTTCAGATCTTTTTCATAGGAATTGTCTAGCAAAGTTATCTCATCTGATACAGTTGATTTTTGGAGCCCAAGTGTAGGTTTTACATTAATCCCTATTAAATTTCATTCTAGATTTCCCCCATCATTCTAGTCTCCAGAAATCCTTCGGATCCTGACTGGGCCCTCTCCTATGTTAACTATTACAAACTACAGAGTTACTCCAAGCTTTTTGCTCCATCAGTTTTTAACAGGTATTTTATCTTCACCTTCATTCAAATCATTGGTGAAAATATTGATAAAATCTAGACTGAGAATAGATACTGGGGACTCTCCATTAGAAACTTCCCTTTAGGTGACGATGAATACATCAATCTCCTTAGGACCAGAAATTCAATTAGTTTCCAATCAACATAATTATGCTATCTTCTCCATCATGATGCTCTGTCTTTCCAGGTTTTATACAAGGATATCGTGAGAAACTTTGTTAAATATTTCAGTGAAGTTCAAGTGAACTATATAGCCTTCTTCTGACTCAGTATTATAATCCAGCTGAAATAGTAAGATTAATCATCTATTCCAAACTTAGATGAAGTTCCTTCACCAAAGTTTCTCTGTGAGCAGAGCTTATCGCCTTTGGGGTAGAAAGGTGTCTATAGAGGGAATTTAAAAATATTTTCTGTTTTATGAAAAAAAAAGCAAAGCTCTTTAAACATAGTAAAATTTCTAGTGCCACTAGGCACCACTTTGCAGTGACCATACACCTCTGAGCCCACAAAGTATCAGGCTCTGATAGATCTTCAGGTACATAGACTATATGTACCATATGAATTTTGGGGCCAAAGAATGGCCTTTCATGAAAATATATATTGTATTCAGTGTGTTAAGTTAATATTCAGTTTGCAGTTCGTTATGGTAGTAACTTCTCTATTCATGCAAAATCCTTCCTTGAATAGAATGTATTCAGGATAGTGTTCAGAGACTCACTCTGAATATTTATTGGAATATCATCTTGAAGAGGAATAGTTGACAGGAATAATTTTGTTCAGAGGTGCTGATTATGGGCTGAAGTTTTACATTTTCATGCAAATTTCAGGTAAGCCCTCTGTCTGTATAGTATTTGATTTTAGCATAGTTGGATAATTTTAAAATTCCTGATATTGTATTTAAATGCACAAAACAAAGTGCCAGGATAAATAGGTATTTCTCATCATTCTTAGTTCCCCAGAATGAGTCAAGAGCATTTCAATTATTTGAAGGGTGGTAACTGTTAGAGAAAAAACTGAATTTCCTTTTAAAGCCATGTTTGATGATATTTTAGCTCATCTCAACTCTTAGAATTTTGCTTTGCTGTGTCTTAATTCATCTGCTATTGAACAAAGGTAACAATGTATGGTGGAAAATTGAGCTGAATTTGGAATTTGGAGACTGGTATCCTAGTTATCCCTAGAGAGTTGTTCATGATTAGAATTATAAAATAGCAAAGTAAAAAAGACCTCATGGAAAATCTAATAACCCCGTCCCAATTTTACAGATGAGAAAATTAAGGCCCATGTAAAAGAAATGACTTGTACGAGGGCAAGTCACTTAAATTCTCTTAGCTTCAGTTTGTTCTTCTATGAAAAGGGAATAATTGCATCTATATTTTAAACCCTATAGGACATTGTAACAGCAAGCAAAATAGAATATTTTGCTGTTTTTCTGGATTGAATTTTAATCAATTAGACATGTAAGTGGGCTCTAAACAATCAGATACGTGCATGTGGGGTCTAGCTAGTCAGATGCTGAGTAGAACTGTCTATGAAGAGAGCTGGTATTGAGAAAGCAGACATTGAAGAGAGCCAGTGTTTAAGGGGTGAGCCAGCATTGAGAAGAAGAGAGCTGAGAGGAGACCTCTGATGGCATAGACTTGCTGAAGGAGCCTCTGAACTTTGAAAGTGGTCAGAAACCTGCCCATGGGAAGGAGGCTTAGTTCAAGCTCCTTTTGAGAGCTATTAAAATGAACTGAGTTGTTATCACAGAGCCTCTGGACTTTGGAGGTGAATTGAAATGATGGTGCTGGTATTGTTGTTGCCCTGTTGAGCTTTGTTTTCCCAGAGCTATGGGCAGGAGCCAGCGAGAGTTTGGAGTGGAGCAGTCCCCGTGAGCAGACACATGGAGCAGGAGTGAAGAGATGCCTACGTGTGAATCCAGGCAAGAGTCAGCAGTGGTTAGCCCTCAAAAGAAGAGTCAAGGGACTTGGAAGTCAACCTCGAATTAAGATGTAAGACTTTGTTTGGATACATGATAATGATTGGAGAGATTGTTCTTACTGTGACCTAGGCGTGGACAGTGTGGTATTTTCTGCTACCTTTTAAGGATGCATTGTGCTAGGGAAGATCCTAGCCTAGGACCCCCTGATTTGGGGGATGAAATGGCATATGCTGAATAAAGAGTTCATTATACTAGGTGATTAGACCCTTCAAATTTTTCACAGTAGCAGTCCTCAGGTGTGTTGCCGTGATTGGCGATATAGGTATATGTGAGCATAAATGGGTGTTACTGCTAGCTATCCTATAATACCAGGACTAACTGCTTACTTTCTGACAGAGAACAAAATAAGTCATGTTCAGGGTGTTATGGTGACCTGTTTAGAAAGTTGGTCTTTTAAAAAAATCTTTATTTCAAGTTTTGAGTTCCAAATTCTATCCCTCTCTCCCTCTCCTTTTTAAGATGGTAAGCAATCACATATACGTTACACATGTGCAATTATGTATAACATTTCCACATTAGTCATTTTATACAAAAAGACTAGAATAAAAGGGAAAAATGAAATAAAGTGAAAAATAACATGTTTCAATCTGTATTCAAACATATCAGTTCTGTCTCTGGAGATAGTATGTTTCATCATTAATCATTTGGGATTGTCTTAGGTTGTTATATTGCTGAGAATTAGCTAAGTCATTCACAGTTCATCAAACAATATTGCTGTTGCTGTGTACAATATTATCCTGGTTCTGTTTACTTCATTATGCATTGGTTCATGTAAGTCTTCATGTTTTTCTGAAATCATCCTGCTTATCATTTCTTGTAGCACAATAATATTCTATTTCAATCATATGCCACACCTTATTTAGCCATTTTATTCCCCAACTGATGGGCATCCCTTTGATCTCCAATTCTTAGCCACCACAAAAAGAGCTGCTATAAATATTTTTGTACAAATAGGTTCTTTTCTCTTTTTTTGTACATCTTTTGGATATAGACTTAATAGTAGCATTGCTGGAGCAAAGGGTATGTACAATTTCATAGACCTTGGGGCATAGTTCCAAATTACTCTTGAGAATGGGGTTGTACCAATTCACAACTCCACCAACAATACATTAGGATCCCAGCAACCCCTTCAACATTCAACATTTTCCTTTTTTGTCATATTAACCAAGAAAGTTGGTCTTTGAAACAGGAAGAACCGGATTCCAGTGTTATCTCTGATAAAACTTTTGGCACTGTGATCCTGGGCAAGTCACTTACTCTAGTGATTTAGGCATCTCTCTAAGACTGTATGAGGTGGAGAGGGTGCTAACATTCACTGGCCCAGTGAGCTTCCTCACCAGGGAGTTTTCTATCCTAGTGAAATCATAGGTCTAGTCCCTATTTTTAATGATTGTCCATAACTTCAAGCTCCATCAAGACCTATAATGGTTCTGTGATCTATTAGTATAGCAACCTTTCAGGCATGCTTTTATGATTAGAATTATAGTTATCAAAATAGGAAAGGACTCATAGATACTCTTTTTTACAGATGAAGAAATTAAGGTCCATGCAATAGAAGGTTACACAGCTAGATAGCAGGTCTGTTTGTGACTATAACTCCATATTTTTCTTCAGTCTTTCTTTCATCCAGCGATTTACCTAACCAGCACTTTTCAATTCATGACTTCATAGCCAGGCCACTTACAATAAGCTAGTCAGAATCACTCAGCAAACTTTTATTGAATATTAACTATGCTCCAGATAATGAGTTTTGCCCTAATATCTTTCCATATCATGAGAAAACGAAACATGCACTTTCTGACATTTCTCCACTCCTCTGATCTATTTGTGTCTTTCTAAACCAGAAGATTTTAACTGTTTTTTAGCATGAAATTGATAAAAAAAAAAAGGTATTATGTGTTGCACTGATCATTTGGGGCAAGAAAATAATTGATAAAATAAAAAAGCCATATTTTGTCTTCCTTCCTTTCTTCCTTCCTTCCTTCCTTCCTTCCTTCCTTCCTTCCTTCCTTCCTTCCTTCCTTCCTTCCTTCCTTCCTTCCTTCCTTCCTTCCTTCCATGAATAATCTCTGAGCACCATAAGTAGAATGAGTCAATTTATTTTGCCTTCCTTGGAATGGATGTGTTCTGGAGGAAGCACAACTTATTTTGAAGCACTAGTTAATGAGTAGACCATAAAGTAGGTGGAGGGAAATAATGAGGCTGGAACAGTAAGGTGGGGGCAAGTTTGTGAATTTAAAATGCCGAGTCGAGGAGTTTCTAAACAACTTAAAACTAGCAATTACTAATAAACCATCATCCTTGGTTTTGACTTGGTTCAGACTGGATAAATAACATGTTTTAATCATAACCTGAAGTTTCCCTGGTAACTCTTGTGTGAGCTAATTCTCAGTTGTAAAACAATTTTTCAAATCTAATAAAAAACATAATTCCCAATATAATTTCACTAGTAACGAAGAGATTTGTTAAGAGTTTGTGAAAACTGAGCTGGAAACTCCCAGAAGTGCTTTTCTGATCAGGCTTCTGGGAGATACTGGGAACCATAACCTCAATTTCCTAATAGGCTACCTGGAGAAATTATTTGAGGTTGCTTTTCCATTGTGAGTATGCATGTGTAAGTATGTGTAATCTCACCTTTGTCTATATGTGCACATGCTCATATATGCCTCACTTTTTTTCCTAAATTATTGGGTATGCAAAGTATCCCAAAAGCCTGAATACAATTTGAGGCTAATAAAGCTTAAAACTGCGGTAAAATTTTTGGGATACTGTATACGTATTTGTAAATACTCCTGGAGTTCTTTGACTGGATCTTTCCTTTGCCTCCATCACTACCTTGGCTTATACTTTTCTGTGCATCTTGTATTCTTCCTGCCCCATCTCAGCAGAAGATAGAGTCCTTGCCCAATGAATTATTATCATTTCAATCTTTATATCCCCAATGCTTAGCACAGTGCCTAGAAAGCCACTTAATAAGTTGTCTGCTGTATTGAATTGAAATGCTACAAGATAGGTAGATAAACTGCATGCCCTGTAGCTTAGAATAGGGCATTTTACCATGCTCTATTTGGCCTCTTCTTAATTTCTGCAAATAATTCATCCCAATTTTCTCTTCATCTCTCTCTTCATTAGGATGGCTTTATCCTGTAGTATCCTATGTCATTTAGGATTGGTTCCTTTGTTTTTTTATTTTGTTTTTTGTTCTTTGTTTTGTTCTTTGTTTTTCATCCCAGATACTAGTGTAACGGATGGGGGTAGTCATGAACCCCTCTCCCCTTGTGCTTTGGCTGGACCTTGCTACATGGAGTAAGCAGACATGAGACAGAGCATATCATTGGGAGCTGCAGAGGGAGGAGGTTTGAGGATTGGCAGTGCCATTACAAATGTACCACCAATACAAAACCATGTACCATATGGAGGACCATAAGGACATGTGGACAGATTGATTCAGGTTAGATTATAAACTCCTCGAGGGCAGGAATTGCCCTTGTCCTTTATTTCTTACTCCAAATGCTAGTACACAGCCCAGCGCTCTCTGGGGGACCAGCAAAGATTTGCTGACAGACTGACTTTTGCAGTAGCCACATATGCTGCCATCCTCCTGTCGGCAGCATGTGGATTCTTCCTCTCCCTGACATGGTGCAGATGTTCCTGCTATTGCAAATATCCCTATCAACAGTTTTCATGCTTCAGAGCCGCAGAAAAGTGTGGGCAGAGCTGTATGTATATATAGTAAGTGAATCAGGTTTTCATGAATGTCAAGAGATAGAAGTCTTCCTTATCCTACAGCGAACCTGGAATGCACCAAGAGGGCGTTGCTGAAGGAGCAGAAAATGCCTCTTGCTTTAATATCATTACTAATTTCTTCTCAAAAGGTTGATACATTCATTTATTAGACAGCTAAAGGGCCTTTTTTGAAAGAGGATGCCACTTAGGACTTTAATGAACATTTCAATAGGTCAATTAGTAATCCCCAAAACGATGGTGAAGGTTTCATATTAATGTGAAAAATTGTCCTGCCCTTCCATCCCCCAAATATTTGCACTGGGCAAGAGTTTAGATAAGAATATCCATTATATTACCATGCTTCCTTGGATACTGATCATGTGGAAGAGTTCTGGATCAGAAGATCTGTATTCTAGAACCAGCTCTATCACCGACTGATGGTAAAAATTTAGACAAATTATGGAAAATCTTTTTGTCAAACATGCACTCCTCTGTGATAAAAGGATATTGAATTAAATGATCACACAGGCCCCTTCCTGCTCTAATGTTCTAGTCTATCACTGGGCAAATCTATGACGTTTTCTGGAGTTTTGTCACCAAAGAATCTTTAGAGAATAAAATGCTAAAATTATTGACTTTCCCTTTGGGATATGAAGCTCTAATGTTAGTTCTTTCTGGAAAGACTAAAAACTGGGCACTGGGAATCATATACACATTCAGACAACTATGCTTGCAGCTAACTGGGGTACAATTGTGCAAAGTACTGTATGGGTACCTACCCGCACTTGGGAAGAGAGCTTGTTTGCCAATGACCTTTGAGAATTGAACTCTAGATAACTTTCTTTTTTTTCCTTTTTGCCAGTGATTTTTTTATTTGTACATTGAGAACAACTTTTGGACTAATTAAAATTGCTTTTTTGGGGACAGAAAATTGATCTCAACAATCTTCAGTTTGTCTGTCTCTGAAGAGATTTCATAGTCCAGTCTAGGTTGGAGAGCTGTGGAGAAATGAAGGTACTCTCACAGTCTTATCCCTTCATCTATAGAAACTGAAACAGGCTCACTGGGATTACTGGTCCTGAAGACCTCATTCATCTGCTGTAATTATAGTTCAGATTAGAGTATAGTCCCTGACTGGACTGGGTTGGGAAAAGAATGGAATGTGGAGGAGATGTTACTATCTTTTATAGGGTAGTTCAATTAAAGTTCTTAAATAAAAGGAGGACACAAGGAAAGGCTCCCATTTACATATGGGTCAATGGACTAGAGGTTTTTTTTAAAATTTCTTTTAAAGAGGAGGCTATATTGTTGATAGGAGGCTAATCTAGTCAAGTTTGAATCATTTTCTTTGCCAATGATGATATTTGGAGCAATATTTTGATTTTTTTTTTAGCCCCAGTATGAACTAGGCTATTCATGCTCAGTACTAAAACTTACAAGAAATAACCAAAGTTAACAAAAGGGTAAAAGCAGAGAAAAATCTAATGAGTTGGACTTCAGGGGGACAAAGGCAGGGCAAAATGGTCAACAATACCTTCATCTCATGCTACACTGACCTCTAGTGGACATGTCAGGGGAGTCATAGACTATAAGTGGCCAAGAGGCCATACTTTGCTGGCCTAAAATTGGAGAAGAGGGAGGCTGCAGACTCTCTAATATATTCCTTATGTCAGTCAGTCAGCCTATTAACATGGGCCAACAATCCTGGCAGGGGAAACAGAATAGCACAGCGATCCAGAAGTTGGAAGGAAAATACAAAGAGATGGGAACCTGGGGACCAAGAATTTTGACAACATGTTTGCTGTTAATTAGTAATTCTGGAGATTGAATTAGAAATTCAAAGATTGCTCACTGAGAATTTTTATTTCTTCTGGGAAGAAAAAGTACTGGATTGTTGGGTTAAAATTAGAGCACAGGTAACTGGTATATGTTTCTGATTCTCCCTTGTTTCTCTCCTACCCTCCATTCATCCCTAACTACCCTTTTTTTGCCTTCCCCCCTCCTTCCCTCCATTCTTCTCTCCCTTTTCCCTTCCTTCCCTCCCTTTTCCTTCCCCCTTCCTTCCTTCCTTCCTTCTTTCCTTCCTTCCTTCCTTCCTTCCTTCCTTCCTTCCTTCCTTCCTTCCTTCCTTCCTTCCTTCCCTCTTTCCTTCCTTCCTTCTTTCCTTCTTCCTTCCTTCCTTCCTTCCTTCCCTCTTTCCTTCCTTCCTTCTTTCCTTCTTCCTTCCTTGCTTCCTTCCTTCCTTCTTTTCTTCCTTTCTGTTTTCCTTATTCTCCTTCCTTCTTTATTTTTTTTTCAAGCATTGATTTGAGGCAGCTGGAATGGGAGGACCACTGTTACCACAATAGTATTATGAATGTGCTAGATCAGCTAGTCCAGATTTACAAGATCTGATTATTAAATTTTCTGTGTATTTTGCACCTTAGAAATTAGCAAATGCTACAAATTAAGGCCTGATTATTACTTTGTTGATTGTTTGGACTTAAAAAAGTGATGGAGAAATATGAATTATGCAGATTAAACTTAAAATGTTTTCATCTTTTTTTTTTTTTAAAAAAAAGAAAGCCAGTTGTTAAACATTTAGGAGTACACCTCTGTTCGTTTAAAATTTCCAACTCAATTTAAACATGAAAACCAAAAGCTATGCAGAAGTCTTTTCCACTAGAACATAAATGCACAGGAAAGAAAAAAAGCTGAATTGGCAGGATAGCATCAGGATTCAGACTGTTATTTGGACTTTTACCAGTCTTCGCTAGTAACACATCTATTCCACCTGTCGCTCCTTTTACTTTTGGGGGGAAGCAAGACTGACCCTCTTTTTATCTCTGCCTCTGCTTCTCTCACTCTCTTTGTTTCTAGATATCTGGGTCTCCCTAATAGTAGTACAAAGGGGAAAGCCCTAACTTTGATTTAGAAGAACTTGTTTCAAACTCCTCTGTTCCACTGACTAGTTATAGGACTCTGGGAAAGGCCTCTGGGTTTCAATTTCATCTTCAGTAAAATTCAAGGTTTCTTCCCACTTCTAAACCTATGATTCTGTTAACTTTGTCTCTGGACACTTGCAGGAACTAGCATCAACTTAGTCTGTGTTGTTAGGAAGCAATCTTCTAAGCCTTGGGATGTCAAACAACCCCTTACATCCCACAGAGAATTTGCTGCAGCAATTTTGTGGGTGTAGAACTGCTATAAGATTTATGAATTTTAGGAAGCTTTTCTGATCACTTTCTTAATTTGGAATTTAGTGGCAGGATAAAAAGAACCTATACCCCCCAGATGATAGAACTAAAGAGTGGTGCAAGGAAAAGAAAGGGAGAGAAGGACATGTTGCTTTTTCCTGTTTAAACTAATGACATTATCACATATAAGATAAGATGTGACCAATCTCTGAGTTCCACTGAGATCTTTAGCAGCTCCTGTCTCCCACCTCCCTCCCTCAGTTGCTATGAAGTGTACTCTCAGCCTGCAGCTTTTTGATTGGCTAATGGCGAAGCCAAAAGAATAATTGACAACTCAGCCAAAATATCAGGGATGAAATGTGTTTTGTCAAAGAGCTAAAGCCCATGTGTTGAGAAAATGCATTTTTTCACTCTGATCCGTTCTGTCAACAAAATACTTTTCATCAGAAACATCAAAGCCATTCCATCTGCAAATTTCAATTTTTGAATCCCTTAATCTATTCTGTTGACAAAAATTTCTGTCAACTGCCTTGAACCATTGTATTAACAAATTTCATTTTGTCAATCATGATTTAGCCTCTTGGCAAATGCATTTTAAAAAAATATTTCATTCCTTCCTACAGGAAGGAATACCTAACAGCCAGTGCTTCAATCTTTATTTTTAGGATAAGTGAAAAGAGAAAGTAAAAGTTGTGTCATGACTGCTCATTTAACACATCGATCTTAGGTCTGGGTGCCTTTAAAATAAACCCAGTCAAAATCTCCCCTGAACAATGCAAACCAGGGAGAGGTTAAGGACCTCATGATCATTCCTCTCATAACATTCTTCTCTCAGTATCTTGCCTATGAATCCCAGTCCATCCAGACTCACCTATGGATGTGTAACTGAGAGGCTTTGCTATGTTTGGCTCTGGGTTGTTTTTATAGGACTCATTTGTTGTAATAGCACTAGTCAGGATGCTGCCTCATTTGAAGTTCATTTGAATGTCATGAACATCCCTCCAACATCCTACTATCACTGAACAGTCAACCAACTAAGACATTGGTCAGTGAAAGGTTGGTCACCTCTGATCTCCAGGCATGCTGGAAATTCTAGAAGGTGGTTTATCTGCCTGGATGCATCTCCTGAATTCGCAGGGAGGGCAGCCTTTAGTGTGTTGGAGACGGGGAAGGAAGAAGTTTGGAATGAATGACTGAATTTCATGCGAGGCTTCACCATTCTAAATTGGTTTGCTTTCTCTAGCAGCACAAAGTATGAATAGCCTAGGAAGGAAGAAGAAAAAGTGGTAGAGTGAGGCATAGATCTCCATCTAAAATATCTCGAACTTTGTTTTAATGTGTCTCCCATCTCCTTTGAATTATAGTTATAATTATAAAGCTATAATTATCTATATGCAAATATACATGTGACTATGTGTCAGATATTTACATATGTATATCTATCTATAGCTATAGAAATATCTCTAGCAATATCTATATCTATGTCTGTAGAAAAGCTAACATACTCTCTGCTACCAACTTTATCCAGAGCTATAACTAAGAATTTTGAGACCTGGGGCAAGCCCTAAGTGTATCAAGCTTTTCATTATCTGTGTAGGCACAGAGATCTGTGCTTCCCCACATGACAACTGATATGCTGCTAATAGTATCCTTCCAAGAACTTAGCCCTATAGTTTCTGTCAGCAGCCAAGGGAAAAGCCATTGAGTACACAGTTAGGGGAAAACAAATCAATTATAAAAAAACAAAACAAAACAAAAACCAGCAAATGGGCTCTTCTCTCACAAGTTCTTATTTATGGGGAGTAAATATGGTGGAAAGGGAGTCCCTGAGCCCTTCCTCTCTGGGGAACTGACTCAAGGCAATGCCATATCTTGGGTTGTTATAAGATAAAGGACCCTGGGAAGAGTGCAGCTGCCATACTTGGCCTTGGGTTCTGTATGTTCTATTGAGTTTAATTGGTCCTTTTTCAGGGCATTATCTCAGTGGCCTCTGGCTCAGAGACACAGAACCAGTCTGATTTGGGGCCAGGAGGCCACACTTCCACTCATCAACCTAAATTTTTGCACTAATTTGACCCAGTGCCTGAAATCTCCTGTATCAAATTTATTCATTAAGGTTGTGTTGAAAATCACTGTTTTAATGAAAATGTTACCTGGGCAGAGTAACACTCACTAATTAACACTCACATGGATTAAACAAAACTCTCTAGGATTAAACAAAAGAGCATGGTGTCAGAACCCAGGCCAGATAAGGCAAGGAGAGGGACTAGAAAGATGTGGCATCCTAGTTTTAGAACTGGGAGAAACCTTAGAAACCATCTATTCCAATAATATATGGAGGCAGATATGGTGTTTCATTGGCATGGGAAATTCCTGGGTGAGAGAACTCCCTCTACCAATGCAGGTTAGCAACTTCATAGTCTTAGAAAGTTGCCTAGAACTTTAGCAGTGTCAAACTCTATTAGAAGCCAAGGCCATTAAACCTAACTACATGGGGATCCCTACCTACATGTTGACTTGGGAAACCATAAAGTACCGTAATTTATGTTCTATTATACTTTTATTTTTTTGTCAAATATTTCCCAATTATATTTTAATCTGGTTCAGGTGGCACTCTAGAGTGTTGCTGGCTGCAGTGTAACCTGGGGGCATGTATGTGTTTGCCACCTGTAACCTAGAGTACGCGGAGATGAGGTGATTTACCCCGGATCACAGAAAGAATGTGTCAGAAAAAGGACCTGTTCTTCCTGGCTTCTTGGTGCGTTGCTATCCATCTCCTACTATGCCACAATGTCCTTTGTTTCCATGACAACAATAATAGGCATTTATATAGCACTTTAAAGTTTGCGAATTTCTTCACATATATGATGCTGCTTGAACCTCATAGCAACCTCGTGAATTATATATCACAGGTTTTTATTACCTCTATTTTGATGACAAGGAAACTGAATTCCAGGGAATTGACTTGCCAGAGGTCATATGCATAGATAGCATCAGTGACAGGATTTGAACCTGGTCCCTCCACTCCAGAGCTAGCGTTTTTTCTACAGTCCTATACAGATATCAGCTTAGGGGGTTATGGCTGATTTTGGTATAACTATTGTGGACAGGGGTGACCTTCCTAATGTAACATCTCGAACTTTCTCTGCATCATGTTCTGAGTGTTTAGAATAGTGAGTAAAAAAAGCAACCATTTCACCTAAACTTTTTTTTCATTTTGGCAAATGAATCTAAATCAGCCAACACTTTGGAAAAATCATATGCCTGTTTTTCTTTTTCACCACCCCCACCTCCCTGTGCTGTTCTGGTTGAGGCAGACTCTTGGCTTGTTTCTCATTTCTGCTGATACACAGCCATATTCCAAAAGAATATTTTTTTATTGGAGCAATGGCACCCATCATAAGTTAAATGATTTGGCGTGTTGCCCCCTTACATTTAGAAAGAAAAGCAACAACAATGTAGTTTAAATAGAATAGTTTCATAATAGTTTTTCCTTTGGAGCTTTGCACCAGATAAAGGTCAAGGCCCCCTACACCACCCCATCTAAAACACAGGATTGCATGGAATGGATGGGTCTCCTGCTATTTAGAGTGGATGAGTTTTGTTAAGTGCATTGTGCATTTGGCACTTCCATCTAAGAGAAATGATGTCATGTGGCTTGATTGACACTCATCAAAATTTGTTTCTTGTCAAGTAGCATTCTGCATGATGGAAGAGTCAGTCTTGGCTCATGTCAGTCAATCTGGGAAAATTTGGTGAGCTCCAAATGATGCTGAAAAAATGAAGAGATTCTTAGAGCATGAGTCCTACTAGCTGATACACAGATTGTACATACATGAGAAATGTGCATGATCCTTCTCCTCCAGATGGATTTGACCTTATATTGATCAAGGTTGAATAGGTTGTAACTATACATTATAATTTGAAGGTTTCTATGAAAGCCACAATATCTCTCCCGCTGATGCCTGACACTTTACAATTAAACTATTCATTTCTTTGCCTTAAGCTGCATCCTTTCTCTTTGGTAAGTGCAAATTATAGCTTACCACTATATCATACTTGGAAAGAAGCAACCTGTTATATGCCTGGTACCTTAGTGTTGATCAGTTGAGTATGATGTGGCAACAGGACATCTAAATGGCATTATGGAGCAGGCAGCAGGAGATATTGCTGAGGCTCAGAGAAAGGCAGTTGATAGAGATTTGGGAGTCATCCACCTGAAGCTGTTGGAGTGGATATGTTATAAAGGGAATGAATGGAGAAGTGGAGGAGCAGAAAACCAAAGTCTGAACCATGGTTAGAAGGCAGGGCATATGTTCATGGAAGTGGTGAGGGGCTCAGGTTCAGGAACTGGCAAGAAAGTGAACCAATGGAAAAGAAAGGGTGATGGGTGGAGAATTTGTAGGAGAATCTGGCAATCCAGGGAGGAGAAAGTTTAAAGAAGAATGAAGTGGCCATCAGTGTCAAAGGCTGAAGAAAAGTAAAGAAAAATGAATATTGGGGGGATCCCATTGAGCATTGCCAGCGATCTTTGCTTTTGTAGATAGGTAATTAATCTCTAGTACATTTAATTTCTTTTGGCATAGGTTGATAAATATCTAGAAAGGGAAGTCTTCATGATGCCTTGTTTCCTAATCCTCATTATATTGACTTTTTATAACTGGTTTACATGGTATTATGAAGGCATAATAAGCCTTGTGAGATTACCTCATAAAGTGAGATCAGGTTGGTTCTGAAAAGTGCCTTCATGTTTTCTCAACCAAAGTCATACTTACCATCTCATTTTTATAATATGATTCAGAAAGAGTGAGAGTGATGGTGGTAGTGGTGGGGTCAAGCTGTAAAACAAAGAGACTTCATGTTTACCATATCCCAAATTATAGGTTCTAAGTACTCACCCTACTCAGATGAAGGATGGCTTTGGAAAGACGTAAAAATTGTGACAGGCCACCAAGATCTATCCAAATTAGAATTGAACAATTTCTCCTCTTTCCTTTTCTCAAAGCTGGCAGCTTTATCCTCTTCTGCAATTAACTCCACATACTGATAAATGCAACTGTTGAAAAGTCAATGTTAGGCGAGCCCTAGTCTCTGGGACCCAGTTTTGTTTGGTTCAGTACCGTTCTATCAGTCTTAGTCAGGCTCAGGCCCTCTAAGTGTTAAACCTTAGAGCCCCACAGCATGTGGGACTCTTCTTGCAGAGATTAAGCCAATTGAAGATGATTAATCGACATGACTATTTAATTTGCTTATGGTGAATTTTAGTCTTTGCAAAAAGCAAGGAGAACCCCTGAGTCCTGGAAGGATTTCATTGCTGGAATTAGTTCTCTGCCCCCTCTTTCTGGCCCCAATCTTTTCTGCACATTAATATAGCTTATTTGGTTCCTGTGGAGTTGACCAGGAGAGCCATCGAGTGAATTTTCTTTCACTGTGGTGTTGGAATGAGATAATGCCAATGAGAACTGGCTGATTATCTTAAAAGGACTTGAAGAATGTGTGTCTGACTCCATTAATATTCTCTAATACATGCCAACCTGCACTTTGATTCTTGTCTTTCCTCCCTGCCCTGGCATTTAACTCTTCCGTGGTGAGAAGTCACTCTAATATATGTGTTAGGGTGGTAAGAGAGGAGTAGTACTTGTTATCTAACATAATTTCCTACCTCTCCTGTCTCTGTTGTCTGTCTCCCTCCATTATCTGTCTCTGTCTCTGTCTATCTCTGTCTTACTGTCTCTCTTTCTGTCTCTGTCTCTGTAAGCCCACTGGGACATTCAGATAAGGAGTCTGGGTATTAGGGCTAAGAAGAGGTAAGTTGGGAGAGAATATTCAAATATTTCCTAGAAAGCATCAGCTTCAAATTTTCTAATAAAATGCCCCAAGGATATAAGAGATAAGATTTATTGATTTGGAATCAGTGTATCAGGGTCAAACTGATCCCTCTGGATACGATGCTGTTAAAAAGTTAGATCCCTGCCTCTCCTGCTCAGTGGAATTAATGTATATGAAAGAAGATGTTTGAGTAAGATGGTGGCAAGACATTGGATATTTTCTTTTCTTTTCTTTTCTTTTCTTTTTAAATTAATTTATTTGTTTTCAGTTCTCAACAATCACTTCCACAAGTCTTAAATTTTCTTCTCCTCCCTCCCCACCCCTGAGATAGCATGCAATCTTATATGGGTTCTGGACATACATTCCTATTAAACACATTTTCACATTAGTCATGTTGCCCAGAAGAATTAAAAATGAATGGAGAAACCATGAGCAAAACCAAACAAAAATACAACATAACACAAAAGAAAATAGTCTGCTTCATTCTGTGTTCTGATTGCATAGTTCTTTCTCTCGATGTAGAAAGCATTTTGCCTCAAGAGTCCTTTGGAAATGTTTTAGGTCCTTGCTTTGCTGGGAAGAGCTAAGTCTGTCAGAAACAGTCCTTGCACACTGTGGCTATTACTGTGTATAATATTCTCCTGCTTCTACTCATTTCACTCAGCATCAGGACTTATATGAATTGAGGCATTGTATATTTTCATAAGCACTAATCTTTTCCTGAAGACCTTGATTCCAAAGGCCTCAGTCTCTTCTGAGGACCTATCACACTTGTGGTCTGTATCTTGTTACCGGGCTTTTGTGCAGTGGGAAGAACACTGGACGTGGCATTAGGAGAAAGTTTAAGGTCTAGATATGCCACTTACTTGCTGTGTGATTCTGGGCCTCAGTTTTTTCATCTGTAGAATGAGTGGATGGGTATGAATCCAGCCCTCCCAATGATTATTTGCATGGATCTCTGAACTCCCTTAGTTATCTTATATGTATAATAGGGATACTATTACCTAGGGTTCCTACTTACTGCATTGGGTGCTTGTGAGGATTAAAACACGTCGTTGGAAGCAGGGTGCAGGGGCAGAAGGCTGGATTTGGAGCCAGAGGACCTGGGTTTAAATCTCTGTTACTATCTGTGTGACTTTGGGAAATCTCTTAGTCTCTTTGGACCCAAGATTTTCATCTGCAAAATGAAGGGGTTGGACTAGATGTGAGTGGTATATTGGATAGGGAATAGGAATTGGAAAAAGGCAGAACCCAAAATCAAATCCTGCCTTAGAAACTTAATATCTGTAGATCCCAGACAATTAACCTATCTTTGCCTCAATTTCTTCATTTTAAAATGGGGGAGTAGAGGAGAGGTCAATGATCTCGAAGGTCCACTCAAACCCTAATGTCTATGATCTAAGATAAAGCCTGGATCCCTCACCTTCTTTACTCAACTTCTCTTTTTGAGTTTCAATTTGACCATTTGTAAAATGGGAACAATGATATGAGTACCCACTTCACAAAACCATTTTGAGAATGTATTATATAACGCCTATCAGGTGTCATGTATGCCTTAAAATGTTAGGCCTACATGAGTTGTCATATTATCGTCTTATGCATTTGTAAAGTGTTTACCTCATTACCTGAGCCCTACTAGATGCTATATAAATGCTTTTCCCCTTTCTTCCCCATGTTATGTTATTATTTCCTTTGTATTGTTGAAGTGTTTACATTTGTTAATCTTGTCCCCCTAAATTGAGTATGGCCCTTTGAGATCAAGGGTCGTTTGAATGCCCTGCAACACTGATCAGGATGTTGAACACATGACAGTGTACTCAATAAAGTCATTGACTGAGCAAATGAATGGGAAATAAAACAGATAAAAGAGTACAACCAGCAGGGGAAGCTGTTTATATGCAATGATATTTTAGGACACAAAGAGACCTCTTGTTCCTTTATGTTTGCTGCGTTGGCTTATCATCATCTCCTGGAATTTCTGCTACCTTTTTGGATATCTATGTATCCTGTAGAAGACAGCTAGCTCTATCTCTGAACATACCGCATTTTCTTATCCCAAACTTTTTTTTAATGCTTCCCACTAAACTTTCTTTGATTTAATTCTGCTTCTCATTCCACAGCTTTGACTGTGTTTCCTATTTGTTCTCAGCATCTCAACTTTGAGGTGTTAGTTTCTCCCCCTGTATTCCTATAAAGACAGCTGGCCCTTGCTTTATCACTCATTTAATGAGCTTGCACACAGAGATATAGGTCTGTGCACTCTTGTCTAATTGCAGTACAAGAAAACTTTATGTAATTGTGTGGATCCCAGAGATGCTGGAATGAGATAGAGCGAGTGACCCTGACTCAGGGAATGATAGCCAAGGATAAGGAGACTCATCTTCTCCTTCCCTTTCCCTTGAATGCAACTCTGCTGGCTTTCTGGTCTAATTGTTGTCTTGTTAGAAAAGATAAAACAGGACCCCTGGGTGTAGGGGAATATCCAACCTTTTGGAACTTGCCATGGCTGGTCCATCTGTGCAATCTTTTTCTACTTGCTCTCTGTATCTGCACAGTGCTTGACACATGGTAGGTACTCTATAAATATTTTATTTAATTGGCTGATCAAAACAGTATCAGGATAGGGGACAAATAGGATTTAGGGCACATATTTAATAAATAATTTTATCCATATCCATATATTATATTATAGGAGAGATAGTGTGATATCGGAGAAAGAATACTAACTGAAAGTCAGTTGGATCTATATTCAAATCCAGCCTCAGATACTAACTAGCTGTGTGGCCATTGTCCCTGAGCCTCAGTTTTCCTATCTATAAAGCAGAAATGATAACATTTGTACTACTTACCTCACAGAAGTGTTTGTTTTTTGTAAATCTTAAAGTGTCCATAGGATCATTAATTGCAAGGTGGAAGGGATCTTAGGGGCCATGAAATCCAACTTCCTCATTTAATAGAGGAAGAAACTGAGGCCCAGAGAGGTTAAGTGAATTGCCCTGGGCCACATAGATAGTAGTAAGCATCAAAGACAGTGTTCAAACCCAGTTCATACTCCAGGGTGAATTCTTACTATTATTACTCTTTGTGTATATTCTGGTTATGTATTAATGCCTTGAGTTGATTCAGTCGCTCTTTTCTTTTACACCTTAGAACATTGTCTTCATAAGCTTCTATGGCCAAAAAGGTTTATCTAATGGCAAAAATTCTAGTGATGAGCCTCTTCACACTTAGCTTGTTTTCAGACAAGAGACAGTTCATCTCCATGTCAATATCTGAAGACCTTGGATCCATCAGAGCTTGAGTTTCATTGGAATAGTGTTTGAGAACCCAGGGTTACCTCTATACCACTATGAGGTATTTGAGTAAGGCTTTCATGGAGTTACTACTACTATTACTTCTTCTTCTTCTACTATTACTACTACTACTTCTATTTATATAGTGCTTTAAGGTTTGTAAAGCTCTTACATATGCTAACTCATCTGAGTGTTATACAAAACTTTAAAAACATCTGTCTAGAATTTCATTAGTGTGGAGAATTTCCTGGTGTGAAAACTTCATCCACAGATAGGGAGCAACAACACTTGCTATTTTCTTACAGTCTTAGCGAATGGAATGGACCACTGAAAAGTTTAATTACTGGCCCATTTTCACAGCTAGCATGTATTAAAGACTTGAACCTACATTTTAATGACTCCAGTGATGATCCTCTACTGTACTATACTGTCTCTTGTAATACTACTACTACTACTACTATATATATATGTGTATGTATATATGTGTGTGTATTATATAATATACATATATATGTTCATGTGTATGCCTGTACATGCACACACACACTGTATAAAATATACATTTTAAAAATCTAATATCAGCTGCTCTCACTGTAGCAAAGCAATTCTTTTATACCACCCTAAATTATTCACTCTGACATTCAACACGGAGGCTTTTCCAAACCTTTTCGTCCCTGCTCAAACCTCTCATCGTTTCACCTGAGAACCTCATCTCATATTTCACTGAGAAATTTTAGGACATTCACCAAGAGCGCTTTCTTCTCTGTTTCTCGTCTCACATCACTCAGATCTTCTTCTCTCTCCCCCTCCCCCAACTCCTTCTTTACTCCTCTCTCAGGCTAACTCTTCTATATATACACACTTAATCTCAGTCCTTCCCATCTCCTCCAGCAGATTGCATCCTCTATCATCTCCACTTTTTCATTAATCTTCAAACTCTCCTTGTCCACTGTCTGCTTCCCTCTTCCCCGTGAACACGCCTATGTTTCAGCTGTCCTTAAAAAATAAACAAAAAAATCTCTCTCACTTGAACCATTCATCTCCTCTAGCTGCAGTCTATGTCTCTCTATTTTGTGACTAAACCCCTTGAAAAAACCATCTACAATGGGAGCCTCCACTTCCTATCTTCTCACTTGCTTCTGAAATCTCTTTAGTCTGGCTTCTGTCCTCCTCATTCAGCTGAAATAGCTCTCTCCAAAGCTACTGGTGATTTCTTAATTGATAATATAATGGTCTTTTTTCAGGTATCAGCCTTTTTGACCTCTCTACAAGATTTAACATGCCCATTACCCTCTTCTCCTTGATGATGTCTTTTCTCTAAGTTTCTGTGACTATTTTCCTACTTATCCTCCTACCTGTCTGACTATTCCTCTGTCTTTGGTAGCTCTCCCTCCAGGTCATGCTCACTAACATTAAGGCCCCCCATCACATTAAGGCCCCTGTCCTGGACCCTCTTTCCTTCTTCCTCTATACTATTTTAGCCAATGATCTCATTAGTTCTTATGGATTTAATTATCATTTGTATGAAGATGATTCAAAGACCTCTTCATCCAGCCCTTACATCTCTCACAATCTTTAGTGGCTCAACTCCCTCTGCCTGGTTGTCCTGTGGGTATCTCAAAATTAAGTGTGCAAAACTGAACTCATTATCTTTCCCTTAAAATCATTTTAAACTTTCCTATTACTGTTGAAGGCAATATGATCCTTTCAGTTTCCTAGGCTCCCAATTAGCTATCTTGAATCCTCATACAAACTACTCCGCATAAATCATCTGTTGTTGAATCCTGCTGATCCTATTTTCATAACTTTTCTCACATACATCTTCTTCCCCTTGACGTAGCCACCACCTTATCACCTCATGCCTGGACTCCTTTAATTGCCTTCTGCTTGGTCTCCCTATTGCAAGAGTATCTCCACCTTAGTCAATTCTGCACTCAGCTCAGGGAGTCAATAAGCATTTATAAGTTGCCTTCTCTGTTGAAGGCACTGTGCCAAGCACTGGGAATACAAAAACATGAAAAGGAAAGACAGCACCTGCCCTCAAAGCACTTACAATCTAAGGAGGGAAGACAGCATGTAAGAGGAAACTGATAAACTGAGGGGGAGTAGTTGAGGGAGAAGGTATTTGACAGAGGGGCATAGTGGAGAAGTTCAGACTAATTGAACTGGGTAAGAAATGAGGAGATAGCTGGCCTGGGAACTCTCCTTAAATGGAGATTCTGGGAGGGGCTATTAATCTCTACACTCTTCCATCAGAGGAAGGGGCCAAAGCCCACGTCTGACCAGTTCCATCAACTTCAGTAGCTTCTTATTACCGTTAAGATCAAATATAAAATCCTCTGTTTGGATCTTCAGTCTGGCCCCTACCTACCTTCTTACACTTCATCCATTTCTAGGTATTCTGTGATTCGGCCATATTGACTTTCACACACACACACACACACACACACACACACACACACACACACACATATTCCGTCTCTCAACAGCATGCATTTTCACGAACTGAAGAATATGTCTAGAATGCTCTTTCTCCTCATTTCTGCCTTCTGGTTTCCCTGACTTCCTTCAAATATCACCTTTTGGGGAAAAAAAAATAACTTTTCCCAATCTTGCTCAGTGCTGGTGTTTCCCTCTGCTCTTTCTTCCAATTTATCCTTGTATTTATCTTGTATGTACATAGTATTTGTGGTTTTTTTTTACATGTTGTTTCCCTTGTTAGAATGTGAGCTCCTTGAGTTTACTTTCCTTTGTATCTCTAGAACGTAGCTTAGTGCCTGTTATGTTGTAAGTATTTAATAAACACCTGTTGAGTTCTTGTCCTGACTCTCTCTCTTTCTCTGTCTGTCTGTCTCTCTGTCTATCTGTCTTTCTGTCTATCTCTCTCTCTCTTTCGACCTGAATGACCTCATTCCCAGAGAGAACTCCTTCACTCTGAATTGTCTGGTATTTATTTTCCTGTCTTCTTTCTGTTTTGCTATTGAATCGAGTAAATATAGATGTAATTCTATCCCAGTACCCTCTCCCTCTGAGGAGAACAGAGTGGTTTCTGGCACCATCTACTGCTTCCCTTACTGACAGAATGAAAGAGGGGTAGGCTAAGAAGAGGCTAGAGATGTCTGTTATTCTGGCTCTATTTGAGACATACAATGATATCTCTCATGCTTCATGTGAGGAGTCAAAGTTATATATACAAAATCGATGAAAACTAATTTGGAGAGATGTGCTAAAACTACAAAATGCATTGATTGGTTAGAAGAGACTTCAGGATCTTCTAGATACGCAGGATAATAATTTTTTTGATAGTTTATAAAATTCCAGAATGGGAGAACTGGAAGAAACTTTGGAGATCATATTCCAGCCCTGTCAACTTTGATGGATCTGTCATCTCATTGATGTAGACACTCCCTCCAAAGAAGCAGATAGCATCCATCCATTCCATATCCGTCCTCCTTATCTATACCCCTTATCTATGCCTCAGAGAGAGCACCCAGTCTGGGGAGAGCTTTCCTTGAAATTTCTTGTCATTGCTTAGAGGCTGATAGAGCATAGAGAACATGTTTATAGGTTATTTCTCACTCTCACTGCATGGATGACCCAATTCCCCCCAGTCATACATTTATACAATGACATTCTTTGTCCTGCTTGCTTGGCTTCATGCCTTGTTTTGTTGCCACCTGCTCCTGGCCACCATGCATGTCTTCATTTTGAAGCTTCAGAATCTATGGTACCCCATGGGTCACATATATACGTAGAAAAACTGAGATCCAGAGAGAAAAATTTAGTTAGTGCCAATTCCAGGCCTCAAATCCATATTGAAATTGAAGGAAACTAAGGCAAGCATGGTTAAGTGACTTTCCTTGGGTCACCCAGTTAGTAAGTATTTGAGGCCAAATTTGAACTCAGGAAGAAAAGTCATCCTGACTCAAGACCAAGCACTCTATCCACTGTGCCACCTGGCTGCCCCAAATCACCATATAAATGTTAGTCATTATTATTCTTATTATTTTATTTAATCACCATATTCATCAAGTGCTAAAATTTAAGTCTGGTGACAGGAGCCCCCTTTAGTTCTGGTTCTTGGAAAAAAAATGTGATATTGGTGAAATTTGTCTCTAGGTACTCTGGCCTACCTTTTCTGTGTCATGGGTTCGTAGGATCTATAGCTGAAAGGGACCTTAGAGATCATTTAGTCAAAATCCCTTATTTTATGAGAATAAAATGAAGCATAAAGAAGTCCTAATATGTTTGTACCCAGGGGTGCGCTTGTAAATATTTCATAATTGGCTCTCGGGGGGAAAGTACTCGTGACATACTTTTAAGTTTAATCTGCATTAAACTCTGGCACTTGCTTATATTTAGAAAATCGGTAAAACAACAAATCAATCTCTGATCTGTATCTTGCTGATTTCTCTCAATGCTCACGCTGAAAATTTGACAATTGTCCCGAGCTGGTTTAGACTAGCCCTAGTACACCCCGGTGGCCTTTCTAAACTGCAAGTTCCTCCTACCAAAATCTGCTCTCCAAAAAAGATCGGATAAATTTACGATCATCAGTTAATTGACTGATAATGATGAATGTGTTATTCACCCTGTGGGTATTTTTGTTATAATGGAAGATAAAATTTTAGCTAGTGGAAGGAATGGCTTTCTAACAGTTGGATTTTTCAGCATCAGTAAACTTATGACAAACATACTTTTGGCGATAAAGAGGCTTTTCTGGTACCTCCAAAATTACTTCATTTACCACATCTTCTCAGAAGACTTCCTGTACTAAAGGACTACAGTTGACATAT
Organism: Bettongia penicillata ogilbyi; assembly: GCA_023548195.1. NCBI lineage: Eukaryota > Metazoa > Chordata > Mammalia > Diprotodontia > Potoroidae > Bettongia > Bettongia penicillata. The sequence goes on along the minus strand of JAJHZJ010000198.1, from coordinate 17,912,770 downwards.
TTCCCTACTGAAAGCCAGAGTTTGTTTGTAGAAGTCCCTCCCAACCCCCTATTAAGAGAGAGCACACAGAGAGAAGGACTGGGAGCAAACACTCTTGGTAGCCTGTGGCTTATCTATTACTTCTATGTACGGGAAACTGGTTTCCAGGAGACTCATCTTATTAACTACTCTTTCAAAATAAGTTGTGTCTTCCCCCAGAACACCTCCATTCTAGGGAAGGTAAAATAAATCGACTCATCCTACTTATGACTCTAAGAGATTATTCATAATAGTCATTTTTAAAAATGAGTTCTTACAGGAGAGGATATCCAAAGTCAGCTGTGCTTAAGCAACATTTTCTCACTAATGAATTCTCTAAAGCCATTACCCACTTCTGCTACACACATCAAATCTTCCCACGCTGTGCACTCCCAGGTCTAAGTACAAACACTCTGTTCTGGTCCAATTAGAGACACACAATGACTCATTTTCATAAAGTGTTTTTTGAACTTTAGGCTGCCTCCTCATATTTTAAAATCATTTCATTTAAGTCTAACTCAATAAGACTGTATTTTCTTTCAATTTAATCTGTGAGCTTTTTTCTCCTACCTGTTGCTACGACAACCAGTGCCATGTCATGTGTGTGCTACAGCATGTGGCTCTTGTGGAGGCTGGATTAATTAACTCCCTGAAACTGTGCTCCAGATAATCAATACCAAATGCAACAAATAGGTTGAATTATTTTAATTACATTTATAGTAATTTTATTTTCAGCATCCTTTGCAATCTTCATGGTGGGCGATTGGTTTTTATTTCAGATACAGTGATATGGATTCTCTCTAGCTCAGCTGAGGTATTTTTTATTCCTTTTGTCTGAGTCCTTTTTTTCCATCAAGGGCATCGGTGTTAAATGAGTATTAGCTGAAGAGTATTCTTTCCCCAAAAGGGGGAGAGGAATATGCTTAAAAAACAAGAATTGTTTGACTTTGACCATTTACTTTTATACCCTTCTGAGTGCACTTTGAATAAAATGAAACAAATATGGATATTGCTTCTTATCAGCAGGATATCTTAGAATTATACACTGAGGAGGTGGGTTGTGTCTAAGCACTCTATATGCTAGGATCTCACTGTTCCTGTCTTACAAAGCAGATTATTGTCAAACAAAGACTCCTTGCAACAGAAATGAAACCAGGAGGGTACTATGCTCTGATGTGTTGAATTTGGAAGGTGACAAATTTAGAGGATGACAAATTTAAAGGGTGCTGACCTCACTAACAGGCATTGGGTAGCATGGAAACAACAAAGCTTAGCACCTAGTTATAGAAAAAATAATGATTTTAAATAAAAAGTTACCAGATGGTAGGTGAGTTCCATGTCCCCACCCCACTGTGTCTCCCTTCCCAAGTGCTGATGACTCAAAGGTCTCTGTTCCCTTTTCCAAAGACCATTGCCAACCTACACTCCTGAGTCAACTCTCAGTTATGTTTCATGCTGTTGGCCTCCAGTTTGTGCTACTTGTCTATGATACAGACATTTCTAGCTTTGACTCTGTCTTGCTAAGTGCCTTAGTTGTCTAGTCTTGTTCATTGTGTTGCTCCTAGGGAGGCACCTCTGTTTGATGAGCTACCATTGAGAGGAGGTGATGTAACTCATTGATAACAAAATAACTTAAAAGCCAATGGAAGCCTAATTCTGGAAAGTTTAAAATATGATGCATTCACAGGAGAGTATTTTTAAAAATAAAATATAAAAATATCTCTGGATGAGTCAGTTTATTAAGCACCTACTATGTGCTATACTAAGAACTGGAGATTCAAAAAGAAGCAGAAGATAATTTCTGTCCTCAAGCAGCTTACAGTTGAATGGAGAAGATAACATTCAAACAAATATTTAGAAAATAAGGTATATAAAGATAAATAGGAAATAATTAATAAGGGTTGGGGAAAGCTTCCTATAGAATGTGGGCTTTTAATTGGACCTTAAAGGAAGCCAGGAAAGTCAGTGGTCAGAGTAGAGGAGACACATAAGTCTTTTCTTAAGATTTTATTTACTTTATTTTCAGTTTATATAATAAAACAAGAATTTCCATAACATAGTAGGATAAAAAAGATAATTTCTCCTGAAACTGCAAACCTACCATGTACAACCTGCTATTCCTTTTAAATATATAATAAAGTTATCATGCAAATATCTTTTTTTCTTCCCTCCTTGTCCCCATCCCACAAGACATAGTTCCAGGCATGGGGGACATCTAGAGAAAAGGCTAGGAGCTGAGAGATGGAGTGTCTTATTCATGGAATAGTCAACAGGTCAATGTTGCTGGATCCAGATTATGTCAATGTGTAAGGTCTAAGAAGACTGAAAAGACAGGAGGAGCCTAGGTTATGGAGGGATTTGAATGCCAGAGAATTTTGTATTTGATTCTGGAGGTAATAGGAAGTCACTGAAGTTTATTGAGTAAGAGAATATCAAATCTATGCTTTAGGAAAATCACTTTAATGGCTGAATGTTGGAGACTTGAGGCAGGCAGATCCATTAGCAGGTTATTGCAATAATCCATGTGTCATGTACTAGAGATGTGGCATCGTTGGAGAGAAGGGGGCATATGGGAGAAGGATTGCGAAGGTAAAATCAACAGACCCTCCTTGGCAACAGCTTGAATATAGGGAGATGGAAGACAGAAGTCCAGGATGACTTCTGGCTGAAAGTCAGGTTGAAAGTCTGAGGGACTAGGAAGGCGGTGTTGCCTTCTGTTTTGATAGGGAAATGGGGGGCAGCACTTAGAGAGAAAGATAATCTTCCATTTTGGACATAATGAGTTTAAGATGTCTACTAAACCTCCAGTCTGAGATGCTGAAAGACAATTGGAGATGTGAGATTGGCAGTCAGCAAAGAGATGAGCGCAGGATAAACAGATTGGAGAATCATCAGCATAGAGATGGTAGTTAAAAGAATGGCTAGTGCATGGGAGAGAACCTGGGAGAAAAATGAAGGATTAAGGTATTGGAAGTCATTGTGTGGACAAAGAGTAGGATTTTGTAACGCAAAGGAGAGGGAGACGTGAAAAGCTGATTATGGTCAAATTATGAGAATTCAGAATTCTTGAGCATAGAGGTGGTTCATTTGTGAGTGATGACAAGATCACAGGTATCTTTTTGTGTGGCTGAAGTTGGCACAGGAGCTCATAGAAGATTGAGGAACTGAATGGATAGAGTATTTGAGGGAGAATCACTATATAGCATGAGGGTAGGAGTTAGGGAGGGAAGAAAAATTGTGGACTCGATAATCAAGGAAGGAAAGAAGTTCTGGGAGTTCTGTAGATAATAGCTACCAGGATTTTGATTGTGTGGTAAATATGAAAAGCAAGAGCCTCAAAGGAAGAGAGGTTACTAGTGACAAAGGAAGGGGGAGGACCTAAAATAATGGGGAGCAAGGAGTATTCCAACTCCCTGGCCTTGAGCAGTGATCCAAGGAAAATAAATGAAAGTACAGCCAGTACTGGAAAAGGTAGCCAGGGAAGCTGTGTCATTAGGGGGAAACCAGGTTTAAGTAAGAGCAAGTAGACTGAAGGAATGGGACAACAAAAGATTTAGGATGAAAAGAAATTTGTTGCCTGTGGGACAGGAATTTTAGAGGGCTCAGTGAAAGGGTTGATTGGAGTTAGGATGAAACTTTGGGGTGTGAGTGTGGAGAGGTATGGGAACAAGGAATCAAGTGGTAAGGTGTATGGAATGGGGTTTAGATGATGATCTACAGAATATCAGAATCATTGGGATATGAAAAGTATGACCAGATGTAAGAATATTCATCTCTGAGCGCACAGCTCTATCCTCAAAAGACAGTTACCACAGAAAATGGAAGAGCTGAAGTCAAAGGGAGCCATATATAGATCTCTATTCTGGATTCACACAATCGTGGAAGCAGAAAGGAAGCTCAGAGGTTGGATAGGAGACGTCAATAAGAATGAGGCTTCTTCAGTGATAAAAATGATAATACTTATCTTGACCATAGAGGACTAGAGAAATTTGTTTGGGAGCAAGTGTGAAAGTTTTTGTCATAATGAATACTTGAACAGAATATCTTGTTTGTTGCCAGCATTATTATATTTCAAGTGAAATGTTTCATTTACAAGATGTTTAAAACTCTTCACAACCTGACCCCATCCTACATTTCCAGGTTTCCCCTTTACAGACTGTGGTTCAGCCAAACTGAATTTCTTGCACTTTCCTAGACAAGATATTCCTTCCTCTAGCTCTTTGCCTTTTCAAAAACTGTCCCTGATGCTCCCTCTCCTCATCTCTTTCTCTTAGAATTGCTGCTTTCTTACAAAACTCAGATCAAACTGTATCCCCCAGATCCATGAGGCCTTTCTTGATTTCCTCATTTTCAAGTGCCTTGGTGCCCAAATTATCTTGTACTTATTCTGCATATATTTTATATAAGCATACATATGTACCAGCAATCTTCCCTACAGAATGTAAGATCCTTGATGGCAGAGATAGTTTCCTTGTTGTCTTTGTCTCACTAATGGCTAGCATAAGTCAATTGTAGATATTTAAAAAATGCTTATTGATTGAGTGATAGATTCATTTTCTTTTTTTTTGTTTGTTTTTTGTAGAAAAAGGAGTCAAGGAATGGTCCTCTTTTAATTCATTTCCCTGATGTCATGGTCCTCTTCAAAAACGAAGGACAAACACACCTGTGAGTAGACCAAGCTGCCTGAATGGGGACCATCTAGTTGGGTAACTCAGCTTGTTCTCTCCCTTTCCCTCTCCCTCTCCTCCTCTCCAAAGGAAGGTAAATTTTGATGACCAGAAGCTGCCATAGAGGGAGGAAACTTGAAGTTTACTGGCTAGATTTCTTCCTTCCTTCCTTCCTTCCTTCCTTCCTTCCTTCCTTCCTTCCTTCCTTCCTTCCTTCCTTCCTTCCTTCCTTCCTTCCTTCCTTCCTTCCTTCCTTCCTTCCTTCCTTCTTCCTTCCTTCCTTCCTTCCTTCCTTCCTTCCTTCCTTCCTTCCTTCCTTCCTTCCTTCCTTCCTTCCTTCCTTCCTTCCTTCCTTCCTCCCCTCCTTCCCTCCCTCTCTCCTCTCTCTCTCTCTCTCTCTCTTTCTCTCTCTCTCTCTCTCTCTCTCTCTCTCTCTCTCTCTCTCTCTCTCGATATCTGCTCACTGAATCCAGGTGTCTCAGAAGGAGAAAGTGAGGCTGGTGACCTTGCACAGCCCTCCCTCACTCAAATCAAAGTCAACTACAAGTCATGTCATCATTTCCCTGATGTCATGGTCCTCTTCAAAAATGAAGGACAAACACAATTTTTCTTTTAAAAGCAAGAATAGAATGTGGTATTGAAAGAGACTTAGTAAATAGAGAAAAAAATATATAAGTCCAATGGAAGTTCTCTGGTTGGAATTAAAGGCCATTTCCTTGGATAATAAAATTAATTTCTGTTTCTTTGCTCTAGATGATTTCCTGATGGGTGAAAACAAAATCTATCAAGACATTTCTCCTGATTTGTTTGATTAGATAACTGATTCCAGTCTTATGTAGCTAGGGAATGGAAAACGATTTACTGTTGTTGTTGACATTTCAGTATGTCCAATTCTTTGAGACCCTATTTGGGTTTTTTTTTGGCAAGGCACTGGAGTGCTTTGCCATTTCCTTCTCCAGCTCATCTTACAGATGAGGAACTGAGGCAAATAGGGTGACATGATTTGCCCAGGGTCCCATAACTAGTAAGTGTCTGAGATTTGATTTGAGTTCAGGCCAGGTGCTCTATCTACTACTCAGGAGGACACTTAAGAACTGACCTATTCTACTATTAGGCTTTCACCATAAATCTCTCCATTTCTCTCTTTCTCTTTCTTTTTCTCTTCTTCTGTTCCTATTTATCACAGGACTATCTAAGCCCACACAAACGGAAACATTTTGAAATTGGTGGCGGTTGAATGATTTTGGACTCTACACTTCCAGGCCATTTCTGAGGGGAATTATGAAAAGTCATGGATGAAGATAGAATTGTGTGCTGGGATCTGGCAGAAAAACAAATGATACCAATCATGCTCTTAGTTTGTAACTTCTAGCAAAGCATCCCTGAATTAGAATTCCTAACTTCTTCCTGACTGATAAGGAACTTATATAATGTAATTATTCTTTTAAATAGATAACAACATCATTTATATTCTTTTACCTAGAGATCTGATCAGTAGGTATGTGCTCTAAGGAAGTCAATGGCAGAAAGGGAAAAATGCATAATAAAACAAAATATCCATAGAAACGTATTTTTTTATATTATCCCAGAGCTGGAAACGAAAGAGAAGGCTATCTCCTGGGTAATGGCTAAATAAATTGTGTTCCATAAATGTAATGAACTTTTACTGTAGCATAAGGAAATGATAAACATATAGAATTCAGAGAACTATAAGACTTATAGGAAGTGATACACTATGAAGAAAACAAGACCAGGAAAATAACATAAACAGTGAATAACGCAACAATGTAAATGGAAAGGAAAAATGAAACAATGTAGTATAAATATATAAGGGCTTGGCCCTTGAGAAAGGATGAAAAAATATATGTCTCACTTCTTTGCAGAGGTATGAAATATATACTGTTAGATTCAGTTGATATGTTGATTGATTTACTGAATGGCCCCTTCCCCCTCTTTCATGTTAAAACTTGATCATAAGGTATGACTCTTTTTGGAGAGATGTAGGTGATAAAATTTGCAAATGAAGGTGGTGTAAAAATAAAAGGTTATCATAAAATAGTTATGCTATTTATCATTATACTGTCTTCAAAAAAGTCAATTTAGATGAAATTATCTATTGCTTTCAAATCCTCATTGTTTGGTTGTTTTCCTGTCTGACTTAGATTTTTGCTCTAAAAACATGATGTCTTTCAGCATAACAATCCTGTAAAATTGTCAAGCACTGCCATACTCTTATCCATGAGCAGAAGATGCTATTTTGATACTCTCATTTACAATTCTCTTACAGTCAGATTTAAAGAGATGACCCCAGCTCTGTGTGTCCAGAACCTACTGATCCTTCAAAGCACAGCTTACATGGAGACCTTTGTTAATCTTCACTTTTATATTGGAGATGAGCTGTCCTTTGACTGAAGTAGAAATAGCAAATTCAATCTATCGATAAAAATTTATTAAGCACCTGCTATGTGTCAGGCATTGCGCTAAGCACTGGGAAGACAATATAGGGCTAAAGACAATACCTACCCTTAAGGGGCTTACAATCTAATGAAGGATACTACATTTAAATATACAAAATAGGCTATATTCAAGAAACAACAAGGATAAGGTATTAACAGAGGGGCTAAGGAAGGCTTCCTATAGGAGGTGGGATTTTAGTTGGGACTTAAAGGAAGCCGAAGAAGTCAATAGTCAAAGCTGAGGAGACCTATATTTGCAGGCATGGGGAGCATCCAGACAAAAATGTAAAGGATTAAGAAATGGAGTATCTTATTCACAGAACTGCATAAAGGCCTGCGTCACTGGATCAAAGAGGATGTATCAGTGAGTAAAGTATAAGAAGACTGGAAAGGTAGAATTGGGCTCAGTTATGAAGGACTTTGAAGATAGAAAAGGAGTAGTCAGATTGATAGAAAGAGAACTAGGAAAGAATGGTGTCTCAAAAATCTATAGATCAAGGCCATTAAATTTGGCAACTTAGAGATTATTAGTTATGATTTGGGAGAGTGATGTTTTGGTGTTATAATGAGGTAGGAAGCCAAATTGTAAGCTGTATAGAAGAGAGTGACAGGAGAAAAAGAGAGGCATTTATTGTAGATGACCTTTCTGAGAAGTTTATCTACCAAGGGTAGAAGAGATATAGGGTGAGTTGGCAGGGATGAAAGAATCAAGTGAAGATTTTTTTTTCCAGGATAGGGGAGACATGGACATGTTTGTAGGCAGTAAGAGAGGAGCCATTTGACAAGGAGAGATTTAAAAATAAAGGAAAGAGTGTGATGGCAGAGGGACAATCTGTTGGAGAAGGGATGGTATGGGATCACTTGAGCAAAGTACCAAGTACTTAGTCTTGGTAAGGAGTAAAGTTACTTTATCCATTTCTTTTATTGTGTTTCCATATTATACTTGGTCACAGATATTTGTGTACATTTCTTCTCTTTACTATTAGTTGTGAGCTCCATGAGGATAGTGACTCTATCATTCTTTGTCTTCCTGCAGTTGTCCTTACTAGGAATCCTTCCCCAGGATCCAAGGGACTAAAAATTGCTCGTTTCTTTTCAATATGTAATCAACTTTTAAATTATTCTGTGTCAATGTGTCATCATAAAACTGAGACTGCCTACCCCAAAGTTACCAATGGTGGTTTAATTTCCAAATCTTTTCATCTTTTCTCAACTCCATTCTTATTATCCTCTATGCATCCTGAGATATGTTGACCAGTCTATTCTCCAAGACACTTTCTTCTCTCTGTTTTCCTCACTCTGCTCTCTTGGTTCTTTCTCATTCTACCTGTCTGGTTCTTCTCAGTCTTCCTTACTATGTCTTCACCCATTTCATATCAGCTAACTGCAGGTTTACATCATGAATCTATTCTAAGTCTTTTCATGTCTATATTTTCTTACTTAGTGACTTAATCAGCTCCCACAAATTCAGCTTTCATTTCTATACATATCTGTATTTCCATGTCTAGTCTCTCCCCTGAACTTCGGTCCCATATCATTACCTGCTTACTGGGTATTTCTAACTGGATTTTCCCATACCCATCCCAGGATCAATATATCTGAACCAGAACTCATCCTTTACCCCATACCTGTCTCTCTTCTGAACTTCCCTATTTCTATTAAGGGTATCATAGAGGAGAGAATGATCAATGGTGTGAAAGGTCACAGAGAGGTCAAGGAAAGGAAGGATGGAGAAAAAGCCATTGGATTTGGTAACTTAGAGATCCTTAGTAATAGTTTTCTTCCAGTTACTCATGGTCACAGTGTTTGTGTCATTCTGGTCTCATAATTACCTAATAGGTTGCAAAATCTAGTCTATTTATTGTTATAACATCTTTTGCACGCGTCCTGTTTTCTTCACTCATATAGTTCACTTCACTATAGGTCAAATCCTCATCTGGCCTCTCTGTGGCAAAGCCTACCAGTTGATTTCCTTGATTCCAATCTCTTACCACTCCAGTTCTTTCTCCATATATCTACCAAAGTGATTTTCCTAAAGAACATATTTTACCATATTATTCTCTTGTCACCCTATTCCCCCCATTCCCTACTTAATAAATTCTAGTGTCTTGCTATTACCTTTAGGTTCATACATAAATTCCTGTTTGGCATTTACACCTCTTTACCATCTACCTTCAACTTTCCTTGTTAGTCTTTTTTGTATATTTCTACTTCTCTATGTTTAGCCGCACTGACCTGGCTGTTCTTTTCAATGTTTCCACCTCTATGTCTGCCCTCGTCATATTGTATACCTGGAATGTTTTCCCTCTTCACTTCTCCCTATTGGAATCTCTGATTTTCTTCAAGGCCCGGGTCAAGTGCAACCTCATAGTCTGGGATTTAAGGCCTTTCTTCCTCAGCTGCTTGTCCAAACTGTTTCCTGTTCAAACTCCTGTTGATATATTTTGTACATATATATATATATATATACACACAGGCGCGCGCGCGTGTGTGTGTGTGTGTGTGTGTGTGTGTGTGTGTGTACATTTTCTCCCTCATTAGAATATAATCTCTTTGAGGGCAGGAACTATCTCACTTTTTTCTTTCCATCCCCATTGCCTAGCACAGTGCTAGGGGCTTAATAAGTGTTTATGAATTGATTTATAGATTGGTTAACTGAATTTGTCTATGGTATATCCATATGGAGTTACATATTAAGAAGTTACCGATGTAGGACTGAAGTATTGGTGAGAGGTTGTAGGATATAAGGGCTTGGAATTTGTCTGTGTGTGTGATCCCATATGAGCAGATGAGATTACTAAAAGAATGTATGAAAAGAAGAGAAAGGGGCCCAGGACCCTGGGGAATACCTAAGCTTAAGGAGTTGGATGATGACCTAGAGAATACTTAAAAGGAGTGGTTAAAAACATAAAGACAAAAAGAAAGTGGAAGCTAGTGTGAAAAAAGAAGGCATATACTTTGGCAGGAGGGGAACTGGGCTCCAACCTACCTTTCCAGACTTATTCATTAAAATATTTTTTTGTTATTCTGAAACTGACTGAAACCCAAAAAATGGACATTTCCATATACAAAGAAATTCACAGAAGAGGTTTGTATGTGACACTGTTTATCTCTATTATGAACAGTTTAATTCTTAAATAATAAATAAATAATAAATTCAATGCTTTGGTTTCAAAGCTCTTCTCATTATCTATGGCTCCCTTTGAACTTGTGTTTTATGCATTTTAAATGCTTAATTTATGATCCTGTTTTCATTCTTTTTTTGGAATTACAATTGCTAGCCCTTCTTTCCCCCTAATCTCCTCCTTCAATAAAACCTCCCCCCTCGTAACAAACAATCATAGTCCAGCAAAACAAATCCATACTTTGGCTGTGTCTGAAAGCTTATGTTCAACTCTGTGCCTCTAGTCCAACACTGCTCTGCCAGGAGGTAAGGAAACAAACTTCATCACCTACTCTTTCGAGGTTGTACTTGATCATTGATTGGCCATTCCTAAGTTTATGAACACCCCACCCTCACATTTCTAATTCTTTGCTACAATAAAAAATGCTGTTCTGCATATTTTTGTACATATGGGTTTTTCCCTCTTTCTTTGATCTCTTTGTCGTCGATGCCTAGTAATGGTATTTCTGGGTCAAAGGGTATATACAGTTTAGTGAATTATAGTGTAAAGCTCCAAATTGCATTGTTGATGTTAATCTCTGTGGGACTCTCTCCTCACTGATAGAGATGAATGCATTGCCCTGCATGAGAGGCAGAGTGGAGTTGGTGAGAACAGGGGATCTTCAGTTTTCTTCTGAACTTTTCAAGCTTTAAGTTGTTTTGGGCACTTTTGACTTCCAGAAGGAAAATGGATGAAGGTAGTCCTATTTCAGATTGCTGAGGGAAAAGACAAGAGAGGAGGTGAAACTTTCTGTCATGTTCCCTACCCCTACTATACTACACTAGAGATTTTGGGAAGTTTCCCCTTGGGTGAGATGTAGGTCTCTCCCTCTTGATTTAGCTAAGTTGCCTCAATTCCAGAGGAAGAGCTCTTTCACTCTGTATTGTCTAGTATATATTATTTCATGTATATTTTCTCTGATTTCTATTTTATTATGCTTTGGATAAGTAAGTCTGTCTGATATTTTCTTGATATGTTCACTGTGGAACCAGTATTTGGTGGGAAGGGGATCAAGCCTTGGATATAAAGTTTAGAGTCCTTATTCCCCTCTAAAAATTACACAATGATCAAATGCTTGAACTTGATCATATCCCTTCCAGTGGTGGGGAACCTGTGACTTCAAGGCCACATGTTGCCCTTTAGGTCACCAAGTGTGGTCCTCAATTGCAACTGAATCCAAACTTCACAGAACAAATCCCCTTAATAAAATAAAAGGATTTGTTCTGCAAAACTTGGACTCAGTCAAAAGGACCCAAAGACCTAGAAGATTGCATGTTGACTCGAGGTCACAGGTTCCACATTCCTGATAGGCTAACAATATTTAAGGGAGCAGACAGGGATAATTATTGCCCAATACTGGTCTCTGGCCCCAAATTTTTGCTTCCCTTCCTTTGGAGAATGGTGGGGGTAGAAGAGCTAGAAATGTTTACCTCCCTTTGAGCCACAAGTGACACCACCTATTCGATATGTGGAGGGACAGGCCCTCACTACATGTGGACCAACAATGCACGCTCACTTCACATCCCTTCCAATAACTGTGTTTTACCTTTTTGTCAGCCATAACTACCTGATGGATATGATGTGGAATCTTAGAATTGTTTTTATTGGCTTTTCTCATGTTATTAGTGATTTAGGGCATTTTCTAGCTTTATTTTACACTATTCAAGTACATGTGCTTCATGTTCTATCCAAATTAGACTATTCACTAAGGCTGAAAGCTAAGTGGCACAGTAGGTAGAATCCTGACTGAAGTCAGGAAAACCTGAGTTCAAATCTGGCCTCAGACAGTTATCAGCTATAAAACCCTGGATTCATTTTCCTCAACTGTAAAATGGGGATAATACTAGAACCCTCTATCTCAGAGTATCAACGAGATACTTGTAAAGTGTTTTGTAAACCTTAAAGCATTGTATAAATGGTAGCTATTTTTGTCATTATTATTAATTATAACAACAGATGACTCAAGTGTGGCCCTAAAGAAGAGATATGAGAAAGCCCTTCCCTTTGCTTCTTTATAGACATAGGAGACAAGTGTAGAATATTGCATATGGGGGGCCTTCCTCTTTGGCAGAAAGTTCATGTGCCAGATGAGACTATGGGAAGTCACTAAGGGGCTTCCCCAGCTTTGAAATGTTAGTTCTCTCTCTGGTAACTCTGTATGTATGTAATGGCTAGACGGTTGGATCTGTCTGTTGATCTGTGATGTGTATACTACTTATGGTTAGACAGAAGCCCAGTCTGTTGATCTTTATTTCACTGCTTGTATTTTCTCTGTTGGTGAATGAAATTAAAGAAGATTGTTGACCCCTCCAAAAAAATACCATACATAATGTCAGACTTTTTAACCTATTGATTAATTTTTCTGAACTTTACACCCCATCTTTTAATTCTTTGTTATAAAGATGGCTTTCTAGGAAGAGGTAAGGGAGGACACATTGGAAAATATACACAATATACAAACAAAAGATTTTAGTATACATTTAAAAATATAAATGGCATGCTTATCAAATTTGTAGATGGCACAAGTCTAGGAGGTATTGCTAACAAAATTTAATGACAGAGTTAGGATTCTGAAAGATCTTGATGGGCTAGACTATTGGGCCTAATATATGAAGATGAAATTTAATGAGCATAAAATATAAAGTCTTGGGTACAAAATATCAACTTAATTGTACAAGATTGGCAAAGTATGGCCAGTTAACATTTCATCTAAAATGATCATGATGTTTTAGTGGACTATAAAATCAATATGAATAAAAAATGTGATGTAGGAAAAAAAAGGCTAGTGCTCTCATTGACTGCGTTAATAGAAGCAATAGATAGAGTGCTGGATCTGGCCCAGACGATTACTAGATGTGTGACCCTGGCAAGTCACTTAACCCTATTTGTCTCAGTTTCCTTATCTGTAAAATGAGATGAAGAAGGAAATTGCAATCCACTTCAGTACCTTTGCAAAAGAAAACTCCAATTGGGTCACAAAGAATCATATATGAATTAATGACAACAAAAACAACAAATCCAGGACAAGGTAGGTGATGGTTTACTATTGTCTCAACTAGTCAGATAACATCTGGAATATAGTATTCCATTTTGCATGCTACATTTTAGGAAATTCATTAGAGAATTACTAGTATGGTCAAGGGTTCCAAGATCATAATATATGAGGGTTTGTTAAAGAACTGTGGACTAGCCTGGTAGAAAGAAGATGTAAAGGGGGCATATCTCTGTCTTACAGTTTCTGAAGAACTGACATGTAAGAAAGAGATTAGATTGTTCTCCTTGACCTCAGAAGACAGAACTAAGAATGATAGAGAGAAGCTACAAAGAGACAAATTTGAAAAATTTCCTAACATTTAAAGCTATCCCAAAGTAGAATGGGCTGCCTAGAGAAGGGGGACAATGGGTTCCCCCTTAGTAGGATTTTTCAATCAAAGGCTAGATGACTACTTGTCAATCATGTAGAAGAATTCTTTTGAATTGACTAGAATGCCTTTAAGATCCTTTCAAGCTGAAATTCTCTCAGTCTGTGGTTTTTCCTGCTGGCTAACTATGACATTTGCCTCATGGTTATTAGAAGGAATGTATGAAAAGCTTCTTAAGGATTTTTTTTTGGCTGCATATTTACTAAGCATGGTACTAGACATCTATCACACAGAATCCAATATATCAGGAAGTAGAATTTGATATTAAAATATTTAATCTGAATAAGCATTGTACAAAACATTTTAATATAAATCATAATAAGTGCTTAATACTTTTTCTTCATTCTATGATTCATTCATTTATTAGAGCTTTACTAAAACTTCAGCTTATCTTTTTTTGTCTAATGTAGACAATCTATCCCCTTAATTTCTATAAACATTTGTTAAGCCCCTATTGTGATCAAAACCCTTGCTAAGGCGTAGAGATGCAAAGGCAGGTATAAAACACCGTACCTGCTCTTAAGGACTTTGTAATCTAATAGAAGGAAAGGCATGTGTGCTAATAACCATGGTAAAAAGAGAAACAGAGGCAAGGGTAGTATTAGGAGAAATGTGAGGGTGAAAGATCACTGTCACTTAGTGGGTAGAAGGCTGAATGAGCAGGGGAAGAAAGGTATTTGTATCTAAACTAAGGTTTGAAAGAAGGAAAGGTATTTATAATAGTCAAAAGGGATTATTGATTCAAAGTCATTTTAAAAACAATACTGCTGCTGCTGTTTACAATGTTCTCTTGTTTCTAGTTATTTTTCTTTTCATTATTTTGTGCAAATCTTTTCATGTTTTTCTAAAATCATTGAGCTTATCAATTCTTATAGCACAATAGTATTCCATCACAATCATATACCACAATTTGTTCAGTCATTCTCCAATTGATGGGCATTCCTGCAATTTCTAGTTCTTTGCTACCACAAAGAGCTGCTATAGAACATAAAGGTTCTTTTCCTTTTTCCATATTTGGAAATAGAGCTAATGTTAGTATTGCTGGATATGAAGAAAGATGCTATCTATATCCAGAGAAAGAACTGATAAATAAGAATATGTGTAGAATAATTTTACATATTTATACACCTATTTGTGTCTAATGGTAGCCATTGCTATAGTCAGGGAGGGAGGAAGGAAGAAGAAAGAAAGAAAAACAGAAAAAAGAAATTTACATGTTAATGCTATTATATATTTAAAGGGAAAAGCAAGTTGTACATAAAAGACGTATAGTTTCATGTGCAATCATCTTTTATTACACTATGTTATGGAAATGCTTTGTCACATAAATATTTTATTCCATAAATTAAAATAAAAGAAATATTAAAAAAAGAAGGAAAGCACTTCATTAGACAGATGAGGGCAAATCCATTCTGGACACTCATGCAATCATAGATTTAGAGCTAGAAAGACTTTTTGGTACTTGTAGTATCACCTCTTTGTTTTATACCTGGGAAAAGTGAGACTCAGGGTGGTTAATTGCCTTTTCCAAGGTCACACATGTAGTAAGTGGCAGAAAGAGGATTCAGATCCAGACCCCCTGGCTCGAAATCTGATACTCTTTCCAATGGAATATGGGGTGGTATAAACAAAGGCACAAAGAAAAAAGGGCCATGATGGAAACAGAAATGCTTACTGAGTTCAGCTTGGTTACATTTTGGAATAAATGAAGACAAGATAAAATCTGGGTGGTCAGGTTGGAACCAGACTATAGAGATTCTTGAATGCCAGAGTAAAGAGGTTATACTTCAGTCAGTAGTAAGGGAGAGCATTTAAGGCTTAGAAAGAGTGGAGTGATATGCTTATTTCTAGAGAAGCATTAGAAGATTACCTCAGGAAGTGGTATGGACGATAAAGAAGAGAAGCAGGAAGATTATTGCAACATTTCTCTTGAGAAGAGATCATAGGATGATAGTTGGAAGACATTATCTAGCGCAACCTCCTCATTTTTTTTTTCACATTTTTTTACAGATGAAGAAATGGAAGCCCCACCCCATCATAAAATGGCTTGTCCAAGGTAACACAGGTAGTGTTAAGATTTGAACCCAGGTCTTCTAATTTCTCATCAAATACTCTTTCTACACAGCCTCTTAGAACTAAGGTGGTTACACTGGGGGTAGGGGTGAGACAAAGGAGAATTGTGTTTGTCCTTCATTGCCAAGGAAGACCATTCCATTGGAGAAATGATGACATGACTTGCACTTGACTTTGTTTTGAGTGAGGGAGGGCCACAGGTTACCAGCCTCACTTCCCCTCCAGAGCCATCTGAATCCAGTGACCAGATAGTCATCAGGATGACTGGAGATGGCCCAGGATGCACTGGGAGACCTTGGGGCCTTCAGGCCAAGGTCTTTGCAGGTACTCACTTAGAGTGAGGCAATGCTCATTGATTAAATAGGCCTGTTTAAGAAGGATCCTGAGCATGGACTTTAATGAGGCCAAGAAAAAGAAAGATGTCAGGCTGGGAGGGAAATGGCAACAGTTACTATTCATAATTACTGTAAAGGTAGGAGGGTCCAGAGGAGCCCTTAGGCAGAGGCCCATCATTGTCCCAGCTTCCCAGTTCAGTAAGTTGTAGGTTTCTTACAGTTGTAGGTTTTGCAAAACTACAGCGCATGGTAGGGCAAGGCAGGGGAGTGGAGGGGAGGATAGAGGACATGAGGAGAGGGGAGGGTAGGAGCCAATAACACCCAAGTCAACTGGGCATCTTTTGGCCAGCCAAATTTACCTTCCTTTGGAGATGAGAAGGAAGGGGCAGGGAAGGCAGACAGGAGAGCAGTAGTTGAGTTACCCAACTAGCTGGGTCCCCCATTCAGCCAGCTGTGTCTAAAAGTCACACATGAAATGTATTGCTAGAAACAACAACCATTCTAATTCACACAAAGGTGTCTAAGAGGCACAGTGGATAGAGCTTTGGGACTGGAGTCAGGAAGACCTGAGTTCAAATCCAGTCTTGGACATTTAGCTGTGTGACTTTGGACAAATCACTTAACCTCTATTTGTCTCAATTTCCTCAACTGTAAAATAAGAATTATAATATCACCTATTATTTAATTCATTTCCCTGATATCATGGTCATCTTCAAAAACAAAGGACAAACACAACCTGTGAGTAGACCAAGCTGCCTTCCCTCTCCCTCTCCTCTCCAAAGGAAGGTAAATTTTGATGACCAGAAGCTACCCAATTAACTTGGGATTAACTGGATAGAATTATTTCTTCCTTCCTTCCTTCCTTCCTTCCTTCCTTCCTTCCTTCCTTCCTTCCTTCCTTCCTTCCTTCCTTCCTTCCTTCCTTCCTTCCCTCCCTTCCCCTCAACCTTAAACCTAGTTTACTCTGAAGCTCATACCTGAAATGGTCTTATCCTAAAAGGAGCCAAGGTGTCCCAGTACAGCTTGGGTCATCTCCAGGCATCCTGATGAATATCTGGTCACTGGATTCAGATGGCTCTGGAGGAGAAGTGAGGCTGGTGATCTGCACAGCTCTCCCTCACTCAAATCAAAGTCAACTACAAGTCATGTCATCATTTCCCTGATGTTACAATCCCTTTTGAAAACAAAGGACAAACACAAGTGTAAAGATCAAATGACCTATAAGTTGTAAATCTCTTATTATAATGCCTGGCATACAGTAAGTACTATATGAGTATTAGGCATCTAAGTGGCTTAGTGAATAGAGTGCTGGGCCTGAAGTCAGAAAAACTCATCTTCCAAAGTTCAAATCTGGCCGTGTGAACTGGGCAAGTCATTTAACCCTGTTTGCCTTAGTTTCCTCATCTGTAAAATGAGCTGGAGAAGGAAATGGTAAAACACTCCAGTATCTTTGTCACGAAAACCCCAAATGGGATCAGAAAGATTCAGATAAAACTGAAATGACTGGACATATAAATGTTAATTATTATTATTATATGTATAACACATATAAGGTCTTCTCTCAAGTCCTAGGAAAGCAAAGACAAGGGTGTACTGAAGACAACGTGGCACAGATATCTTCTTTGTAGTGGTGTCATCTATAGCTCAGGAAGCAACTGGGGAAGACTGTCTTCAAAAACTTGATGCACTCAGCTAGACTCCATTAGAAAAGTGTCCCATTTCCCTTCATGGTCTGAAGATTGAACATGTTACAGGTTTGCTTTCTGGGAATATGAGCTCCCTCATCAATTGTGGTGTTTGATAAGTAAGGGACTTGGTTTCATAGTCCAGAGCCTCTGCAAGTTATATATACTTTAGATCTGTCAGGATCCCTTTCTGGTGAGTAATGCCTGTGTTCACACTTGAAAGGAGTTGGACACAGGGAAAGATTTCTTTTGCTAACCAAGGGCCCTGGGGCCCTCCGTTTAGAGAAGGAAGGAAGAAGTTTGTAACTTGGTTTAATTTTCCCTCCTGTTGAGAGGTTGGGGTTACAGAACAGAGGCACTTATCATCCTGTGTGACATCTGTAACTCTAGAATTAGTCATCTGCTTCTTCGGAGACACAGGAGATTCAATCTGTCCCCTCACTGAGTAAGTCTTGGGAAAGATCTCACTTGGACTTTGAATCGCCTTCAGTTGTTCCCATCATGATCTTTGCCTGATTTTATCATATAAATTATAAAATTCATAATATTTTATATATTGGTATAAAATTATAAACTGAACAATCACCAATAATTGTGAATACGTCCATGGACAAAGAAAGCCAAAAAGGATTATAAATGAAACTATGAAGCTACTATACAGAAGTGTCAAAAGTCTGAGCACAGTTTTAAGCTCTAATTGCATAATTATAATGAGTTTAAATTATTACTTTTAATTATTCATCTATTATTGCTTACAATTTCAGCATAAAACTGCACACTTTGGGGACACCCTGTGTACAGCTCTTACTTTTCTTTTTCTTTTAATACATATATTACATTTAGAATAGTAGTGCCAACATTGCCTTGTTTTACTGTGTTCCCTTCTGAACTTCCTTCGGTTTTCTTCTATATATATTAAATATTTAATTATTTCTCTCTCTCTCTCTCTCTCTCTCTCTCTCTCTCTCTCTCTCTCTCTCTCTCTCTCTCTCTCTCGCTCTCTCTCGCTCGCTCTCTCTCGCTCTCTCTCTTTTTCTTTTTGGCATTATCCCAACCTCTCACTCTCCCATAGAACTCTTCCTCTGAGTGTTAAACGCTTCCTCAGATTTTTTCTTTCTAAAAATTTATACTATAAAAGTCTGAATGTCCTACTCCCCTGCTCAAGAAGTCTTCGTGGCTCCTTTTTGCTCTGGAATAAATTAAATCTTCTGTCTGGCAAGTCCTTTACAGATTCCTTACTCAAAGAAGGTTCAGATGAAGTCTATACCTGTCTGATACTTGTGTTGGAAACCACTTAAGGATTCAGTTGTTGTTGTCTTTTAAAGACCCTGGCTGTGATCTCCAGTGATAGAGGGGAAGATGCTTTCTTCTTCCTTTGACCAGATATACTCTGATGTGAAGGTTTTCCCAGCAATGTGTCACTAGTGTGCCCTATTCTCCTCCCATTGTGATTTTTCCTTCTCTGATCACAACTTCTGAGCTTCATTATCTCCTTTGTTAGGTGGAGAATGTAGGTTCTTGGGTAGTGCGGTGGGAGCACATCATTTCTGTTAAATTCACCGTTCTCGAAGATTCCTCCTGCTGTGCTTTGGACAGTCACAGGTGAGCTCTAACTATTGATCTTACTTCCAGCATTGTGAATAATGCAGACAAAAGAGTCTCTTGGTGCCTCCTCAGAACATTGCCCAGATTTGGGATTTGGATTCTTTGCAGGCTGGATGCAAACTGCATTATAAACACTGCATGCTTGTGCTGACCGTGGTGAAATCACTCTGTGATAAACACTGGTGTTAACTCAAAATGTCCCCAAAGAATCGAGAGTATTTTATCAAAAGATTTATCTGCGTGTTGCTGGGGGTGTTTAAAACTGTGCAATGACCCAGAGGAGGCAGTTTTCAGCTGGCTTGTCCATCAGTATTCTGCACAGCCTCAATAGAAGTCATCTAAAAGGAAAACTGGAATTAAAAGGTTAATACTTTTTCAAAATAGATGTGTTTATAGGCTCAAGTCCCTTTTCCTGAGGGATAAAGAAGTGTTTAATTTATAAGCTGTATTTCTTTTAAGTAGGAATCTTCTTTCTTGGTCATAGGTATTTTGCTTACTTGTTTGGTTTTCTTAAAAATACCTGAGTTTTGGTGATGAGTTGCAGAGGTGAAAAGCCTGAGATTATCACAAAGCAATTGCCAGGTTAATTAGGTTGCTCTACGATTTAGAAGGCGATCGGAGCAAAGTTGAGACAGATTTAGGACCAAGGTATGTTGCTACTCTGCAAATCTATTTTAGATAAATCTTTAGGTCGATAGTTCTGAGTTGAACACTATTCCATCTCATTAGGTGAGTCTAGCAGAGTCCGCAGAGCTGAGAGTAGGTGGCATCCTCATCTGAGAAGCAAAAGGGTTGGATTAGATGGTCTAGGAGGTCACTTCCACCTGTGAAATCCTAGGTTCTGTTTTAAGGTCCTACTCAGTTCTTATGTTTGATGTTCTGAGGTTGTTCTGGCTTTGTTATTATATTTCCTAAGTTCTAATGCAAACTCCCTTCTAGCTTTGATATTCTGTGTTCTCTGCTTTAAAGTCCTCCCCGTTTTGACATTCTATGTTCTTAGACTCAGCCAGACTGAAATTTGATGTGTTGAGTTCCTTTTATCTTTGATATTTTAGGTTTCCATGTTCTAAGATTCCTTCTATTTCTGATATTTCAAATTCTATGTTCTAAAGCGAGAGTTCCTGACCTTTTTGCATGGACCCCTCTAGCAGTCTGGTGAAGCCCATAAACCCCTTCTCACAATAATATTTTTAAATGCAAAAATTAAAATACAAAGAAAACAAATTATATTGAAATATAGATAGGAAGCTATTAAAAAAAGGTCAAGTTCACAGACTTCTAGGGCAACTGAAGATCCAGTGTTGATATTTTCTCCATAAGCAAAAACAAAAGACATAAAGAAGTTTCAGAAAACAGAATAATGAGTCAGGATTCAGGAAATGAGTTTTTAGAGTTGGTTTTATTATGTGGCCAGAATAGTTAGGAAATATCATTTTATTCTATACTTGACCATTTTGCCTTACAGTGCTTATGATTAACATAAGCAAAGATAACGATGATGAAGACAATTTAAATTTAAATTTTAAATTTATTTGAACAAATTTAATACAATAAAATAAATAACAAATATAATACTTGTTTTCCAATACATTCTATAATATATATATGTTAATTATAAGTAAATAATTTTAATAATATTTAAATTAAATTTAAATGAAAATTTAATTTGCAATTTAAATGTCATTCCTGTACCCCTATCTGTTGTCAAGTTTAAAAACATAGATATATTCTACAAACAATTTAAGTATCTACAAATTAAGGCCCTAGCTTCCTTGATACTCAGAGGCTTGCTTCAATGAGAAAATTGGACCAAGGGAAAGATTTATGTTAGAAAACCTAGTTTAGGATTAAACTATGAATGAGGTCAAAGGCTTGTAGACAAACCAGAAGCCTCAGGTCTATATCATATAAATCTGTTCTTCAAGAAGAGATTCCAGAACTGCTCATCACAGAGAGCCCCAAACATCTTTTACCACCACACATCAAGTACCTGTGACCAGAGCTCATAAATTACCAATATCTTCAAGAGTTGATGTTCCCTCAAGATTTGTTACCATGTGGGGTAATTGTAGAAGAGTTGGTGAAGAGAGACTCTAAATAGAGCTATGCTAGTCCTTAGATAATGAACATAAAAATCAGTGTATTACTGGGCCCGTACTCAAAACTGTTCTAGCTTAGTAGGACCTAGAAAATCTTTCATTCCGTAAGTGAAGATATGACTCCAGTCCAATCAACTCCAGTGGTTCCCTGTTGCCCCTAAAATAAAATATCAACTACTCTTTTTGGCATTTCAGTCACTGTACTTGCCTTTCTTGTATCATTATTCACTATTCCCCTTCTAGTACTGACCTTTTCGTTGGTACTTCACCTGGTACTCTATTCTCTATATCTGTGCCCTTGCTTTGACTGTCCCCCTGTGCCAGGAATGGACTCCTTTTGTACTCTCCTTAGTTTCATAGAATGCTTTGTTTCCTTTAAGATTCAGTTCATGTACCTGCTTGTATTTGAAGTCTTTCCTGATCTTCCCCCAGCTGCCAGTGCTCCATCTCTCAAAACTCCTTGGGTTCTTTTTTGTATATGTTCTTCCTATGTTTAGATACAAGTGTAGATTCAGGTGCCGATGTAATTAGAGATGTAGATGTGAATATAGATAGACATAAATGACAATATTAATGACATATAAAGATGAAAATATGGAATAGTTATGGGTATAGATATAAATAAGATGATATAGATATAGTTTACAGATTTTGATGTAAATTATATATAGATATAATTGACACAGATATAGGTATAGGTGATACTGAATGTCATCCAAATGTATATGAATTGTATATGTATGTATATATACATATATATAGGTATAGATAAATCTAATTGATATCAATATAATTGTGGCTCTAGATTAAATACAAATATAGATATTCTCTCCCCTGATAAAATGTAAAGTCCTTGAGATTGGAGCCTGATATCGTTTTTGTCTTTGTATCTTTTATACCAAGGACAATACTTGGAAGATAACAGACACTTGATAAATTCTTGTCCATTGATTGACATCAGTGGAGGGAAGGATCACAAGAATGAAATGGACTATATATTAGGAAACAGAAAATGACCGGTTATTGCTAGGTGAATAATTTCTGATTTAGCTGTCTCTGTGTCATTTGACCATTGCTTAGTTAGGGAAAATGCAAAGGAACACCAAATTATAAAATGTCCAAGGTTAAATTGTACCCGAAACCATGAGTCACCCAACAATCAATGTCCTTGCTCAATATATGGCAGCCGAAAGGGCCACACTGATTTAGAGAAAAGACATTTATAAAACAGTAGAAATCAAGAGAGTAATTTCTCATAAAACAATCAAAGCAGTGGAAGTGTAAACAAATCTGCAGATATCTTGGTTTGAAATCTGACTGAGCCAGATCATCCCAGGAATATTTATAGAAGAAACTGGAAGGAGAGTCACAGGCTTTCAGAGAGATACATGACCTCGGGGTTGATCTAGTCCAACTTCTACCTCAGCAGCCTAACTGGTAACTGGTCACGTAACTACTCCTTGAAGAATTCTAGTTCAGTATCTTCTAAACCTAATGACATGGGCAATCAGATAATCTCTCTGAACCTGTATTTCCTTATCTGTTAAAAATGGGTGTAATTGTACTTATACTATTTATCTTCATATATAGCTTTTGTTAGAGAAGTGGCATGAAGTGGGGGAGGGAGTGCTGTATTTGGATCCATGAGACCCAGATTAAATCCTGGATCTGATACCTACTGGCTGCTTCTCTTGGCAAGCCATTTTTCCTTCTGTGAGCCCCACTTTCTGTAACTCTAAACTGAGAGGGAAGTGGTCAGACTAGATAATCTCTAAGATTCCTGCTAGCATTAACTTTCTGCGAGCCCATAGGACTCAATAGAAGATACATGGCTTAATGACTAGACCATCTGGACAGAGCAATAGAGCAAGAGGATGGGCAGTCAGGAAGACTAGGTTTATATCCTGCATCACTGCTTTTCAAACCTTGATAAATCACCCAATCTCTCAGTGTTCTAGGCCAACGGTGTCAAACTCAAATAGAAACTGAACAACATATCATTCTCACTGACATATATTGACTTCAAAAACCACATATTAATATTATCTATGTTCCATTGTATTTTTATTTATTTTCTTAAATATTTCCAAATTACATTTTAATCTGATTCAGGCTGCACTGAGGAGTATTTTCACCAGTGCCACCCATGGTCCGTGTATTTGACATCTCTGCTCTAGATGACTCTTTAAGACTGTAGGCTACAGAGGAGGTGACTATATTGGTAAAAATAACTTTTAGCATCATAGTTTTAGAGCTAGAAGGGACCTTAGAGGTTATCAAGCTAGTACAATCTTCTCATTTTATAAATAAGGAAACTGAGGTTCAAGGAGACTGATTTATGTAAGGTCAAAGGTATGATGTGAACCCAGCTCTTCCTAACTCCAACTCTAATGCTGTGTCCACTACAGCATATTGCATTTCATTATGTATAGAAGGCATTTTGTCAATGTGAAAGCACAACATGAATGGATTGGATTTATATAATATATTTATCTGGTAAGAGATTATTGGTAGCAGGAACAGTTATATTCAAGGGGACATTATCTAAATGTGGTCTGTGAGGTCATGACTTGGGGTTGAGCATTTCCTAAAAAGCATTGAGGTGCTTCTTTGTGCATGATAGACATATTGACCTCCAGGTCTTTATAGTCGAAGATAAAAACTATAATATGAACTGCATGAGATTTTCCAAAGAAAAGAGAGGACCAGACAAAAATAATGGTGCTGATAAAATTTCTAAGAAGCTAGAATAGATTTTAGTAAAGGAGCACAGGAAAGAATCTGAAAGAATAGAGTTGGAAGAGAAAGAGAACAAGGACATAAGCAATAAATCATTCTAGGAATTGCATTTTTTCCTTTTTTCTTTTATTTTACCTCCCTCCCTCCCTTCCTTCCTGTCTTCTTTCCTTTCTTCCTTCTTTCTTTCATTCTTTCTTTTTCTTTCATTCCTTTTCAAATCTCTTTATAAAAGGAACTGAATTCTAACTTTTTTTTATCCTTTTTTCTCTTTTGTATCTGATAGGCATCTCAAACTCAATGTACTTTTCTATGTCCATACATTCCTCTAATAGAATATAAGCTCTCTGTGTCAAGAATGATTTTTGTTGCTGTTATTGTTGTGGTCGTTTGTATCCCCAGGACTTAGCATAGTGCCTTGCTCATAGTAAACTTATTGGAAGGAATTGAATTAGACTGAATTGTTACAAGCTTCAGGGCCTTTGGAAGGGAAGATAAATTACAGTATAATGGCAAAGTATTACTCCTTGTTATTGCCATTCATGTGTTAAGTGCCTGTTTAGCTAAGCATTGTGTGAGGATATCTTAATGATATCAGAAGATCATAGATTTAGGGATGGGGGGAATCATAGAAGTGATTTAGTCCAAATCCCTCATCTTACAGATGAAGAAACTGTGGGCCATAAAGGTTAAGTGAATTTCCCAAGGTCACACAAGTAGTAATTAACAGAACGGGGATTTGAACATTCCTTTTGCTTCTAAATCCAGTGCTCTTTCTGGTGCATCAACATACTTTTTTTGGTCCAAAGATTGTCCAACCAGGAATAATGTCAGTTTAATGAGTAGGGCAGAGGAATGCTGGTAAATGTTTAACAACCAGCTTTGGGGAGAAGGGGGCAAATAGGAACACATTTCTAAATGTAATCTGCACTATTAAATTTTTATCCATTTTCTTAAGTCTATAAAACCAACAAAACAACAAACCCTAATTTGTAGTGTTTGCCTATTTTGAAGCTAGAAATACTCTCATTGAAAATTTCACAATCCCAAGTCATTCTGGTTCCAGCACAGAGGTGTCAAACATACCATCTCCACAATATTCCCCAATGTAGCTAAACAAGATCAAAATATAATTGGGACATATTTAGCAAAATGAATAAAAATACACTAAACATAGATAATATCACTTTCAAATTAAGTCAAAATATTGTATATATCATTATATATGAATTAGTGGCCTCCATTTCTATTTTAGTTTGACACCATTGCATCAGCAAACCCTTGGAGGAGACTGTCTGCTTCTTTATTTACTTGAGGGTCCAATGGAAGAACTTAGTTTTAGAAACATTAGTACTATAACTTTTTAAGAAATGATGAACAGAAAAGGAAAAGGAGTCAAGAAGATTTGTTAAAAAATAAATGTAGAGCCAAAAATCCTGTCTGGTCACTTAGGTAATCATTTAATTAAAATCTGAGATGGCTTCCTTAAATTAAGAGAATTTCCAGAGTTTGATTAGGAGGCTTCCCAGAATTTGCCTGGTTAAAAGATCTCCACATAGAATACATACTCAATTTTTATTCCTACTCAAACCTTGTTCACATTACATTTCATTTGATTGCATTTTCTCTAAATGGCCAGTGGTGTTATATATGTATAGTCAATATTTTCTGAGTATTTCCATCCTCATAGTATATATCAAATGAGTTTATGTCTTCTGTCTTAATTATTTGAGTGGTAGATACTATATAATCCCATGTGAAAAGATATATTTCATTAACAGTCCCTCTTAAATCTTTGTGAGGAAACATTTCCTCAATTTGTCATATAAATTTATAGGCACCATCATGTGTATCACTCATGCAATAAGTGCCTCTGGAAAAGAGCCCTGAGCAATATAGGTAGTTGATCAGCCAGCTGAGTATCAATTTAGGCAACAATCTTATGTTCCTATGAAAGAATATGCAGGATAATCTAAATGCTGGTTATAGATTATTTCAAGTAATAATGGATTCATGAGAGATTCTCCCCAGATAAATCAATACTTCAAGAAGCTGTGATTCTGTTGGATGTTGATAGAAGTTCATCTATGATTTAGTAGTGGATGGTCCTCAAGAATTGTTGGGACTATAAAGTTAATTCACCCCATGATTAACTTGATGATGAGCTTCTCCAAGCTGAGATACAATGTTCTTTAAATAACAGACAGTCCTTTATTGGGCTTCAACTTCAAGTCTTTCTGAGTTATTGTAAAATTTGTAATCTGTGTGTAAAGACTTAAAGGACAAAGGGTCCCTTAATCTATAATGAGAAAATGGAACAGGATTAATTTAGTCGAGCAAAATAAATTGAGCAAGAAAACTCAGTGATGAGACAACCTGGCATATGAGGAATGGAAAGAAGAAAAAGAAAGATGGAAATCCTCTACAGAAATGGAATGTTCTTCCTTTAAAGCAATCAAAGATAAATTATAAGGACTATGAGAAACCTTGTGAATATTCATCATATACTCCTTGATCATAGATTTAGAGCTTGAAAGGATCTTGGAGGACATCTAGTCCTCATCCTTCATGATCTATCTGCTACATTTGATTCTATTGACTTCTGGATGCTCTCTCCTTTCTGGCCTTTTGTGACACTATTTTTTCCTAGTTCTCTTCCTGTAAGACCGACTGTTTCTTCTCAGTCTCTTTTGCTGGTTCATCATATAAATGAAGATTTCTCAAAGACTAGTCTGCAAACCTGTTAGGGTTCCAGACTTTTTTTTGTGGGTTCACAAGTTCAAAATTATTTTTATAGTAGTACTAAGACATTATTTCTTGATTAAAATTATGTTCCTTTTTCTAACTACATATCTGGGTGAGGTCTGATTTTATTCATGTACTTCAAAACAATTTATCACAACAGTTTACTTCAGAAGCAGATGTGAGAATCCAGTTGTCTTCTATTAAGACAGCCATTAAAGATATGTTCAAGAATATGTAAAACAATGCCATTCTTCTCATTACTTTTGTAGTTTTCAAAAATAGTTGTTTTCATAAAATTATTTTGTTTCAGGTGGTTTATTATTATTTTAAAATGAATTAATAAATTAATATTTTCAAATTTTATCAGTTTTAATTTCTAATAAAGTAAACAGCAGATATAACTTGTATAAACAAAAGCTTTGGAGGTTCCTTAGTTTTTAACAATGTAAAGGAGTCCTCAATAATTTTAAGGTTATTAAAAGTTATCATATGATTATAGATTATTACTATAAAGGGATCCTGGGAGAAAAAATTTGCATTTATCGCCTAATTATGGTTGTTCCTCCAGGCTCTGTTGTAGGACACCTACTCTACTCTCTCTTTATGCTCTCTTTTGGTAATGACATCAGCCTTGATGAATTTGTAATGATCTTTTTTAGGCTGCTGACACTCAGATCTACATGTCCAGCCCCGATCTCTCCTCTGACCTTCAATATGACACTTATCAACTGCCTAGTGAACTTTTCAAACTGGATGTCCTGGAAATATCTTAAATGCACCATGTCTAAAATCAGATTCATTATCTTTTCCCCCAGTCCTACCCTGTCTTCTGAACTCCCTTATTTCCATCAAAGTTGCTACTATTTTTTTTCAAGCTCTTGGGTTTACAACTTGGCATTATCCTCAAAACCCCACTCTTCCTTACCTCACATATTGAATTGTAGGCAACATTTTCTCATTTCAGGCTCCACTATCTTGCATCCCACCCATTTCTCTCTACTTACCCTGCATCTACTTTAGCATGGACTTTCATCTCCTCTTGCCTTGATTATTACAATGGCCTAGATTTGCCCTAGATTATTCCAACACCATTTAGTCTCTCTCCTTCAAGTCTCTCTCTTCATTTCAGCCCATCTTCCACTCTAAATTAGACCATCCCACTTCCCTGCTCAATAAACTCCAGTGACTTCCTATTTCTGCTGGATTCAAACATAAACTCTTCAGTTTAGCTTTTAAAGTCTTTGGCAACTCTATCCAAAGCCATCTTTCCAACCTCTCCCACAATCTGAAATTCAACCAGATTGTCTTCTCTGATGCCTGTCTTTACACATTCATAGTAGCCATCCCCCATGCCTGGAATACTCCCCATCCTCGTCTACACCTCTTATAATTCCCTTTTTTCCCTTTAAAACACAGCACTGTCTTCTAAATGAAACCTCTTTTGTCTTTTCCTCATTTTATTTTTTAATTTAATAATTTACTTTTCCCAATTACATGTAAAAACAATTTTAACATTTTTTTTTCAAATTTGGAGTTCTAAATTCTCTCTATTCTCTTCCCCTCCTTCTGTTGAGAAGGCAAGCAATTTGGCATAGATTATACATGTGTGGTTATGCAAAGCACCTTTTCACATATAAGTCATGCTGTGAAAGAAAACAGAGAAAAAAACTCAAGAAAAATAAAGAAGAAGTATTTTCTATTTTCAACTCAAACTCCACCAGTTCTTTCTCTGAAGATGGACAGCACCTTTCCTCATAAGTCATTCAGAATTATCTTGTATCATTGTATTGCTGAGAATAGCTAAGTTATTCACAATAGATCATCACATAATATTGCTGTTACAGTGTACAATACTTCCCTGGTTCTGCTCCTTTCCTTTTGCATCAGTTCATGTAGGTCTTTACAGGTTTTTCTGAGAGCATCCCGCTCATAATTCCTTATAGAACAATAGTATTCCATGGTTGTTGTTCTTGCTGTTATGATTCTTTTCAAAAATGAAGGACAAACACAACCAGAATTCCATTGCAATCATATACAACAATTTGTTTGGCCATTCCTCCAATTATTTTTTTAATCTCTTTGTGATACAGACCAAGTAGTAGTATTGCTGGATCTAAAGGTACAAATGTATTTTATAGTAATTTGGAAAAAGTTCCAAATTGTTCTCCAGAATGAGTGAATCAGTATACAACTTCACCAACAGTGCATTAGTGTCTCAATTAGTGTCCCCTCCAACATTTATTATTTTCTTTTCTGCCATATTAGCCAATATGACAGGAGTGGAATGGTAGTTCAGAGTCATTTTAATTTGCATTTCTCGAAGCAATAGTGATATAGAGCATTTTTTCATATAGCCATAGATTGCTTTGATTACTTCTAGAAGAAGCCTCCTTTGATCCCTTCAGCTGTGACTGGTCTTCCTCTCAAACTTGAATTTAACTACATTGTATTTATTATCTTCTTACATATTACCTGGTCCTCTTCCTTTTAGAATGTAGACTCCTTGAGATTAGGGATTGTATCATTTATTGCATTTGTGTCTCCAGTACTTAGCATATAGTAGGCCTTTAATTGCCCATTAATAGATTAACCCAGAGAAGTTAAGTCATTCGTTTATCCTGGGTCATATAAGTAGTAAGAGGCAGAACTGGAATTCTAACTCAAGTACTAGGAATCCAAATTAGATATTTCTTTCTTCAGTGTCTTCATGATTATATACCCTTTAACAGCCTTGTTTCAGGCATGGGTCAAATTCTGCCAGGAATCATCAGATCCTGGACTTGGGTTAGAGGACAACCTTAGAGCTCATCTAGTCTACTGCTGTTCCTTTGCAGATGACAAAATGAAGGTTCAGAGAGTCTAAAAAATGTCTAAAGTCAAGTAGGTAGTAAGTAACCCAGGAAGGAATTCTTCATTCCAGGTCATCTGACTCTAAATCAATTACTCTTTTCACTACATCATTCTGTTGATGCCCTGTATATCTCTGGGCCTCCATTTCTTTATCTGTAAAATGGAACTCTGAATCATAAACAGCCTTCCTCTCACATCTATAGCTGTACCATTACATTAGTAATAGCAATTGTCACTTTTTTTCCCAAGGCTGAAAGATTTTATAGGAAAAATTTATGATCCAAAAGTGGAGACCTGGGGTTAATACTGGACTGAGTCTCATGCATTTTAATTAGTGGCAACTCCAAATTAGATTCTAAGATAAAATAGCATCAGGATTTTTTAGCAAGGGGCTGGTGGGGTCAGAGGTACCACAGCCTTGCCAAATACACTAGCTGTTAGTGCTATAATTGATTAAAGCATTGCAGGGTAATATTCTTCAGAGTATTCTGCCTTGATAAAATGTGTCAGAAAGATGGTGAGGGGGAGGGAGAAAAAAACTATCTGTAGGTCTTTTTTATTTCTTTAAAAAATATTTTGACAGCATCTCCATGGTTGAAATTAGGTTATTTTCCCCTCTGATCATCAGTAATCCAATTATTTCAGCATGTTTTACTGCAGCAACCAAATGTAGCACCTAACAAGAAGAAAAGCTATGATTCAAGTGTGATTTTAGCCACAGCTAAAGAACAGCCTAGTTAAGTACAGAAAGTCTCATCAGTAGCAGGTTTGGCTTTTAGAAAATACTTTCATTGGCCATAGAAAACCACAAAAGAAGGAAGAAAGGAAAAAAGAAAAAAGGAAAGAAGAAAGGAGAGAGAGAAAGCAAAGAAAGGAGGAAAGAAAAAGAGAAATAAATGAATGAAAAGCAAATAAAAAATAGGCAAAACGGCCCCCAGTCATGGTACCTTTCTGTTTCTATTGTCATGGTGAAAGAATTGTGGCAAAAGGTAGAAATTATCACCCAAATGTACCACCCTACAACCACTGACTGATGGCTCTCAGTGTCACCTCTTTGCCCAACAAGTTGATATATGACTTTAGAAACTGAACCAGATTGACATTCTCAATATAAATGAACATAGACGTACAGATGTAATGGAGTTGCAGCTAAATTGAAGGATGGTTCATAAGTTCTCTTTAGAGCAGTGAATAAAGGAATTATCAGGGTTAGGTTTACCCAAAGGGAAAAGAAATACCATTTTTTCAATGAAAATGTTCTTTTTTTGCTCCAAGCAAACTGATCACTATGAAGGTATAACAAGTGTCTCTAATACCTCTTACAACTGGATTAACGGGATCAGTGAGGTTATAACTGTTATTACTGTTCAGTCACATCCAACTCTTCCTGACCTCATTTGGGGTTTTCTTGGCAGAGTGGTTTCACATTTCCTTCTTTAGCTCACTTTGCAGAAACTGAGGCAAACAGAGTTAAGTGACTTACCCAGCGTCACTCAGCTAGTAAGTGTCTGAGGCCAGATTTGAATTCACCAAGAGGCGTTTTCCTGACACCAGGGTGAGGAATCTTTTCTACAGCCCTCTAGCTGCCCCAAGAAGGAAGAAAGGAATTATGTATGAGGATTCATTTCTAAGTATTTTCAGTGTTGCTCTTGAAAAGACTTTGAGGCTCAGGAAAGATAAGTGTAGAAGCAGAGCCGCATACCTTGAGCCATGCCAACCACAGGGACTGATTAACGGCTGTGCCTAGACTGACAGTTCTGGGCATGACTACTGATGAAGCTGTATATGGAGCTTTTGCTTCTTGTTTACCTGGATGTTGTAAGAACTGAGATTCAGACCCAAAGATGCAAGACTATGTGGATCTGGTGCTCATGGATCAAATGAAATCTGAGGCAATGTTGGATTTAGGACCTCACTATATCAGCAGATGACTTATAGATTTATAACCTGGTCTCTTTTTACATTTCCAGTCTTTTTACACATTATTCCCCTTCACTTATCCTGTGATCCCAGTGATGGAGGTCCCTTTGCCATTCCATGCACAGGATACATCTCCTAACAACGAGAATTTTCACTGGCTGTTCCTAGAATTCTCTCCCTCTTTATCTCTACCTCCTAACTTCCCTAGCTGTTGTCCTATATGTCTCCTTGTCTTTCAACTAAATCGCTGGAAAAAGTCTCTACACTTGGTGCCTCTACATCCATTCCTCTCACTCTCTTCTAAATCCTCTGCAGTCTGGCTTCTGACATCGTTCAACTGAAACTGATTTCTTCAAAGTCACTAATGATTTCTTTATCACCAAATCAAATATCCTTTTCTCAAGACTCATGCTTGATCTCTCTACACGTTTGGCACTACTAACCACCTTCTTCTGTATGTTCTCTCTTTTTTATGTTTTTGTGACTGCTCTCTCTTGGTCCTCCTTCTATCTGTATGACAATGACAATTTTTCTCAGTCTCCTTTGCTGGATTTCCATCCATATCATACCCAGTGTTCCACCAAAGATAAGTGTAGAAGCAGAGCTACATACTTTCTCTAGTCTTGTCCTTTCTTTAGTCTTTACTTTCATATTTGGTGATCTTATCTGTTCCCATGGATTCCATTATTGTAGCTACACAAATGATCCCCAAATCTTAGCATCTTTTACCTCTATCCTGAACTCCAATTCTGTATCACCAACAGCTTTTTGGACTTTTTTTTTTTGGAGGCAATCAAGGTTAAGTGATTTTCTCAGGGTTTCACAGCTTGTAAGTGTCTGAGGTTGGATTTAAATTCAGGTCATCCTGACACCAGGGTTAGTGCTCTACTGCACTACTCAGCTACTCCCTTTTTTGGACATTTTCAACTGAAAATTCTGGAGGAATCTCAAGTTCTATAAGTGGAATTCAGAACACGTTGCCTTCTCTCAAACTATTTTTTTTCTTTATAATTTGCTTATTATTCTCAAGGCTGCTACTACTCTCCAGTCATCCAGGTTTGTAACCTCAAGGTCATCCTTGATTCTTCACTCTCACTCATCCCATATTTCTAATCCCTTACTTAATCTGGTGTATCAGTAAGCACCCCAACATACTGAGGAGGGCCTGCTATCACAGGTGCTTTGATCTGCTTTTCTAAAAGGAAAGGCAACTTTTGAGGGGTCAACAATCACTTTAATCAAGCACCTGTATCATTCACTTAGTTTAGGGGAAAAAGTCAGCACCCTGAACTTCAGAGAAAATGCAGAGAAATCAAAGATCGATAGGCTTCCAACTTTCTGACATACATCACAGATCAACAG
This sequence comes from Bettongia penicillata ogilbyi, assembly GCA_023548195.1. NCBI lineage: Eukaryota > Metazoa > Chordata > Mammalia > Diprotodontia > Potoroidae > Bettongia > Bettongia penicillata. Next base: position 17,879,633 of record JAJHZJ010000198.1, on the reverse strand, counting down.
ATAACTGTCTGACCATATATGCATAGTCATCAGAGAGGGAAGCACCAACCTCTGGGTTTTCAAAGGGGGAGGGGTCCTTAGTTGCTTCCCAGAGTCTCCTGTGGCCAAACAAAACAATTCCAGTTCGTAAGCCTCAGAGTAAAACCTCACCCTCAGAGTATTTATACATTTTTTTAGAGCCTGAGGGTATCACAACCCCAGAGAATCAGTGCCGCATTAGAAACTCAAGAAAAGGAGTGGGACTTCCTTCAAATCTTTCCTAATCAAACTCCACTTAATGGGCAGGAAAGATCTTCTTTAATCACATTAAAATAATTAACAATACAAATACATATACTATTTCTAGTTAAAGACACTCTTTTTTCTTCACTCCTAGTGAAGACTCTTGGTTGATAAAGGCAAGATTCAATCAGAGGCACTTGATTATATTAAAACAAAAACAGCAAAAGATATTACTTTGCTTGCCATCACACTTGGTCATACTAAATTGTTGTGTTCGTCCTTCCTTGTGGAAGAAGACCATGCCACCTGACTTGCACTTGACTTTCTTTTGAGTGAGGGAAGGCTGTGCAAAGTCACCAGCCTCACTTCTCCTCTGGAGCCATCTGAATCCAGTGACCAGATATTCATCAGGATGAGTGGAGATGGCCCAGGATGCAATGGGAGACCTTGACCCCTTTAGGCCAAAGCCTATTCAGGTACTCACTTAAGGTGAGGTAATGCCCATTCAGTGAATAGACCTCTTTAAAAAGTAGTCAGGAGATGGCCACTTGAATGAGGCAAAGAAAAATAACTACATCATACTAAACTAAATCATACTAAAACAAAAGCATCGAAACATCCTACTTTGCTTGCCATCACATCTTGTCATTGTTATCTTTATAGCATCTCTCCTATACGGTCCCAATTCTCCACTCACACAACCACCACTCCAAGTTGAAGCCTTCATAGTTTCTTGTATTATTGTAGTAGCCTCCTTCTTGGTTTCCCCACCTAAAGTATTTTCGCATCCCAATTCATTTTCCATATAGCTGCCAAATTGATTCTTCTGAAGTGGAAGTCTGATCATATCACTTCTATTCATTCAATATCATTGACTCCCTATTACCTCCAGGATTAAATATAAAACACTCCCTATGGCATTAAAAGTTCCTGGGCCCTTCCCGACTTTCTTGTGGTATTACAGTTTACTCTCCTCCACATATCCTAAGACTCAGCTATCTCGACCTAACTGCTGTTCCTCCATGACACTCCACCCTCGGTTCCTGTGCCTTTATCCTGGAGGCCCTTCCTTCCTGGAGTGTGCTTCTTCCTTACTCCCACCTTTTAATTCCTGTATCTTTCTCAAGCCAAAATTCAAATCCCATATTCTATAAAAGCTCATCTTCTACCCACCCCCTGGCCCAGTCTGTGCCTGCCTCCCCTAGCTCTGTGTGCCTTCCCTTTTGAGATTGCCTCCTATCTGCTGTAGAGATATCTTGCATGTGCCGAGTTATTTACTTACTGCCTTCCCGATTAGAATGTGAGTTTCTTGAGGGCAGGCACCATTTTTATTTTTCTTTGTATTTCCAGAGCTTAACACAATTCTTGAAGGAGTTAATGCTTAATAAATATGATAGGGACAAAAGGCTCATAGATTTAGAGTTGTAGGAGACCTTACGGTTTATCTTGTCTAAGCCTTTCATCTTACAGCTGAAGAAAGTGAGGTTTAAAGAGGCTTAAGTGATTGACTAACTTGGTTTAGAAGTTCACAGTGTATTTTGAGGAATGAGCAGTAGTTGGGAGCTACTATACACTTTCTCCACCATTTAGTAACAAATGGTTTCTAAATGGATAGTTTTATAATAAGCCAATAGCTACTCCAGGAAAATGAAAGACAGCCTATGCACAAACCATGTTTTTAGAAGTAAATGTATGGAATCATTCCCTTCTGTCATCCTTCTCCCCTCTCCTATTTGTAGATAATAGTAATGATAGCTAGCATTTATATAGAATTTATTTTGTGCCAAGAAGTATGCTAATTGCTTTACAGATATGATCTCATTTGGTCCTTATGACAATCCTGGGAGACAGATGCTATTATTATCCTTTTTTTTATTTTAGGGAACTGAGGTTAAATGATTTGCTGAAGGTCACTATTAAGTATCTGAGAGAGATCTGAACTCAAATTGTCCTAAGTTTAAGCCCAGCACTCTACCTACCGGACCTAGACCCAGGAAGAATTGAATTCAAAAATGGTCTCAGACATTTACCAGATATGTGACCCTAGGTAAGTCACTTAACCTCACTTAGCCTGTCTCCTTATCTGTAAAATAGGAATAATAATAATACCTACTTCCCATGGTTGTTGTAAAATTAGATACTCTTTTTAAAGTACTTCACAAACATTAAGTCATTATATAAATACTATGACTATTAAATCTTAGCCACTATTATTGCAAGATGAAAATGAAAGGTTAAATCCAGGTGGGCTAGTCTTATTTGGGTGCATAGAAGACATGAGTCTCAGATTTAGGAAGAATTGACTTTTTCTTGTTTGTTTCTTTTCTTTTTCTTTTTTTTGTTTTGTGGAAACAAAGTGGAATGAATGCCCTAGACTAGGAGTAGCCTAAATTATTGTGGAAGAAGGGAAAGTGTGTTGAGGGGTATAGCTAAAAATTTCTGTTTTGATAGAAGCCTATGGCAGCAGATAAGGGGTTCAATCCCTTAAGACATAATTCTGCAGTACATTATTGATAAAGAATCATTAATTTTGAATTGTTCTTATTTCTTAGAACTCACAAATAGAGATTATGCCTATGGGATATAATCTAAATGACCACAACTGTTCTAATGATCCATTTGGTGTCAAGAGGTCTCCCCTGTTGGTGATCTCATTTAGCCGTTGACCAGGTTCAGAATTCTAGATTGTCTAAGTTTTGGTCGCTTCGATATGTCCTGAGCCTCATTAATTACAGAACTCTCGCAGGATCATAATGACATAGATTTAGAGGCACACAGGACCTCAGAGACCAAATCTAACTTTCTCATTTAATAGATGAGGAAAGTGAGGCCCAAGTACTTTGTTACTATTTGAATTCTCTTATTCAATTTTAGTCACTCTCAAGAATTTAAAGAATGAAACAAGACAAAAACAAAGCTTCAGTCCAGAGTATCAGAGGAGAAATATGCCACCTTTTGCTAACAAATAAGGGAGTTGGAAATACATTTACAATTCCTCTTAGAAAAAGTACATCATCAATGTCAAATGCTGTAGTTTGCGAACAAGGTAGTTGGTACCAGGAGAAAACTGAGAAATGCCAATTTGAGTCAGATCATTTGTTTATAACTGTATGAATTGAATTCTCTTGTCATGGGGGAAATTCACTTTGCCTCTTTAACCATCTAGTTGCAGAGCTAGGCAGAAGGAATCAAATGGTCTCCAGATGACCTTTCCTTCTTCTACAGCTGCTTCCTTTTCTCCAAAGTCTCCCATCTTCTGTCTCTTCTTGAAGAGTGGGATGTTTTCTGCTTTGGTCAAAAGTATCTTTTCCACTAGAAGTAAAATGGAGCTTGATAATAGGGAATAGAAAGAGAATTTAACCGAGTAGAAGGATACTTTTGATTCTTGGCACATATTTAAGTGAGTTAATACAAAGTGGTTTAAAAAAAACAACTAAATTATCCTAGTCCTAAAAAAAATCCACAGGAAACTTTCCTAACCATTAAAAGTGAAATTAGAACCCATTTTCTTTGTCCAGAAAGGTTGATAATCATACTGAAGGAAACTATTCTCTTAGTAACTAGGAGGTGAAAAAAATAGTGTGAGATGGGATATGCTCAGGCATAACATTCCTACGAGTTTCATCTTTGCCTAGGGAACAATTTCTTTTGGCCTAAGGGCAAATAGTGCATTGAAATCTCACAGAAAAAGGGAGGCCATCAGAAGTGGCTGCTTCCTTCTGTAAGTCATTAGCATCTTGAGGTTTAGGCTGAGGTTGTTTCTCTGTGGAATCACCGGAGGAAAGTTAAATTTCTCCCCACTGGCATCAAGTGAATTATTCAAGGTGAACTCAATTAATGGCATCTAGAGGAGCTTTCAGAGAGCCAGGCAGGAGTCTGGCTCAGCAGAACCTTAGTGCCTTCTCAATACATGTAGAGGAGCCCTGCCAGTATAGACAATCAACTTCTCATTTTCCCCTTCTCTTAGGTTCTCTGATGGACCTGTCAGTTACTAACTGTTAGGTATGTGTTTTGAATTTTACTATAATGAGGGAATAAATTTATAATGAATTAGTTCATTAGTCTCTCCCTTCTCAAAATATAATTTTCTGGAAAAGTGATGAGAAGAACTTTAAAAAATTCCTTTTAAAAATGTATTATTTTGGATCAAACTTGGCCATGAAGAAGAAGGAGTAAAATATACCTTTTACAGAGGTGATTTACAAGGGTTGTGGAATATTGCATATACTGTCAAATTCAATGTATTGATTAATTTTGCTGAATAGATTTTTTTATCTTTATTTTCATTTTATTCCTTGTTCTAGGGAATGTCTCTCTGAGGAGTCATAGTGGAAGGGGCATATTTGGAAATGCAATGGTGTAAAAATAAAAGATATTAATTATTTAAAAAACCATTATTCTTAATGCCAGAAAGTTGCTGACCTAAGTTATGTTGATTGAAATCTGGGATTTTAAAAGATACAAACTATAGGGTCCAGGTATTTTTTTCCTTAACTTTTCTTTTTCTTTTAGAATGGGAAAGGCAGTAATTATTTCACTAAAGGTTGCCAACAGGATATTTATAAGATACGTCCTTAGAATGGAAGAGAATTCATGGATCAAAAAGTTAAACCTCACTTGTCTAAATACATATTCTGATTCAATGATGGACACGAATAAAAGTTGTGCTGTGGAAAAGGTAGAACATGAAAAAATAAAAATATCTTTAGCATAGGAGAAATTTCCAAATTTTCTTTGAATTTCTTTATTGTATATGGAATTTAACCTCTAAATTCAATGATCAAGTAGGAATTCTCTGACAATACTAAATTCATTTTTTTTCTTGGTTTGGGAAACCAGTGTTAAGTGCTTTTTTTGTTTGGTTTTGGTTATGGAATGCTATGGGATGTGAAGAATTCTTACCATCGTAGCTATTCAATTTCACTGATCAATACTGAAACTGGGGCTTCAATTGCAGGGCGATTAAACCCAGAGCCCTCTGTTAAACTCACCCATCTCCAGGTAGAGCCTAGAAAGACATCCACATTAAAGTTTACTATGGATGAAATGTACATAATGGCGCAAAGCAAAAAATGTGACAGTCTCCTGGCAGGAGTCATCAATAATTGTCAACTTTTGTCAGTGGGGATAAAGGGCTCAGTATGACTTGAGCAAGGGTCCATGTCCCAGGAATCTGCTTGGTTTAGGAGAAATATATTCTCTGAGTTATCTTTTATTAATAGCTCTTTGGGGGGAATGGGTTGGAGGAAAATGCCCCTTTCTTGGACCATGGATTTATTACTAAAAGCCTATATGAAATCTCTTGATCCATTAAGTACTGTACCATACTATATATCATGGGAGACTATCTGCAGAAATAGTAACATCATGGGTAAGATAGCCATGACTCCTTAGACAGAAGAAAAGCAGTAAACCTCCTCCTTCTATTTTCCAGAATTATTTCAAGATTGGTAATCTTCAATAGCTTAGTACGTCATTAATTTAGAATTACAATATGTAATATATATATATATATATATATATTTATATAAAGATATATGTGGCCAGTAACAATCAGGGCTCATTTATAGAGAATAATTTAATGTCTCCTAAAACCTTTCCTCATAAAAGCCTCATGATATTATTGTCCCATTTTACAGAGTAGAAAACTGAGATTTAGAGAGATTAAATTACTTGTTTAGGGACATACAGCTAATAAATATTAGAATTTTAACTTTAACCCAGAAATTCTGATTCCAATATCTAGTGCACTTTTCCATACACTAGGTTTACTACATTAATATGCAATATAATATGCAACTCTAAAATTATTTTGAACATAATTTCATTTTTATTATTCTTATTTCCTTCCCTTTCTCCTCTAGTTAAGCTTAACACTTTCATTGTTTGTTTAAGATGTCTTAGTTACTCTTTGGTTTTGTCTAACTGTTTTGGCACAATCGACTATTAACTCGATGTTCAAGTCAATAATTTAATTTCTAGTCCATGCAAAAGACATATAGATTCAATAGCAAAGGTATTGAATTAAAATATGAGAACACATAAATAACAAAGAGAGGAATCAAATTTTTAAAAAATATTCTTTTCACCTGTATAAAAAATAAGGGCAGCTGTGTCTGGCTCTCTGTGATACCATGTTGGATTTTCTTGACAAAGATATTGGAGTGGTTTGCCATTTTCGTCTCCAGCTCATTTTACAGATGAGGAAACTGAGGCAAAGGAGGTTAAGTGACTGACCAGGGTCCCACAGCTAGTAAATGTCTGAGGCCAGATTCAAACTCAGGAAGATGAGCATACCTGAACTCCAGGCGCAGCAATTTATCTACTGTGCCACCTGGCTGCTGAGAACAATTTGCCATCGCACTAGTGGATGGTATTTCAAAACAAATTCCATTTTTTCTGTTCCCTCTTCTTTTCTGCAGTTGGGGAGCTCAGTTTCCACCAAGATCACTTTTCTCCACCCTGCTTTCTTTCTTTCTCATAGCAGGATAGAGATTTAATAGCAACATCACACTTTTTCATTAAAAAATTTTTAGTATTAAAAATATATTTCTTTTTTAAAATTTATTTATTTCTTAGAAATAAAAAAGGGAGGCAATTGACCTTGGAGACTAGTAATAAGATTATTAATACTAAATTATAAGAACCTTGGGGTAGGATAAGGACTTTTCCTAGCAAAGTGTTTTGCATCTGGTTGCTGTTTTTTTTCCTTAATATATATTTTATTTTCCCTGAAATACATATTAAAACAATTTTTTAAAATATTTTCTTTGTTACAAAGGTTTTGCGTTCCAAATTCTATACCTCTTTCCCCACAACTAAACTTCAAGGGGAATTAAAATGTATTTGCCCTTTATTACCTCTAATTCCAGAGTATGTTATTCAGTCAGTTCAGGCCTGTCTGACTCTTTTGGGAGTTTCTTGGCAAAGATACTGGAGTGATTTGCTATTTCCTTCTGCAGCTCATATTATAAATGAGGAAACGGGGAAAGCGGGTTAAGTGATTTGTTTAGGATCCCACACGCTATGTGTATCTGAGGTCAGTCTTGAGCTCAGGAAGATGAGAGTTCCTGACTCCAAGACTGGTACTCTATCCACTGTGCCACCTAGCTTCCCAACTCCACAGAATATGTGGGGACAGCACTGAACAGGGGTAGGGAACCTTGGGTTATTGTTGTTTTAGTCCTGCTACTAAAGTGCTGTAACCTTCAGGCAAAGTCCTTCCCTTCTCTGTGATGCCATAGGATGCAGTGGAGCGAAGAATAGATGTGAAGTCATCAGGCCTCTTGTTAAGATTCCATGTCTTCCAAATACTACCTGTAGGACCTTGCAGCAAGTTAATTAACCTTTCCAGTCCTTGGTTTCCTCACTTGGAAAATGAAGAGGTTGGACTAGATAGTCTCTGAGTTCCTTTTCAGGTCTAAATCTATTATCTGGGCCACAGTTTTCCCATTTGTAAAATGGAAATTTGTGTGAATTAGATGTTTATAGTTCTTTTTAAATTATGGGCTGAGACCCCATATGGGGGTCATGAAAAATTTGGCAACCATAAAAGGTTTTTGAATGTGCAGTGATCAAAAATTAATTAAAAATTAAACCCACAATGAATCCCTGTTGTTTCTGGCAGTGCTTATCCAAGTTGCATCCCACAACTTCACTACAGCATTGGTTCTGAACTCAGAGCATGAGCATGCACATTTGGCACTGCACAAATGGCATTCTGCCACGCAACACCCATGGTGAGTGGAAAAAGTTTAAGAAGCCCTATGGTGCCTTCCATATGAGCAGTTAGGTGGTGCAGTGGATAGAGAATTGGGTCTAGAGTTAGGAACAATCATCTTTGTGGGTTCAAATCTGCCTCCAGACATTTATTAGCTATGTGAACCTTGGTAGGTTGATTAATCCAATTTGTGTCTGTTTCCTTATCTGCAAAATGAGCTGGAGAAGGAAAGGGCAAACTGCTCCAATATCTTTGTTGAGAAAACCCCAAATGAGGTCACAAAGAATCTGACATGACTGAAACAACTGAACAATAATGTGGAACCTTCCATTTCTAGGATTTGGAATCTCGATTCTCTAAAAATCTGATGCTGCAAAGATTTAGGATTTTCTATTTCTTTTTAAATAAATTCAGGCCTATAATTTCATTCATGTAGAGAATTCCAGATGGGAAACCTCCTTTTCTAATTCATGTCAGTTCTTCCTTTCCTTAATACAGGATTGCCTTGAGACACAGAAGTTAAATAACTTGCCTGAGATCACACATCCAGTATATGCCAGCCATGAGTCTTATACCCAGGTCTCCTTGAATCTAGGGTCATATTTTTATATGTCTTAAATAGACAGGATACAGATAAAGAAAGGAAGAGACTTCCCTCTCAAACATGACCTGGACCAACAGAGAAAGGTAACTTTGTAGGAGACTAGAGAAAACTCCATCTCAATGCTAGATGCTGGATCCAGTTGATAACCTGTGATCTCTGTCTGTATATAGTTCATACGTTCCCAAGCTACACTAGAACAAAGTTGTGATGGTCCCCTGAAGATGAGCTAGAATATCATAATGGTGCCTCTTGCCAGAGAGAGTAGGGAATTTGAGGGATGTGTATTTCCAAGGTACAAGCTGTAGGGAGTGAGGTGCTGCTTCCCCCAAACTCTAGCTGTAGGAAATGAAGACAGATGTGTATAGCTAGCTGGCCACCTACTGCTGCAGCCCTTCCCATGCATTTCCCAACATAGAACATGCAAGCTGTTTCTGTCTCCAGAAGAAGGGGGGCATTGTAGCAGGCTTGAAACAGCTTCCACTTTCATCTACTATGAATAACTCAGGAAGGTGAGAATGGAGCTTGATTTACATTCATTCACTGACTTGACATACATTTGTCATCTGAGAGCGGCTGCATAATCAGGTACAGAGTAGGGAAACCATAAATATTGCCTCTTTGCAGTTTTTGTTTCTTTTAATGGGATGTGCTTCCTCCTTGCAGATGTTAATGATGAGATTAGATATCCTCTCTAGATGTGAATTCTTGCCTGACTCAGATTATTTGTGGCTAGAGTAGTTGATATGAAGATTTGGCACAGGTGTGTGATTATTCTGCTAATTTAAAGTACTTTTTTTAAGACTCAATGCCTGATGCAAATGAAAAAAAATACGTTGAATGTAAACTTTTCAAGTTATTAAAGTAAAAAAAAAAGAAATGAAATCCCATGTACAATGTTCCTCCTAAATACCCAAAGATGGAGTTTGGGAAGTGAGGGGTTTATTCTAGAAAGATGACGGCATCTGAGGTTCCTCCCAGCTCTGGATTTATGAGCCTATGCTCCTATGAAACAGCAGAAAAGTCAGCAGCATAGTGGCTGTGTATTGGAGCTCTGTCTTTTACAGGCTAATATCAGAGAAGTCACATGGCCTCAACTCAATTCCTACCTCTGACAATTATTACCATGGGCTTATCATTTAATCTCTCTGGACCTCAGTTTCCTTATCTACAAAGTGAAGGGATGGTACTAGATTGCTCTTTGAAGGACTTCTAGTTCTAAATCTCTTATCCTGTAAGAATAGCCATTATTCATTCCTTTCTCTTCAGGGTTCCATTGCCTCCACTCTCCTATATTACTTGGCGCTTGTGAGATGAAGGTATTGTTGGAATTCAGGGGCTGGACAGCACTTGATTATCTATTCTACTGCAGTTGAAAAGTATTCTAGATAATTGAAAATAACAGGTTATCTAGAAATCATTTTATTCTAGTTGACATTCTCTGGGGTTTTTATAACAAATTGACTCTTCTCAATTTTCTTTTGCTTAAGGTAATGTTAAAACCTGGTAGTATTTTTCTACAGACTTATTGGTAGATATATTTAGGAAAAAACCAGCTAAGGATTTCAACTTGTCCACAGACAATAATAATAAATCATGCCTATATAGTACTTTACAGAATGCTCTTTTAGAAGCCAGGCCCTCACCTTATCACTTCTCCCCTGGATTAGTGAAATAGCCTCCTACTTGGTCTCCCTGCCTCAAGCTCTCCCCATTCCAATCCAACTTCCACACGGAAGGCAAGATGATTTTCCACAAATATAGATCTAAACATGTGATATTCCCTAATCCTCACCAATAAACTCCAGTGGCTCCTTATCACCCTATTTTTTTCTTCTTTTTAAAAATTGTGAACTGAATAAATACTTTTAAATATGAACATTTCTGTATACAAAAAAAAAACAGAAAAAAGATTGTATATAACACCAAAATTGTCCATTAAGTATGACTTGTTTGAAACAAATACCTACTGAATTAAACATGATAGCAACAACACTGCCTACTTATCTGTGTTCTTTCAACAAAGTGATTTTCCAAAAATGTAGGTCTTCCTGTAAGTCACTTAACCTCTATCTGCCTCGATTTTCTCAACTAAAAAATGGGGATAAAAATACTACTTACCTCCCAAAGTTGTGAGGATCAAATGAGATAATGTTTGTAAAAGCATTTAGCACAGTGCCCAGTACATAGCAGGCATTACATAAATGCATATTCTCTTCCATTCCTCCTTTCATAGCTCTTCCTTCTCTCTACTTAATGAATATAAACTTCTCTGGTATTTGAAGCTCTTTATTTCCTGACCTGTTCCTATCTTTCCAGTCTTCTTATACATTATTCTTCTCCATACACTTTATGGACCAGCTATATTACCCTACCTTCCTCTCACAGAACTTTCCATTTACCATCTCCATAACTTTATACTGGATGCCCCCCATTCATGGAATAATCTCTTTTCTTACTTACTTTATATAGCTACTTACTTGCTACTTCTTAGAATTACTGGCTTTCTTCAAGACTCAACTCAAATACTATCAGGACTTTCCTGATCTCTCTAGCTACTTTCCATCTATCTTGGAAGTATTTTAAATGTACCTGTTTCCTCAATTGCAGCAGCTGAGTGGCACAGTGGATGGAGAATTTGTCCTCAAATCAGGAAGATTTATCTCCCATAATGCAGAAGCTGCTAGATCTTGCATTATCCTGATTGTATTTCCACAATACTTGAATTACTTCTTTCTGGCTGTTTGCAATATTTTCTCCTTGACCTGGGAGATCTTGAATTTGTCTACAATATTCCTAGGAGTTTTCCTTTTGGCATCTCTTTCAGGAGGCTATCAGATATCTTTCAATATCTATTTTACCCTCTGGTTCTAGAATATCAGGGCAGTTTGAAAGATGATATCTAGGCTCTTTTTTTTTTTTTTTGATAATGGCTTTCAGGTTGTCTATTAATTTTTAAATTGTCTCTTCTGGACCTATTTTCCAGGTCAGTTGTTTTTCCAATGAGATATTTCACATTATCTGCTATTTTTTTCATTCTTTTGGTTTTGTTTTACAATTTGTTGATTTCTCATAAAGACAATAATTTCCCTTAGTTCTATTCGAATTTTTAAAGAATTATTTTCTTCAGTGAGCTTTTGGACCTCTTTCCATTTGCTTCATTTTTTTTTTAAGGAATTCTTCTCCTCGTTGGCTTTTTGGACCTCTTTTGCCATTTCGGTTAGTCTAATTTTAAAGCTATTATGTTCTTCAGCATTTTGGAGGGTTTCCTTTGGCAAGCCGTTGACTTTGTTTTCATGATTTTCTTGCATCACTCTCATTTCTTTTCCCAATTTTTCCTCTACTTCTCTTATTTGATTTTCAAAATCCCTTTTAGCACTTCCATGGCCTGAGACCAATTCATATTTTTCTTGGAGGCTTTAGATGTAAGAGCTTTGATTTTATTATCTTCTTCTGTTTGTATATTTTGATCTTCCTTGTCACCAAAGTAAGATTCTATATACAGTCTGATTCTTTTTCCCATTTTTGGTCATCTATTCAGTCATTTACTTGACTTTTAGTTCTTTGTCAAGGTAGTTTTCTTCTTCCAGTGGGGGGGGTATACCATCAGCCACTCGATACCCCCAACTCTCCCCCAGTCTCTGTGCCTAGAGCTCCAGAAATAACTGCTGATCTTGTGTTGACAAGTGGGCAAGATAGAATCTCAGCTAGATTGCAAATCAGTTAGATTGAATCTGAGCACCTTCACAGAGGCAAGATGGAGCTTATATAGAGACAGACTGTGGGAGGAATCTAGAGGTGGCCAAGTAGTCTGGGGCAACTAGAGTAGAGTTTTAGGGGGGTCTTGATGGGAACAGACAATAGAGGACTAGGCTAGTTTAAGGGTGACAAATTTGTGCATAGATATTTTCATAGGATGAAGGGTGAGACATAGGGCCAATTGGACAAAGAGATAATGAAAGACTTATGGTCTCAGGTGATAATCAGATCAAGTTCCAGATCAAATGGCAAAATTCAAGGGTAGTACAAGGGGTCTCCCTGAGCCTGTACCTTATAATTATTTCTTGAGAACTGGAAATATGAATTGGAAGGAACCACAGATTGTCTAATCCACCTTTTTTTTTTTTTTAACAGATGAGGAAATTGGAGACACTAAGGAGCTAAATGATGTGTCCAAAGTCAAATGGCAGAATTCAGGTTTAGACCCCCTCCTATTTTAAATGACTGGTTCTTTCCTGTGCACCACACTGCCTATCTCCCTCTTTGTTCCCTGGTCCCGTTTCCACAAGGCTTTGTATTTCTTTTTTCTTTTTTATTATTTTATATTTTTTCTGTCCTTGTATTTCTTTTATGGCATTTGTCCCATTCTGCCATATATTAGTTATTTTTGTAATCCTTTTTACTCCCATTCTTGGGTTGTAAACTTTTTAAGGAAAAGGAATCTTTGTTCTTCCTCTCCATCCCCTCAATAACAACCACTCATTCTCTGTTGCATCTGATAGTCTGCTTAGTGCTTTTTCCCACAGTAGTCCAGTGGGGGTCAGTGATAAAAATGTCATTATCCCCACTTTGCAAATGAATAATCTGAGACTCAGAGAGCTTAAGTGACCTGCCCAGGGTCACACAGCTAGTCAGTATCAAAGCTAGGACACAAATTCAAGTCTTCCTGAGTCTAATTCCTTCAGTGTCTGTCTCTCTCTCCCCTTTTGCCTAAGGTTTAAAAATTAAAATTCATTAGCCTGGATTTGAATAGTCTTCACATTCTGACTTTCTCTTTATTCTTATAATCTTATTCCTTACCATGACTTCAAAGCACTCAGTACATCATTTTAACATCTCTCAAGTTTCCTAAATCTCAAAAAAAAAAAGCACGACACATGAATTTATTTACTATTGACCTAGTACTGTAATGGGGACTACAGGAAATACAAGAGAAGACAAGATAAGATGTTTCACCTCAAGAAGCTTAAACTCAGAAAGTTGAGTAAATATCAAGAAACAATATAATCAACATAAAATTAAATCCCTATTGTTCTTACAAAAAGACTCAAGAATAGAGCTATTGAATGTTTCATGTGGAAGTGTTAGCACAGTCACTATCACCCTCACAATTGTGCTTCATGAGTTCAAGGTGTACTTTGAATCAGTATAGACTCAGAACCACAGCTCACAAGCTCCCACTGATGGTAACCTTACAGGATAATCTAGGGGACAAGTAAACCAATTGATTGAATTAATTAAAATAATGATTAATTTAACATCTAATATATTAATTATATAAATATATTTAGTATTTAATATTGATTAATATGTTAAAGCTTTTTAAAATAAACATTGATTAACAGCACAGCAAAATACATTTTGAAAATACCCTGCTCCAGGGAGTATGTTCTTGTACATATGTAGGAAACATGAGTTGAAAGCACACATACATGGTGGCCAGGATGTCATTTGTGGGGAAGGACATGAGCATAGAGATTTGTGGGACCAAATGGGCTTAAATGTGCAGAACATCGTTCCTGCCAGAACCTCTCTCTGGATCTCATGTTATTGCCATCTATTCCCATATTATTATCCTATATTTCTTTTCCTTTTCATAACCAAGTTTTTTCATAACCTAGTTTAAAAATATAAAATGCACTTATGCCATAATGTGTACTTGTTTTCTCCCACTCATTTTTCAAGTCCTTGTAGTCTGGTTTTCACTGGCATCACTTGACTGAAACTACTCTCACCGAGACTATCGGTGCCCTCTTCATAGCTAAATGCATAAGCCTTTTCTAAGTCCTTATTCTTTTTGAAATCTCCACAGAATTTAATATTGTTAACTATCTCCTCTTCTTGAATACTTTCTCCTGCCTAGATCTTTCTAGGAATATTATCTCCTGGTCCTAAACCTACCAATATGATCATTCCTCATCCTTATTTGCTAGATTACCATCCATCTCCTATCTCCTGTAAAAGGGTGTATCTTCTGTATTTCTTCTTTGACTTGCTCTCTGTGTGATTTCATTAGCTCCCAATAGCTTAATTATCACCTCACAGTATATCTACATATCCAGCTCTAATTTCTCTCCTGAGCTCTAGACCTTCAGGGACCTTTGGAGCATAAGTTCTATGATAGGAAGTGAGCACTCTTAAGATAATGGTACCTGGGAGGGGATAAATAGTCCTCTGGGAATTCCTTCAGAAATCTGTTTGAATATTCTTTTTTTTTTTTCCTAATTTATTTATTTAACTTTTTACATTCATTTTCACAAAATTTTGGGTTCCAAATTTTCTCCCCATTTCTCCCCTCCCCCCACCCCAATACACCAAGCATTCTAATTTTCCCTATCACCAATCTGCCCTCTCTTCTATCATCCCTCCCTTCTCTTGTCCCCATCTTCTCTTTTGTCCTGTAGGGTCAGATGACTTTCTATTCCCCATTAACTGTATTTCTTATTTCCTAGTAGCAAGAACAATACTCAACAGTTGTTCCTGAAACTTTGAGTTCCAAATTCTCCCCATCCCTCTCTCCCCACCCATTCCCTTTGGGAAGGCAGGCAATTCAATAGAGGCCATATCTGTGTAGTTTTGCAAATGACTTCGATAACAGTCGTGTTGTATAAGACTAACTGTATTTCCCTCCATCCTATCCTGCCCCCACATTGTTTCTATTCTGTCTTTTGATCCTGTCCCTCCCCAAGAGTGTTGACTTCAAATTGCTCCCTTCTTCATTGCCCTGCCTTCCATCATCCCTCCCTCACTGCTTATCTCCTTCTTCCCCATTTTTCTGTACTGTAAGATAGGTTTTCATACCAAAATGAGTGTGCATATTACTCCTTCCTTTAGTCGAATGTGATGAGGGTAAACTTCATGTTTTTTTCTCAGCTCTCCTCTTTTTCCCTCCACTAAAAAGTCTCCTGCTTGCCTCTTGAATGAGATATAATTAACCCCATTCCATTTCACCCTCTCTCCTCCCACTACATTTTTCTCTCACCATTTACCTTAATTTCTTTTAAGATATGGTCCCATACTATTCAATTCACTCTGTGCTCTCTGTTTCTGTATGTGCGTGCATGTGTGTATGTGTGTGTGCATGCACACATGTACGTGTGTGTGTGTGTATGTGTGTGTGTGGTTCCACCTACTACCCAGATACTGAAAAGTTTTAAGAGTTACAAATATTGTCTTTCCATGTAGGAATGTAAACAGTTCATCTTTGTTAAGTCCCTTATGACTTCCCTTTGCTGTTTACTATTTCATGCTTCTTCTCATTCTTGTGTCTGAAAGTCAAATTTTCTTTTCAGCTCTGGTCTTTTCATCAAGAATGCTTGAAAGCCCTCTGTTTCATTGAAAGACCATACTTTCCCCTGAAGTATTATACTCAGTTTTGCTGGGTAGGTGATTCTTGGTTTGAGCCCTAGTTCCTTTGACTTCTGGAATATCCTATTCCACGCCCTTTGATCCCTTAATGTAGAAGCTGCTAGATCTTGAGTTATCCTGATTTTATTTCCACAATACTGGAATTGTTTCTTTCTAGCTGCTTGCAAGATTTTCTCCTTGACCTGGGAACTCTGGAATTTGGCCACAGTGTTCCTAGGAGTTTCTATTTTTGGATCTCTTTCAGGTGGTGATCGATGGATTCCTTCAATACTTATTTTGCCTCTGGTTCTAGAATGTCAGGGCAGTTTTCCTTGATAATTTCATGAAAGATGACATCTAGGCTCTTTTTTTGATCATGTCTTTCAGGTAGTCCCATAATTTTTAAATTGTCTCTCCTGGATCTATTTTCCAGGTCAGTTGTTTTTCCAATGAGATATTTCACATTCTCATCCATTTTTCATTCTTTTGGTTTTGTTTTATGATTTCTTGGTTTCTCAGAAAGTCATTAGACTCCATCTGTTCCATTCTAATCTTGAGAGAACTATTTTCTTCAGTGAGCTTTTGAACCTCTTTTTCCATTTGGCTAATTTTGCTTTTGAAAGCATTCTTCTCTTCATTGACTTTTTGAACCTCTTTTGCCAATTGAGTGAGCCTATTTTTCAAGGTGTTATTTTCTTCAGCATTTTTTTGGGTCTCCTTTAGCAAGGTATTGACCCGTTTTTCATGCTTTTCTTGCATCTCTCTCATTTCTCTTCCCAGTCTTTCCTCCACCTGTCTAACTTGCTTTTCAAAATCCTTTTTGACCTCTTCCAAGGCCTGAGCCCACCCGACACCCCCCTGGGATGTCTGGGGTACTGAGGCCCCGCCCTCCATGTCTTTCCCTGATGGCAATAATATTTCCTCATCGTCAGATCCGAAAGTCGGGATCATTTACTTCTGCTCAAAAAAACTCTCTATAGTCTTATTTTTCTTCCCTTTTCTAGGCATTTTCCCAGCCAGTTACTTGACTTCTGAGATTCCTGTCCACCCCTGCCTAGATCCGCCCAGCTAGTGCTTGGGGTCTGAGATTCAAATGGGCTTTCTGCGGCAGGCGTAGCTGCTATTCAATGTGAGCTTTAGTTCTGGTGCTGGGGTGGGGGCAGGGCCCCCTCCCAGGCTCAGTTCCCTCAGGGGGTTTATGCAGAGACCTGAACTTCTGCCTGCTGCTCCGGGAGTCCCTGGCTGCCACTGCTGCCTCTGCTGCTGCCCCTGCCTCTGCCTCCGCCACTTCCTCCAGAGGGTGCCTGATCCCCGGAGACACCCCGTTCCCCTCTTGGCCAGCCCAGACGTCTCTCTCACTGACCTGTAGAGTCTGTGGGTGGAAGGACCTTCCCGGCTGCCGGAGATTCCATCCCTGAAGTCTGCTCCGATCTGCTCCTCTGGGGCCATGGCCAGGGCAGCGCTGTGGTGGGCTCCACTTTCTGGGGCATGATGGACCCTGGGGACTGCTCCCCAGGGCTCTCTAGAACGGAAATCTCTTTTACTATGTTTCTGTGTGCCTTGCAGTGATCCAGAATTTGTGGGCAGTTCTTCTTACAGGAAATTTATGGGCTGTCGATTCGGAGCTAGCATACGTGAGTCTTTCTACTCTGCCATCTTGGCTCCTCCCCTCTGTTTGAATATTCTTTCCCCTGTCTGCTCTGGAGAGAGAGAGCAGAGAGGAAGTGGAGTGGGGGGGAGAGAATCTGAATTCTGGAAAGAATCCTTTTGAAACTGGCTTGGAATCAGAGTAAATTGACATAAATAGTTGAATTTTGACCAGTCTAATATAAAATTAGTTTATTTCCTAAAAAAAGAGAAATTGTATTGCTCTATCTGTTCTGTGTATGTCTGTGTGTTTGTTGTTAAATTTAGCAGCCAGCCAAAGTAGCAAGGGCTGTAGCTGGATATTCCCTTGGAATTCTGCTATCTCTTAGTCTCCCCCTCTCCTTCCCTCCCTGATTACAGCAGCCTCAGAGGAATGAGTGGACTGGAGAAAGAAGGAGAAAAAAGAGAGAAAAACATGCTTTACTGTTTGGTTTGATAATGGTGTTAATAGAGAGTTTGAAAACTTTTAAGAAGTTTCTTAAAAAAACTTTCTTTCTGCATTCTAGAACCCTGGCCAAGTTCTGTGAAGGTGAAAAAGAAAGTTTTTTGCTCTTTGCAGAGTATCCAACTTAAAAAAATGTGGCTGTACTGATAAGTTACATTGTTAGGCCTTAACCTCTAAGTTTCTTTTTATGGAACAAAGAAACTGGAAGAAATGATGAGTATCTGGCTTATTTAAAGGGGAGGATATGGATGGGATTGCAGAGTATCCATGTGTTTGGACCCTGTACTCCCTTTCTCCTCCCCATCCCACTTAAGAAAATGTTTAGCCTGACTGGGAAACCAATAGATAAAGTTATGGAAGGTTATTAGATTTAAAAATTATTTACTGTGATTTGTAATTAACACTATAAGTTATTAAGCTCCCAAACCTCAAGTGGGAAGTCACACTTTGTCAGTATTGACAAATTTAGGCATTTTTTTCCTGGGCAAGGAGGATCTCTTTTGTAATGAAAATTAGCTGAGTAAAAGCCAGGTAGTCTGGAGTGAAATGCTGAGTTTTGATTTAATGAGATCTCAAAGCTAAAATCTGTACTTTATGTTTAAGTAAATATATCTGATACCAGACTATGTGTTTAAAATTGAGAATTCACTTTAAAATTTCAGTGATTTCTTTTAGAAGTATTAACTCTGTTCATGTGCTCAGCCCACATGGACAAGGGGAAGGTTTCCCCCTCCCAGTCTGAGTTAATTGGGAAAGCTCCTGGTCTGGTGGGTCTTGGAGGGAGGAGGGGAGCTGGAAGATGGTATTTCAGCTCTTTTAGGAAGTAGAGTAAAAAAAGAGATTATGGGAAGTTATAAATAAAGTTTTCTTTTAAGTAGCAAAAATACTTGATTTGAAAAAAGGAGGGCTAAAATGTTTATCATGTGATTATAAATCCAGGTTTGATATGATTTCAAGTCAAAATCTGTCCTGAAGGAATACAGAGCAGCATCTTGGAATGCTCTACCAGAGTTAAGCAGAAAAAGGATATCATTTTTTGGCATTTATGATTGTAAAGTGTTTAACATAAGGATGGATATATGTTAGATGCAACATTAATCTAATGTAATCGTTACATAATTTTTAAATTTGGAGTTTGTTATAGATTGGAGTTTTAAAAAGGATGTGATAGAAATTTGATTATTGAATGTTACATCTGGTTATAAATAAGCAGTTAAAATGCTGATGTTTGCTATATAATGGTAGAGTTAGCTTCTTTACTTTAAGCTTAAAATGGATTACAGTGCAGAGAGTTACAGTTAAGATGTGGAGGAACTGGATAATCTGAGTAATGGGATGGAGAGACTTGGAGAGAAAAGGGTTTTGATTGAAGATATCAAAGGCAGATAAGAAAGTTTGAATAATTCTGGATTGATTAGTTTCAGAAACGAGTGAGTGTGTGAGGAAGTATTTTAAGGAGACAAAAAAATCATGTAACTTGATTTGATAATTAATAGCTCAATCAAATTTGAGATGACTCGCTCTGAAAGGATATCAGGTGAGAGAGTGTGCCCACATGGTGGTAAAGAGATGAATTACTGGGCAAGGTGATGTGGAAATGCATTCAGCTGAATGGATTAATGGCTAATTTTAAGTAAACTTAAATAGTTTAAAATTTTAAGTAAATCTAAATGTTATTATATTAGGAATTACATTGTTAAATTGATGATGAATTGGTTAAAAAAGCTACTATGAATTCTGTGTAAGAGTTTCTATGTTGTAGAATTCCTCTTGAGAAAATGAGAATCCTTTAAAATTATAAACACACACACACACACACACACACACATATATATATACACACATATAAATGTATACACACACACACACATGGTTATTGTTGGTTGTGGTCCTTTGTCTTCAAAGAGGACCATAATGACATCACCATTATAAAATGAAATTTCAGTGTATCCAACTGTGGCTGATCAGACCAATACAAGCTCAGAATGCTCTACCACAGTTTGGGCACAGATAGTCCATGTGAATATTTGTGGTGAATATCCCAAATTTGTGCATCACGCATTTACTTTGTGTTGTCTAAATTCTGCTTTGCTTGAAGAGCACAGCACCTTTTCTTATGTGGGCATGCCATACTGAACAGTCCTGTGCCAGTGTCTCCCATGTTGCACAGTCAAATCCAAAATTCTTGAGAGAAATCTTGAGAGTGTCCTTGTATTGCTTCTTCTGGCCACCATGTGATTGCTTTCTCCATGCAAATTCTCCATAAAATAGTCTTTTTGGCAAGTGTACATTTTGCATTCAAATAACATGGCCAACTCATCAGAGATGCACTCTCTGAAGCATAGTTTGAATACCTGGCAGTTCATTTCAAGCAAGGACGTCAGTGTCTGGTACCTTATCATGCCGGGCAATCCTCAGAATCTTCCTCAGACAGTTCAAATGGAAGTGATTCAATTTCCCGGCATGGTGCTGATAGACTGTCCATGTTTCACAAGAATATAACAATGAGGGCAGCACAATGGCTCTGTAGACCTTCAGTTTGCTAGTCAGTCTAATACCTCTTCTGTCCCAAACTTTTCTTTGGAGCCTCCTAAATACTGAGCTAACTGGCAATATGTGCATCAACCTCATTGTCAATGTGTACATCTCTGGAAAGTACACTACCAAGGTAGAGAATTGATCCATATTTTGCTGCATCTCAGCTTCAGAGGATGCACTGGGGGCACAATCATCTGCAAACAGAAAATCATGCACCACTACTCCCTCTACTTTGGTCTTGGTTTGTAGCCTTTTCAAATTGAAGACCTTACTATCAGTATGGCAGTTGACATTGATGCCGTGTTCATTCTCATTGAAAGCATTTGTCAGCATGGTTGTAAACATCATGCTAAAAAACGTAGAACCAAGCACACAGCCCAGTTTCACTCCTTGGTGACTGGGAAGGCTTGAGAGTTTTGTCCATTATCCAGAACCTGGGCAAACATGCTGTCATGAAATTGATGTACAATATTGATGAACTTCTCTGGGTAAACAAATTCTGACATAATTTTCCATAAGCCCTCACAACTAGCAGTGTTAAAGGCCTTGGTCAGATCCACAGATGTTGTGTACAGATCTCTGTTCTACTCCTGGCATTTCTCCTGGAGTTATTGGGCAGCAAATACCATATCAACTGTTCCTTGGCCCTTTCTGAAACCATACTGGCTTTCAGATATATTCCCTTCTTCCAGGTGAAGGATCAGCCTATTAAGGAGGACTCTAGCAAGAATTTTGCCAGCAATGACTAAGAGAGAGAGAGATCTCTCTCTTAGTCATATATACCTATATAGATCTCTGTGTGTGTGTGTATATATATATACACACACACACACATATACATTTTTATATATGGTGTGAATTTCAAGCCTGTTCCATCTGTGGATGTATTAAGTATGTTAAAACTTTATTTCTATTGCTAAGAAGGAAGTTTTAACTAAAATTATTTTTTGCTATGAATCAAGCATTTACAAAAGTATGTTTGTAAAAGGAAGCTTATGGGCAACTGTGAAAAGGCCTTGGTTTTAGATCTTGTAACATTTGCCAGTTAGGTTGATGAGGGTTTTGTGATAAATTGCAAACTGTTTTTAAAAGGGAAAATATTTGTTGTATTAAGAAATGTTTTGTAAAATCTTTTGTATTATTTTTGAAAGGCCTACGTACCAAATTTATGTTTTTAAGCTAATTTGTTTTAATAACGTCAGGTTTTTTTGGGGAAGATATGTCACAAGATGAGGGAGACCAGAAATTTTATGGTTCCAGGAAGCTCTGTGATAATTTTGAGATAAAAAGCCTCCTCGTCCCATCCCCCTTTCCTTTTGAAGTCCAGTCATTACAGAAGAACTTCTTAAGATCTAATCTTAATTGGAGATGTTCAGAGGAGAGATGTTAATTATTTCTTATTGTGAAGGAAAAGAATGATCCCAGCCTTACCTAGGGGCCCTAAGACTTGAAAAGCCTAACATGAACACCCAAGTGGTGTGGCACCTCACTTTGTTAAAGCTGTAATCTCTTATATAAAGTATAAACTGTTTGTATATGGAGTTCCTAAAGAAGGAATTTGTGTTGGTGATAAATACTCTCTAGTGATTGGTTTTTAGAACAAATTTAAGATTTAAGATGTGAGTCCTGGTAAAATTTTTGATTAGTGAAACCTGACATCTAATGTACAAGCCTCAGGGGACAATTGTGTCCTCAGTGTGGGATGGGATCCTTTTGGCTCAGTTTCCCCATTATGTTCCTTTGAAAAGTGATGCTTTTCCCTTTGGCTATTTCTGAGTCTGACTATAAGGTGGAGATGATATCTAATTAGATCCTTGCTTTTCATCTTCATGGCATGTCTCTATAATCAAAGCAGATAGTTTAAGATGTAAGCACATTGCAAGTAGTGGAATCTTGCTGGTTTCAACTTATTGGGTAAATGGGTACTAGATAAAATCCCTGGGAACATTCTTTCTGAATGTAATGAGAATAATTATATAAGGATAGGAAACCAAAGTATAAATGTGACATTGTCTCATTGTTCCAAAGAACAAGACTGGGATTTAAAGTTGACTGTAATTGTATGGAACTGTTGAGGTTTAGGGGTACTTGAGACCCCAAAATAGTAATACACTGGGTCCTGTTCAAATGAATTCAACCTAAGTCTTCTTTCAGTTAAAGAAGGTCAAAGTTTGTTGTCTTATCAACAGAGGGACTGCAGAAAGAGTCTGGGGTGGCCCCAGGTGGTCTGGGGGTTCTAGGAATGGTTTTGATAGGAATGGCCAGTATCCTAGAGAATTGGATTGATAGGGCATAGTGAAAGGGACAAATTCATGGGTCTTTTAGACAGCCAGTTCACGTGGGACAAGGTGAGGTTTTCCAGGGCCCTTCTAGACAAATGGGACTAAAACTCTTTTGGGTAAGGGACAAAGGTCCCAACTTGGAATAAGGTTTTTACATGTTACAAAGACCAATTGGGTAAAAACATTGACTGAATCAAGTTACTGAGACTAAATCAAAGACATCTTTAGATTGGGGAAAAGAATTTCAGTCTAAGTTTCTTAGAGGGAGGTAACCTCTGATAATATTTGGCAGTGATGGAAAAGTTAAATGTTTCTGTTTTGATTTGAATTCATTTCATGAATATAAGTTGAAGTTAGTGTTTGAACTTAACATATGTGTGGCTCATTCTTTTAGATTGAACAGTGTTAGAAAGGGATAGAGTAGTTTGAGAAACAGATGTAAATCTATTAGAGCAATAACTTATGGTTTTAATGGTAAATTTGATTTTATGATTGCTGTTTAATCAGGATCTAGAATATGTATAGAAAAACATATAATCTACTCAAGATTTGCTTCAAAAGATGTTCCTTAGCCAATATGAAACTATAGTCATATGTGAAACTGATTATTGGAGCTTGATATGTTAAGATTTTATGGGACTATTAACTGACCTTCTGAGTCTAACTCTAGATAGCAAAAGAGACGATCTGAGTCACTGATCCGTGATGCTAGTAATCGTGAGATGCTGGTGTGAACTGCAAAAAAGGTGATCTCATGGAAAGGTGGGGAGAATGTCTGTTCAGCTTGAACTGAGGTAAGCTTCTCCTGACTCAGTTTCCCCACTGACACTGGGCAGACTTTAATCCTGGCTGAATGCCAGTTGACAATCTACTCTTGCCTGGAGCTGACATGAAGTTAGGGAGATGCTGTTTCCCTGCAATGTTCCTACTCTTAGTGGCAGTTTCCTATAATCAAAAGTTTTGTAAGCATAATTCCAAATCTATTAAATAATAGATTGTTGGTAAGGGAACGTCTGAAGTTAAGTCTAAAATTAAGCTATTAGGCTTAGGATTTCAGACTTAGCAACAATAAGTTAGGGCCCTTTAATTCTTAGTAATAGTATGGAGACAATCAGGTCAAGGGCTTGTGAGGTTAGCTTACATAGTTGTTATTATTTTCTCTCAGTTGGTTAATGTTAAAAGAAAAATGGTTTGTGGTCTATATTGTAAATGCTTTAAAAGAAGCATTACATGACCAGAAGTTGGAATTGTTTTATTATGTGATATGTACTGTGTTAAAAAAAAATGATTATTTATTGTATTTAATGTAAGTATTGGAGCCTGTCATTGACTCTAGTGAAATCTCATCTTCCTGATAGGGGAAATGAATAGTGAATTAGTGTAAAATGTAAAAACTGGGTTCTAATGTGAATTTCTTAAACATGACAATTGGCCAAAGTTACAATTTTGATTTTGTAAGAGTGATGAGAGTATAAAGCTTAGGTATGGTCATCTAAAATGGTATTAAGGTCAGTTTTATAGGAGAGTAGACATCTGGAATTCTATAAGAAGATAAAGGAAAGAAGATGCAGAGATACTGTGCTGAAGACAGCTTGAACGAGCATCCATACCAGAAAACTGCATCAGATGATGTTCCTCCCCAACTGCTGTATGAGATGGAACCTCTGAATGGATAATTCGTTGATCTACATTTGTATTTTGAATCTCTGTATTTGTACTTATGAAAGGGGACTGCCCCCTTGAAATTTGTCAATGCATCAGTCTACTTTGCTCCCTTCCCATGTTCATATAAAGGGGAGATAGATGAAGGGAAGAATTCATAGGGGAAAGAATGTGAGGAGGTATTTATTGGATTTAGGTGTGGGAACAGAAATTTTAATAAAGAAAAAAAGGGGAGATTTTGTGGGAGGCAAGAAAGTTCTGTTTTCCACATTCCTAGGTGATAAGGGTTGTGACCTAGCATGGACAAATTAGAAGTCAGAAACTAATACACAGGCCCCAGAAACTATGTGAGGAAGGGCCTCACACAGAGGAGAACATGGAGTTACATGACCAGGAGACGATATCACAGGAGATCCAAAATTAGGAAAACAGTATAAGAAGCCCCATCTTTCTGCATGTGTTATAGTCATCCTGTAACCTTAGTGGGGAAGCTACCCCTCCATTCAGAGAAAATGGATGTAAAGATTAATAAAAGCTTTCCTGATTTCACAACAGGTATTGTTCTTTGTTTAAGGTAAGCATGTTTCTCACTGCTGGGGACTTGATAGATGGGCTCACTTCTAACAATGTCTTACATAGATTTTTTAAAAACTGTTATTGCCATGGGAGCTGAAGCAGGAACATAATGCCCCACTTGCTGCTTAATGTTTTTTTTTATTTAATTTTTTGTAAAACTTAAATCCATAATAAGAAAAAGAAGCACATGAAATATTAAAGCTTAATTCAAAATAAGAAAATAAAATAAAAAGATCATATGCATAGCAGAATGTGAGAGAGAATTCCTACTATATAGCTATAAATTTCCATTTCAAGAAAGCCTATGCAATAAATACTGTGTGTTGTTTTGAGAGTTCTCTATCTATGCTTCCTTCTAAGTTTTATTTTGTTCTCTTCTGTGCACTTTTTGCTTTGTTCTTTTTTCTCCTTCTTTCCTCCCCACACCCAGATGGCTACAGTTAAGCAGGCATACATACATACATACTTACATATGAACATACATATATACTTTCCCTAACAAATTCTACTCCTGTTCTTTGTTTTATGTTTGTGCATATATCTCATTTTTCCCACTCTCCTGACTCTACTACTTCACCTTGCTTTCCTGTTACTTAAACTACCTCACCTCAAAGATCCCTCCCTTATCCTTCCATTTCCATAAATCTAAACCCCCTTCTATACCTTCCTTTTGACCTATTCCCTCCCCTTCCCCTCTAGAGATCCTCTCCTTTTCTCCTCAGTGTTTTACTTCTTTCTGAATTTAGAAGACTTTTGTACTTTTCTAGATATATACATATTGTTCCCTCTTGAAGTCATTCCCAAAGAAAGTAGGCTACCAGAACTAATAGCCTTCTTCCTCTATCTAATTACTCTGTCGGTTCTTACTCTCACACCTTATTTGTATAAGATGATTACTTATTTTAGTTGTTCCTAAATAGTTTTACTTTTTAAAGTCATAGCATACTCAGGTCTACCCTAATCTTTCTGATGAACTACCCAAATACTAATAACAATCTTAGATGTATGCTTTATATTTTTATGCACGTAAAAGGTAAACAGGCTGTCCTTATTGAGTCCCTTGTAATTACTCTTTGGTATGTATCTTATATTTCTCTTGGATCTTGTATGTAAAAACTTCTATTACGTTCTGGGGTTCCCCCACCAAATTCCTGAAAGTGTGACAATTCATTAAATATCCATTTAAAAAAAATCAGGATTTTGTTTACTTTTGCTGGGTATGATATTTTTGGCCAGAACCCCAGTTCTTTTGCTCTTCCATATATATGTGTTCTAAGGCTTGCAGTCTTTTAGTGTCGTGCTGCCAGGTCTTGTGTGATTGTAATTGTGGTACCACTATATTTAAATTGTTTTTTTTTTCTTATTGCTCATAATGTTTTACCTTTTAGCTGGGGGTTTTGGATTTAATTATATTATTCCTGTAGGTTTTCCTTCTAGGATCTCTTTCAGATGGTGATTGCTGGATTTTTTTTCTATTTCTGTTTTCCCCTCTACTTTCTAATGCTTCAGGATAATGTTCTTTAATTATTTCTTGCATTATTGGATCAAGATTCTTTTTTTTTGATCATAGCTTTCTGGTAGTCCAATTATTCTTGTATTTTTTCTTCTTGATCTTTTCTCTAGCTGTTCTTTTTCTTATGAGATGTTTCACATTCTCTTCTATTTTTTCAGTCTTTATGTTTTATTATTTCTTGATTTCTCTTAACTTCACTGTCTTTCCTTTGCCCAATTCTGATTTTCAAGGAGTCATTTTCTTCCTTAAGATGCTGGATCTCCTTTTCTAATTGGTTGACTCTCTTTTCATAATCTTCTTGTTTTGCTTGGATTCTTTTTTTAAGTTTTTCTCAATCTTTTTCATTTCATTTTTAAAGTCTTTTTAAAGTTCTTCTATTAATTCTTTTTGGACAGGTGACCACTTGACATTACTCTTTGGGTAGAAGAGGGTTTCTTTACTTCAGTATCCACTTCTGAAGATGAACCCTGGTCTTCTCTATTCCCACAGTAATTCTCTCTGGTTTAATTCTTCCTCCTTTGCCTGTGCCTGTAGTAGCTTAATTTTTATAATCACCTCTAGTCCGGGGGTTTGGAGGATAGTACCTCTGGCCTCAGATCCTCCTTTAGTTGTCTTCCCTGGTTTGGAACCTAGACCAAAACTTTCAGCCTGTAAAAACCCACAGCCAGCAGCATCCCTGCCCCATTGCTTCTGCACTGGGTGTGTTCTTGTTTCTTCTCACCCTGGTCAAGTCTCTGCAGCACAGCTGGATCTGGCATTCCTTGTCATCAAAGTTTCCCTCAGTCTTCCCTGGCTCAGATACCCAACTCCCCTCAGGGTAAGTTCCTGTGGCTGGGGTGGAGGCAGCCTCCCAACCTAGCTAACCCCAGGCTTACTATTTTTTGTTTAAGCAGTCCCTGGCCTGGAAGGGTTTACTCTTCACAGAGACTAAACTTCCTTCTGGGATTTTTCTTCAGATCTTCCCTGATTGTTCCCGAAGGACCCCTATTCTGCCCCTACTCTTATTTTACCACTCTAGGTTCACCCTGAGGTGCTATTTTATCTCTTTCGTGGAGGAAAATCTTGAGAGCTTAGAATTTTCTGACTTACTTTACCATCTACCCAGAATTCTGTGAAAATGTTAATATTCTAAATTAAACTTAAAAGTGTGACTAACATATATTTATTCTGGAGATCCAGTTGTTAAATGTTTACCACCACACCCTTCCTTTAAGTTTTGCAAAGCTCTATATTTGATCTTCATAACACATAGAACCCTGTCCTTCCTGTTGAATAGGATCAGGTTATTGGCTCATATCACCACCTAGTGGTTAAATTGTAATTTACTATTCACAATTTGCTTCCACTCTATCTGTCCATATTTAATTTATATTATCTGCATATGTGTACTTTATTTTATGATCAAACTGATTTGCTTGCTATATAATGTATATATCACTTTCTGCCTCTCACTTCCATGATTTTGCATAGGTCATTTCTCATTAGGTTCATCTCAAGGGCTATCTTCTCCACAAGGTCTTTCCTAATCTTTTCCACCTTTCACACAGTGCCATTTTATTTAGAAATAGGGACAAGATCTGCCATTTCATAGGTTCAAATTGGCACCTTCTCTGAAACTTACAGTTTCCTAAACATTGAAAAGTTGTGACTTTCCTAGGCTTACACAGCCAGTATGTGTCAGAGGCAGGATTTAAACCTAACTCTTCTTAGCTCTGAGGTCAGTTTGCTGTCCATATCATGTTGCCCATCATTTTGTACTTACATATCTTTAACCATGTTGTTTCCTCTGTTAGAATGAAATTTTTTCAGAGCAGGAACTATTTTGACCTTTGATTTTGTAGTAGGTTCAAAATAAACATTTCTTGAAGCGAATTGTAATATTTTTCCTAAAAAGCTTCTGATGTATCTGGCCAGTCCATGATGTCACCTGGCTGCAATTTGCTCTGTTGGTTTTCTATGCTGGGCTGTTGGACTGTTCTTTATCTCTGCTGTTCAGCCACCTGTTGGTCCTATCTATTCAGTGGGTCTTTGCAGGTCTTTGGCTGCTCTCTGTCTGCACCCATTTTTTTTTTCCTGAGTTGCTGTTCCTTTGTAACTCCATCCCTCCCTATTCTCCATGGAGGTTTTATTATTGTTGCTGTTTTAGATTTTTTAGTATATAATCTCAATATTATCTTTCTCTTAGAAAAAAATAATCCCCAAAGCCTTAACCACCATCCAACAGAAATGCTGGGCTTAGGTTTAGTCTATCTTTTGAACTGTTTTGATTCTATATGAGCTGCCACTCTGCCCCTTACTTGAATTATAGTCTGAAAATTCCTTTCAACTCCTTTTCATTTTCATGAAGTCACTTGTGGTCCATGAAATTCACGTCACCAGGAACTTGTATTATCAGCACTGGAGAGAGTGGTCAGAACTGGGCCCTTTTTTTCCTGTTTCCTTGCTAGCAACAAAATCACTCTTCTCCCTATGGTGAGGACACCAGAGAAGGTCAAAAAATATGATAATGTCACTTTGTTTTTATAGTCTCTTTTAATTTAAAAAGTACATTATATCCACTATTTTAACTGATAAATTTTGTTTTGCAATGTCTTCATTTCCAGCTATCCTCTTCCTCTGCCAAGTGAGCTACCCCTTATATATCAAAGAATAAAAAGACCTGAATAAGGCACTTCAGCAAAATTAGCCAACATGTCAACCAGTTCTGACAATATATTAAAGGTTCCACACCTATAATTCCCCACCTCTTCAAAGAAAGAAGGGAAAGTTTACATCTATTATTTGTCTTGATACACACAAAATCTTGGAGAGATAGACAATATAAATATTGTTATCTCCAATTTATATACACGGAAAGCATGTTGCTATCTGGTCCCAGTTTCTTCATCTATAAAGTGAGGTTGGATTAGATGACCCTTCTAACTCAATGATCAATAATCCTAGATGACTTTCTTGGGGTAGGGTATAGAGAGTGTTGGATTCTACTTTCTAATTCATTCTAGTATCCCTTGTGAGTTTGTGAATGAGTTCATGCCATTCATATTCCCAGTCATGATATTTTACTGTTCATTTCCCTCCATTCTACTCACTGATATTTTTCCTTCTCTTTGTTTCTTGTCTCCTCTTTTTAAAGGAGAGGAGAATAACAAGAGACAAATGCTCAGCACCAGTACTCTCTGCTGCAGTTTCCCTACATCTCTTCCCTTTACCTCATCCAAAGCCCAATCAAAGGTTCTTATCATTTCTCTTTTTTTTAACCCTACTTTGAGAACCACCTTCTATTGTTGGAGGGCTTTTTGTTTATTTAGGAATAATCCTCCTCTTTTTTACTCTCTCTTACTCCTACCACCATCCCGTCTCTCTTTTCCCTTCAGTTTCCCTGATGAATAAAATGTATTTATGTATTCAATTATGTATGTGTATTCTTCCCTCCTTTGAGAGAATTGAGAAGACAATGAATTTCTTGTCCTCTGCTCCTCCAACCTCTTCAACTTTGTTTCTATAGCCATCTACCTCCCCATACTTTCTCTCCCTTCCTCAAATATATTTTTCTTTATTTTTGTAAAGTCATCAAAACATAACAAAATCATTACAGGCCCTCTGTCTTATTAGACTCATTCTGTGCCACCTGTTGGTGATAGAGTTCTGAAGGAACACATTATGGCCTTCTCATATTAGGATGTAAATAGTTTATCCTTATTTAGTTAGTCCCTTGTGATTGCTTGTGCATGTTTGCTATTAATTAATTTATAAGTGTTTCTCTTGATTTCTATGTTTACATTTTAAAGTTTCTATTCAGCAATAATCTTTTCATCAGGAATACTTTGAAGTCTTCTATGTCATTAAAGGTCTATTCCTCTCTCTCCTTCCTCAATATGATTAATACTCAATTTTTCTGGGTAAGTTGTTTTTGTTTGTGATCTTAAAATCTCTTGCCTTGTAGAATATCATATTCTAAGCTCTCCACTCCTTTAGAATGATGACTGCTAAATCTTGTGTAATCCTGAATCCTTTGTACTTGAATTCTGGCTCTTTGAGGTATTTTTTTCTTTGACATGGCAGCTCTGGATTTTGGTTAAATGTTTCTGGGAATTTTCATTTGAGGCTTTCTTTAAGAATATTATTGATAGAGTCTCTATATTTTCACTTTTTCTAGTTCTAAGAGACATGAGATATTTCCTTTTATGATTTCATGAAAGTTTATGTCTAGTCTCTCTTTGGTAATGATTTTCAGGTAGTGCAATAATTTAAAATTTTTCTCTCCTTGATCTGTTTTCCAGGTCATTTGTTTTTGCTATACTTTTGATTTCCTTCTATTTTTAAAAGTCTTTTGAATTTGTATTTAACATTTTTATTGTCTTATGAAGTTTTTATCTTCTATTTGGTGCATTTTAATTTTCACAGAGTTTATTGCTTGGGTAAAGGTTTGTACTTCATATATCAGGCTGTTATTAGCTGACTATTAAAAGTAAGCTCATATGTAGTAGTTCCTAAACTACAGTTTTAACAGTGGATATTCACGAGGTAAGAGCTAACTGGTTGGTTCAATGGGTAGAGCACTGAACCTGGAGTAAAGAATATCTGAATTCAAATATGATCTCAGGTATTTACTAGCTGTATGACCCTGGACAAGTCATTGAACTTCTGCTTGCCTTAATGCACTGGATAAAAGAATGGCAAACCACTGCAGTATCTTTGCAAGAAATTCCATGGACAGTTTGGCATGCTGTAGTCCTTGAGGTCATGACTGAACAGCAACAGAATGCACAAGATATCCCTTGGAACTTGAACATAGTCACTTCCAGGAAACCGACCTACAAATTTTTGAGTGCTGAGTAGGAGAGTTAACCCAGGGGACAGTGCATCTCTAAGTTAGCTACAGTCAGATACAGACAGACTGGTTTTCTCCATGATTTTATTCTTGCTACTAGTTCTTTTTCCTCCTTCTTATTCTTTTCTATTCCCCCTACCTTTTTTTTACTCAAATTTCTAGAATTTCTTAAAAATAAAATTTAGGTTGACTTATTATAAATCTGCCTGGGTTCTGGTAACAGTCACTTTCCTTACTATCTCCTGCCCTTCCAGTTTCATGGAAGGTTGGATACTCCACTAACACAGGGCTTGGATTTTGCTATTTGATTTTAAAACTTTTAATGGAGAATTTGATGCCTTCCTTGCTTGTCAGGGAAACTTTTTTTCCTCTTTTTTTTAAAAGCAAGTTTCCTTTTGTACTTTCCAAGAACAGCTTGCTGGCTTGCAAAAAAAGGAAAAGTAAAAGAAGTAAGCTTCCTTTGGGGAGCTGTCAGAAACAGCAGATGCAGTGCCAGCATGGTGCTCTGATAGCATGAGCAGCTCTGTAACACTTTATTTGTGAAGTGAAGGACAGTGTGATGCTTCTTTTCTCCTCCCCATTTACATTTTATTATGCACCCAGTAGGATTGCTCACCAGTCACCATCATCACTCACAGATGAACCCCACCCTTTGGAAAAAAATGAAAACAAAAGATGTTCAGAAGCATGATGGTATGAAACTAAGTTCGAAAATGTAGCCCCAAACTCTGATCTCTCTCTTACTCACTTGATGTGTTTTTTAAAGTGCATTTAAAAGTGTTTTAGGGAGATATATGGCATCCTTTGACCTTTCTTGTTGCCCTCATTGGATGCTTTATGTTTTTAATCTAAAGCAATTGAACCATTTCACAAGTGTGGTAGAAACTATCTGGGAGATTCTGCAAGGTAGTATCTTATTTTCCAAAGAAACAACCTAGATTCAAAAAGGTCTGGTTTATCCAACATGTTATTAACTAGATTTCTTTCAAATGGCACCCATTCGCATACATTTTTGTTTCTTCCAACCTGTGATTTCATCTAGTTGGGAAACTCTTGTGAATGGAAAGTTCCTCCACAGATGTATTCCAGCAATTTGTTTGTAATTTAGCGAGTTGCTTGAGGTACCAACTGAGAAGTTAAGTGACTTGGTGATAGTGATAATACAAGTATGTAGGATAGGTGCGGTATTTGAATCCAGCCAATTCCCGACTCCAAGGTAGCCTGTTGTGAATGAATGAATGCAATTATTACTCACAGTATACAAAGCACTATGCTAACTGTTAGAAATACATGTAAAAGAAAGTGCTGACAATCCTTGCTCTCAGGAAGCTCACATTCCCCCATTCACAGGGGAGACAACACACATGGAAGGTTTCAGCTGCAAGTTAAATGGAAAGGTACCATGGTCCTTGGGATCTAGCAACAAAGCAAATGGCATTGCATCTTCTTTAATGGCACTTGTATAGACAAAATCTTGATTTTTCATAAAGACAACTCTGAGTCACTAGAAAATCATGACATGGCAAAAAAAAAAAAAAAAAAAAAAAAGAAAAGGACTAGCTCTAGCACCAGAAGATAGGAGTTCAAATTCTGTCTCTTTTGCTTGTAAGCCCTGTAACTTTGGACAAGTCTCATTATCTTTTGAGCTCTAGTTTGCCTAAATGAGGGATCTGGAGTTAGACCATTTCTAGTTCTAAATCCTATGTTCTAGAAAGAAAGAAAGATGAAGCTACCTTATGTACAGATTTAGGGTTGGATATTTTA
Source organism: Bettongia penicillata ogilbyi (assembly GCA_023548195.1). Lineage (NCBI taxonomy): Eukaryota > Metazoa > Chordata > Mammalia > Diprotodontia > Potoroidae > Bettongia > Bettongia penicillata. Next base: position 17,846,485 of record JAJHZJ010000198.1, on the reverse strand, counting down.
TTTTATTTCAGTCTTAGAAAATGAGAAATCCACATTGGTTATATAACACAAACTCACATTTACATTGTTCTTTAAGATGTGTAAAGTGCTTTACAAAAGATCATAGATTTAGAGTTGAAAAGGACCTTAAGGGACCATCTGGTCCAATCATTTCATTTTACAGATAAGAAAACAGAGGACCAGAGGGAAAATTATTTTTTCAAGTTCACACAGTTGATAAGCAGCAGAGATGGAATTTGAATTCAGGTATTTTCCTCATAGCAACCCTGTAAATTTAGATGCTATTATTATACTCCTTCTATAGGGTCAGGTTTCAGATTGCTGAAAATACCTGTTTCTAATACAATTCTTTATATAAAAAAAATCAGTAATCCTGATAATAATGCCCTTTTCCTAAGATAGCAACCATTAAAGAACCCATAAAATACAGAACACAAAGTAAAATTGGTAACATGCAAAACATTTTTCTCACTAGTAATTCTGTAGAATTCTGTGACCTTTTGTACTAATATCTCAATAATTTAAAAAACAACATTGATTTCAGACAATATTCACTTTTCATAACACATGAAATCTACAGTACTGTGAATACTACATCGGAAATAAAATTCTTAAAATTACAACATTTTTCAACCAGAGCTTACTTTCTATTTTGTCAGATGGTAGTGTGAAGGCATTCCGTGTTGAATTGTTTCTCAATCGTGTCTGATCCATTTGAAGTTTGCTTAACAAAGATACTGGGGTGGCATGCTATTGCCTTCTCCAACCCCTTTACAGGTAAGAAACTGAGACAAACAGAGTCATGTGACTTGTAAAGGGTCATGCAACTAGTAAGTGTCTGACATCAGATTTGAACTCAGGAAAATGAAATTTCTTGACTCCAGGCCTGACAGTCTATCCACTAGCACCTAGGGTGTTGTTCTGTATAATAAATCATTGTTTAATATCATTAACACCAAACTTAGGGGCAACAGACATTCCTGCACAAAGTTTATCTAATATCTTCATTTTCTTATGAAGCCACATTGCTGATTTTACATGATTGGGCTTAGAGCCCAAAAGACTTGTTCTGCACTTTGGACATAATTGCAACACAAAACTTGAGTTTTGAAGATAAACAATGAAAATACACAATAAATATGGTGGGGTAAACAAGAATGAAACACCTAGTACAACACTAGCCGCTCCACAAACTTGCACACACGATGGCCCTTATTTTTTCTTTGCTGTGCAGACTCATCAATGGGTGCCAAAGTGAAAGTGAAAATGAGGTTACAAATAAAATCATACAAATGCTTGAAGTTGCAAAAATTAAATTCACAAATGTTGAGGACTGACTGTATTTGTCTTCCCATCCTCATTTCAATTCTTCTTATTTGTTTTTTCTTATGGCATTACAATATTCCACTACCCTCATGGGCTACAAATTATTTAGCTAATCCCTCAGTCAGTGGGCTTCTATTTGTTTTCAGTTCATCGTTCTGGGAGCTCATGGTTAAGAAGGCCTCTTAATTAACGTGAATACCTCATTTTCTGACTACATCAGTTAGTTAATTTAATTTTCACATCACAGAAGAAGTTGACATTTATGAAGAACTGGAATTTGGCAAACCCTAGCTGTCAGTTTATATAGTTGAAATGAATTAAAGTTTCTGAACTAAATTTAATTGATTTATAATAGTGTCTCTTTTTTCCTTTGAGCATGAAGATGGTCCACATTGGAGAGAAAACAAAACACCTGAGTTTTGCTCCCCCAGTAAATTATTAATTTTACTTCACCTTTCTAGAATTTTCCAAGATGCTTTCCCTTAATGTTACCAGGTAGAATAGAGTCTTACTCATTTCTATTCTGTTGAATTAAACAAGCACTTTTTGACTATAATTAAATGCCAAGACATTATAGATTCTCCTGGAAGAGAAGTGTAATCATTCAAAGGAATTTGTCCTGCCCATCCACACAAGAAAGATCAAATGGATGAAAATGGCATATTACCCAGATTTCAACATGTATCTAAATGGACCTATAGTAATTGTCTAGTAATATGTATATCTGGGGCAGATGATACAGATGGACAGTGAACTAGACCCAGAATTGAAAAGGAGGAGGAGAGCAGGTGACTTGTTTTTAGGAAACTGCAAACCACTTTTACTGACTACAAGTTTTCCATAGCAGGAAAGACCTATTTTTTCAATCCAAATATTTTACAGGTATTGTTATAAGGCATATATATATATATATATATATATATATATATATATATATATATATCTGGCACAGAACTGTCACACAGAGCTCAATGCAAAAGTGCATAGGGAAGCATGTGAGCTGACTACAACATATGATCAATGAATTCTGAAAAAGAACTATAAAAAAGAAAGTCATAAAAAGTAACAAAAAGAAAATTGTCACATGGTGAGATCATGGAATTACAAGTGAATGGCCACAGTCTACTCTGGTACTTACAATCTTGGGACAAAGAAAGGAAGATGTCTAGTACTTTGGGTGAACCTCTTCTGGTAAACTTTGAATGAGCAGGCTTGGATTGATTCTGGTCTGAATCATTGAAATGAATTCTCATATCAAGGAGAGTTCAAATCCTTTCACTATGTAGTACTTGCTATATGCCACAGCCATTATATGTCAGTCTATCAATCAGGTCAACCAATGAATTATTAAGCATTTACTATGTGCCAAACACTGTACTACTACGATGGGTCGAGGAAGGGTAAAAACAGGACTGGCTTCTGATAGGTGTGTCTGTGGTAAGATCTGAAACTAGGTCTTCTCTACTCCAAGGCTAACACTGTGCTTAGGGCAGAGGAGTGACAAAAATGAAATAGTTCCTGCCTTCAAGGGGCTTACATTCTTTGAGGGGCTACATCCTGCACGTAGATAAAAACAAATTAAAAGTGAATATAAAAGCTCTGATACATAGTTTAATCTTGGTCTTTGCACTTGTAGACTAAAGAACTTGATTTTTTAAAAGTATTTCTTTTGTATGCAGATAGGCTAAAGTGCCAGATATATCTAGAAGTCACAATGATGCAACTTGATAGTAAATTAAATAACATTATTTGTCTTTAATTCCAAAGAAGAAAGAACTGTCTTTTATTTTATTAGAACACTTTGTGGCATAAAATGGACATCTAATAAATGCTTGTTGGTTGATTCTATTTCAGCTATGTAGAAATACGATCTTTGCATCTCTTCTCCACCTTGTGCCTATATACATACATACAAACGTGTATATATATATATATATATATATATATATATATATATATATATATATATATATATATATATGCAAACATACATATACACATATATTTTGAGACAGAGAGAGAGAGAAACAGAGTTCCCTGTGCCCATCTTTCCTTGAAAATAAACCCCAAAACAAAGTGATGGTATTACTCCAGATAATTGTCTACCCCCTGGTTCTTAGGACAGTATAATACCCCCAGTGCCAACTGTATTATAATGGCTTTACCTTGACTTGTCACCACTGATGTATTATGTAATATGTTAAGTGAAACTTGCTATGTGCCTTTTATGGTATCCATTACTTTGCTAGGGTCTTTAGCAAAATTAATGTGTAACATGGCACCTGACTTCAAAAAGCTTATAATCATATGGAAAGAAAACATTTTCATCCATACAAAATGAATGAAGGGTATATGATCATATCAAAATAAATGTTAGATTTTATGAGTTGTATTCTAGCAACTATGGGTGTCCAAGAAGGGAGAGCTCAATGTGACCTGGAAAATTCAGAGAACACTATAGAGAAATTGAGGCTTGAATGGAGCCTGGAAGAATGGGTGGGAGGAAGGAGGAAGAAGAGGGGACATTCTAGGTAGCATAAGCAAAGGTTTATAGGAGTGGAAGATATCGTGGACTATGAAGGGTGGGTCTAGTTTATGGAAGATCTTGAAATGATAAAAGAGTTTGGAAAAAGCTGTTTTATCTTCTATGGTCTTGCTTGATAATGGAGGAAATGGTGTTTACTCTGAATGTAAAAATTTAAGAATGAGGTTGGCCATCAGCTTGTAGGATCAATAGTAGCTTAAGGAGGGGAGGGAGAAAAATCTCCAACATATTTCAGTCTACAGACTCTTCTTTCCTGAAGGGAAAATTAATGGCTTCCAAAGCCTTTATTTTTACCAGATATTATCCTTATACCAAGCTAAGGCCATTCCATAAAGTTTAAAAAGTTGATGTAAGTTTATGTGTTTCCTTGTTTAAAAAAAATCAGTTGCTATATTGCTTCTGTTTGAAATACAGTGTGTTCCCAAAGTTATAAATATGAAGTTTAGAAGAGAACATATTTCTTAGGAGGAATTTATTTCCTATGACACATTTTGAAGTTTGTTTTCCATCTTTTCTTTATCTCTGTTCATTCTGAATTGTGTTTATTTTTTGCCATTATGCAAGATTTGCAGCCAAACTCTCTTTAGTGTTTGTATATTCTGCTTTAATCAGATAAAGTCTAAAAAGAATTTCTTATCTAGAAATTTCCATAGTAAGCTTAGGGTTTTTAGGAATTAAAATAGCTCTGTTATGAAAAGAAATAAACCACAAAAGATGTGAATGCTATAGTCCCAGTGTCAGTAAAACATGCATTAGCTCATAATGGTACAATATCAGTTCATTTGAAAATGTCAAATCCCAGGATGGTGACATACTTAGAGTTTTTTTTTATCTATATGCACAGATACATAGATATATAAAATATGTATCTATATTTTACATAGACATGCATATATATGCATACACATATATACATATATTTTGTATATAATCCATGTATATATGTATACATATGTGTATATATATTTAAATAAAAGGCATGCCTTGCATGTTGCCAATTTATTTTATAATTAGTCATTCAGCTTACTACTTGTACTTGTGTTTCTGTTGGGAGCTAAGATGGTCAGAGATACTTTGGGTGAGAGCAACATTCAAACACATAGGGCCTCTGAGAGCTTTGATGCCTACACAGGTTTGCCTCTGACCTCTGGATGATTTTGGCATGAAGACAGAAAGGAAATGAGTTGCTTGCCTATGGCAGGATGTAATTGACCACTCAGCTTGGGGTAGGTTTCTAGGATTAATTAGCAGTAAAAGCAAAGCTATCTTTGTTTTGGTGATTTCCAACCACCACTATCTGTTTGGGGACCAATTACTTCATTTTCCCTCCCTCCCTCCCTCCCTCCCTCCCTTCCTTCCTTCCTTCCTTCCTTCCTTCCTTCCTTCCTTCCTTCCTTCCTTCCTTCCTTCCTTCCTTCCTTCCTTCCTTCCTTCCTTCCTTCTTTCCTTATATTGACTGAGACTTCAGGGAAACATAAATGCAAATTTCCAAGAGATAGTACTTTGATTTAAATTCACCTTTTGTGAAATAAGAGGAAGGTGGTACAATAAAGAGAGGTGGTAGTTGTGGATGGGTGCCCAAAGATAGACTTTTGCTGTTTCGCAGTTTTGTCCCATCCCTTAGACCTCTTAGTTCATAAGATTTAGAGTTAGATGAAACTTTGGAGACCCTCTAGTCTGGTTGGCTTATTTTATGGATGAGGAAACTGAGGCCCAGAGGAGTCTAATGACTTGCTGAAGGAAGTACATAGAGCTGGGAATAAAGCCTTGGTCTTTTAACTATGAATCTAAATTTTGTCTCTTTGCGACAAGGGTGTCTTAAGCCTTTTTGTTTTTTTGCTTTACTGAAATCTCTAGCTTGTTATGCTCATGGGAACATTTAAAAAAGTTCTTTATTGACTAGCATTAGCTGACAATATTAATGGTTAAAAAAGTATCTACTTTAGTACATTATCCAAAGTCACACTTTCTCTAGAGGCTTTGCCCTTCAGATTGGAATGGAATAAAGAGCTGTAGCAATGTCAAATGAGCAATTATTATTCAAACATTTCTCCTCTTCCATGCTGTGTGGTCTTTTCATATTCGTTTGACTTTTCTGTTTTTATTGGCCCAACTACAATGAGCCTGATGCATTTTTTATTAAATTTCATTTTTAATGACTGGAAAGAATTTTATTCTCCTCTTTACTTTGTGGCTTTCTGAATATTGTTAAATGCTCTTTCTTCTAAAATATGTTGTGTTGTTGATAGTAAATATTGAGACTGAAGAGTCACATGGGGAGTAGAAGGCTCCTTTGAAAATTTGACGTAGAGCTCAGTGGATATCGTCACTGAAGCCATTCCAATTTTAAATCTACTGGAAATAACATGGGGAAGGCAGTTAAGGCAATTATCTAGATTATTCTGATCTGCTTCATTTTATTAAGTAAGGAAATTCAAATTCCAGAATAATGGCATATCTAAGCTAGAGGGGACCTTAGGAATCACTTAGCCCAAGCCCCACATTTCATAGTAGTGAGAAACAACGCCTAGAGAGGTGAAGGAACTCTCCCAACATCACTCATTAAAATGTGTGACAGATAAATGGTTAAAGGATATGAACAGGCAGATTTCAGAGGAAGAAATTAAAGCTATCTATAGTCATATGGAAAAATGCTCTAAATCACTATTGATTTGATAGCTGCAAATCAAAACTCTGAGGTATCACATCATGCCTATCAGATTGGCTAACAAAACAGGAAAATGATAAATGTTGGAGAAATTGTGGGAGAGTCAGAACACTAATTCATTGTTGATGGAGCTGTGAGCTGATCCAACCGTTCTGGAGAGCAATTTGGAACAATGCCCAAAAGGCTGTAAAAATGCACATATCCTTTGACTCAGCAATACTGTTTCTAGGGTTGTATCCCAAAGAGATCATAAAAATGGGAAAAGGACCCACATGTACAAAAAATATTTATAGCAGCTCTTTTTGTGGTGGCCAAGAACTGGAAACTAGGGGGATGCCCATCATTTGGGTAATGACTGAACAAATTGTGGTATATGATTGTAATGGAATACTATTGTGCTATAAGATATGATGGGCAAGCAGATTTCAGAAAATCCTGGAAAGACTTACATGAACTGATGCTGAGTGAAGTGAGCAAAAACCAGGAGAACATTATGCACAGTAACAGTCACAGTGTAGGAGGACTATTTTTGATAGACCTAGCCTTTCACAGCAATGCAAGGACCTAAAACATTTCCAAAGGATTCATGGTGCAAAATGCCATCCACCTCTAGAGAAAACTATGAAGTCAGAACAAAGAATGAAGCAGACGGCTTTCTCTTTTGTTAAGTTTGGTTTTGTTTAGTTTTACTCATGCTTTCTGCCATTCATTTTAAATCTTTTGTGCAACATGATTTAAATGTGTGAAAATGTGTTTAATAAGAATGCATGTGTAGAGCCCATATAAGATTTCATGTCATCTTGGACAGGGAGAGGGAGAAAATTTAAAACTTATGGAAGTGATTATTGAAAATTGAAAACAAATAAGTCAATAAATTTGAAAAAAAAATGTGACAGTTCACTGATATTTCCACCATGGTTTTATTTTATTTATTTATTTATTTTGCTTGGATGATTAGACTTTTTAGTTTAAATTGATTGAACAGAGTGGATAATTGCTAGATTTTTTTCCCCTATGGACTTCACCTCACATAGCTATGAAAAATGTTCCCAATATTGGTCTTATATTTAGTAATAATAATAGCTAGCCTTTACAGAGTGTTTCAAGGTTTGCAATATGCTTTATGTACGTTATGTTATGTTATTTGATCCTTATCATAACCCTAGGATATAGGCTTTATTATTATCCCCATTTTACAGATAAGAAAACTGAGACAGAGGTTTAAGTAAATTTCCCAGGATCATGCAGTTACTATCTGTGATTGGACTGGAATTTAATCTTGCTGACTGCAGGTCTTGTGTTCAATCTATTGCACCTCCTATCTGCTTCAGTTTATATCAAGTGAGCAGTATAGATACTGAAATCCGTAGGATTTTACTTTCTCTTCAATTTGCCAAATCTTACATCAGTTCGTTCACATTTTCTGAAACCATTCCTCTTCTTCTGAATCTTCCCACTTCTTTATCTTGTCAATTCTTATAATACTATAATATCACTATTATGGTATATTAGTGTTCCACAATTTACTTAGCCATTCCCTAATCAATGGCCTTAATTCTAGTTCTTTGCTTCCACACAAAGTGTTGTTATAAATATATTTGAGTATGTGGAGGCTTTCTTCTTATCAATGACTTATTTGGGGTATAAAGAGTTTACTTTCTACTGAGGATAAGATACACCAAAAATGAATTTAAGTAAATATAAACTATATAAAAATTACAGCATAATTTCAAGAATGTGCTAATAACTGGAAGATTCAGGAAAATTCTCCTGGAGGGAGATTGCAGAATTATCTAGAAAACTCTCTTGCCCTTCAATTTTATTAATGTTAGATGGGAGAGACCAGCTCTGCCCTTTTGGTAGGAGCCAAGTATGAAACACATGAAGGAAACCATTGAAGATTAGAGGAAACAGTTCATGTACAGATTATTCTCCAATATGGCAAATGCTGGCCTCTTAACCTTTCACTCTCCCAAATGCAGAGTCATAAATATCAATCCAGCTATGGAACTAGAATAGGAGTTCTTAATCTGGAGTCCATGAACTTCAAAGGTTTCTAAATAGGGATTTCAGGTGGATGCATCAACCTGAAAGCGGGGAAAGAACATCTTTATTTCAGTATAATAATCTTCCTTTGTAATGCTATGTATCTTATTTCATGCATTTAAAAACATTATTCTGAAAAGGTGTTCATACATAGACTTCATCAGGCTGCCAAAATGGTCAATAACCTAAGTTAAGAACCCCTGATTACAGGATGTGGGGGAAATAAAGAGTTAATACTTAATAACCAACACAGAGTTTGGGGTGGAAAAGCTTTTACAATAATTTCCCTCAGGGAGATAATTTTTAGTTCTTTGCAGCAATATCTGTACACAATAGTATGCCATTGAACTAGTAAGAAACAAAAAAAGACTATGAGTGAATAATATGATAATAATAATGTATTTATATGATATATTCTAATAAGAAATATCGTACTGGAGGAAGGAACGGAGATTGACAGAAATATGATGACTTCTTTTGCTTATGGGGGAAAGGAAGAGAATAAGCATTTATATAGGACATATATAGGACATTTATATAAGACATATTATCCAATACCCCATTTGATACTCACAACATTACGATTAATTATCCCCAACGTGTTATTAATTATCCCCATTTGCCATTTGAGAAAATTGAGGCAAACAGAGGTTAAGTGACTTGTCCAGGGTCACATAGCTGGAGGGTATCTAATGTCAGATTTGAACTCAAGTCTTCCCTTGCCACCAGCTACTTTTCATAAGTGGAATATAAACTTCTTGAGGGCAGGGATTGAGTTCTATATTTTCTTAGAAGATTCCTAGTGATTAGCCAAGTGTAGGTACCTGAAACTGGCTAACATGAAAAACAATAGAAAATAGAAAAAATGAAGATACTTTGCAGCTTTGATATTCAATTCTCTGTTTTGGGGACTATTAGGATAAGTAAAAGTTGATATTTCTTTCCAGATGGGTTTTGCTTCACCTACTACTTTAAATAATAATAATAAAAACTACAGGGCTTTAATGTTTGCAAAGCATTTTTACAAATACCTCATTTGATTCTCACTACAACCCTGGGAATTGTGTTATTTTTTCCTGTGTCTGACTGTCTAAGGCTGAATTTGAATTCAGGTCTTCTTGACTCCAGGTCTAGAACTTCTGTCTACTGTAGTATCTAGCTGACTCTAAAGATGCATTCTCCTTCCTTTATTTTGACCAACACTTTAATTGGCTGATGGTCTGAGTTCATCATTTTATGCCTATATCCTATAAGTATTTATGCCTCTGCAGTTTTACATTACTACAATTTTAGGCACTATCTAGAGAAGATCAATGATAGCTCAGAGCATCTACCTTCTTAGACTGCTAATGTAATCAGTGTCCAAGTCATACACTTGTGGTTGACACAAAAGTACATAAGTAGTCTGAGGTTGAGGAGGGAGGGAGAGAGAGATAGAGATAAAGAGACAGAGAAAGAGAGACAGAGACAGAGAGATATAGAGAGAGTCAGAGACACAGAGAGACAGAGACAGAGAGATAGAGGATATGACACTGTCAACTAACAGTCTCCATTAATTACAAAAATTTTTTACTCTTCATAGTTGTGTCCTTTTTGACATGTCATTAGTGATGTTTCAACAAGCATTTTTTTTTTCTGAAATGAGCAGTCATTTGTTATTGATAATACCAAATGGTGTTTGGTATTGACTCAGTGGTGAGTCAAGTACAGCCAGACCTACAAAATGTTGTGACCTACAGCTAAAATAAAATCTTACAGAAAATTTTCTGTCTACAATAATAATTCCTGAAAAATAATGGCATTTACCCTTGGCTGTGGGACTGGGGTGGGCAATCTAAATGTGTCCCTGAAAAGATGACAATAATAACAGCTGATATATTTATAGGTCCTTACAGTTTTTGAAGTGCTATCATATATTATCCCATTTGAACCAAATAATAACTCTGTGAGATAGAGATTATTTTTTGCCCCACTTTAAACATGGGGAAACTGAGGTTCAGTGACTTATGCAAGGGACTAAGGCAGGATAAAAACTTGGGTCTTCCTGACTATGGGCACAGCACTTGAGCTCCTGTGCTCCATGACTCTACTTATCATAACAAGTCATTATAATGAAAGTGTTTCTTGAAAATGTTATATATTTGATAACATTTTCTAAATTTAACTGAAATTTTTTAATAGTGAATTTAAACAGTCAATAAATCTTTTTTTCTGGAAGAGAGTTGTGTCCATGACTTTGTCCCTGGAATTATCAAGGGCTTTGATATCTGATTTTCTCTTTCACTTTCTCTTATCTGGCAACAAGCCTCTACTCACTTCTCAGTCACCAGCTCTAAACCATGGCCCTGAGCAAATCCTATTCCCCTTTTCCTGTTCATATATTTTTTAAAATATTCCTTTAATTAATTAATTAAGTTTTTGCTTTTCAGCATTCATTTCCACAAGATTTTGAGTTCCAAATTTTCTCCCCTTCACCCACCCCATGATAGCATGCATTCTGATTACCCCTTCCCCTAATCTGCCCTCCCTTCTATCATACCCATTCCTTCTCTGATTCCCTTCCCCTCAATTTTCTTGCAGAGCAAGAAAACTTTCTACACCCCATTGCCTGTATGTCTTATTTTCCAGTTCTATGTATACATAATTTTTAACATTCATTTTTTAAATTTGAGTTCCAACTTCTCTCCCTTCCTCCCTCCCCACTGAGAAGCCAAACAGTTCAATAAATACATGTGTAGTCATGCAAAACACTTCCATAACTGTCATGTTGTAAAAGACTATATTTCCCTCCTTCCTATCCTGCCCCCCATTTATTCTATTCCCTCTTTTGTCCCTCCTCAAAAATGTTACTTCTAATTACTCCCTCCTCCCTTTTGCCCTCCCTTCCATCATTTCCCCCACACCCTGCCTAACTCCTTCCCCCCTACTTTCTTGTAGTGTAAGACAGATTTTCATACAAATTGAGTGTGTATGTTATTCCCTCCTTAAGCCAAATCTGATGAGAGTAAAGTTTACTCTTTCCCTCTCACCTCCTCCCTCTTCTCCTCCATTGAAAAAGCTTTTTTCTGCCTCTTTTATGTGAGATAATTTACCCCATTCTAGTTATTCCTTTCTCCTCCCAATATATTCCAAAATTGCAAATCCCAAATATTAATTTTATTTTTTTAGATATCAGCCCTTCCTATTCAACTTGCCCTATGCCCTCTGTCAATATATGTAATCCCTCCCCTAATACTGAGAAAAGTCTCAAGAGTTGCAAATATTATCTTTCCATGTAGGAATGTGAATAATTCAACTTAAATAAATCCCTTATGATTTATTTCTCTTTCCTGTTTACCTCTTCATGCTTCCCTTGATTCTGTTATTTGACAGTCAAACTTTCTATTTAACTCTGGTCTTTTCATCAAGAATGCTTGAAAGTTCTCTATTTTATTGAATGACCAATTTCCCCCCAGAAGTATTATATTCAGTTTTTCTGGGTTGGTGATTCTTGGTTTTAATCTTAGCTCCTTTGACCTCCATAATATCATATCCCAAGCCCTCCAATCCCTTAATGTAGAAGCAGTTTCTTGTGTTATCCTGACTATGTTTCCGCAATACTTGAATTGCCTTTTTCTGGTTTCTTGCAATATTTTCTCCTTGATCTGGGAGCTCTGGAATTTGGCTATAATAGCCCTAGGACTTTTCCTTTTGTTGTCTCTTTCAGGAGACAATCGATGGAGTCTTTTAATATCGATTTTATCCTCTGGTTCTAGAATATCAGGGCAGTTTTCCTTGATAATTTCTTGAAAGATGATATCTATGCTCTTACTTTGATCATGGCTTTCAGGTAGTTCAATAGTTTTAAAACTGTGTCTCCAAGATCTGTTTTTCAGGTCAGTTATTTTATCGATGTATTTCATATTGTCTGTTACTTTTCTCGTTCCTTTGGTTTTGTTTTATAATTTCTTGATTTTTCATAAAGTCTTTAGCTCCCATCTGCTCCATTCTAATCTTTAAGGAATTATTTTCTTGAGTGAGCTTTTGCACCTCCTTTCCCATCTAGCCAGTTCTGCTTTGTAGGGCATTCTTCTCTGCATTGGCTTTTTGGATCTCTTGCCATTTGGATTAGTCTATTTTTAAAGGTGTTATTTTCTTCAGTATTTTTTGGGTCCCCTTTAGCAAGCAGATAGATGCCTTAGTTTTCATTCTTGCATCACTCTCATTTTTCTTCTCAATTTTTCCTCTACTTCTCTTATTTGATTTTCAAAATCCTTTCTGAGCTCTTCCATGGCCTGAGAACAATTCACATTTTTCTTGGAGGCTTTGGATGTAGGAGTTTTGACTTTGTTGGCTTCTTTTGTTTGTATATTTTGGTCTTCCTTGTCACCAAAGTAAGATTCTAGTCTGATTATTTCCCCAATTTTTGCTCATTTCCCCAGTCATTTACTTGACTTTTGAGCTCTTTGTCAAGGTAGTTCTCTGCTCCCAGTGGGGGTGGAGAGTGTCCTGTGAGCCTCTAGATCCCCCTACAATCTGTGGGCCTAGAGCTCCAGAAACAGCTGCTGCCTCTGTCCCTGCTGTGTCAGCCCACTCAGGCTGAGCTGGTCCACTTTACCCTCTCACACAGGTCTGACAGGTTTTTTCCACTGACCTTCCAATTTGTCCTCAGAGTTTTGGGGTTTTGAAGTCTGGAAATCACCACAGGTTCAGGGATTCAGTCCCTCTAAGGCCTGGTCAAGTCCTCTCTGTGCAAGTGCAGACCACTGTGGACTGCATTTTGCTAATGGCTGGGCATGAAAAATGCTTTCAGTTGATCTTCCAGGCTATCGTGGGCTGGAGAGTGGCTTCACTCCATCATTCTGTGGGTTCTGCAGCTCCAGAATTTATTTAGATTCATTTTTATAGTATTTGACTGAGTTTGGTGGGGGGAGCTCTAGCAATTCCCTGCTTTTAGTCTGCCATCTTGGCTCTACCCCTCCAGTTCATCTTTTTGACCTGTCTTTCCTGATTATAAGCTTCTTGAAGGCAAGGACTGTCTTGTTTGCTTTTTTTGTTGCTGTTGTGTTCATCCTTTGTTTTTGAATAGGACCATGACAGTAGAAAAATAATGACATGACTTGCACTTGACTTTGTTTCGAGGGAGGGAGGGCTGTGCAGGTCACCAGCCTTATTTTCTCCTCCTGAGCCATGTGGATCCAGTGACTGGATATTCATCAGGATGACTGGAGATGGCTCAGGATGCAATAGGAGATAGTCTTTAGGCTGAGGTCTTGTCAGGTACTCACTTAAAGTGTTTGCTTTTATTCCTATTTCAAATGTCTCACATCTAGTAAGCACTAACACTAGAAATATTCAATGTGTCAATTGACAGAAGAATGTTTTAATAATTTTAAAAATAAGTTTACTATTATTTCTATATGCTTGAAATACAAATAATTAAAATGTATTATAATTTTACTTGGACATAAAAAATTATCTTCTTACTATTTCTAGTATGTGCAAATATACTGCTTTAATTGATACAGTATGGTTCTTGAACCAACTCTTCTGGTACCTTTCTAAGTTTTCTTTCCCTCCCTTTCTCTCTCTCTCTCTCTCTCTCTCTCTCTCTCTCTCTCTCTCTCTCTCTCTCTCTCTCTCTCCTCTCTCTCTCTCCCCTCTCCCTCTCTCCCTCCCTCCCTCCCTCCCATGTATTATCTATTTACCTAGCAGTTATCTATCTAACTATTTATAATCTATCATCCGTCTAGGACTTCTGTCTTTTGAAAAAATTTGGGAGTGAAAAGCTGATTGAATTTTCTGAATAATATCTCAATGTGTTGCTATTGTTAATACAATTATGGCTGGTGCATTGAGCAGAATAAGTTTGAAATAAAAAGCTTCTATGCAGATATTACCAAGATTTCCAATATCAACTTGTTTCTATTTCACAGTGTGCAGATAATAGGAAGGAAGACATGCTTAAAGGTCATTGCATATGCTGCAGTTATATGTCTTACAATGCCTGACTGATGTTTTTAAAAGAGTAGCTGAATACTTATAACTTCTAGGATGGATCTCCTCTCTGATGCTGACAAACATACATTTATGTAGATAATGGAACTGATTCTTTTTTTATATGTGTTTGTTCACATAAATACAACACAGTGCATTCAGCTGTGACTCATGAATAAATTTTGAAGATGCATGACAATACATAGCATTCAAATTTGATTTTCAACTGAAGGTAAGAGAGAGAGAGAGACAGAGAGAGAGAGAGAGAGAGAGAGAGACAGAGAGACAGAGAGAGAGACAGAGACAGAGAGAGACAGAGAGAGAGACAGAGAGAGACAGAGAGACAGAGAGAGGGAGAGAGAAAGGGAGAGAGAGACAGAGACAGAGAGAGAGAGACAGACAGACAGACAGAGAGGGAGCCTGAATTGAATTTCTGTATTCCATGGGGAAGAATGCCATTTCACTGAATTTCTTTTGTGTGGCTGGGGAGGCTAAGTAGCATGTGGTATAGGATTTTCATGTCTTAGATACAATCCTTGTATTCTGAAGTCAAAGAACATTTTGTTGCTTAGTTAAGACCTCCATTCTTCCATATCCTCTACCATCTCTTGTGAATGGTTTATGATAGCTTATGACACCCAGCCATGAGTGACCCGTCCCGCAGGTCAACAATCGTGGGTCAGGGACGCTGGAGAGTGCCGGGGGAGCTGGGCTCGAGGGGGACCCGGGGGACCTTGGAAGGCCACGAGGTCCGGGGACAGGATCACGGAGAGGAAGGAGACCGAGGCATAGTTGGTAACAGGCAGTCTCTCTTTATTGCACCAGGGGAGGGTTTATATAAGCAATCACTACAAAGTCATATCCTGGGGGTGGAGTTTTTCATCTCATTGGTGTGAGCCCTTCCAAACCAAACCAAAAAAGGGCATGATTCCCTATCCCAGGTCGCATTCCCTTCTGGTTGGTTGGTGGCTGCTTAGTCTCAGACCAGGAAGTCTTTCTAGCGCTGGGCTGGCAGAGCCACGTGGGCAGGTCAGGACTTCCTAGTACTCTCTTCCCCCCAGGAAGGGCTTTGGTCCATTGTGCCCTTAACAACTAAGAAGAGGGAGAAAATAGTAACTGACAATTCAGTCTCCAGTCTCCAACACATGAGAGTGATCTGCCCATTAATAAAAAAGCATGAGTGGATTGTACATGGGGAGGTCCACACTATTTGTGGTGCTATGGAGAATACTAAAGGATTAGCATATGCATTCCTCTGCTATGGGATCTTTTGGTCTACATGAGAGAAAGGACTATGTATAACACTGGTCAGGGCATGATAAAGTCCTAAATGCTATTTGAGAAATTAGATTTAAAACAGGACCTCAAAGAAGGGAGAATCTGTGTCTAGAACTCTCTCTCTATCTGAGTGAGAGGATAGATAGCACCATACTTTGTTCAGCCCTGGTTAAACCACTTCTTGAGTGGATTTGGGTACTACATTTTAAAAGGAGCATTGCTATGCCTCAGCATGGCAAGAGGAGGATCACTAGCATGGTGAGGTGACCAAATGATATGTCATTTGGGGATCAGTTGAAGAAATTTGGGATCTTTATTCTGGAAAACAGAAAACCTGGCTTTAAAATGATAACAGTTTTCTGGTAACTGATAACTAGGAGAGATTTTTTTCTTCTTAGCCTGAATTGGTATAATAGGGACAAATAGCTGGAGTTTACTAGGAGACAATTTTTTTTTTAATGAAAATAAAGAATAAAAAGAAAAACTGTCCATCATTTTAAATTGTGGTAAAATGCAATGAGCTGCTCTGGGAAGTAGAAATATAATAATGATTTTTTTTCTAACATATAGACATATACATAGTCTATATATATACGTGTATGTCTGTATATATATATATATATATGTGTGTGTGTGTGTGTGTGTGTGTGTGTGTGTGTGTGTGTGTGTGTGTGTATGGAATCCTTGACAGTTCAACATAATTTCTCAAATGCCATCTAATCCATACTCATCTTCCTTTCAGATTCTGGCCTTACCTTACTGCTGGTCTTTAGGGCCTGTACAAGAGGATGAGTTCTGTAAAATCAGGCCTTTATTAATTTTGTGTCCAGATTCCCTTGCATATAGTGGGAGCTTGCATGTTTAACTGATTAATAGGCTACCCATTCCATTGCAAGTTATCTGGCAATAAGCATTCTTTATCTAATTGAAGTTTCTATATGGGTTAATAAATTTCTTGAGTAGCCATAGATATTCCTCAGGAGACCTTATAGTGGGATAGATTTTAGTGTAGTTTTTCACAATTTCCTCTAACAAAAGAGGAATATCTTTAGAATCTTGAATGAATATAGATTTAGTGCTGGAACAGACCTTTGAAATAATCTAGTTTAATCCCTTCATTTTACAGATGAGGAAATAGGCCTTGATAGGTGAAATTACTTACCTAAGGTCACGCAGCTACTGAGAAACAGAGCCAGGTATCTGAACCCAGGTTCTCAGATTTAAGATCCAGTTTTCTTTGCTCTGTACCACAGCTAATCATGCATCTGTCTGGATATCTTGCAAGTTGAACAGGGACCCAACTAGTTGGATAACTCAGCTCCTCCTCTCCTGTCTGCCTCCCCCTTCTCTTCCTTCTCCTCTCCAAAGGAAGATAAATTTGGATGGCCAAAAAGTGCCTAGTTGACTTGGGTTTTACTGACTTCCCTTCCCTTCCCTTCCCTTCCCTTCCCTTCCCTTCCCTTCCCTTCCCTTCCCTTCCCTTCCCTTCCCTTCCCTTCCCTTCCCTTCCCTTCCCTTCCCTTCCCTTCCCTTCCCTTCCCTTCCCTTCCCTTCCCTTCCCTTCCCCTTCCCCTTTCCCTTTCCCTTTCCCTTCCATGCAACCTGGGTCATCTCCAGTCATCCTGATGAATATCTGGTCACTGGATTCAGATGGCTCTGGAGGAGAAGTGAGGCCAGTGACCTGCACAGCCCTCCCTCACTCAACACAAAGTCAAGTGCAAGTCATGTCATCATTTCTCTGATGTCATGGTCTTCCTCAGCAACAAAGGACAAACACAAACAATTCCTTGAACCTGAGAATTTCTAGTTTCCTTCAAGGCTCAATACATGCATTGCCTTCTGTATGAAGCCCTTCCTGATCCCCCCTAGCATTTAGTGCTATCCTCCTCAAATCTTCCCCCTGGAGAAGTAAACTTCTAGGCACCAAGAATGTATCTTAGATAACTCTGTCCATGTAATTCATGATATGGATAAACAAATATTGGGCTTAATGTGAATCCCCAGATAGCATGATGTCAGCTTTACCAACTCTGAAGTGGGGAGTATTGATTTTGGGTCCATTTAACCCTTGAAAATGACATTTTATTCCAGTAACTTGAATAAATAACTTTTCTATAAAACCATCTTGCTTCTTGGTAGCTGCTAATATTTTTTTTCTAAGTCATTGCAAGCAATGTTAGTGTTGGATTATTAAGTATCATGAGAGAGCCATCAAAGGGTTCTGCATGAATAAAATGCTTATAAATTACAATAGTTTACCTCTAAACAGGCTATTAATATAGTCAGATAGGGCTTAAAAGTCTTTTTCTGTACCTCTGTAGCATTCAGCCAGTAAAGATTAAAAACTAATTATACACACGTTGTCAGTACTAATATTTGTACTTAATTTGATTTACAGTACACTAAATAATAAACCTGGTTGGAATTATAGCAAGTTGTCTGAATAGCCATTAATGTGTTCCTTTTATATTGCCTTATTCATTTTTAGAAGTATATTAAATGAGTTTTAATGTTTTTTAAGGCAGATAAAAGGCATGTAAAGCTAAGATAAAACCCAGTGAATATGATTAGTTAGTCTACAATATAGATTGCTTTTCCAGTATTCTGTTTGAGTTCATTGTGATTCTATATATTTCAAGAGATGAAAAGAATTCTGACTGCAATTAATTACTGTGAATTGAAATCATCAATTAGAACATAGTCAGTCCCTCACAGGAGGGAATTATGATGTTGGAACAGGTTGCCTGAAATACCTCTTGGGTGATATTACTTATGTTAAAGGAAACATGAGCAAGACTGGCCTTACAATATGGGTGGAACAGGACATAACCTACACCATATGTTTCAAATGGAAGTTCAAATTCTCCTTTTCTTCCATTTCTCCAATTTCTCTGTGACCAGGATTCTTTTGCTATATACTTCTTTAATTCACTAAAATACAGTAAAAAGTACTTAAGCAAAAACTATTTGCATTCACATGTCTAAGAGAAAAATATCATTTGAACCAACCTAAGCACCAATTTATTTATACTTTAAACTTCAATTGTTTTTCATTAATGCTTAGTGTTACGTGACTCAACTAAAACTTTGCTTGCCTTCTGAGCTTTTAGGCATTGAAAATAGCTTCTTATTTTAGTCTGTCTTTGGACCTATGATGGGATGGTAACCTTCAGATTTCTCTTCAGGAGCTTAAAAACTCATCTCTTCCATTTAAGTAACAGAAAGTGTTAAAAAAATTTGTAAATATTCTCAGGGTGCTTCAGCCTCTCCCCCCTCATTTTCCCCACTCTTTTTAATGTTTCATTGCTTTGGTCCTTTCATTTTTTTCCACTATATTTTGTGACAGTGTGAATGAATTTTTCAAAATAGGGGGGATGGGGTGTGCTGCAAGGAGGGGAAATGCTACCTATGGAACCATGTCAGAAAAACAATAGAATTATAAAATCTCAGAGGTCTTTTTGTTTAAATATCAGAACAGGAATCCCCTCTGTACCATATCTAACAGGCTTGTCATTCAGCAGTTATTTGAAGACTTCTAAATGATGGGAAAACCACCAACTCCTTAGGCAGCCCATTTCATTTTTTGGATAACTGTTTGAAATATCTTTCCTTAACTGAAGATGAAATTCATCTTTCCACTTTCAACTCACTGTGCCCACTTAAGCCAAGGAGAATATGTATAACGATAGGGTTTTTCCCCCTCAAACCAATTCATGCAAGCACAAAAGTCTCAGATTTCTTGATTAAATCAAAATTATAAACAAGGTAGGAAAAAGTCCTTAATTTGGGAGGAGTAAAGTGCTTTAATCATGGGTTGAAATATCTTGATTGGCTAAGCCTGAGTCAGATGGGTTTACTACTCCCCAAGAGGCCCTGATTTGAGGAATTAGAGAAATGAGAAGACAATTAGGAAATGAGAAGGCAGAAGACACAGCAAATATTCAGAGAAAAGGCTGATGGTGAAGACCGTGTGCTTCCCCATTACTTGAAGGAAGCAAAATAAAAGAGAATTCTTGAGAGAAGGTAAGAACAATTTTGGTTGGAGTCAGCTGAGAGCTACAAGGAACAATAGGTTTTGTAGCTATTGGAAGCTGATTGGGAATGCAGAATTTTTGTCCTATGTGAAGAGCTAGTTGTGTTTATCTCCTTCAGTGCAAGCTCTGGCTTGACAGGGGAAACCTCAAGGGCTCTTTTATTGCCCTTTACTGCCC
Organism: Bettongia penicillata ogilbyi; assembly: GCA_023548195.1. NCBI lineage: Eukaryota > Metazoa > Chordata > Mammalia > Diprotodontia > Potoroidae > Bettongia > Bettongia penicillata. The sequence continues at coordinate 17,826,435 of JAJHZJ010000198.1, read as the reverse complement.
TCTATGGCTTGAGAGGGAGAAATATAGACTTAGTGTCCAATCTGAACTGCGCTGATTGGAGAAGAGGCATTGCTTTGCAGGGAGCTGATCTGAGAAAATAGAATTATCTTCTCTTTTACGAAATAGCTGAAGAAAGATTGCATTGTTCTCTCCATATCTGCAGATTCAGAGAAGGAACCGCACCCCCACTGGCTTGTCTGAGTTGCTCTTTCTTGACTGCTATGTTTTGGCTAAGAACAGACCTTAATAACTGATGAGATTTCAATGTGGCCTTACTAAGAGTTTAACACAATTTCAATGGACAGAAAGTAGCATAGAAGATGCTTAATCCTGTAAGAGAGTAGGGAGGCTCAGGAGAGGGACAAATGATATGTGGTACAGACTGTTCCCTAAAATAGATCGTTGGCATACAAAGCTATGGTCCAGAATTTAAAGTTACCACTAGTAAATGAATTTTCTATTCCTGTGCATTACTGCTAGGTTTCTGTAAACATGAGCTTACTTTTGCCCTCCCTTTTTTATCCATGAATTCTGTGTGTACATGGAAGAGAGATTGTGATTGAGGTTTATTTCTAGAACATCATTTGTGTTATTCCTACTTCTACCTATCATATAAATGGCATTGCTACTTTTGCTTTCTCATTTAATGACTGGTTCTTCTTTCAAAATTAATGGATTCCTCAGTGACTTATTTGAATAAATGGGAAGAATACTGGTACAGGGGATCCGTGTTATCAGAATATTAACCCTTCCCATACAAATCAAAGCTACCATTAAAATTCTAGGAAAATTGAGTTTTAATAGTATAGCCATCTCTTTGAGGAGGAACCTTGCCCTATGGAAATTAGATGTAGCTGCAGTGAATGAAGTAGTCTCAGAATAGAAATAGAGAGACTTTGGAGAGAAATGGGGCTGGTACCACATAGACTACATGTATATTTTTACTAACTTACATTATAGGTTAGAAAAAAAGCTTTAGCCCTATAGGTTTCTTTTACTTTTATATCAGTCATTTATGGACACGCTATTCTTCCATACTACATGACCCTTCCCTTTTAATAAGAAAAAGAGTTTTTAAAAATTCCATGGTGAACATCTGGCAGCATTTGTAACCTTCCATACCCATAATTGCTCCCCATTACATTGCAAGGTAGTAGATTTCCCTATCATTGCCCTGGGACTAAGTTTGTTTATTATAATTACATAATCTTATCATTTATTTTATTCTTTTCACTTACAGTTTTGAGATATGACATTATGCAGACTTGTGCAGTTAACACAATAGAAGTAGGTGATACCTGTTTTGTTGATGCCATATTTTATATAATCAACGTTTACCTAAAGACAGGAAAGGATAACCTATGACCAAGGCTTAAGAAGAAATTGAATACAGCTTTCCTTTCTACTGAACCACTTTGGTTCAGTTTCATGGGACCTGACAATAAAGTCTAAAATCTAATTAATCTGGGCAACTCAAGATGGCTCAATCTTCATCTGCTACATGAGATCTTTCTTGATTTACCCTCTCCATGAAGTTCTCTGAGTTCATGATGTATATGTTTTGTATCTACTTATATATAGATATTGGCTTGCCATATGGAATACATACCCCTTGAAGGTAAAAACTGATTCAATTTTATTTTTTTTATTTTTGGCCAAGTCCAAGCATAAAGTAGTCATTTAAATGCTTATTATTGAAATCTAATTATATGGTGCTGAATTACTTAGTTTTGTTGCACATATTATCCAGATTCTCTACCTACTGATCCAATTACCATGCTTGCTGGACTGCTATGAAGACCCAGATAGTAAAACAGTAACTTTAACATTTTGATTAGGACAAAGTCCAATTTAGGTAGCCTAATTACCTGGAATAGGTGAAATGGAAGCTTTTCTTTTTCATATGCTTGATTGTACCAGCCAAAGAGCTGTGCTTTATGGAGAGAGCTCAGGATGTCTCATGAAAAGGACAGTCCCTTAAGTACAAGGCACAATCCTCTTGAAGCTCTTATAAATGGTGAGGAGGATTTTAGAGACTAAACCAAGTCTAGGAAGTCTCTTCAGAAATCCTAAGTATTTCTTCTAGAAGAGTATTTCTCCATAAAGGTCATTCTTATAGTCCTCTGCAGTAAACAAGTTTTTAATAAAAGTGAAACTTAGTTGAATATTGTCCATTTCCTTTCTTCTGTCTGAAAAGATTATAGAGTCCATATGCCAGAGTTAAAAGGTTCAATCATGGGCAAAATTATGAATCCAAAGAATAAAGCTAAAACAGATCTTTGGTCTATTCTATCTTTAATTTTAGAGTGGGGAACTGATGTTCAGTTAGGGGAAATTACTTGTCTGATGTCATATAATTTGTGACAGAAAGGGATTGGACAAGTACTTCCTCTTCTAGGGTTCTTTTTGCTACATATGTTGCTTTGACTTGTCTTGGGGACCTATCCCTTCTTTCTCCCCATCAGAATTTATTCTTCTTGAGACTGGTTTGTTAATCTTTGATAAGTGAATTCATAGTAAGTTGTTCAATGTCTTCATGTCTTAAATCCTTCACAAGCTATTTCTACTTTAAATAAGGATTGCTAGAGACATACAGGAGAGAGACTTGTGGGAAAAGATGCTTTGGGCCAGTGACCTCTTTTTTCTCCAAAATCTCATTGTGAAGCTGTATTTACTAGAAACAAGTTTACTATATACAAAATTATTATGATAAATTAGTGTAAACACATATAGCACTCTAAGATCTGTAAGGAGATGTATGTTATATTTATACATGCATGTACGTACATACATACAAATGTATGTATATAAATTTTATCTCCAAAACAACCTTATGAGGCAGGTACTATTATCCCCAATTTACAGTTCAGTAAACTGAAGCTTAAAATTTAAGTAACTTGCCCAAAGTCACAAAGCTAATAAATATCTGAACCAGGATTCAAATTCTTGATTCTAATTTCTTTATTGGACCTTCCTCCTTTCCCTTCATCCTCTCTTCTTCACCCCCACCCCATCTGTAATTTCCTCAACTCATCAAACCTGGTGTTAACTCTTCAATCAACTGATAAATAAAGGAGGTAGCATATATTAAGTGCTTACTATGTGGGACAGTGAACTTGCTGCTAGGGATACAAAATCAAAAGTAAAACAATTCTTCTTTTCGTGGATTTCATATTAAATAAGGGACTTAATAATGTGTGAATAGTGCAAAAAAACAGAGATGGGAAATGGAATGGCATATATAAGGACTGTGTTATTAGAGTGTAGGAAATATGAAGGGAAGTAATCTATGACAAAGTTGGAAAGGTCAGTTGGAGTTAGATTGTGAAAGTCTTTCTAAAAAGTTATTTATTTTATTTTTAATTTTTGAAATAAAACAAACATTTCCATAACATAGTAGAATGATTGCCCATGAAACTGCAAATCTATGAATACAACTTGCTATTCCTTTTAAATATATAATAAAGTTGTCATGTCACTTTTTTCTCCCTCACCTACCCTACAGATGAAAACCGTTAGACATAATTGTGTATAGCCATCTACATAAAATCATTCTCTACATACTTCTATTTATCTGTTCCTTCTCTGGATGCAGATAGAATCTTCCTTCATAGGTCCTTTGTAGTTAGCTTGGATTATTTATAATAGTCAAAATGACTTCGTCTCTTAAAGTTGTTCTTAAAACACCACTGCTGTCACTGTATACAAAGATCTCTTGAAGTCCTTTAAATGAGAAAAAAAGAGTTCATATTTGAGTATGGAGGCAATAGGGAGTTACTTGAGTTTGTTGAGAACAAGAGTGATATGGTTAAAACTATGTTATGAAAAAAATCAATCTAGCCTTATTTAAGAAGCTATTTGAATTGGTGAGACTAATTAGGAAGCTATAAAAATAATTAAAGAAAAAGTCAATAAGGACCTGAAATTCATTGTTGGCTGTTTGAGAGGAAAAAAGTAATTTTATAGAGATAGAACTGAGAAAGAGCTTGGTGAATCCAGGGCGGGGACCTGGAAGAATGGTGGTCCCTGAAACAGAAATAAAGACTTTCAGAAGAAGAGGAGGCTTAGGCTTTAGATGTTAAAACAGTGACTTAACCTACTTGGAATGCCCACATTGAAGCAATGTTTCTACCACTGAGATATCATCCGTTAATCCTATTTGAGTTTTGTCTTTGTAGGTCTGTCAGGTAGCACAAGGGCTTGCACATAGTACACACTAAATAAATGCTTATTAAATAAATGAGTGAGCTGGAGTTAAGCATGTTATATGGGGATTCTCCAAATATCCAGAATTTGTTGGGAATTTTTCCCTTCATCAATCTTGTCTCAACAAATCCTAAAATATGTTTTGCCTAATGTATGTTCATTAAGTTTTTAGAGCCCATGTGTGTCTTAAGGAAAAATAATGTGCAAATCTGACATTCATTTACATTTTACTCAACTGAAATTTCTTTTAATACATCAAAAAGGAATTTAATGTCTATGATGCCTTTGGGCCTTTTAATAAATAAAACTTTCAAGCTTTTTTTTCTTTTCAATGGAATTATTGCAAAGGAAGAAATGCCTTTGAACAGTAGAAGGTCATGGCTTGGTCCCAAATTCCAAGTAAGTACAGTTGAATACAATTGCAGATTTGGATGGTGGGTAAGGATAGTTTGTTCAGTATTCCCCAAATCCTGAAAACCTAGTTTCACTTCCTTTGATAAGTTATGATGGCTAAGAATACAAGGGTAGTGACATACCGATTCTATCCACTTGATGATGTTTGCAAAAAAAAATTCATATATATATATATATATATATATATATATATATATATATATATATATATATATATATATACATATTCTCTGTGGAAGTGGGAGAGGAGATAAGGGGAATTGGGTATTAGAAGCACTGGGTTCCCTTCCCAATTCTGCCACTAACTTACTGTGTGAACACTGATACCTTCTCTGGGTTGAAATTGCCTCATCTGCAAAATGCAGATAAAACTTTCTCTATCTTGTTCACAACTCTGTTCTGAAGAACAAATTTAACAATATAGAGTTCCATAATAACATAAAGAATATTAAAATTGCTATGAACCCATATGTTCCAATGCATGAAATCCAACTCTTCTGAATCTCTGTGCCCTATCCTTGCATCAGGAGGAATCAGAATTCTTTATGTTAAAGAGACAGCCACTGTGTGAAATGACATATAGGGACCTCTTTCTATAGCAGTCATCTTTCTGCTATAGTAGATAGGGTGATATACCATTCATCAATGGTAAGGTGATATATACCATTCACCCTCATAGAACTAGAGGAGACCCCTATTGTATTAGTTTAAAAGGCTCAGATAAACTGAGGTCATAGCGAAGTAAATCATATTCCATTTATGAGGACACAAGTAATGTTCCATCTTGATACATTTATTTCTTTAAAAACTTTTTTTTAAATTAATGTCCTTTTGTCTTTTTCAGTCACCTCACTTTCCTAGTGAGGCCACCATGGAGATAATGGCTAGAGATCTGGGCTTGGAGCCCCAAAGACTTGCATCTTCATCCTGCCTCTGTCACATTTTTATTAATATATCAAGGGTTTTCTAAAGTTTCATCAGGATAAATCATTTATCACCTTGAACTTATGTACCCACTACAAAGGATCCCGTACATCAACCCAAACCAAGGTGTTACTTCAATATAAAGAATTCTCTAACCCCTGTCTCAAGTAAATAAACATTTATTAAGCATATACTATGTGCTACACACTTTTATGGAGGGCTTAGTGACATTCATTTAACCTCTGTGCTATAGGCAGCTCTCTAAGATTTTAAATCGCTGGTAAGATGCTGATACCTGCTTTAGTAGAGGGAGTTCTCTCATGTGAGAGCTTCCTGTTTTCATGAAATCACAGGTCCAGTACCTATTATTAATCCTTCTCTCACCCTATGGAAAACTCATCCTTTGTAACAAAGAATAAGGGGAAAAAATTTCAGCAAAACAAGTCAATTCAAATACTTCTGACATAGGCTCATAGTCCTCTAGAAAGTGGGTAAGTGTCTTTTTATCTCTTCCTTGGAGTAAAGATTTGTCATAATTTCAAAGCACTAAATTTTGGGTGGTGTCAGGGAATGATGGCTGCTATTGATACTGCTAATCTTTTCTTTTACACATATTTCATATGTTGTTTTCTTGACTTTATTTACTCCACTTTATGTTAGTTCATGTCTTATACTGCTCAGTATTCATCATATTCACAGTTTCTTATAGTACAATAATAATTCCTTACATCATGTAACACAGCTTGTGCTGTATCTAAACATTCCCTAATCAATGAACATCTATGTTATTTCCAGGTCCTTGTTATCACAAAAAAGGGCTGTAAAATCTTTGGTGTTTGTAGGACCTTTCTTTTTGTCATTGGTCTCTTTGGAGTGTGTGCCGGGAAGTGGAATATCAGAGTCAAAGGTTATAAGCATTTTAGCCACTATTTGCCTTATCATTTCTGCTGTAGCTCTTTCTACACCCTGAAAATTAGACCTCTAGAGCTCATCACTAGGAGGACTTGTCTTCCTGCTTTATAGTCTCTGGAACCAACCATCTTCATCTTCACTCTGGCCACGTTATGCCCTGCTACCTTGGATGTATCTCTGCTCTTCCAAGCCCCACTTTACACCTTATTCTCTAAGAATTACGATAAAGTCATTACTATCATTAAAAAGAATGCATTAATGTACACTAATGTTCAGCTCACCATCTTTGTGACTGTCCAGATCATATCTCTCTTCCCTGACCACCATTTTCCTATATAGGTTGTCTTCCCTAATAAAATAAAAACTTACTGAGAGAAGAGATTATCTAAATTTTGCATTTGAATTCTCATTCCTTAGTATAGTACTTGGCACTTAGTGAATATTTTGAAAATACTTTTAATTCAAAATTCCAAATTGCTTACTAGAATGGTTGTAATAGTTTATAGTTTCATCAAGAGTACATTAGTGTAGCCAAGATTGCAGAGTAAAGAAAACACTCAGTTGAAAGTGCTCTTTCAAGATTCCTCTCCAAACAACACCTCAAATCAAATTCTATAGTGGTAGAATCAACAAAAGGTAAGTGTGAGACATTCTATAAGCCGCCAACATATGAGATTAGGAAAAGAGATCTGTAACAGATTGGTGGAGGCTGGCCCAGAACTCACACGGATGAAATGGTTGATCAGACAAATATGAGTTCAGAATACTCTACCACAGGTTGGGCACAAATTGTTCATGTGAACATTTGAGGTGGTCTCTAAATTTGTACATATCACATTTATTTTGAACTACTTCAAATCTGCCTTGCTCATAGAGCACAGTATCTTCTCAGATGAGGACACACCATTCTGGGTGGTCCTATGCCAATATCTTTCATATCACACAAATCCAAAGTTCTTATGAGAGACCTTGAGAGTGACCTTGTTTTTCTGACCACCATGTGAATGCTTACTTTATCTGAATTCTCCATAAAATAGTCTTTTTTTGGCAAGTATACTTTGGCATTCAAACATCATAGTTGTGCTCTCTGCAGTTGAGTTTGACTGCTTGGCAGTTTTGTTCAAGAAAGAACCTCAGTGTCTGGTATCTTATCCTGCCAGATGACCTTCAGAATCATCCTAAGACAATTCAAATGGAAGCATTTCAGTTTCCTGGCATGGTACTGGCATAGTGTCCAGGTCTGACAGGTATACAGCAACAAAGTCAGCACAACAGTTCTATTGATCTTCAGTTTGGTAGTCAATCTAATACCTCTGCTCTCCCAAAGTTTCCTTCAGAGCCTCCCAAACACTGAGCTAGCCCTGGCAAAGCATGTGTCAACCTTGTTATCAGTGTATAGGCCCCTACAAAGTATACTGCCAAGATAAGTGAACTCATCCACAGAAATCAAGACTCTTTTGTGGTAATCAATGGTTCTAAATATGGATGGTATAGTGCTGGTTGATGGAGCAGCTATTTAATTGGCTTTAAATGTTAGGCCAAAATTAGCACAAACAGTAGAGAATTGATCCATAGTTTGTTGCATATCAGCTTCAGAGGCTGCATTGAATACACAATCATCCACAAACAAAAAGTCATGCACCACCACTTCCTCCACTTCTGTCTTCTAGCCTTTCCAAATTGAAGAATTTACGATCAGTGCAATAGTTGACCTTAATGCTGTGTTTGTCCTCTTTGAAGACATTTGACAACATGACTGGAAAACATGCTAGAAAGCATGGAAGCAAGCACACAACCTTGTTTCACTCCATTGGATACTGAGAAAGCATGAAAGCATTGTCCATTATCCAGAACCTGAGCAAGCATGCCATCATGAAATTGATGTATAATATTGATGAACTTCTCCAGGCAACCAAATTTTGACATAGTTTTCCATAAGCCTTCATGAATGACACTATCAAAACAAACATTGTGTACCGACCTCTGTTCTGTTGTTGGCATTTCTTCTGGAGTTGTTGGGCAACAAACACTATATCAACCATTCCTTAACCTTTTCTGAAGCCACACTGGCTCTCAGGTAGATGATCATTTTCCAGGTGGAGAATCAGCCTATTAAGAAGTACTCTTGCAAGAATCTTGCCATCAGTGACTAAGAGAGAGGGACCTCCCCTGGGATTTTCATAGGACAATCTATATCATTTCCCTTTGTAGAGGTGGACAATGGAGTCATCCTTGAACTCCTGGGGGTTAACTTCCTCATTCCATATAATCTTGAAAATTTCAGTCAGCTTTTGTATGAGCAATAGTCACCCTACCTTGTAAATCTCAGCTGGAATAGAATCAGCAGCAGGTGCTTTGCTACATGAAAGCAACCTAATGTCCCTCAAAACACCTTCTTCAGTTGGAACTTCAGCTAGGGAGGGATTGACTTCAACTTGAGGTAAATGATCAATGGCTTTAGCACTGATTGATGATGGTCTGTTGAGAACACCATGGAAATATTCATTGGGCAGCTAGGTCGTGCAGTGGATAGAGCACCAGTGAAGGAGTCAAGAGGACCTGAGTTCAAATCTCATCTCAGACACTTGATATTCACTAGCTGTGTGATCTTGGGCAAGTCACTTAACCCCAATTGTTTTATCCTGGGTCATCTCCAGTCATCCTGATGAATATCTGGTCACTGGATTCAGATATCTCTGGAGGAGAAGTGAGGCTGGTGACTGCATAGCCCTCCCTCACTCAAAAACAAAGTCAAGTGCAAGTCATGTCATCATTTCTCTGATGGTATGGTCTTCTTTGGCAATGAAGGACGAACATACACAACTAAGAAATATTCATCCCATCTCTCTAGGATCATGTCCTTATCACTAATCAATGTGGTTTTATCAACACTGACTAGTTTAAGCGCCCCATAGGTCTTTGGACCATAGCGCCTTCAGAGCATCATAAAAGCACTTTGGATTGTAACTGTCAGCATAAAACTGAATTTCAACTTTCTTCTTACTGAGTCAAGAATCCTGCATCTCTCTAAGCTTTGCTTGTACTTTACTTCTGATGGAATTAAATGCTGCCTTCTTAGAGATGGATGAAATATCCTGCTGGTAAACCCTGTGGAGTTCTCATTTTTCATTTAATATCTTCTGAAATTTTCCCCATCGTTTTTGTCAAACCAGTCATGATGTTTGTGAGTGTTCTGACCCAGATGAACAAATGCAGCACTGTACAGCAAATCTCTGAAAGCTTCCCCCTCCTTTTCTATTCCACTGTGGCCAATTTAGCATAAACTGTTCCTGTTCAGAGAAGCACTCTAATCTGTTGACATTAATTCTTCTGGTAGTTCTTTTGCCTTGGGGCCACTACTTTTGTTGAATGCAAATATTTAATTTGGAGAGGCTAAGTCAATGATCAATCCTGTACTCTGCACCACATATTCCCTTCATCACTGTCACATCCTGTCTGTCTCTTGTCCTCACAATCACATAGTCTATTAAATACCAATGTTGACTGTGAGGGTGCATCCACGAAGTTTTATTATGTCTAGTTAAATGGAAGACAGTGTTGGTGATAAGAAGGTCATGAGATGCACAAGTCCTCAGTAGTGAGGACTATTGCTGTTTCCAACTCCATTCCTTCCTAGGACTCCCTGCCAAGTCTTGTAGCCAGAGCCAACTCTAGCATTAAAGTCATCGAAAATTATAAGCTTGTCCTCTTTTGGCACATTGGTGATAAGGGTCTCCAGGTCTTCATAAATTTGTTCCTCATCCTCATCAGGGTTTGTCATGATGGGAGCATAGGCACTGATGATGGTGGGATGACATTTTCCTCCAAGCAGCGATCACATTGATTGTCATGAGCCTGTTCACTCTGGTACACATACAAGCTTGTTCACTACATTAGTTTTGATTAGGTGAGAGTTAGGTGGATCAGGTAGACACCAAAAATGGAAAGCAGACCTGAAATGGGCTGAGCAGCCCTCACACCAGAGCCGCTAGTCTTCCCTCTACCTCTACCCCCCAAAAAAATTATTGGATAAATAAATAAGAAAGAAGTCAAGAAAATGAATAGATATTTAGAAGAGTTAGAGATGATAGAATAGAGAAAGAAAACTATAGACCAATTTCTTTAATGAATATCTATGTAAACATTTTAAATAAAATATTAGCAAGGAAATTTCAGCACTGTATCACAAAGATCTTACACCATGACCAAACAGGATTGGTACCATGAATGCAAGGTTGGTTCAGCATTAGAAAAACTATCAGCCTAATTGACCAAATAAATAGCAAAAACACAAAAGTAATATATCATAAATAGAAAAAGACTTTGACAAAAATATAACACCCACTTCTGTTAAAAAAATTAGAAAGCACAAGAATAAATAGAGCCTTTCTTAATATAAGTAGTATCTATCTAAAACCAAGAATAAGTATTATTTGTAATGAGAATAAATGTGATGACTTTACAGTAAGTTTGAGAGTGATGCAAGGATATCTATTGTCACCACTGTTGTTCAATATTGTACTGGAAACATTAACTATAGTAATAAGACAAAAAAAGAAACTGAAGGAATAAAAAGAGGCAGAGAGGAAACAAAACCGTAACTCTTTTCATATTATATTATGGTATGCTTAGAGAATCAACTTAAGAAAAAGTTAGCTGAAGCAATTAAAAACTTCAGTAAAGCTGAAGGATATAAAATAAACCCATACAAATCATCAGCATTTCTATATACTACCAACAAAAGCCAGCAGCAAGAGATGGAACAAGGAATTTCATTTAAAACAACTGTAGACATTATGAAATACTTGTGATTTACCTGTCACACAGTTACGAGACACTTTTCACCCAGATAAAGAAGACATAAATAATTGGAGAAATATGAATTTCTCATGGTTAGGCTGAAGGAATAAAATAAAAATGACAGTTCTACCTGTTAATTTACTTAGTGCCACACCAATAAAACTGACAAATAATTATTTTATACAACTAGAAAGTTATAACAAACAATTAAAAATATCAAGGGAATCAATGTAAAAAATGTGAAAGAAGGCAGCTAGGCAGTATGAAATCTCAAACTGCATTACAAAGTGGTAATTATCAAAACAATGTGGTGTTGGCTAAGAAATAGAGTAGCGGGTCAGTGGGATAGAGTAGGTAAATGACCATCTGCTGTTTGAAAAACCCAAAGATTCAAAATTTCGGACAAGAAATGACTATTTGACAAAAAATTCTGGGAAAACTACAAAGTTTTGTAGAAAGAAGACATAAACCAATCCCTCATACCATATAGTAAAATAAAGTCAAAATAGATAAGTGATTTAGACATAATGGGTGTTATAAATAAAATGGAAAAATATGACTGTCAAATCTATAGAGTAAGGAAGAGTTTATGACCAAGCAAGAGATAGAGAGGATCATAGGAAGTGAAAAAGATAATTTTCATTATGTGATGTCAAAAAGTTTTTGCACAAATGAAACAGATGCCTCCAAAATTAAAAGGAAAGAAACTGGAGGAAAATTTACAATTTTTTGTTAAAGTCCTCATCTCTCAATTATAGGGAATAGAGGCAAATTTAAAAGCCATCCTCCAGTTGACAAAGGATAAAGGATATGAACAGACAGTTTTCAGGAAAAAAATCAAAGCTATCAATAATCACATGAAAAAAATGCTGTAAATTACTACTAATTAGAGAAATAGAAATTAAAACTGTTTTAAGATATTAACTCATAGCTTTGTCAAATTTGCTAAAATGACAGAAAAGTAGAATGGCAAATGCTGGAGTGGGTATGGAAAAGTTGAAACATTTAAATACACTGTGGGTGGAGTTGTGAACTAATCCAGACATTTTGGAGACTAATTTATCCAAAGAGTTATAAAACTGTACATGCCCTTTAACCTAGCAATGATCCTTCTAGGTCTATATCCCAAAGAGATCAAAGAAAATGGAAAAAAAAGACTTATTTTTTTACAAAAAAAAAATACTTATAGCAGCTCTTTTTGTGGTAGCCAGGAATTGGAAATTGAGGGAATGCCCATCAATTGGGGGATGACTAAATAAGCTGTGGTATATGATTGTGATAGAATACTATTGTTCTATAAGAAGTGATGAATAGACTGATTTCAGAAAAACCTGGGAAAACTTATATGAACTCATGAAAAGTCAAATAAGCAGAACTCACACAGTAACAGCAATATAAGGATGATCAACTGTGAAAAACTCAGTTACTTTGGTCAAGACAACTCCAAAAGATCCATGATGAAAAATGCTATCTACCACCAGATAGAGAAACTTTGAATGCAGAATGATGAATGCTTTTTAAAATTTTCTTTATTTTTCTTAGGCTTTTTGGTCTGTTTTCTTTTTGCAGCATGACTAATGTGGAAATACGTTTGCATGACATCAAATGCATAATCGCTGTTAAATTGCTTGCCTTATCAAGGATAGGGGAGGGTAGGAAATTTAGAACTCAAAATTAGAAAAAAGAAAGATTGTTAAGCATTTTAATACTAGTTAACCACACACACACACACACACACACATGCGCGCGTGCACACACACATACACTAATGTGTCCATCTTTTCAGAACCCTTCCAACATTGAATAATCTTATCTTCCAAATGGAGTCAAATTATCATTTGATATTTGATAATTGCTTCTTTAGAAAACATTTTAACTTCTGGAAATATAATTCCACCCCCCTTAATTCCTACTCTTATTATTTCACTTGAGATTCTATAGCTTTTATTTCTCCTAAATTAATTTTGTCATTTGACCTAGTACAATACCTCTAACAATTTTAGTGGTATGGCACTTAATGTGCAAATTTAAATATTATCATTTTTATTCTATTCATGCCACCCCCAAAGCAAAATCACTATCAGAAGAATTAATATCAACAAATTAGAGCTCTTCTCTGAGCATGAACAGTTTGTTGCTTACTTGGAGGCAAATTTGAACCAATACACAGTTGGCAACAGTGGAGCAGAAAAGGAATTGGTAGCTTTCAAAGATTTGGTGTTCAGTACTGCATTTGCTCATCTGAATCAGAACACTCACAAACACCAAGACTGGTTTCAGGAAAATGTTGGGGAAATCCAGAAGCTGCTAAATGAAAAACAAGAACTCCACAGGATTTACCAACAGGATAATTCATCCATCTCTAAGAAGGCAGAATTTAATTCCATCAAAAGTAAAGTACAAAGAAACTTAGAGAGATGAAGGATTCTTGGCTCAGAAAGGAGGCAGATGAAATTCAGTTTTATGCTGATAGTAACAATTCAGAGAGATTTTATGATTCTCTGAAAGCTATTTATGGACCAAAAACCTATGGTGCATCACAACTACTCAGTGCTGATGGAGCTGCATTGATTAGTGATGAGGACATAATCCTAGAGAGATGGGTTGAACACATCCATAATGTTCTCAACACACCATCATCAATCAATGCTGAGGCCATTGACCATTTACCCCAGATTGAAATCAATCCCTCCCTAGCTGAAGTTCCAACTGAAGAAGAGGCTTTGAGGACCATTAGACCCTTTTATATGGCAAAGCACCTGGTGCTGATTCTATTCCATCTGAGATGGGGGACCATTGCTCATGCAAAAGTTGACCGAAATTTTCCAGGTTATATGGCAAGAGGAGGTTATCTCCCAGGAGTTCAAGGATGCTTTCACTGTCCATCGTTATAAAGGGAAAGGGAATAGATTATCCTGCAACAATTATAGGGGGCTCTCTCTCTCTTAGTCTTTGCTGGCAAGATTTTTGCTAGATTCCTCCTTAATAGGCTGATCCTTCACCCAGAAGATGGTTATATACCTGAGGGTCAGCGTGGCTTCAGAAAGGGTGGAGGAACAGTCAATGTGTTGTTTGCTACCTGACAACTCCAGGAGAAATGCCAAGAGCAAAACAGAGGTCTGTACACAATGTTTGTAGTTCTGACCAAGGTTTTTAAAACTGTTAGTTGTGAGGGCTTATGGAAAGTTATGTCAAAATTTGGTTGCCCAGAGAAGTTTATCAGCATTATATGTCAGTTTCATGATGTCATGTTTGCCCGGTTTCTGAATAGTGGACAATACTCATGTGCCTTCCCAGTTACCAATGGAGTGAACCAGGACTGTGTGCTTGCTCCCTGCTTTTTAGCTTGATATTTTTAGTCATGTTGTCAAATGCTTTCACTGAGGATGAATATAGCATCAAGGTCAACTGCCATACTGACAGTAAGTTCTTCAATTTGAAAAGGCTACAAGCCAAGACCAAAGTGGAGGGAGTGGTGGTGCATGATTTTCTGTTTGCAGATGATTGTACATTCAACACAGCCTCTGAAGCTGAGATGCAACAATATGGATGAACTCTCTGCTACCTGTGCTAATTTTGACCTAATAATCAACACCAAGAAAACACTGGTGTTCTATCAGCCACAACCATACCATCCATACATGGAACTATCGGTTTCAACCAATGGAGAAGCTTTGAATGCTATAAGTTCACTTACAGTGTGCTTTCCAGGTAAGTACACGTTGACCATGTGGATGTGGTTGACACACGCATTGCCAGAGCTAGCTCACTGTTTTGGAAGCTCTAAAGAAAAGTTTAGGAGACAGGAGGTATTAGACTGACTACCAGACTGAAAGTCTACAGAGCCATTGTGCTGACCTTATTGTTGTATGCCTGTGAAACATGGGCAGTCTTCCAGCACCATGCCTGGAAATTGAATCACTTCCATTTGAACTGCCTTAGAAAGATTCTGAAGATCACCTGGCCGGATAAGGTACCAGACACTGAGGTCCTTGCTCGAACTAAACTGCCAAGTATTCACACTGTGCTTCAGAGAGCACAGCTCCTATGGGCTGGCCAAGTTGTTCGAATGCAAAATATACGCTTGCCAAAGATACTATTTTATGGAGAACTCTCATGGGGCAGGCAGTCACATGGTGGCCAGAAGAAGCAATACAAGGACACTCTCAAGGTATCTCTCAAGAACTTTGGACTATGGGACATGAGAGACTCTGGCACAGGACTGCTCAGCATGGCATGCCTACATCAGAAAGGGTGCTGTGCTCTATGAGCAAAGCAGAATTGAAACAGCACAAAGGAAACGTAGGATGTGCAAATTTGGAGTAACCTCCCCAAATGTTCACACAGACTATATCTGTGCACAATCTGTGATAGAGCATTCCAAGCTTGTATTGGTCTGATCAGCCACAGTCCTACACGTTGAAACTTTACTTTATCATGGTGATGTCATTTTGGTGCTCTTCAAGAACAAAGGACAACAACCATTAGCCTGGCCCAACCTTGACAATTGTATATCTCTCTAATTTTTATAACTATTTAGTAAATAATAATATTTAGTAAATATTTTATATGTCAAGTTCTCTAGCATGCTTTGGTAGATTAACTCCCAGATATTTTGTAAGTTTCATAGTTTAAGTAGTATTTTTCTTTTTTTTTATTATGTTATTATTTCCTCATGAATTTTGTCATTGCTTTATAGCTATGATGTTAATTTTATGACTTTATTTTGTACTTCACTACTTAACTAATTTGTTTGTTTTGTATAATTTTGTAAGTAAATCATCATATTGTCAGTAAATAGGATAGTCGGGACTCCTTTTTCCTATATTTATTCCTTTAACATTTTTTCCCCTGAGGAAAGGAGCATACTTGCTGTATTTTTGTATTAAGAAGGTTTGTATTGTTTCCCATGATACATAATGTTAGCTTCTGCTGTTAGGTGTTTTTTGTCGCATAAAAAGGCCTTTTCTATACCGATCCTTCGTAGAAATCTCAAAATAAGTGAGTATCCTTTTCCAAGGCATTTTCTACATCTAGTAATATAATGACATTGTCTGAAGTTTTTACTCAATAAGATATTGTTTGTCTAATGCTGAACCATCCTTATGTAACTGGTATGAATCCAATTTATAATAAGTACATTTTTGGACATATTGCTTTAATCAGTTTTGCCAGAATGTTATTTAAAATTTTTGAATAATTAATATTGATGTTGGTCTATAGTTCTTCCTCTGCTTTGTTCTTCTAGCTGAAGTATTATGATTATTTCTTATAGAAGTAGATTGGTGGAATGTTTTTTTTTCTTTTTTGACAATTTCTGTAGTATATGTTTTGTTTTTTAGAAGCTCAAAAATTCATGTGTAAACTTTTCCAGACCAAGATCTTGTTTTTCTTTGGTAGTTTGAAGTTAACTGAACATATCTATTTGGTAGCTGAGTATGTTATACTTAGATAGGAAATTTTCTATTTTTAAAAATGTGAAGTTTTGTTAAAATATTTCTATGTATAACAAGTTCTGTTATTTCACTTTTTTATGTCTTTGTTGTGATTTCAACTTAATAATATTTATTCTAATTTGATTTTCCATCCTGTTTTTTAATTGACTTAGCTAAATGTTGATTGGTTTTTCTTAGTCTTTTCATAGAACCAAGCTTTTAGTTTGTTATCACTTCCATAGTCCTTTTCATTTCCAATCTCATTATTCATCCTTTAATTTTCTAGACTTCGTCTTTTGTACTTAACTTGGGCTTGTTTATTTGTTGACTTTCTAACTATTTTAATTGCATATTCAGTTTGTTAATCCTCTTTTCTATTTTGTTAATGCATACTTTAAGGGATTACATTTTTCCTCTCAGAAGTAATATTTCTGTGTTCCAGAAAATTTTGTATATTGTTTCATCATTATTATTCTCTTTAACAAAATCATTACCTCTAACCCATTTCTTGTTCTTTGACCCACTGAGAATTCAGGATGTTGTTTAACAAAATATCTCCTTCCGGGGATGTATGCTTTGCTTGTGTTCCTTGTATTGCCATTTTATTGCAATGTGGTTTATGTAGCACATGCCTAATGTTCCTGCTTTTTTTACATTTATAAATACTCTATTTTGAATTTGTTTTTGTAAAGGTATCACTTCATAAATTCACTTACTTTTTTCTTTTAGTTGCTATGCTGTTTGGCAAAGATATGTTCATTATTGATAATGATTCATTTATATATGATTCTTTTAGTCATTAAATACTTTCTTATCTGTATTGATATTGTAAATCTAAATTTTTGATTTTTCAGATGGCATGATTAACTTGTACTTTTTTGTATTTAGTAAATTTTTTCCAGATTTTTACATTTGTTTTTTAGATTTTTTTAAACAACAGACTATAGGACTGTGTTTTCTTATCCTTTCTGTCACTCTTTCATTTTATTGTATTATTTATTCCATTCACATTTAAGGTTATGATTGTTAGGCTTGGATCTTCCATTTTAAAATAATATCCTCTAGCTCTCCTCTTCAGATTCCATTCCTGATCCTCTAGACTTCTCTACCATGCCTCACAATAGGCCTCACCATGGAAGTCTACCCTACTCCTGGGCTTCTCACAATGAAAATATACCCTGCCCCTTCTGCCCCTTCTGCCCCTTCTGCCCCTTCCTCTGAATGGTCTCATTAATTTACCTGATGTGGACTCATGACATCTGGGAAGAGAGGGATAGGGATTATTTCCCCTTCTTCTAGATAGGAAAATGGAACATTTGCTGAATGAAATATCTTGTTTTACAATCTTACTTCAATTCAATGAAGAGACTGGATGAAGACTCTAGTCTTCACACTGCCTAGGCTAGTGGCCTCTCCACTATTCCACAAAGCTACAATAATATATATTTGCCCTCTTTGGAGTATTTTTAAAAGTCACAGTACTCTTTATTGAATGACATCCTTTCCTTTTAGAAAAAATGGATGCTAAAAAAGCAGGAGAATGGTTTGGAGGAGTTGCTTTCCATTTTGACTTGTATTTCAAACTCACATTAAAGACAATAAACTAGAAATTCAATTACAAGGTTTGTTGCCAGGGCCCTGCATATTCAGTTTGGATTTGCATCTTAACTTACAGATTGTTCTTTCCCGCATTACTTACATTTCAGACTGTCGCTTGTTTTATTAAAAAAAAAAAAAAAAAAAGGCACTTTTTTTGCAGACAGTTTCCCACAAAGTGCTTTCTTATAGGCCTTCCCAAATATGGTTGTGGGAATCAGAAGGAATTAGGATAAAATGTAAAGTCTTCTCTCTTTCTTCCCTCAAATTTGTTTTTAAGCAGTAATATGAGGATTCACATAACTATATGCCAAGGTTTTTAAATTATAGCACATTTCTAAATGTCTCCATTTGGATCCTAACCAGATTTTGCTATCAATCTTGTAATCTAATTTATTTAGAAAGGACCCTATCATGAAATATGATACCTACCCCTAATGAGATAGTACATAATCCAGGAATTAGACAGAAATAAAGGGTATGTTTCTACCAGTTATGAGTGCCAAAGAAAATGATTATCAAATGAGGAAATGATTTTTTTTCTTTTAAAATAATATAGCTATCTAGGAGAAGGTTTTAGTGAGCTTGGAAGAAATAACTGGCTGAATAGATTTTTTTCCCATTTACCCTGGCATTCAAAACCTGACCTCAGTCCAACTTTGAGCCTTATTTCCTATTGCATCCTTCATGCACCTTGTACTTGAACTAAATAGAATTACTGTTCCTGAACATGTATTGCATCTATACTGTTGTTCACAACTGTCTTTTAAAAAATAAGTTCTAATTGATGTCTTTTTCTTTTATGTTTATAATTTTCCTCACTATCCCTCTCCTTTCTCTCCCAGAGAGTTACCTATGAAACAAATAGTATTTTTCTTCTCTTTTTCTTATATAATTTATTTCCAGTTTTTAATATTCACTTCCATGAGATTTTTTAATTCCAAATTTTCTCCCAATCTCTCCCCTTCCCAACTCCAGGACAATGTGTACCTCAAGCACCCCTTCCTCCAATCTGCTCTCCCTTCTATCACTACCCCCTATATCACTCACTCCCCTCTATTTTCCTGTAGGGGAAGATAGATTTCTATACCTCATTGCCTGTACATCTTATTTTCCAGTTGCATGTAAGAACAGTTTTTAACATTCATTTGTAAAGTTTTGATTTCCACATTCTCTCCTTTCCTTCCTTCCCATCCACCTTCATTAAGAAAACAAGCAATTCTCAATAGTTCATATATGTGTAACTATGCAAAACACTTCCTTACCAGTCATGTTGCAAAAGACTAACCACATTTCCCTCTACCCTGTCCTACCTTCCATTTATTCCATTCTCTCCCTTGACCTATGCCCCCACAATAGTGTTGTTTCTGATTACCCCTTTCCCCAATTTGCCATTCCTTCTGTTTTCTTTTCCCACTGCCTTTCCTGTATGGTAAAATAGATTTCCATACCCAAATGAATATGTATTATTCCCTCCTTGAGCCAAATCCTATGAGAGTAAGGCTCACTTATTCCCTCTCATCTCCCCCCTCTTCCCTTTCATTGTAAAAGCTCTTTCTTGCCTCTTTTATGTGAGATGATGTACTACATTCTACCCCTCCATTTCTCCTTCTCCCAGTACATTCCTCTCAATACTTAATTTTATTTTTTAGGTATCCTCCCTTCATATTCAGCTCACCCTGTGACAACATCTGTGTGTGTGTGTGTGTGTGTGTGTGTGTGTGTGTGTGTGTGCATGTACCCCCTCTAACTACCTTAATACTGAGAAAGGTCTCATGGGTTACAAATAGCATATTTCCATGTAGGAATGTAAACAGTTCAAATTTAATGAGTCCTTTATGGCTTCTCTTTCCTGTTCACCTTTTCATTTTCTCTTGATTCTTATATTTGAAAGTCAAATTTTCTATTCAACCCTGGTCTTTTCAATAAGAATGCTTGGGATTTCTCTATTTCATTGAAATCCCATTTTCCTCCTGAAACTCAGTTTTGTGGGTAGGTGATTCTTGGTTTTAATCTTACCTCCTTTGACTTGTGGAATATCATATTCCAAACCCTTCAATCCCTTAGCGTAGAAGCAGCTAAATCCTGTGTTATCCTGATTGTGCTTCCACAATATCTGAATTTTTTCTTTCTGGCTGTTGTAACATTTTTTCCTTGACCCAGGAACACTGGAATTTGGTTAAAATACTTCTAGGAATTTTCCTTTTGTCATCTCTTTCAGAAGAAGACCAGTGGATTCTTTCTATTTCTTCTTTACCCTCTGGTTTGAGAATATCAGGGCAGTTTTCCTTGATAATTTCTTGAAAGATGAGTTCTAGGCTCTTTTTATTCAGGTAAACCAATAATTTTTCAATTATCGCTTCTGTATCTATTTTATGGGTCAGTTATTTTTCCAATGAGATATTTTACATTGTCTTCTATTTTTTTCATTCTTTTGGTTTGGTTTTATAATTTCTTGATTTCTCATAAAAGTCATTAGCTTCCATTTGCTTCATTCTAAATTTTTAGAATTATTTTCTTCAGCAAGCTTTTGAACCTCCTTTTCCATTTGGCCAATTCATCTTTTTAAGGCATTCTTCTCCTCTTTTGGCTTTTTTAAGATTTCTTTTGCCATTTGGGTTAGTCTGTTTTTAAAGGTATTATTTTCTTTGGTCTTTTTTGGGGTCACCTTTAGCAAGCTGTTGACTCATTTTTCATGATTTTATTCCATTGCTCTCATTTCTTTTCCCAGTTTTCCTCTACTTCTCTTACTTGATTTTCAAACTACTTTTTGAGATCTTCCATGATCTGAGACCATTTCACATTTTTCTTGGAGGCTTTGGATGTAGGAGTCTTGATCTTGCTCTTTTCCTCTTGTTGCATACTTTGATCTTCCTTGGGTTGTACACTTTGGTCATCCTCATCCCCAAATATGTTAGAAAATACCTTATTACCAAGAAATTAATCTTCTATAGTCTTATTTTTTTCCCCCTGATTGGTCATTTCCCCAGCCAATTACTTGATTTTTGAGTTCTTTTTTAAGTGGAGTGTGTATGGCCCCAAGGTTCAAGAGTTTTGTGCAGCTATTTTCAGAGATATCTGTAGGGACCTATAAATTCTAAGTTCCCCTAACATAGTACAATTAAAGGACTCTCTTCTTGCCTGTGCTTTTGCCTGTGCACAACCACAAGCACTCTTTTCTGCTCTGGAATTGCAAGTAAGATTTCCTCTCTAAAGCTGCCATGCCTCTGCCACACCAGAGCCCCTTCTTGTCCCAGGATCATCATCCAGAACTGGGACCCAGATCAATTGCTCAATTCCCGCATGATCTGTGGACTGAGAGCTCCTGCCCTGGGGCTGGGGTCAGACCACTTTCCTCATATACCCAGATGAGGGAGCTTTCTCACTGATCCTTCAAGCTGTCTTTGGCAATTCCAGCAGTCTGGAAAGTGCTGATGCCTGCTCCATTCCTCTATGTGCCTGTGTGACCCATGCTGGGCTATGATCTACTCTGAGTCTAGTGCCATAGATCCTTCTTGTCAGTCTTCCAGATTGTCTTGGGCTGGAAGTCTGTTTCATTTTGTCATTTTGTGGCTTCTGCTGCTCTGGAATTTATTTAGAGTCATTTTTTACAGGTATCTTGAGGGGTTTGGTTGGAAAGCTTGAGCAAGACTATGCTTCTTCTCTGCTTTCTAGGCTCCACTCTTCAACAAATAGTATTTTTGAAAGACACAAATTTACTGGAACAATTATTTTTCCCATTCAACCACTTCCTTTGTTGTCCTTGGTACAATAATTTTATTTGTTCAGAAGGCTTTCAGTTTTACATAATCAAGGTTATCTATTTTATCTTTTGTCATTGTCTCTATCTCTTTTTTGGTTAAAATTGTATTTATCCATAGCTGTGAAACATAATGATCTGCTTCTCCTCTGTTTTTTAATATGATCTTTAATATCAATGTTACATATCCATTTAAAATGTGCTGTAGAAAATGGAAAAGGTAATGGCATACAATTCAAATAGAAATAGAGGGCCCTAATCCATATTATATTGTATAAGAGGCAGCAACAAAAACATTCCAAAGAAAAAGAAGAACAAGAAAGCAAAATAGTTAACTGATTATGTTTACAAATAGCTGAGGAAAGAACAAACAAGAAAGGGAAAGAATGCAAAATTCCATAGAATAGAAAGGAGAGATATAAAGGTTTTCATAAATGATAAATGCAAAGAAATAGAAGAAAACAATAGAATGGGAAAGACAAGAGATCTCTTCAAGAAAATTAGAGATATCAAAGGAATATTTCATGCAAAAATGGGCATGATGAAAGACAAAAATGGTGGGGACTTAAAAGCAAAGGAGATTAAAAAGATATGTCAAGAATATACAGAAAAATTATACAAAAAAGATCTGAACAACTCTTATAACCACAATAGTGTGGTTATTGATGAGAGCTAGACATTTTGGAGAAGTCATGCTGGGCCTAACAATAAGCCTGTGGCGATGATGGAAGTCCAGCTGAACTATGTCAGTAACTAGAAGATGATGCTGTTAAAGTGCTGCACTTAACATGTCCACAAATTTGGAAAACTCAAGAGTGGCCACTAGATTGGAAAACATCAATTCATGTCTCTATTACAAAGAAGGCCATGCCAAAGAATATTTAAATTACCAAACAATTGTACTCAATTCACAAGCCACCAAATTATGCTTAATCTGCAAGCTAGGCTTCAGCAAAATGTGAACTGAGAAGTATCAGAAGAGCAGGCTGGATTTTTAAGAGGCAGACAAACTAGAGGCCAAATTGCCAACATTAACTGGCTTATGGAGAAAGCAAAGGATTTCCAGGAAAAAAAAAATCAATACCACCAAACTTCTGCTTCATTGATTATACTAAAGTCTTTGAATAAGTGGATCACAATAAAATGTGGCAAGTTCTCAATGAGATGGGAGTACCAGATCATCTTATTTGTCTCCTAGGAATCTGTATACAGGCCATGAAGCAATGGTTAAAACTGAACGTGGAACACTGACTGGTTTAATATTGGAAAAGAAGTACAATAAGTATGTTTATTTTCATCTTATTTATTAAACTTGTATACAGAGTACATCATGTATAATGCCAGGCTGGACAATTTAAAGTTCGAATTAAAGTTGCCAGGACAAATATTGACGATCTCAGATATACAGATGATATCACTCTAATCGCAGAAAATGAAAAATTAAGAAGCTTTTTTGATAAGGAAAAAAGAGGAAAAATGTAAAAACTAGCTTGAAGTTTAACATAAAAAAAACCCTAAGATCTTGGCAATTGGTCCCATCACTTCTTGCAAATAGAAGGAGGAGAAATGAGAGCAGTATTGGGTTTTATATTCTTAGGCTTAAAGATCATTGCAGACAGTGACTGCAATGGTGAAATTAAATGGCACTTGCTCCTTGGAAGGAAAGCTATAGCACATCTGGATGGTATACTGAAAAGCAGAAACATCACCTTGTTGACAAAGTTCTATGCACGGGGCTATTCCCCGGCGCGGCCTAGTTGGGCTTCTTAACCCCAACTGATCCCTCCAGGCTACCTCAGCCCGATCTCCTAACCCCAACTGACCCTACCAGGCTCCCTCAGCCCGGTCTTTGCTTGCTCACCTGTTCCCCGGTCTTCAGACGTCTCCGGTCCCTGCCGTGCGACCGTATGGCCTAGCTGCGCGACAGGGCTGTCCCCTCCTCCACGGAGGGAACAATGACTACACACTCGCCCGAGGATGTCAGTGCTCTTCACTTTATTGATGGCGTCCTTCTACATCTCTTTCTTGGTTACATCTCTCTCCAATCCCTCCCCGACAGCTCCTTATATCCCCAGCCAGAGCCCCACCCATGTTCCTCCCTAAGGGCAGAGCCAGCTCCCTGAGGGTGGAGCCAGCTACCAAGGCCGGTCCAGAGCTTGGCCCCTAACACTAAAGCTATGTTTTCTTTTTCCCAGTAGCAATGTGTGGCTATGATATTTGCACTATATAGAAAGCTGAGTGCAATCCTTTCAAACTATTATGCTTTAGAAGACTTTTGAGAGTTACTTGGAGCGAGGAGATCAAATGAATTAATGCCTAAAGAAATTAATTCAGACTATCAATAGAGGATCAAATATGAAACTGAAGCTTAAAAATTTTGGCCATAAAATTGAAAGATGAGACTATCAGAAAAGACCCCTATGCTGGGAAATATTGAAGGTAAAAGGAAAAGGGCATGGCAGAGGATGGGATGCATAGATAGTGT
Source organism: Bettongia penicillata ogilbyi (assembly GCA_023548195.1). Taxonomy (NCBI): domain Eukaryota; kingdom Metazoa; phylum Chordata; class Mammalia; order Diprotodontia; family Potoroidae; genus Bettongia; species Bettongia penicillata. The sequence goes on along the minus strand of JAJHZJ010000198.1, from coordinate 17,801,903 downwards.
CATAGAACCAAGGACCATCAGCTTGGACAGATTTTGGGAGACAGTGGAAGATAGAAGGACCTGACATGCTATAGTCCTTGGGGTTATGAAGAATCAGATGTGATTAAACAACAAATCTATACATAGACTTGACTTTAAAATGCAATGCTATCTACGTTTTATTGTATTTTTATTTATTATTAAATATTCTTAATTAAATTTTAATCTGATTCAACATTTTTGACACTTCTGATGTAAGGTATTGTCCATCTAATGTGTATCAGAGAGCATTCCAGGTTTCCTAGCAGTTTTGAATTCAATAGAGAATAGTTTCCTAAATAATTTATGTTTCTAGATTTATCAGATACTGGCTTATTGACTTTCATTGTTTCTCTCTTGTCTAGTCTATTTTATCTACCTCTCTATTTTTAACTAATGCCAAGTGGTTTTGATTACTTTTGCTTTATAATATAGTACAAAGTCTGAAAGTACTATTTCCTTTAATCTTTACTTCTTTCCATTATTTTTCGAAATATTCTAGATCTTGTTTTTTCCCCAAATGAATTTTGGAAACAGTTCTTTGATAGTTTGGTATAACATTAAAACTCTAAATTAAGTTTTGTAGTGTTGATATTTTTATTGTATTGACAGGACCAAGGCACAAACCCTGCATATTCCTTTAACTACTTGGGTTATTTCATTAAGGATCACTTAGTAAATTGAATCTGTACAAGTATTTTATATACTTTGGTAGGTTGATACCTGGACATTTTCCTCATTTTGTAGTCCATTGGAATAGGATTTCCCTTTATATTATTAATTTTTGGATTTTATTACATAGTACTGCAGTTGATTTTTGAGGATTTATTTTGTACCCTGAAACAATGATTTCATTATCTCATTATCTTTGCCGATTCACTGGATTTTCCAAGTATAGCATCTTAGCATCAACAAATGGGGATAGTTTTATCTCTTTAATGGTAAGAATGGATATTCTCACTTTATTAGAAAAGGTTCTTGTATATCTCTATTGCATGATGCTTGTTTTTGGTTCTGATTTGGTTTCTATTTATTTATTTTTCTTTTTTTCTTTTAAACTCAAATGCTAGAACACAAATACAGAATAGAGAAAAGAAATAAGAAATAAAAACATATCATAAACCTAAATACAAAATAAGGGTGGTGGAGTCAAGATGATGGAGTAGAAAGACGGACTTACTCTGTTTCTCCCTGCCCTTAGCCCATAAAATACCTGTAAAAATGACTCTAAACAAATTCTAGAGCAGCAGAAGCCACAAAGGGACAGAGTGAAAGAGTTTTCCAGCCCAAGACAATCTGGACAGCTGACAGGAAAGGTCAATTGCCCCAGGCTCAGAGCAGAGTGCAGCCCAGCCTTGGCTGAGCAGCACTGCATGAACCGGACTGGAGCAGGCTTCAGGGTATGTATTCAAAGGCAGCAGCTGTACTTTCCAGATTTCTCAAACCACAAACACCAAAGGCAATTTCAAAAGTCAATAAGAAAGCTCTTTCACCTGGGTGAGAGGGGAGTGGTGTCTGTCCCTGGCTCCAGGGTGATGACAGCCACTGGGGCAGTAGCATCCATTTTTGAATCCCTCGACCTAAAGACCCTAGGAGAATTGAGCTACTGATCTGTGTCTCAGTGCTGAGTGGTGGTTCTGGGGTGAGAAGGAGCATTGGCATGGTGTAACTGGTGGAGGCTCTGGAGGGGGAATCCTACTCAGAGATCCTGGGCAAAAAGAGTGCATGTGATTGCTCTCAGACCAGAGTGCAGGGTAGGAGGGGAGTTGTCTCCCTTGATTGTGCCACCTTGGAGGAGCTGAGAACTTACAAGATCCTAGAATATACCCTCCACTTGACAAAGGACTCAAAAGTCAAGTAACTGGCTAGGAAAATGCCCAGAAAAGGGGAAAACATAAGATTATAGGTTACTTTCTTGGTGAACAGGTATTTTCTTCAATCCTTTCAGACGAAGAAGAACAAAGCACACCATCACAGGAAGACATAAAAATCAAGGCTTCTACATCCAAAACTTCCAAAAAAAAATATGCAATGATCTCAGGCCATTGAAGTGCTCAGAAAGGATTTTGAAAATCATGTGAGAGAAGTAGAGGAAAAATTGGGAAGAGAAATAGAGTGATGCAAGAAAATCATGAAAAGCAAGTCAGCAGTTTGCTAACTGAGACCTAAAAAATGCTGAAGAAAATAACACTTTTAAAAATAGACTAACCCAAATGGCAAAAGAGATCCAAAAAACCAATGAGGAGAAGAATGCTTTAAAAAGCAGAATTAGCTAAATGGAAAAGGAGGTTCAAAAACTTTCTGAAGAAAATAGTTCTTTAAAAATTAGAATAGAGCAGATGGATGCTAAATGACTTTATGAGAAACCAAGAAATAACAAAACAAAACCAGAAGAATGAAAAAATAGAAGATACTGTGAAATATCTCATTGGAAAAACAATTGATCTGCAAAATGGATCTAGGAGAGATAATTTAAAAATTATTGGTCTCCTTGAAAACCATGATCAAAAAAAGAGCCTAGACATCATCTTCCAAGAAATTATCAAGGAAAACTGCCCTGATATTCTACACCCAGAGGGTAAAATAGAAATGGAAAGAATTCACTAATCACCCCTGAAAGAGATCCCCAAAGGAAAACTCCTAGGAATATTGTAGCCAAATTCCAGAGTTCCCAGGTCAAAAAGAATATATTTCAAGCACCCAGAAAGAAACAATTCAAGTATGGTGGAAAAATAATCAGGATAACATAGGATTTTGCAGCTTCTACACTAAGGGTTAAAAGGGCTTGGAATATGATATTCCAGATGTCAAAGGAGCTAGGATTAAAACCAAGAATCACCTATCCAGCAAAACTGAGCATGATACTTCAGGGGAAAAAGATGGAATTTCGATGAAATAGAGAACTTCCAAGTTTTCTCCTTGAGAAGACAAGAACTGAATAGAAAATTTGACTTTCAAATACAAGAGTCAAGAAAAACATGACAAGGTAAACAGCAAAGAAAAGCCTTAAGGAGCTCATTAAAGTTGAACTGTTTACATTCCTACATGGAAAGATATTATTTGTAACTCATGAGACTTTTTTCAGTATTAGGGTAGTTAGAGGGAATATATACATATGTGTGTGTGTATGGTATGAGTATGTATGTATGCATATATTACATATGTGTAGGTGTATATATGTACATGGGTGTATGTATGTATGTGTGTGTGTATGACAGAGGGCACAGGGTGAACTGAATGTGAAGGGAGAGTATTTAAAAAATGAAATTTCCTGTTGAATGGAATGTACTAGGAGTAAGAGAAAGGGAGAGGTAGAATGTAGCAAATCCTCTCACATAAAAGAGGGAAGAAATAGCTTTTACAATGGAGGTGAAGAGAGGGGAGATGAAAGGAAATAATTGAGGCTTATTCTCATGGGATTTGGCTTAAGGAGGGAATAACACACTCAATTGGATTTGGAAATCTGTTTTACCCTGCAGGAAGGCAAGGGGGAAGGAGATAGGAGAGGGAAGATAATAGAAGGGACAGCAAATTAGGGAAAGGGATAATCAGACACAAACACTATTGTGGAAGGACAGGTCAAGGTTGTGAATGAAATTAATGAAGGGCAGGATAGAACTGAGGGAAACGTGATTAGTCTTTTAGAACACAGCTATTATGGAAGTGCTTTGCATTGTTACACATATATGATCTATACTGAATTGCTTATTTTCTCAACGAGGGTGAGTGTAGAGGGAGGGAGAGAATATGGAACTCAAAGCTTTAAGAATGAAAGTTAAAAATTGTTTTAGCATGCAACTAGAAATTAAGATATACTGGCATTGGAGTATAGAAATATAATTTGCCCTCCAGAAAAATAGAGGGAAGGGGGATAGAAGAAGGGTGGATAATAGAAGGGAGGACAGACTGGAGGAAGGGATGGATGGGGTACATGCTGTCCTGTTGTAGGGGGTGGGGAGAGATAGGGAGAAAATTTGAATTCATATTCTTATGGAAATGAATGTTAAGAACTGAAAAATAAATAAACTATATATTAAAAGAAAAAATACAAAGTTAAAAAAAGCATGTCATGTGCATAGCAGAACATAAGAGAGGATTCAAAATATGTAAGAATAAATTTTCATTTGAAGAAAGCCTGTATGATAAATAATATATACTGTGGTGAGAACTGTCCATCTTTGCTTCCTCGTAAGTTTTCCTTTGTTATCTGCTGTGCACTTTTTTCACTTTGTTCTTCTCTTGTCCCTCACTCCACTCCCTCCAGAAGGCTGTAATTAAGTTTGGATGTGTTTCTCTACAGATATATATATATATATATATATATATATATATATATATATATATATATATATATATATATATATATATATATATATATATATATATATATATATATATATATATATACATACATATATATATATATACATATATGTGTACATATATAGACATATACTTTCCCAAACAAATTTTACTCCTGGTCTTTGTTTTGTATGTTTGTACATATGTTTCCTATCCCTCCTGCCTCCTCTACTTTACTTCTATCTGATAACTTGCCTTCCTATTACTTACCTACTTACCTACACTCCTCCAAGAATCTCTCCCCTATCCTCCCACTCCCATAAATCTAAAGACCCTTCTATAGTCCCATTTTACCTATTTCCTCACCCTCCCCTCCAAAGATCCTTTCCTTGTCCTCTCTTCCCTCCTTATGCCCCTACCATTTCATTTCTTCTGAATTTAGAAGACTTTTATACTCCTCTCAATATATGTGTTTTGTTTCCTCTTAAACCCATTCCCCATGAAAGTATGTTATCGGAAGTACCAACCCTCATCTAATTCCTGTATACTGATTCTACCTCTTGCATCTCATTTGTATAAAATATTTTTTCTTTTTAGCTGTTCCTAGATGGTTTTACTTTTTAAATTCATATCATACCTATGTTTAGCTCAGTCTTTCTTGTGAGCTACACAATTACTAATAAGAATCTTAGATATACATTTTATACATATAAAAGGTCAACAGTCTGTCCTTATGAATCTTTTATAATCAGTTTTTGGTACAAACCTTATATTTCTCCTGGCTCTTTCATGTCAAATCTATTAGGTTCAGGTTTTCTTTCAACAAAGTCTTGAAAGTCTGAGAGTTGATCAAATGTCCATTTTTTCCATTCTGGATAATGCTTAACTTTGAAGGGTATGATATTTTTGGCTCAAGTCCCAGTTCTTTTGCTCTTTGATAGATAGTATTCCAATAAGATCTGTGGTCCTTTAATGTCTCCACTGCTAGGTCTTGTGTGATTCTAATTGTGGCACCATCATATTTAAATTGTTTTAATCTTGATGCTTTTAATATTTTATCCTTGAGCTAGAGTTTTCAGAATTTGGCTATGATACTCCTATGAGTTTTCCTCATAGGATCTCTTAAGTGATGACTGACAGATTTTTTTTTCTATTTTTACTTTTCCCCCTTGTCCTAATGCTTTAGGACAATTTTCTTTAATTACTTCTTCTAATAGTGTATCAAGATTCTTTTTTTAATCAAAACTTTCAGTTAGTCTGGTTATTTTTATATTTTCTCGATTTATTCTCCAAATCTGATGTTTTTCTTATGTTTCACTTTCTTTTCTATTTTTTGATCATTCATATTTTATTTAATTATTTTTTGATCTCTTATAATTTTACTGGCTTCACTTTGCCCAATTCTGATTTTCAAGGTATTTCTTTAAGGTTCTACATTTCCTTTTCTAATTGGTTGACTTTCCTTTTATAATCTCCTGTTTTTACTGGACTTTTTAAAAAAGTTTTTCCTACATCTCTGCCATTTGATTTTTAATCTTTTTTAATGTTTATTTATTTTTAGTTTTCATCATTCATTCCCACACAATTTTGAGTTCCAAATTTTCTCCCCATCTCTTCCCTCCCCCACCCCATAATGCCTTGCATTCTGATTACCCCTTCCCTCAATATGCCCTCCCTTCTATCATCCCCTACTGCACTTGTTCTCTTCTCCCCTACTTTCCTGTAGTGTAAGATAGATTTCATTGAGTGAACATGTTATTCCCTTTTTAAGCCAAATGTGAAGAGAGTAAGCTTCACTTTTTCCCTCTCACCTCCTCCCTTTTCTTCTCCATTGAAAAAGTTTTTCTTACCTCCTTTATGAGAGATAATTCCATTTCTCCCTTTCTCCTCCCGATATATTCCTCTTTCACCCCTTAATTTTATTTTTTTAGATATCATCCCTTCTTTTTCAACTCACCCTGTGCTCTTTCTGTGTGTGTGTGTGTATGTGTGTGTGTAATCCCTCCAACTACCCAAACATTGAGAAAACTCTCAAGAGTTACAAATATTATCTTTCCATGTAGAAATGTAAACAGTTCAACTTTATAAAGTCCCTTATGATTTCTCTTTTCTGTTTATGTTTTCGTGTTTCTCTTGATTCTTGTGTTTGAAAGTCAAATTTTCTCTTTGGTCTTTTCATCAAGAATGCTTGAAAGCCCTCTATTTCATTGAATGATCATTTTTTCCCCTGAAGTATTATACTCAGTTTTGCTGGGTAGGTGGTTCTTGGTTTTAAATCCTAGTTCCTTTGACTTCTGGAATATCATATTCCATGCCCTTCTATCCCTTAATGTAGAAGCTGCTAGATCTTGTGTTATCCTGATTGTATTTCCACAGCACTCCAATTGTTTCTTTCTAGCTGCTTGCAATATTTTCTTCTTGACCTGGAAACTCTGGAATTTGACTACAATATTCCTAGGAGCTTCTATTTCCAGATCTCTTTCAGGAGGTGATCAGTGCATTCTTTCAATATTTATTTTGCCCTCTGGTTCTCGAATATCAGAGCAGTTTTCCTTGATTATTTCATGAAAGATGATACCCAGAGGCTCTTTTTTTGATCATGGTTTTCAAGTAGTCCCATAACTTTAAAATTTTCTCTCTTAGATCTGTTTTCCAGGTCAGTTGTTTTTCCAGTGAGATATTTCACATTATCTTCTATTTTTTCATTCTTCTGGTTTTGTTTTGTAATTTCTTAGTTTCTCATAAAGTCATTAGCTTCCATCTGTTCCATTCTAATTTTTAAAGAACTATTTTCTTCAGTGAGCTTTTCAACCCCCTTTTCCATTTGGCTAATTCTGCTTTTCAAAGAATTCTTTTTCTCCTTGGCTTTTTGGACCTCTTTTGCCAATTGAGTTAGCCTATTTTTAAAGGTGTTATTTTCTTCAGCATTTTTTTTGGGGGGGGGTCTCCTTTAGCAAACTGTTGACTTGCTTTTCATTACTTTCTTGCATCACTCTCACTCTCATTTCTCTTCCCAATTTTTTCTCCGCTTCTCTGACTTGTTTTCAAAATTCTTTTTGAGCTATTCCATGGCCTGAGACCACTGAATATTTATGTTAGAGATTTTGGAAGCCTTGACTTTCTCTGATGATATACCTTGTTTTTCCTCATCTGAAAGGATGGAAGAAAATACCAGTTTACCAAGAAAGCAACCTTCGATAGTCTTATTTTTTCCCCTTTTTGGGGCGTTTTCCCAACAGGTTGCTTGACTTTTGAGTTCTTTATGAAGAGGAGGGTGTACTCTGGGGACCTGTAAGTTCTCAGTTCCTCCAAGATTGCGCAATCAAGGGAGAGGAGCTACTCCTCTCCTGGCCTGCACACTGGTCTGGGAGCAACCAAAAAATTTCCTGCCCAGAATTTGCGAGTAGTAGAATTCCCTCTCCACAACTGCCTACTGCTCCACCACACCAGTGCTCCTCCTCACCCCAGAGTCAAGCTCAGGGCTGAAATTCAGATCAGTTGCTCACTTCCCCCAAGGGCTTTAGGTGTAGGACTCCCAGGGCCATACTCAGGGCTTTCTCACTGACCTTTGAAGCCTTCTTTGGCATTTGTGGGTTGAGCAATGTGGGAACCACTGCTGCTGGTGATTCCCTGAAATCTGTTATGGGTCCTGTTCCTGCCATGCCACGTGGCCCATGCTGGGCTGTGCTTTGTGCCCAGTGCTACAGAACTTTCTTCTCAGCCTTCCAGGCTGTCTTGGGTTGGAAATCTCTTTCACTCTGTCATTTTGTGGGTTCTGCTGCTCTAGAATTTGTTTAAAGTCATTCTTTACTTGTATCTTATAGGTTATGTGGAGGAGCTTCTATAGGTCCATCTTTCTACTCTGCCATCTTGGATCCCTTAAAACCTTTTTAAAGATCTTTTATGAATTCATTTTGGGCAGGTGACCATTTGATGTTACTCTTTGGGGCTTTATTTCAATTTCCTCCTCTGAAGATGAACCCCAGTCATCTCTATTGCCATAACAGCTTTCTATAGTTGAATTCTTTCTTCTTTGCCTTTACATTTTTTTGTGGTAATAGCTTAACTTTTGTAATCACCTCTAGGTCTGAGGTATGGGAGATGGTGCCTCTTGCCCCAGATCTCTAGTGTAGAACCAAAGTCAAACCTCCAACCTCCAGTATGTGCCTATAGCCAGGGAGGGGCTTGCCTTGCCACTGCCTCTGTACTCACCAGGCTTGTAATGGTTCCTTCTCTCCCCGCAGCACAGCTGGATCTAGCGTTTCTTGATCTTCCAAGCTCAGATGCCCAACTCCCCTCACTATCTGGGGGTAAAAGTCCCTCTGGCTGTGGTGGATGCAGCCTCTCAAGCCAACTAACCCCAGGGCTTGCTGCTTGTTGTTAAAGTGGAACATAGTGTGTAGGTGTTTACTGTTCCCAGGGGCCAAATGAATACCTGGGATTTTTCTTCTGATCTTCTCAGATTGTCCCAGGAAGACCCAGGTTGTGCTATTCTTACTTCTTTTTACCCACAATTTGCTTGCTCTAAGGTAACATTTTAGTTCTTTTGTGGGGGAAAATTTTGAGAGCTTGCAATTTTCTGACCTATCCCACCATCTTCCCAGAATCCTCTCCCCAGTCAAGATAGACTTTTAAATAATATTTTAAAAAAGTTCTCTCTATGCCTATACCTTACAGGGTTAATTGTTGCTGTTATTGTTACATGTTGTACTTTGGCTAAGGATTCTCCTGCATCTATCAAGATAATAGTGTGGTTTGGGGGCTTTTTCTTTCAGATATGATTGATTATCTTTGTTTTCCTAATATGAAACCAACCTTGCATCTATGATATAAATCCAACTTGTACATGAATGATTTCTTGGACAAATCACTGTAGTCTGTATGACAGGATTTTACTTAAAGGTTTTTAATTGATATAAATGAATATTTGTACATAGTTCTCCTGAGCTTTATCCTTCCCTGGTTTAAGCTTATATTTGTTTTATAAATAGAATATGACAAGGTGTTTTTTTAATTCTTGAAAATAATTTCTGTAGTGTTGGTACCAATTGTTCTTTAAAATTTTGATAAAATTCTCCTATGAATCTATCAAGGTGAGGATCCCCCACTTTTTGGTCATTTGTTTACAGCTAATTGTATTTACTTTTCAGGATGGTCTTCCATTAGGTTATTTAATGTTTTTGAAGATACTCTTCTATCTCTTTTGTGTTTTCACTTTTGTTGGAATACAACTATGCATAATAGACTCTGACAATTCTTTTTATTTCCTCTGGGTTTGTTGTGATTTACCCTGTTCATTTGTTATCTGGTTAATCTGGTTTTTTTGTCTTCTTTTTTACCAGAATGGCTAAAGGTCGTTCAAATTTGATCAATCTTTTTAAAGAACCAGTTTTTAGTTTTATTTATAATTCTTATAGGTTTTTTAAATTTTGGTTTCCAGTCAAGCTATTTTTCTTTTAAATTTAATGTCTACTCTTTTGTATTTATCTTAGGTTCATTTATTTCAGGCCTTTTCAATGAATGGGCATTGCCTCACCCTAAGTGAGTACCTGTAAAAACCTTGGCTTTAAAGGGCCCAAGGCCTCCCACTGCATTCTGGGTCATCTCCAGTCATCCTGAGGACTATCAGGTCACTGGATTCAGATGGCTCTCGAGGAGAAGTGAGGTTGCTTGACCTGCACAGCCCTCACTCACTCAAAACGAAGTCAAGTGCAATTCATGTCATCATTTCTCTGATGGCATGATCTTCTTTGGCAACAAAGGATGAACACAAAAAGGGTTGTTGATTTGTTGACTTTCTAATTTTAAAAGGTGTGTATTCAATTAATTAATCCACTTTTCTGCTTTTTATATGTATTTTTAGGGATATTAATTTTTCATCCCCCAAAGAATGTTTTAACTTTACTGCAAAAATTTTGATGTATTTTCTCATTATCACTTTATTTTACAACATTAATTGTTTCTGTAATTTGTTCTTTGACCCATTCACTATTCAGGATTTCATTAAGTCTCCAGTTAAGTCTGTCTTTTGTTCAATCTGATTATTTTTTTAATTACATTATAATTTATAAAGGATGTGTTCACTGTTTCTGACTTTTTACATTTGTTTATAATCTTTCTGTGCCCTAACATATGGTCACTTTTAGTACAAGTTACATGTGCTTCTGAGAAATACATACACTCTTTAGCATTCCCAATTAAAAAATACCATATTCTTTTACCCCTAGTTTCTACAGTAATATGTTCAATTTTACATATTTTCTTTAGTTTGTATTTCTGTTAGAATTATCCAAAAGAAAAAGGAGCATCGAAGTTTCCTGCCATTTTTGTATTACTATCTGTATCTTCTTGTAGTTTACTTAATTTTTCCTTATGAATTTATATGACATTTGGAAGTATATAAATTACTTTTGATTGGTTTTGTTTGTTTGTTTATGGTTCCTTTCAGGATAATATAATTTCCTTGTTTATCCATTATTTAATGTTGTGAATATTTGTTTTTGTTTTGTCTGCCAGCATGTTTAAAATTTATGCCTTTTTAAGATTAACTCAAATTAAATTTTTTCTAATCCATAGTTTTTTTTTTGTTATCTGACCATTAGAAAAAGATTTTTGCCTTTGTTCCTATTGTTTTTATCCCTCTATTGTCCTCCTTGTCAATTCTCCTGTTGATTCTTTTATTGAAGACATAGAGGAGTTATTTCTCTTTTATTAACCTTTGAATTGATTGATCCTCCACTCCATCATCTTCCTCTCATTTTATTTGTCCTGTCATTCTGTAATTTAGGGCAAAAAACATAAAATATTGATTCACCTGTAAGTACAGTGTTGTGAAATTTCTCCACTTCTCTTTGAGTTTTGCTTTCACACTTGTATCATTCTTTGACCCATTTGACCCCAAGCACTACTAGAAAGAAATGTTTTAATGTTATCTTTGTCTTGTTTTTGTTCTTGGTTGCGGTTTTTGTTTATTATTCTTAAATGTTGTAAACGTCAATATTTGCTTCATATCTTGTTTTCTTTCTAAGAAAGATTGAAATGACTTTTAAACTTTTCATCTTTCTTTCTTTAATGGTTAGGCTCATGTTTACAGAATATGGCAATTTAAGTTGTATCTTGAGTTCCTTTGCTTTACAGAATTTATTTCATTCCTAGCTATGAAGAATTACCTTGTATTATTCAAATTTACATTCTTTTATAATTAAAAGACTGTCTTTTGGTTGTTTGAAGAATTTTTGTTTGTTATCAGAATTGTTAAATTTAATCATCATGTGTTTTGGAGTTTGTAGGATAGAGTTTTTGTTTTTTTTTTCCTGCAGGTGATCTCTGGAGTCTTCCAATTTGCACTTTGTTTTTACTGTTAAGAAATTCCCTGTAGTGTATATTATTTCTTGCATTGTAGGGTTCATGTTTTGGAGTTTGTTTTTCTGGGAGAACTATAGTCTTTAAGTTGTCTTTGTGAATTGTTTTGCTTATATAGAGGAAATTTTTAAACATAATTTTTTTTGTTTCTTTTTCCTTAGCTGATCTAGATGCCATATTCTATTCTTCTATTAAGATATTCCTTTGTTATATCTGTTTATGTTCAAGGCCTTTAAATGAAGTTTCTTCTTCCTATGATCTTTGGTAATTACTATCTTTTTAATATTCTTTTATTTTTCACTTTCTGACTCCTTCCTCTGTGATGGTGGTTTTCAGAGGTTGCACCCTAAAGTCATCTCAGTTTCAAACTCCTCCCACCCTAAATAACTTATATTTCCCCAGTCCCAGTATGTCTCAAATGGCTTCTAGGGAGCCAACACTGGCTACAGCTTGATATTGAGGTCTTTTCCTCAGGCCTAGTAAACTGCCACATAGCTCCTCCCATTCCCCCAATTTCCCCACCTTCCCCCTATCCTCCTACTCCAGTTCCCACTGTTCCTCAGCTCTCTGGCCAAACTCTGTTGTAACATAGAGTGCTGCCATCCTTCTTCAGCCAGGATGGGCTTCTGATTTTGATTTCCTAGCACTTGCAGAAGGGGTTGCAGGAGGGAATGTGCCATGGAAGTGAAGTTAATTGCAATCCCATAGGCTGGCTTGTGCAGTCCTGTCTGTGTGGTGGGATGTATGAGAGCAAATACTGAGAGATCATGTTAGGTGTAAAGGATTAGCCTTTTTTGCTGCTCATCATTACCTTTTTAAGGTTCTTTGATGTCCAAGATCATGAAATTACTTGATATCCTATATATAATTCCTATTTTAGAGTTCTGAGGGTCAAGAAGACCAGAGAAAATGTTCACTTCATCTTGTTGGTTACCACCCATACTTTGTCTTAGCAGCAATTCTCTGACTTAAGGGTTCATGGTTTATTTATTTTACTCTACTCCAAAACCTCAGTGGCTTTAAACATTCTGTTTCAAATTCCCATCCTCCTAGAAAGACTGTATATATTTGTAAGTCATAAAGATTGGTATTTCATTTCCCTTCACACCAGATTCCAAGAGAGTTGGAACACAGGGTCACAGAGTTAGAGTTGGAAGGAAACTTCAAGTTCATCTAGACTATCTTTTTTATTTTTCACCTGTGGAAAACTGGATGGCTGAAATGACTTGCCCAAATTTATATATGTAATAAATGGCAGGGATGGAATTTGAATTCAAGTCCTCTGCCCCCAAATCTAGTGGTCTTTCTGGTATGCCACCCTGCCTCAAAAATGACAAAAACTATCTTATTGGGATATAATCCCAAGTTGGTATTATATGACATTAGGTATTAGCACTATTTGGTTTTATTTATTCATATGTGTACATACATTTAGATATAAATGTATACTATATGCACTGCCATCTATGTAGGAGTTATAGCCAATTGTCAGAACATTATAAGACTTAAATTAGCCCTTTAACTATTAATATCCCTGGCTTTCATGTTTCTTTTAAAAATCAACATGAATAGTGGGAATGAAATCTGTTAGTGGAAGAATATATCTCTGTAAAGAGTAGTGGTCTATTACTGCTAAATAAAGGTCATGGCTTCATAGATTCATGGAAACATCTATAAAAAGCCCCTTAAAAATGCTAAGTGCCATGTTTTACAGTAAACTCTATAAGCAGTCAAAGGGATTGATTGTGCCTTTTCAGACACTGGATGTCAAGAACCTCTTAAGCCCCATTAGTGTTTGAATGTAGAGCTGCCTTTATCACTAGGCAGCAAGTAAATGCCCTTGAGTATAATTTGAAGGACACTAGCTAATATCTCTTTCTCCCAAATATTTTCCCAACACCTTTTTGTTGCCTGGAATTCCATCATTAGAGATTCAGCCACAGAACCACAGAAGCTCAGAAATGAGAGAGACTGCTGAGGTTATCTAGTTCAAGTCAAGAATTCCTTAGACAGCATACCAAATGTGGTCATCCAGCCTTTGCTTGAAGGCCTCCAAATTTTTAGGGATATTTTCTCCCTTGAATCATACCCAGATTATCTCTTTACAAATTTTACTCATTTCCACCTGAGGCAAAATAAATCTAATTAATATTGACAACCCTCAAATACTTGAATAGTGACCATTTCTCATTATTTCTCAGATTTCTCCAGACTAAATATTCCCAATATCTTAAACTAATAATCTATGGCATTATCTCTAGACCTTTCACCATCCTAGTTTTCTTCCTTTGTATACTCTCCAACTTGTTAATATCCTTCCTGAAATATACTGCCCAGCACTGATCACAATGCTCCTGATGAGACCTGACCAAGCCAATAGTGGTACTGTAACCTAGATAAGCCTGACATCTATGTCTCTTTCAAGGAAGCTTTAGATTACTTTAGCTTAGAATGTAATGAGTCATAGTGATACTGAATTTACACTTGAGCTTATGTTGAACTTACAGTTCAATCAAACCTGAACAGATCTGTTTTATACAAAGAGCTGGCTCTGCTTCCATCTAGTACTTGTGGAGTTTTTGGAGCCCAATTGGATGACTTTACGTGTATCCCTCTGAAATTTCATCTTATTAGATTTAGCCCAAGATTCTTAACTGGAAAGAACTTTTGGGATCTTAGTTCTATTATCCAGAGTGTTGGCTTTCCTCCCCATTGTGGTCATTTATGAAATTTATCAAGAAATCAAACTTGTTGGCTTAAATATAGACTTCATTCTATCTTCTCTCCCTTCCCCCTTTTGAACATTAGGGCCATACTTACCTTTCAACAATGCTTGGTCTTCTCTCCTGTTCTTTACAATCCTATACATGTGATTGGGAGTTACTCAGCAATCCCATAGACAAGTTTTTTTTCTTCATTGCCTGAGGATGTAATCCATCTGAGCATAAGGACTTGAATTCATCAAAAGCACCTTTGTATTTTCTTACTATCTCATTACTTATCTTGGATATCAAATCTTCATTAATCTCCCGCCCCCACCCTACCTGCATTTTCCACATTAGTTATCATTCTCCTGGAAAAGGAAAACAAAGGCAAAAATAGTTACAGGTCACATGAGCAACGGGATGGAGGACTAGATATTTTCTCTGATCTCTATGACCTCTCAAACCTTTCCAAAACAGAAATTATGCCAAAGTAAGTTCAGTTGTCTCCATGGTCTAGGATACCCAGATCTAAAAAAATGTTCATAAGAAAAAAATCTAAAATGCAAGGATCTGATGTTTATTGACTCTGAGCTCACCCTCTTACCCGACCTCCTATGCTTCCAGCAGCAAGGCTGCATTAGCAGACCCAGGAACAAAAGAGAGGCTTACATTAAAACATAGCTTCACACCCTGTTCCCTTATCCCCCTTTTTAGTGTTGTACAGTCTCTGACTCCAGGTTGTGGAAATTTGGCCTTTCTGTGACAGCCAGTCAGGCAATCACAGTACCTCAGGAGTAAAAAGCTGCTGGGAGCTACAACCCTGCAAGCATCAATGCTGCAAAGCTCTAAACTTCCCAAGCTAAGGCAGACAGTATTGTAGTGGCAGCAGAGTTTCAAGCTTAGGCCATCAATCCTTTAACATCAGCAGAGCCTGGTACCAGGACAGACAACCCTACAGAACAAGTATTGCGAAGATCTGAACTGTTAATGCCAGTGTTGGGGCAAACTACTAAGGAATAGAGGGACTGATACAGGATAGGACACTTAAGGGGCTGTGCAGCACTCTGCCAAGCCTAAGGGAAAGATCATAGCAACCAACTGTGGACAGTTCTAACCACCAAAAAGTCATATGGGACAGAGATGTAGGCTTGTAAACCATGGATTGCTCAGCTTATAAGAAGGCTGAGGTGCTTTGAGATCTAGCCTCCACAGAGACCACAATAAGAAGGGAGGGAGTTAGAAAATGAATGACAGTGAAAATGGAGTGGGGTGGGGTGAGGGGAGAAATTTCCAAAGATTTTAAAAAGAAAACTTAAAGGCTTTGAACATAAACAGATAAATCAATAGAAAAAATACTAACAACAGAAGGAAATATGGACTCCAGAACTAGTAAACAAGTTTAGTCCTCTATAAACAGAAACAAAAGGAATAAAGCGATTCTGCCTTTTCTCTGTCACCCATTGCTACTATCTCATCCATTCCTATCTCTTCTTTCCCCCAAATATCTAATATAATTCATTTTGTTTTCCTTGTCAGCTTTAATTCTTTCTGAGTTGGACACTACTTGTGTGGGGGTAATACTTCACTTTTGTATTCATCCCTTAGTTCTTGCTTTTGCTTTTATCTTCTATATGTATGGTGATGTTTTTTTTTAATTTGATTGATGAGTTCCCAATGCCTCCACATTGGTATCTTTAGACAGTTTCCACTTTTCTTCTTTATCAAAAGTGCTTCTCTTTTGGGTTTTCATAATGTAATTATGGAGACTTCCGTTCCACCAGCACTGATTTCTTCTGAAGAATTTGAGTAGGTGAGCTAAAAGGATTTCAGTGTTGGGAGAGACCCTGACCATTTTGCCCATTCCATATTTGTGCAAACATCCACTCTACAAAATTCTGGCTTAATGGTCATTTGGCTACCACCTTTGCATAGCTCTGGTTTTTAACTCTTTCTGTATATCAAGCTGTTATTGGACTCTCTACTATTTCAATCCATTGCTCCTTGTTCTTCTCTGTGGGACCAGTCTAAGTCTAAGCCTTCTTCCACATGTGAAAGCCTTACAAATACCTGAAAACACTTACAGTGTTCTCCCAGCAGCTTTTCTAATATCCTACCTAGGGACTGTTTGAAGTCTGATGTCCAAAAATCTATGGTGCATGTTAAACTATGATTAGATAGATAGCTTCAAGGGACAGGTAGGTAGCAGTGGATAAAATGCTGAGCCTGAAGTCAAGAAGTCTCATTTATCTGAATTCAAATCTGGTTTCATACACTTACTATCTATGTGATCCTATGCAAATCACTTAACTCCATTTGCTTCAGTTTCCTAATCTATAAAATTATTTGGAGAAGGAAATGGCAAACCACTCCAGTATCTTTTTCAGAGAAAACTCCAAATGGGTGTCATGAGTCTGATATGACTGAAGTGACTGCACAATAATTTTAACAAAGATTTCCTCATCTTTAAAAAAAAAAATTATTATTTTTAACTTAAGCATTAAGTTTATTATTAATAAACATTGTTTTGAATATATTAGTTGTATTAATAAACATTAAGAATTTTCATTATATTTCAATGAAATGTAAAAGAATTGTGTAGGAAACAGTGAATTTTTTTGTACATTTTTTCCTTTATACAACTTTTGTAAAATTAAAAAAATTCAACAAGATAGATAGATCCAAACTGCCCTGCTTATCTGTGTTCCTTCTTGACCTTCTTTCTGTTATAAATCTGGGTAGGTTCTCTTATTTCTTAAATTATAATGCCCAGGTCTTTTGTTTGTCAGTTTTCAGGTATTCTGTTTTCTTCTGTATACTCATATGTTAAGCATTAATTCTTGATTCAAGATTCAATCTGTTTTGGCCCTTTCTGATGGTTTGGGATGGCCCTGTTCAGTCTTGTTTCATCTATAGTATCATTGCTGCTGTCATTGCCTATTCATATTAGGTGACTGGTATTGGATCTTGCACTTTGCTTCAATCCCTGGGTTTCTCTCTCAGTTGCCTGGTTGTTTACTGTGGATTTTTGATTTAGGTGGAGTGAATTTTGGTTTTGTCCTCTGTTGTGCTCCTAAAAGGAGATGGTGGATGGTGGGGGGGCAGGGGTTGGAATTCATGATAGTTGGAGGCCTTTAGTTTTCTAGCTATCTTTCTCCATCTACACTCTCATCCAAGTGGTGAGTTGACTTTATCTTTGGCTCTGAAGAGTGTAACTCCCAATCCTGTTTCACTGTACCATTATTTATGGGGGTTCTGTCCTTATTTCTATTCTGACAGGGCAAGATTGTGTTCTGACTTTAGTTACTTGATTCCTGGACATAGAAATAACTTGAGATTCAGTGGCTGGCTGACTCCAGTTCTGACTGCTAGCTTCTCTGGCACAGCTCCATTCCCCACCTCTCCAGGGCTTCTAGCTTTTGTTTCTCTCTCCTACTACTGGTTTTCTTAATGAAACCCCTCTACCACCTTCATCAACTATTTTTTTTTTTCAGTCCTGGACTGGATAGAGGGGCTTCAGCTTCTTTTCGATTTTCTTTATCATTTGTGTTTCTGGGGTCCTTTCCAGACATATCCTGGGATTTTTGTGGAAGAGTTGGACTTCTTTATGACCTTTTGTGTCACCCTCTTAACTAGAAGTTTCTTCCCTCATTTCTTCTACTACAAATTCAAAGTTTGGGTAGTCACTTATTCCTTCAAGGTTCCCATCATCTTCTACTCCTGTAATCAGCTTCTCCTTGTTAGTGAGATTCCAGAATAGAAATTTCCCCTTTTCAGTATAACTATTTTATCTTTTTTTGAGAGATTAAAGTTCCTTTAAGGTAAATCAAGAAATCATATACTGCTTTTTGGGTTTGAAACAAGTGAACTTCCTTATCACTTCTTTGTCATTTTCCAGTTGGAGGATCGTGATCTACTTCCTGGATTCCAATCTATTTCCTCATCCAGGCAAGTTGATCTGTAATATAATTCAGTGAAAATTTCTACCTCCCCTGATCATCACCTAAATGCTGGGTTACCTTGATTGCTAAATATCTTCACGTGTAAAATACTACTCCATTTTCTGTTCTTTGTTGTCCAGTCATTTCAGTCATGTCTGACTCTTCATGACCCCATTTCAGGTTTTTTTGGCAAAGGTACTAGGGTAATCTGTCATTTCCTTCTCCAGCTGATTTTACAGATGAGGTAATTGAGGCAAACAGGGTTAAGTGACTTGCCCAGGATCACAAAGCTAGTAAGTATCTGAAGCTGAATTTGAACTGAGATCTTCCTGACACTAGGTCTGGTACTTTATTCACTGTACCAACTAGCTGCTCTATTCTCTCTTTTATTTATCTTCTATCATATGTCTCATTTAATTTAATCTCAAGATATATATATATATATACATACATACATATATATACATATATGTATGTATATATGTGACATAGCATATATATTAAGAGATATCCATAATGTCACATGCACTTCCTTGCATTAGGACCATCAGCTTGTCTTCTTTGATATTCATGCTTTGTGCTTTTGTTTATGGACACATAAGGCCATATGTTTTATTCTTTTTTTAGTCTTCTGCATCTCCATGTATATTCTTATTTAGTAGCTACTCTTTATTATCTAGCTTGTTGGATATATGCTTGTTGGATATAGGCTACTTTCTCCTTTCTCCTTCAGTGTAAAACCTTATCAGCTAGATTTGTAAGATCTAGTATATTCTTAGTAACTTTTATTAGATATACTCTATCTCTTACTAGGAGTCCATCATTTCCATACTTGAAGCCACATTCCAAAGGATAAATCTCATTTCAGATGCCTACTTCTTAATCAGTTGCGTACCTTCCGAATCTACTTTTCTCTTCTAAGTGAACTAATTGAGTACTTACTATCTGATAGATGTTGTGGCTACAAAAAAGTGAAACAGGACACAACAGGTCCTTAAGTATGTGTATGTATATATTCATATGTGTACATATACACATACATACATATGTAAATGTAAACATACATACATAACTTTATTGAACCTTTGGGATAAAGGCACTAGATATTGGGAAGAGTAGAAAAGGCCTCATGCAAAAGGAAATACTTGATACTTAATCTTGAAGGAAAATGGAGATTCCTAAATTTGGCAATGCTGAGGGAGAGTATTCCAGGCACCAGAGATAGCCAGTACGTTATTAATACACGGAGTTGGGAGATATGTTATCATGTGCGAGGAGTATCAGACAAGTCAATAAGTCTAGACTGTACATTGTGTAGAGGGGAATAATATATAAGAAGTCTGGAAAAATAAATTTTAACCAGTCTAAAAAGGATTTTAGATGCAAAAGTAATTTGTATGTAACCCTAAAGGTAACAGGGAGTTACTAGAGTTTATTGAATAGAGAGGTGAAATGGTCAGAACCACACTTTAGGAAAAAAATCTTTTGGACAGTTGAATGGATGAAGTAAATTGAGGAGACTTGACATAGAAAGTTTAATTAGGAGTCTATTGTGTGAATATTTGTAGAGTTGTGAGCTGATCCAACCAATCTGGAGAGCAATTTGGAATTATTCCCAAAGACTGTAAAACTGTGTATACCCTTTGATCCAGCAATACCACTACTAGGTCTATATCTCAAAGAAATCATAAAAAAAGGAAAAATGACCCACATGTACAAAAACATTCTTAGCTCTTTTGTGGTAGCAAAGAATTGGAAATTGAAGGGATGTCCATCAATTGGGGAATGGTTGAGCAAGTTGTGGCATATGAATGTAATGGAATACTATTCTATAAGAAATGATGAGCAGGATGATTTCAGAAAAACCATGAAAGACTTAAATGAACTGATGCCAAGTGAAATGAGGAGAACCAGGAGAGCATCGTACACAATGACAGAAACATTGTGCAATGACCACCTTTGATAGAATTAGCTCTTCTCAGCAATGCAATGATTCAAGACAATTCCAAAAGACTCATGATGCAAAATTCTATCCGTACCCAGAGAAAGAACTATGGAGTCTGAATGGAGATTGAAGCAAACTATTTTCACTATTTTTGTTTTTTCTTTCTCATGGTTTTTCCCTTTTGTTCTGATTCTTCTTTCACAACATGGCTAATGTGGAAATATATTTAATATGTATATGTATAACCTATATCAGATTGCCTATCGTCTTGTAGGGGGAAGGGAAAGGGAGAAAAATTTGAAACTCAAAATCTTAAAAAAATGAATGTTGAAAATGATCTTTACATGTAATTGGAAAAAACAAAAATGCTATTAAGTGGGAATGAAAGAAAAAAACAGGGAGTCTGTTGCATGTTTCAGATGAGAGGGATGAAAGGCTTAAGTTGAATGGTAACTTTATGAATAGAGGGTAAGTTATGTCATATGTAACATAATATGTTAGACATATTGTGGAAGTTGAAGTGACAAAATCTGGTGACTGGTTGGATATGTTTGGTTTTGAAAATGAAGAGTTAACGGTGATACTAAGGTTGTGAATTTTTGTGACAGAAGAATGGTGGTACCCTAGACAGAAGTAAAAATGTCTAGAAGAGAGAAGACATGAGGAGAAATGTAACAGTTACATTTGACTAGTTGAGATGACTATGAGGCATTTATTTAGAAATGCAGTCATAGCATTGGAGCTCTAGAGAGACTGGGGCTATATATATAGATCTGGAAAGCATATGATAAAGATCAAAACTGAGGCCAAGGGAATTAATTGATGTCAGCAAGTGAGAAAATATTGAGAGAAAACAGGAGGGCCCATGACAGCCTAGTTATAGCTAAGGGGAATGACCTGGCTAAAGATCTAGCAAAAGAATCTTACTTTACAACATGACTAATGTGAAAATATTTTTAACATGAATGTATATGTAGAGTCTATATCAGATTGTATGCTGTCTTGGGGAGGGAAGAGAAAGAGGAGGGGAAGAAAATTTAAAACTCAAAAGCTTGTGAAACTGAACGTTGTAAACTAAAAATAAATTAATTAAAAAAAAAGAATCTGAGAAAAGAATTGACAAAGTGGAAGGAGAAACAAGAGAAGAGAGTTATGAAAACCCAGAAAGAGGAGATCATCCAGGAGGGAAGGATGGTCAACAATCTCAAATATTGCAGAGCTACTGAAAAGGATGAGAACCAAAGAGAAAGCCATTAGAGATACCATGTGAGAGATAATTAATAACTTTGGAAGGAACGGTTTTAACAGAGTGATAACACTTTATCATTGATATTAATTCATTAATTACTGATTATTAAATATTAATATTATTTATACATTATTATAGAGTGTTTAGAAGAGAGTTAGAGGAAAGAAAATGGAGGCAATCAGTATAGGCAGTTTTTTTCAAGGAGTTTGACTGAGAGAAAGAGGAGAGATATAGGATCAGAACAAGGGTGAATGGTAGGGTCTAGTGAGTGGGGGAGAGATCTTTAAGTGTTGCAGAGACTTCAGCAAGTTTGTCAGTAGGCAGCAGGGGAGGAGCCAGTAGATAGGGAAAGATTAAACATTAGAGAGATAATTATAGTGAGAGAAATCTGCTGAAGAAGATGGGATGTGATGGGATCTGAAGCCTTTTCTGATTTCTTCCTAGCTCCCAGTTCCCTCCCTCCCAAAATGATCTTGTATTTATTTTGCACTTATTCTCTATGCATTATCTATATTCACAGTGTCTTCTTTCTTAGAACAACAGCCCTTTGACAGCAGGACTGTTCCATTTTTTGACTCACTCTAGTGCATAGGATAGTGTCTAATAGATGCTTAATTCATACTGGTTCTTTTCTCTTCCTTCTCTTCCCTCCTTTAACAGTTGAAGGAATGAATCCAGAGAGATGAGGTAGATGCTATTATTTCCTCTATTTTACAGTTGAGGAAACTGACACAGAGAGGTTAAGTGAATTGCCCATCATCACACAGTTATAAGTGTCCGAGGAAGGATTCAAATTGTAGTCTTCCTAATTCTAAGCCCAGCACTCTTTCCATTACAACACCCAGCTAAAGAGGTTGGATTGGATGAGAACCATTTCATCTCTGAATTCTATGTTCTTACAAGAAATTATACACTTACAGAGAAGCAACAAACTGTAACTTCCTTGAAACAAGGACTGTTCTATTTCTTTATTTCCCTCATTGGTCTCATACAAGGTATTGATAGACAGACATTTATTAAACTAGAAACCTCTTGGATATTGAGAGATTTCCCAGGTGAAAGGGCATGCTACTTACAAAACCAGAAGATTATGGAATTTAAAAGGGACCTTTAATACCATCTAGCCTAACACCTTCATTTTATATAATACATATTACAAAACTGAAGCCAGGAGAAAGAATGTCCAAATTAGGGCAACTGTCACAAAGTTAGGAAGATCTAAATTCTGAATTCAAACTCAGTTCCTCTTCACTCTCAGTTCAGTGTTCTTTGTCACTAGCTGTTAGCTCTTCTGGGTTCTTAGGCAGTCTCTCTCTCACTCCTGTATATATATATACATATTCGATTATACATTTATATGCTGAATTCTCTAAAGAGAATGTAAGTTCCTTGAAGGTAGGTATTGATTTTAATTTTTTTTTAAACTTCTTAACTAGTGCCTAGTACATGGTCATGCATGTAACTGGTGTTTAAAATAAATGTTTGTTAAATAAAGTTCAATTACATTTTTGGAATATTAGATAGGAATGAAATGACTTTCCCCAAAGCAAAATATTCATGATTGTTCACGTTTAAACTTCTTCTTTTGTCAACAGGAAATGGCATGCCCTCTACAATTTTGTAGTCAAGGAACTTATGACCTTCAATTCTTCTGTTTCCATATGTTTTGAGGATCAATGATTCTTTTCAAAATACATTATTTGTGGTTCTATGGGATCCATTTGGTTAGGTATGAAGTTCATCTATTTTATTCAGTTATTTTTAAAGTTCAGCTATAAATTGATGGAACAACAGGTGGATAGTTTCTAGTTAAGTTTTCTTAAAATTAAAGCATCAATGCATCAGGAGTGATTTTATTGCAGCTTGCAGTCCACCTATACTTTAGCAGATGAGACTAATATTGTTTCCTCAAACTCACTTTGTGTCACTTGCCTATGTCATGTGTGACATGGCTAGTAACCTTCACAAGTGAGGCTCATACTCCATGCTTATAGGACATTAAGATTACAGAATTAGATTTTCAACACTGTCAGTTGAAAGTTGAGAAAACCTGGTCCTCAAAAGTTTGATTTTTCCAAAATTTCATGGATAGCAGCAGAATCAGTATTTGAATTCAAATCCTCTAACGATAAACACAAAACCTTGTACTCCATGGGACCATATAGAATTAAAACACAAACAAAAAAACCCACAGCAATTCAGTCGATCATTCTGTCTTTGCCACCTCTCTGGGCAAAGTGTGGGGGAATTGCAATCAGTCCCTGGAGTGATTCTATATCCAGTGAAATGGATCACTCAAAGCCCGAGGATTTAGGGAATTACTAAAAATGTACTAGGTGTCTTCCAGATAAAATCACCCTGTAGAGAGCTTTGGGAATCTTAGAAAGCTCTTGCTCAATCCATAGAAAATTCTTACATAGTCCTTGTGTAAATGACCCACAGATGAGTTTCAGTACAGTTTACCTCAGGGCAAAAATCAACTCCAACTGTCTCAGGTCTGCATCATAGCATCACGTCCAATAGTAGCAGTATAGGGAGAGACAAATACTTTGGTTCTTGAAAATATTTAATAATCAATATGAAAATCATGTATTGAAATAATAGGAGATTTTTGGTCTCATCAATATAGGTATTCCTTCCAATTATTAAGATGCTAATTCAAGCCTTCTTATCCTTTTGTGATTTAATTCAGTAGATACTTATCAAGCACCTATTCTATACCAGGCACTGTGCTAAAGATGCAAATAAGAAAAGGACATTCTCTGCCTTCAAGGAGCTTCTAAGTTTATGATCATTAATTATATAATCCTAGGTTATTCTCATGCTTGTCCTACCCTATTTACCACAGGAGGATCCACCCAATGTATTGGAACTTTCTCCCCTTTGTTTTTACATCATAATGTTGCCATGGAGAACTGCTGTCCAGCAGTTATCACTTGCTCTTAACATAGGACTAACCCATCTTCTTCTCTGATCATGTATTTCTTTGACAACTTTTCTTGTACTGCTTCTCCTTTGTAATTGTTTAGAAAGTTCTGCAGACTGCTCATGTCTATTACAGGCTTGTCCATTGTGTTTGGATGATCCCCACTTTCCGTTCTTCAGATATTGCCATACATTAGTCATATAAATTTTTTTTGTTGTTTTTCAGTTGTGTGAAATTGTTCATGGGGTTTTCATAGAGAAGATATTGGAGTGATTTGCCATTTCCTTCTCATTTTACAGATGAGGATACTGAGGAAAACAAGATTAAATGACTTGCTCAGGGTCATATAGCTAGTGTCTGAGATTGGATTTGAACCCATGAACATGAGTCTTCCTGATTCTAAACCCAGTGCTTAATCTACTGTACCACCTAGTGTACTAGTAATTAACGTGAAGGTTGTAAGTATAGGAATTGTCAGGTAGGTGGAACAATGGATAGAATGCTGGACCTGAGACCTGGAAGACCTGAGTTCAAATTCAGCCTCAATCAGCTACTATCTGTATGACTCTGGGCAAGTCATTTCATTTGTCTGCCTCAATTTCTTCATCTGTAAAATGGAGATAATCATAACACCCTCCTCTCAAGGTTGTTTTTTATCATCTGTTTCAAAAATGAGGTTTTTTTAAATTGATGTCTTCTGTTTCTTACATCACCATAGTTATCCCACGTATCCCTCCCTCCTTTTCTCCCTCTTTCCCCCTCCGCCTTTAGAAAGTCATCCCATATAACAAATAGTACTTTTTAAAGATAAAAAAATTGGCACAACCAATAAATACGTTGAAAAATTCCAAAAGTGTGCAATGGACCTCTCACCTCCACAAAGGATTGGGTTGGGGTGTCCTCTCGTATCTTTTCATCTATGTTCTTCTTGATCTTTGTAATCTTGTTTCATTTACTTTTTTTGGATATCATTGTTTTTTCCATTTATATTGTTGTAGCTATTGTGTATACTTTTTTTGTTTACATACTTCACTCTCTATCAGTTTATACAGATCTTTCGAGTCTTGTCTGTAGTCATCACATGTAATTTCTTACAACACAGTAATATTTCATTACATTCATGTTTCCCAATGTGTTTAGCCATTCTCCATTTGATGGACATCTCTTTTCTTTCCAATTCTTAGTTATCACAAAAAGTGCTGCTATACTCCCAAGGTTGTTGTATTTGTCTAGTATTTGAACAGTTTTGCAAACCTTAAAGTGCTATACAAATGCTGGCTATTGTTAACATCATTCCCCAGTAAGATTTCCCAAGGGTATTGATTTTTGATGCCACTGCTACAGTCGTTTCTCTTGGGCAAGGCAACTTCAGAGCTCTTGGAAAATAATGGAGTTAGCTTTAACAGTAACATACTAACGGGATATATCCATGTACTTCCTGATATTAGAAGCCATAGATCCAAGAGGTAGAATTCATGTTTTGATTGGATGTGCCACTTTGCAAGTCTGAGAGACAGTTCTACATCCTTGAATAAATAGAAGAATTTTTTGAACTTCAAGAATAGTCCTCTTCCCCAGCTTGTCTCTTGGCAATGCAACATACATCATGGCAAGCTTGTTAGTGTATTTTTATAACTGTCTGCCCATGCATATGAATGCAGGTTGCTGAGTCAAGAAAAAGAAGGCTAATTAACCATCTATTTCATTCTACAGAAAAAACTGAGCTTTTCTTTGGCATTCAAAAGAAGGTGAATTCAAGTACCCATAATTTTGTTCAATAGAAGTTTTGGAATGTGGCCCATCAAGGGTCAAAATTTCCGAAGTAATGGATCATATTTGTGTGATTCTTAATAGTTTTTCTTTTTACCTTTTGGACCTAAGCATTCAGCACCATCTTCTCTCTCCCACTGAAACACTGTGACCTTGAAGATAGGATACCTAATCACTTTGGGCCCCAATCCCCTGATTGGAAGTTTTCTGAAGAAGATAATAGGTTACTTGAGAGAACTGGAACTTATTTAATGGATGTGAAGTCATACACTTGGGATCAGAAAATGTCTTTGTGAGTACAGGCAGGAGAATAAGAATGATGATAGAGTAGGAAAGTTCTGAGGGTTTTATGGACTATAAACTCAATACGAGTCAACAGTAATATGGCAGCACCCCCCCAGCCCCCGTCAAACAAAGAGTTTAAATGATAGTGGGAAGCACAGCTTCCAGGAATAAGGAGATGATAGTCTCTCTGCACTCTGCCTTGGTCAGGCTGCATCACTGTATTCTGAGTGCCACATTTAAAGAATAACATGGACCAGCAGGAGAGTGCCTAGAGGAGGACAACTAAGATAGAGAAGAGCTTTCATTCCTTGCCATGTGGGGATTGATCCTAAAGAAGACAAGACATAGGAAATAAGATTTCTTAGCTTTATTTGAAGGTTCTTATGTAGAAGGAAACTTTTACTTAGTTCCAGTGGCAAGAACAAAGAACGATAGGTAAAAGTTGCCAAGAGGCAAAATTGGTCGGGATGTTAGGGTGTGAGGGAATCCCTAACAACTTCTTAACTATTAAAGTTGTCTGAAAATAAACTGGATCCTCCCTAAGGGCAATGGTCTACCCTTCACTGGTGGTCTTCAAGTAGAAGGCAATTAGTCCCTTGACATACAAGTCAAATAAGATATGTTTGGGAGTATGGGTTTACCTAAATGATTTCAGCAGTCACTTCTGACTCCAAGGTTGTAATTTTCTTAATAAATGTGAAGTAGAGACCCAGGAAGGTTCAGTTATCTGACATCCCATAGAAACTTTATTGGTCACATATGTGGGCTGAATCTAAGGGTGTGCTTCGTAAATGTTAAATAGCTAGCTATAAAAAAATATTGTATAATACTCAAGTTTAATATGCATTTTTCATATTTTCTCTATCACTTGAATGTAGACAATTAACAAAACAGTAAACGAAGCCTAATTTTGTAGCATTTGCTGATTTCCAAGGTACAAATGCTCACATTGAAAATTCGCCAATTCACCTAGAGCCACTACAAGCTGACTGTAGGACATGACAAGTTGAATATTTATCTACTGAGTCTCAAGTCTTGTTCTACTGCTGACTGATCAACAGAGTGTGTTCATTGTGTCTGATATTGAATCTAATATTATTGGTAGAAGGTATATTCTTTTGTAGGCAGATGTTTATGAGACACTTTATTTTTTAAGAAATTTCTGCAGTGAGACAAGGAATCTCCTAAACCACCAGGTAAATAATGACCACAGGAAGAAGAACGTGCCTTTCAGCAGATTTGATACATTATGATACACAGTAAAGCAGTCAGCATATTTTCTAGTCTTCAACTTAATAAAATGAAATCGGTAATTAAAATAGAAATGTGCGTGATGCTGTTATTTCTTAAGAATATTTTCTGATTAACAGTTCATCAGGCAAGAGTTAGCCAGCCTTTTCCATGTAGATAACATTGTAGTAACATTCCATGATGATAGTAATAAGGAGTTAGCATGTTTGAGAACTAGTTTCAAATCCAGGAAAACCTATGTTCAAGTTCCTTCTGACATATATTTGTTGTGTAACCATAGGCAAGTCATTAAACCCCTTAATTTTCAAGGCAACATTCTAAGAATGTAGGTTCCAGAGTACTTGTTGAGATATATTGGTAGAGGGAGTTTCCTTACCAGAGTCAAAGGTCCTCTCTATCAATAATAACAATAACACAGATAGCTAATCTTTATATAGTACTTTAAGGTTCATGAAACATTTTATGTAGATTATCTGTATTGACTCATATACACTCAACATTCTCTGAACTGGCTCATGGTTGACTCCTACTTTCCACAGCCTTTATTGCTCATTTTTCTAACTTAATTTACATCTTGATGATATGCTTGATGTGATTGTAGGCTCCTTTTGTGGGTGCCCATCTTCCAATGTTCTTTTATTTTCTCATCTTACTGTTCCACCTAAGCACTTGTAGCCATTCTGGGATCTGCTGGGCATTAATATTCACCAACTTGCTCTGGGAGTTATGCTTCGCTGAGCACATTTTCACCTGAAAGGAGTTGTTTAATATAAACATTTGGTTAATATTCTGTACATTTTAAAGTATTTTATCAGCATTGGTGTAGGACCAAAAGTCATTTAAATTCAATGGAAACTGATTATGTACCAAGAATCAGTTCTTTCCATAAGAGTGTTTCTTTCTTCTTTCCCTAATATAATGTTTACATTAGAAAACTCACTTATATGGTTGATTTGTAGACAAATCAGCAGGCTGACATTTTATCAGTCTTAGCATTCATCAGTTTTGACTTTGGTTTGAAATGGGGAGAAGATGGAAAAATATTGCTTTTCAAAAAGTGCCCAAGTATAATTATCTTTAGAGTGATCGTTATTATTATCATGATAAGAGATCATCACAGAGGAAATAAATAGTATAATGAAGAGCTTGTCTAAGCCTTTCAGGTCTAGCTCATGGGATAGGGGGTATCATAGAATTAGAACTGGATAAGACATCGGAGGTCATTAAATCCAATCCCCTAATTTTATAGATGAGCAAAGTGAGCCTCAGAGGTTGTCCATAGTACCTGTCTGAAGTAGTATTTGAACTCATCCACTACACCATGATGCGTCTGCAGTGGATAAGCTTAAATAATAGACCTGTGATTTCAGTGGTAGCAAGAACTTTCAGGTGTTGAAATATTATATATCAGTGCAGGTCAGCACATTCTCTATAACTTAGTTCTAGAAAGTTGCTTGGAGAACTGAAAGGTCCAGTGATTTGCCCAGGGTCACACAGAAAATATAACAGAAGAGGAACTTGAACCCAGGTCTTTTTAGCTTTAAGGATGGCTCTTTACTCACTACTCCAAGTTCCCTCTCTATAGTATGTGGAAAATAAACAAGCAACTGAGTTGCTGTTCCTAACTACCCAAGGATCCCTGAGTCCACTTTCTGGTACTATGTCTTTTCAGCTTTTCTGTATGGAATTCATTATCCCCAGTGGTTTAGGTGGAAAACAGTACACAATAGATTCTTAGACCACTGGCCATTGAAGTTAGTCATTCGACTCACATCCTAAACCTTTTAAAATTGCTAGCACAGTGAATAAAATCTGTATCCTTTCATTTGGTGCTATGGTCAGAGCAGAATGAGAGGGTTGGAGGAATGATTGACCACATGCAGAACATTTTTTCTAATGTATGAAAGGTTGATCAACTCAGTCAACTCAATGAACCTACTGAGCGATGATCCTTTGTTTGGGGCATCTAATGAGCACCTTTCATGAAAAAGACATATTTTTGAGAGGGTATGGTTCCTGATTAGTTTTCAGGGACTGGGACTGCCCCGAGATTATCATCTGGGTATGACTCAAAAAGATGTGGGATCAGACTAACCAACCACCTTCCTGTGCTGGCCTGTAAAAGAAACCAATCGAACTTTTGCTTTTGTGTTTCTTGCCCTTTACTTTCAGAACACAGACCAGAATACAGAGATATATATCTCTGTTCTGGGGTCATAGGTCATAGGCCTCTGAATTTATAGTTTCTTTTCCCCAGAAATCCCCCAGTTTGCTTGGGTTGAAAAGAGAGTTACAGGTGTTGGGTCACAAATATCTTGTCTACATTACCCAAGAAAAAAGTTCCTGAATATGGACTTTCCTAGCCAAGATAGCAGGAGCCACACAATTAAAAAGTTCTTTCAGAAATACATATACTTGCCACCATGACCCAAGAGGGAAGTTCATGAAAAATGTTGTAGAATCCCAACCTTCTATGTAGAAGAGTGGAGAATTTTACTTCCATGAGCAGCTTAATCCCAGGATCTTGTTTTCTATTTAGAGAACAGAGATTTTGGGGAACTAATGTGCACCTTGGGGATTGCTTCAAGGGTACTTTGAAGTTTGAGATTTGAGGGATTGAACCTTCTAGAGAGAAAAACTGCTTTTTTTGCATGGCCTATCTCTAGAGAAAAAAACAGGACTTCCTATGAGACACCAGGAGCTGGAGAGAAGGGGCAAGAGATGAGAACCTTGTCACCCTTGCTATTAGAATGAGTCATTTGGAATGTGTGGATATGATGGGAAGGTCTTGTTCAGTAGCACCAAAGTGTCTGCCTTCAATCAAATCATGGGGTAGCACAATGAGTCTGAAAGTGACTTTCTGGAAATCTGCCAGGCAGAAGATTTCTTCTGGAATGGCAAGGAGTTGTTCTGATGGCAACCCCAAATTCAGTTTACATCTGAAAAAATAAAGCCTATGGGCTACTGTGAGTGTTTTATGTATCTGTTTATAGGTTTCAGTGGGCCCTTTTGGTCTTTTACATTTTCTGTGGGATACAATAAAAGTTAGCCTCTACCCAATATTTATTTATTACTGTTGTGGAAGCTGGGGACCTCTGGTATCCACATTTGTAGAATCCTAGGCATGAGTTACTAATAGAAATTTTCTCAGGGTAAACTCTTAGTGGGAACAACAAGCTAATAAGAAGCGTTCAGGGGCTCCTAGGACCAGACCAAGTTGATGGAAATTTAGCACTTTGAGGGGGTCCAGCACGCTGGGTTTCAGATACTATTCCTAAAGCAAAAATTGTGTTAGGTCACCCTTGTGATTTTTGGATAACCACTTAACTTCTGTACGTCTCAGTTTTCCTCATCTGTTAAATAACAGAATTGTATTATATGGCCTTAATTTCCTTTCTAGATCATAGGACTGGATCCTATGATTCTATTTTCTGTTGTGATATGCCAATCTCTGACCTCTCTATCCCCATTCTTCTTTCAAATTTTTAGGCACACAACTTATCTCTGCTGAGGCCAAAATCATTGTCCTCCAACTTGATAACTAAATCGAACCAGTTATTTCCACATCCTCCCTTCCTCCACTATCCTTTTATGGTCATTTGCACCACCATTCTTCCAATCTCCCTGGCAAGAAACCCCAGAGTTCTCTTTGACTCTCCTCTCATTCTCTTTATCTCAGCTGACTAAATCTTATCATTTCTTCCTTCAAAAATCTCTCTTATTTTCTTCTTTCTCTTCATTGCCATTCCCACTACCTATATTCAGCCCCTATTACCTCTCCTGTGTATTATTTTAATAGTTTTCTAACTGGACTCTCTGCCTTTAGTCATTCCTCATTCTGATTCATTTTAACTTCTGTTGCCAGGGCAATCTTCCTTAAGTGCCTCTTTGATCACATCTTTCCACTGCTCAAGTACCTAGAATGGCTCCCTATTGTCTATCTGTTCAGCTCTAAGCTTCTCTGCCTGGCTCAGGCAACAACTGGATGATATCCAGTGGAATCATGTGTTAGGTGGTATCTATGATCAATCTATGGCCTCACTTTGCTTTTTGATTGAGCCATTTGACTCCAAGCTGAGCATATGATGCCTGCCCAAATAACAAATAGTAGCAATTTTCCTCTGCCATGGCAACTGAAGAATCAATGTAAACTTACAGCTTATACTTAATAAAAGCACACAAAAAATGGTACCCTCACATAGAGGGGCTTCCAATTACCTGGAGCAGAATGCAGAGAGCAAGGTTGTTTTCTCTGCTGGACCAAATGCATCTTTCCGATCTTGGCAGAGTGAAGGGTGCTCAGCATTTCTTGCATATTTTGTCTTGACTGTTTATTGCGGCAACTCCTTAATGAGCCTGTGCTTCATTTTCTGAACTCAGAGATGTTATTCATACCTGAATGCATTGAGTCTGATTCTGTTTTCTTCCAGGGATCTTTTAAAATTAGCCTTCTATAGATCGTTACCAAGTTCACTTCCCAAGAGACAGGATTGTGATTAGTAGAACTGCTCTAATGTATTTGACTTCTATAGACTAAATAATTTGGCTCAGCAGCAATTGTGCTATTGGAGACATGCATTATGACTATCGTTTTAAGAGGAAAATATCTTAGTTGTGCTGCAGCATCCATCCTCCGGCCCATTCTACCCTGGTTCAGGCCTCAAGGATAATTGCATCTTATTGTCTATATCAAAATAGTTCCATCACATAAACGATTGGAGGGAGAGAAAAGGATGTTTTCTGTGAGAAGGAATAGCTAGAGGCTGTTTCTTCAGACTTCGTATAACCTCATTCCAAGGGAGTTAAACCCCAAGAATGTAAAGGAGCAGTAATAGGGACTGGAAGGCATGAAAGTTTGGTGTCTGCTTCTGTTCTACTTTTGTGACGTTGACACCTTCAAGGCAGCGGATGGTGAAGATTGTGGTTCAAGGGGTCTTTTTTTCCTTGCATTAAATCAATGTTCCTTTTAACACTCTACTGTAAGATTTTTTTTATTCTTTCCATGTCATGATCAGCCATTAGCATTTTAATTTTGCTTCATATGGCACTGTGCTCTGCAGATGGATTTGTTTTTTGCTTATGTTTATTGTACAAGTGACAAATATGAGAGTATTTTCATGATGTGAGAAAATGCTGCGAAGTTGTGAATATAAGGTGACTTTTACCCCCCAGCCCTGAGGAACACTAGGGTAAAGAAGGAACAACACTCATTCCCCGATTTGACAAGGACCCAAATACATTTTAGATGTGAACATATTATGGATCCTTTTATGATCGGAATCAGAGCTGTCCTTCAGAACCATGGGCCTTAAGGAATGAACGCACATCCTTCTCGGCGTTCAGCGTACATGGTTAATCCTTGAGTCTTTGGGGGATAATTACAATGCTCCTGTTTCTCAAATCTCAGTGGAACTTGAACAATAGAATTATATAGTGTAAGAGATAGGAAAGATCTTAGAGATGTGCTGGTCCAATACCCCTCAATTACTGACCAATGAAAGGAATGGAGGTAAGGTAATGTGGCTAAGATCAAAAAGAGAGTTAGGGGAAGAACGAGGACCTGGGGACTTGTGAGAACATCATATTGCCTCTCTCTTTGCTCAGTGCCATCCAAGGTGTGTACCCAGGAGTCTGGTAAGACCTTGCAGCATTCATCGTGTCTCATTAAACAAGGTGAGATTCCCTCAGTGAGGTTAGCTCCAGGGTTAATTCCTTGTTAACAAGGTCAAACCTTCAACTACCCCTTCACCCAGAGAGGCATTTATTCCTAATGAAGGTCTGAAATATGGTTGTTCTGGACACCACAGACTAAAAACCATCGTGAAAATGAGGTCCAGGGGTACTTGTCATCTATTTATTACTTCATTACTACTAAAATCACTACCTAAATTATACTCTTGAATCTAGACTAAAAAGAGAAAAACTTCTTTCTCTCAGTTCATTCCATTGGTTATAATTCTTCTTTACAACATGGCTAATATGAAAATATGTTTAATATGAATGTATGTGTAGAGCCTACATTAGATTGCAAACCCTCTTGGGGAAGGGGAAGGGAAAGGAGGGGGAGAAAATTTAACACTCAAAAGCTTGTGGAGCTGAATGTTGTAAGCTAAATATAAATAAAAACATTTTAAAAAAGTAAAAGGAAGAGAGATCCTAGATCTCTGGAGAGAATTGAAGAAAAGATAACTGCAGAGAGAGGTTATTCATTGAATATGAATTTCCCTTCATATGGTCTACTTGTTCTCACTGAACTTGGCATATTCCATCTGTCTCTTCTGTGTCTTTTGAAGGAATTTTATCTCCTACCCCAGGAATAAACTTCCCCCTTGCTCCACTTTATAAAACTCTGGGCTTCTTTCAAGGTATTATTCATTATAAAAACCAATCTTGGTTTCTATGTTCTTAGCCTCCATCATTTCTACTGTTTACTAGGGGAGCTTGGGTCCTCTTGGTTCTGAGCCACATGATTTCCCTTTAGATATTTCATCTCACTTGATTCTCACAACAACTTTGTTAGGTAGGTTAGATAGAGGATTATTATCCCTATTTTCCAGCTGAGAAGGCTGAGGTTTAGTGATTGCAACAAGACCTTACTACCCGTAGGATAAAATTTTAGGAATTTTATAAAATTCCCCTAGGAATTTTATCTCCTACTCCAGGAATAAACTTCCCCCTTGCTCCCCTTTATAAAACTCTGGGCTTCTTTCAAGGTTCAGCTCTTCTGTCACCTCCTACAGGCAGCCTTTCTTGATCTCCCACATTGTTAGTATTATGTCCTTCCTGAAAACATCATGTATGTGTGCCTCTGTTTGCAGGTTATATCCTCTCAGTGAAGTGTAAACTTCTTAAGGATATGGACTGTTTTTTTTTTTTTATTTTGCCTTTGTTTCTCTAACTTTGTTTTCTCTAACACAGTGACTTGAATGGAATTTGCTGCTTAATAAATGCTTATTAGATTGAACCCAGAGAATTCCTTGTCCTAGCAAAGGCATTTCTGCACCAAAGATAAACTGGAACAAAAGAACAACAAGGGATAAAGTCACAAGGAGGAGGGGAAAGATCAGAGTTCAAACCTGGTCTCAGATATTCACTGCCTGTGGGACCCAGAGCAAATCACTTAACCTCTATCAAACTCAATTTTCTTATAAGTAAAACAAGGATAACAATACCATCTACTTCCCAGGACAAAAAGGAGAGGAAAAGGAGATATTTGTAGACAGCTACATGGTGCAGTGGATGAAGAGCTAGGTTCAAATCCAGCCCTAGAAACTTCTTAGCTGTGTCACTCTAGGCAAGTAATTTAATCTGCCTGTCTCAGTTTCTGCAACTGTAAAATGAGGGTCCTGTTAGCAATGAGATATTTGTAAAGTGCCTATCATGTAGTAGATGCTTAATAAATGCTTATTCCCCTTTCTCCTCTTCATTTTCCTAATATGTAAAATGGGGATGATGATAATAGTAGCACCTGCTTCCCAGTATTGTTTTGAGGAGGAAATGAAATAATACTTGTAAAATTATTTGTAAACTTTACAACTCGGTATAATACAAATATTAATTAGAAGAACCAGGAAAACAATAATATAATGATTTAATGGAAAGAAGAGAATCAATAATAGCCCTGACTGCATGTTGTGTGATTATAATGACCAGGGTTAGCCCTGAAGAATCGGCAAGGGTAGACACCATCCTCCCTTCTCTAAAGGTGTGGACTAGGGGTGTGGAGTATTGTACATACTGATATATTTCTAGGCTTGCCTAATTATTATTTTTATTATTTTATTTTTCTTAAGTCTTTGTTGGAAGAAATGACTCAGTAGGGGAGGGAGGGAGAATATAGTCTGAAATGCAGATGAAAAAAAGAACAAAAATATAAATAATTTTGGAAAATGAATAAAATGAAACAAAGAAAGAAGGCTTACTGGGTAGGAGAGAGATGAATTTGAAGATTATTGTGATTGTGAAAAGATAACATTAAAAGAATGAAATTTTAAAATATCACTAGATATCACTACCCCGTATGTTGATACCAGCTCTTAATACGAGTACCTATTTCCCAAAATTGAAAGGAAGTCTTTCTCAAAAGGTAGGAAAAAAAACCTGAATTTAGAATACATCTGTAGAAAAATTCTATATTTCCCAAAATTAAAAGAAGACTTTATGTAAAAGTAGAAAAAAATTGAATTTAGAACAAATCTGTAGGAAAATTCTTGCACCCTTTCAATGAGTAACTTCCAAAGATCCATTTAAAGTTTCAGTCACTTACAATGAGGACTAGAGCAGGTTCAGTAAAGGCAACTCCCCCACCCTCTTCAGTTTCTCAGTGAGTCTGCTATTATGAGGTGTTCCTTCAGTTATGGTTCCTCCTACAATTGATCTTGCAGGAAAGATATCTACTTTTGCTAGTCTACTCTTGCCAATTTCTGGCTTCACCAAAACTCCTAGGGAGCTTCAGTCTGCTTAGACGAGGTTCCAATGCACCATGATCGGATTTAGATATGGTCAATTACAAATGTCTTTTTTAAATGACTTTAAAAAAACAACAACCACATCACCTACATTTTCAAATACATCCCTCTTCCTTTTTCTGCCAAAGAATACATCTCTGGCAACAGATATAATGAAGCAAAATAAAGGCA
This sequence comes from Bettongia penicillata ogilbyi, assembly GCA_023548195.1. Taxonomy (NCBI): domain Eukaryota; kingdom Metazoa; phylum Chordata; class Mammalia; order Diprotodontia; family Potoroidae; genus Bettongia; species Bettongia penicillata. The sequence goes on along the minus strand of JAJHZJ010000198.1, from coordinate 17,765,513 downwards.
GTTCATCAAAACTTACCAACGTATCAATTAAGCCTGTCAGTAGATGCAACTTTGTACTCCCATTGTCTCCTTTTTCTGCAAAAAAGGCAGAAATAGTTTTTCACATCTTTTCTTTGGGGGCAGACTTGGTAATTACAATCACAGTATTCAGTTTCAGTGTTTTTTGTTTGTTCGATTATTTTGTATTTGCCAATTACATTGTTGAAGTAATTATGTCATTGTTTTCCTAGTTCTGCTTATTTTGCCCTGCATCAGTTCATATAACTCTCCCCATAATTCTTTGAAGTCTTCATAGTCATCTTTGTTTATGGTGCATTAATTTTTCATTTCATTTATTTCCACAATTTGTTTAATCACTATCCAATAGATGGACATTTTTAAAATCAGTTCATTATTGTCACAGAAGGTGCTGCTGGTACATATGGGAGTTTTCTGTCTGTCTTTGACTACCTTAGGCTATATGGATATTCCTCATTTATTTTTGAATAACATCTTAATTTTGGTCTAATTCTCTCTCAAACCCTCCAAGAATCTCACTGAGCTACTGATTGGAATTATTCAGATCACTGGAGGCTATTAAACAGTCACAGCTTAATGAAAGGGGTGTGTGTTCCCTCAAGGCACAACTCTTTTTTAATTCAACAATCACGATTAAGGATACCTGTATGCTAGGCTCTGTGCTGGTCTCTGGAGATCCAAAAATCAAATAACCAACAAACCACATTTAAAAGAAGATTATATTCTAGGTGGCACTTTGGATAGAATTCTGCCCATAGACACTAGTTGTACGACCCTAGGCAAATCATTTAACCTTGTTTGCCTTAGTTTCCTTATCTTTAAAATAAGTTAGAGAAGGAAATGGCAAACCACTCCAGTATCTCTGCCAAGAAGACCCCAAAAGCCATGATCGAGTTAGATATGACTGAAAAACAATTTCAAAGAGAAAGGATGAAAGTAAGTGAAAAATAGCATGCTTCAACCAACCAATACTAGTTCTTCCTCTGGAGGTGAATAGTATGCTTTATCATTAGTCCTTTGGGATTATCTTGCATCACTGTGTTGCTGAGAATGGCTAAGTCATTCACAATCCTTCACTGAACAATATTTTTCTTACTGTGTACAATTTTCTCCTGGTTCTGTTCACTTCAACGTGCATCAGTTTATGTAAGCCTTTCCAGGTTTTTCTGAAATCATCCTGCTTGTTATTTCTTATTATAATTACATAAATTTACATTTATATTACAATTATATATCTTATCTTGTTTAGACATCTCTCAATTGATGGGTTTCCCTTTGCTTTCCAATTCTTAGCCACCATAAAAAGCTACTATAAATATTTTTGTACAAATAAGTGCTTTTCTTGTTTTTGGGATGGAAGATAAACATTAAACATATCTAAGTTAATAAGATTACCAACAAGGAGGGAAGTCACAGAGAAAGAAGACCTAGGAGAGAATTCTCATGACTAAGAAGCAGAACATGGACGATAATTTCACAAAGAAGAATGAGAAAGAGAGATCAGTGAACCAAGAAAAGCAGTATCAGGAAAGGTGAAATGGAAGAGACTATGGAAGAGTGGGTTATAGTCAGCAACTCTGGAAGCTTGCACAAAGGCCAAGAAGGATAAGGTCCAAAAAAAAAAACAACCCACCAGACTTAGCAATTAAGAAACTGTTGGTGACTGAGTAAAAAGCAGTCTTAGTCAAATGATGAGATCAAATTCCAGATTGCAAGAGGTTGAAAAAAAAATGATAGGTAAAGAAGCAGAGACTATGAATATAAAAAGATTTTTTCCTACAAGTATAACTGCAAAAGGGAAGAGAGTTACAAGCTAATGTCATGCAAGGATGGAAGAGAGAAATTAAAAGGTTTTTTTCCTTAAAGATTGGAGGGGATCTTAGTCATATTTGTAAGTAGCATAGAAGGAGATGAGAGACAGAGAGAGAGAGAGAGAGAGAGAGAGAGAGAGAGAGAGAGAGAGAGAGAGAGAGAGAGGAGAGAGACAGACAGAGATAGAGACAGAGAGATAGACACAGAAAGACAGAGAGACAGAGTTTATGTTCCAAGGGGCAAATTCCTATAGAAGATGGGAAGTTGGGGTATCAAAAAAACAAGCTGGAGACTTCTCCATATGAAATGAAATTCTAATGATGATGACAGCTGAATTTTTTTAGTATTTTTAACAGTTATGGTAATCTCATATTATTCCATTTGGTCCTCGAAACAATCTGTGATGTAGTGATAACAAATAAAAAACAACTCACATTTGTATAGCTCTGTAAGACTTGCTAAGTCCTTTCCTCACAACTCTCTATGATGTATTATTATGAGGAATCAAAAAGAAGTTCAATGAATTGTCTATGGTCACACACTCAGTAAGTCTACAAGGCAGGATTCAAACTCATGTTTTTGATGATTCCAAGTCCAGTGCTCTTTCTATTATAGGAATGCCTAGGAGTTGGTCTTGTTTGGATTACCTAAATTCTTGTAAGTGGAGAGTTTACCAAGGAATTCTTTTTATTATTACCCTTGTTGAAAGTTATTCTAAAATATTTGAGGCCATTTTCCCTTCTCATTAAATAGAATTTAGTAAACATAAAAGAACTTTCCTTTGCCAATTGGGGCTCTTGTAATGTTTTGGGTCATTAAGTGCTTTGAATGCTGTACCATACTGTACAAACATACAGTGTTGTTATTCTGAACATCACTTTCACTTTTCCTTGTATAAGCAGGAAGGGCACCAACTCTGGTTAAAATCTTGCTTCTGACTTACCTTGGGCGAATCACTTCATTTCTTTGGTCTTACGTTTTCTTTTCTGCAAAATAAGGGAATCTGAATTTCTTTTTTCACTCTTTCAACTAAGACTTGGGAAGTCTATGAGGTCTCAGCTTGGCCCAGGAGACACAGTCTTTTAGCAAAAGACTGACATCTTTTCAGAAAAAAAAACAACAAAAAAAACAACATTGTGTGATTTCAAATTTTCAGATTCTATTTTTCATCATATTAATCATTTTAAAATTACATTGTTTCAGTGTGCGTATTTGTCTGCATCACCCACATTTTCAAATATTTTCCTCCTCCCCTTCTTGGAGGGCTATGATATATAAGAAAAAAAGTTTTAAAAAAGAAAATGAGAGGGGTGGGGGAGAGAGAAAGCATTTCAACAAATTAACATGTCAACTGAATGTGACAGTATATGTAATGTTCCATACCTACAATCCTCCCTCTGCCAAGAAGACAAAAAAAACACATTTTTCCCCCTCTATTCTTTGGGAGCCACCTTTGATCATTATAATTGAATGATGGTCAATTTCGTTATGATTATTATTTTTTTCTTCTATTGATCTTTCCATTTATTTCACTGTAGTAATTTTATATATCATTTTCACGGTGGTATCTATTTCACTCTGCAACAGGTCATATGATACTTCCCATACATCTCTGTATTCTTATCTATCATTTCTCATAAAACAATCCTTTTCTATCATTTTAATGATTCTTAATTTATTTAGCCATTTTTCAGTAAGCACACATTTTATTCCTAATGCTTTGCTGCTGCTAAATTTTGGTGTAAATGGAACCATTCTTTCTGTCTGGAGCTACACTGCCTACCAGTAGGATCTCTGGGTCAAATATTATATATGTATTTAGTAATTTTCTTAGCATAATATCAAATTATTTTTTAGGATAGTTGGACAAATTGATAAGCCCACTAACAGTATATTGCTTGCCTTTCCACAATCTTTAACATTTGTTATTTTATAGGAGTTATTTTTATTAGACATATTTCTACAAAGCTAGCAATTTTTCTCTTGTCCAAGTATTTGATTGATATCAATATATCCTGGGTTTGTATGGTTATGATTGAGCTAAGAAGTCCCTGCAGTGTCTACGTGCTCCATAATTCCTATTAAATACTCTCTTTCTCAAGCAAAATTGTATTTCTGTTTGGAGAGTTTCAGCTTCCAGGAGCTCTTTTGGCCATTGTCTACATGATCCCAGGAGTACTGGACCCCAGCAAATGGGGCGCAACAGACTTGATAACAAAATCCCTGAAATAAGGTCATTCTCTTGTGTTTTCTCTTTTTCTCCTCAAAGTTTCTCAGAAGAAAAGAAAGATTAACTTCTGTTATTTGAGGTTTCTGTTATTTGGATCCTATTTAAATATAGTCTGGCCATAATTTTATTTCCCATGAACATTTTAATGACTTTTATTGTGGCAGGGAGAAAGCTACTGGTGAGTAAATGGTCTCTTCACTATCATAATATAACTTTGTTCACCAGGACAATATAATTCATCTCTATTGTGTATCTCTATTGAATTGTATTTTTTAAGTGTTCTTTTCTCTCTACTTTTTGCAAATTCATTTGCATAGTTTCCCCTCAATATTTCCATGGCACTTGCACAATTAATTACGCTATCTCACCAAGAATAAATGTACTGGCTGCCTCCCATCATGTATTAAGGCTAATTTAAAGGGAAGAATTTAATTCAGTCCAGTCTGATTGTTTACTCAAATTACACATGCATAATGAGGTCTCAGTAGGTAAGCATCCCAAATACTACCTCTGAGACTCAACCAGTACCTTCGGGGCAAAAATATGATTGTCTGCCTATGTAGTCATTAACACTTCATAAATTACTGCAGTTCAATTGCCTTACCTGTAGTTCCCAGAATTCTTCTCAGCCCATAAACAAGTTCATCCACTCTCTGCATTACAAACTAGGGTTAGAGCAGTGCATTCTTGATGTTTTGAAGCTTTATAAGCTTAGAGAAGCCCCCCTCACTGGAGCTGCAGCTTTACTATCAGCATTAGGGTATATAGATCCTTGAAACGTCTGTTTTCAATAACGTGAGGGGATAAGGTCTGAAACTGGTCTCAAGGAAAAAAAAATATTATGTGTGTGTGTACATATATATGTGCATGTGTGTGTATAAATATATATATAACATTTTATTCTACCTTTTACATGGTAATTCCTTGGCCTCCTCTAAGGTAGGCAGAGATAAAATACAGAAATAAATGCTGGAACTTAATAATGTTGTCAATCTTACCAGAGCTTTTAATGATATTTTCATTTTTTTCCCTTCCTCTTTTCTTTGTTTGTGATTTTGCCTTGCTCTCTTTCAAGACAGTTTAATATGTTTCTATTAGATTCACCATAGCAATCACAATTCTGTAAGAGTGCCAGCAAAATTGTAATTTAAACTTTTATTCATAAATATTTTAAAGAAAAATCCACTTATGGCATCAAGAGCAAATCTGATGATTGTTGTGTCCAGTATTTTTGGAGAGTTCCTTGAAGGGTTCTTTCTGTATTTCTTTGTAGGCCTTTGTGCTACTATATCCATTGGACCGCAGGACATGACACATTACCATGAGGGAAGTAAAGGTGACAGTTTTGATATAGATATACGGTGTGTTTCAAAAGTAAAAACAAAAAACCCCAAATAACAAGAAAAAAAAGCTTAGTGCAGTTTTAAGCTACTAAAGCTTAAGGAAGTTGAACTTCACCTAGTTTCCCACTTCCTCTTCTAATCTTTTCTTTGTCTGTTTCACAGGTGCCTCTCTTCGCAGGTTGTACATTCTACTTAAATGTGTCACCCAGTTCAGATCCTGGTGACAAGGACAAGAAGGTAAACAACCTTCTTGTCATTCCCTCTCCTTTCTCAAGGTGTTCAATGTTTCATTCAGTCTTTCTTTCCTCCCCAGCTTCTGTCCTCACACTAGAGGACCTCAGCATATGTTACAGTTCCCTTATATGTCCTCATCCAGCTCCTCAATCTCCTCAGGTCCCATGACCAATTCAGCCACACATGGAGATTGTGACATGCTAAATGTCACCATTGTCCACATGTTCCACTTGCATGATCAATGACTATGCCTTTCCTTTATTTGATAATTCCCTATGACTTCTTTATTCCTGCCATATCTGTTCTTCATCCTCACAAGGACCTCTAATCCTTCTACCCTTCTCTTTCTTTACTTTTATTCCTTCCCAATATGACCCTATAATATGACCCAGTTTAATTCCATAGAGTTGTTTATCGTAGTCCTTTGCCTTACTACCATGAGTGCCTTCCCAAACCCCAACCCTTCTCTACTCCTACTTTAGCACAGCTGAAGGGAAGTAAAGAATCATATAAGTAAGCTGACTAGATCCATTACAGATTTATGTATCTGATCTTACTTGTTTTCTCTCTACAGTAAAACAATACATTTAATTTTTCATAATTGGTTTTCTAGCTCATATCCCACAGAGGCTGTTTCAAACTTTTTCTTCTCTCCCCAAACCTCTTCCATTCTACCAGCTGAGAACCTTGACTCCTAATTTATTGATAGAATAGAAATCATTAGTCATGAGTTCATTCTTCTCACCTTCTCAAAAACCCTTTGACATCACTCTTCATTTTCTGTTCTTTTTCTAGGCTCTAATAAATAATAAGATGACTCCTTTCCAAGTTCAACTCCTCTACATGAACCTTTAAACCCATTCCCTCCCTTTTCCTCCAACAGACTGCCTCTGCAATCTTTTCCCCTACCTCTCTCTCTAACTTTAATCTCTTCCTGTTTGCAGAGACCTTCCTTTCTGCCTACAAACATGCCCAAGTTTCTCAGGCTTCAGAAACAACCTTTACTCCACATTAATATTCCTATCTCTCTCCTCCTTCCTTAAACTAATTGCTGAGGGGGGGGGGTGGGGAAGTTTTCTCCTGTTATTACCTTCATCTCCTCTCTTCATACTCTGTTCTCAGTCCTTTAGATTCAGATTTTTTACCTAATCACACTACTAGAACTGCTCTCTCCAAAGTTATTAATTGCCAACTCTAATGGCTTTTTTTTTAACCTTCTTTGTGGCATTTACCATTTATAATCTTCTCTTCTTGGGTATTTTATCTCACCAGAGTTTTCATGCTCTTTTTCTCCCCCACTTCCTCCTCATACATGTTGAACCATTCTTCTTTAGTCCTTGCTAGCTCATCATCTATATCATGGACCCTAACTGCGGGTGTACCACAAGGACCTTTCTTGGGTCTTCTTCACTTTCTGTAGTTTCTCAATGGATGACTTCACAGCTACAAAGTATTTAAATAGCATCTCCTTGCAAATGACTTCTACATTTATATAGCCTTCCCCATTACCAATTCTCTGTTGGACTTTTCCAGCTGGTTCTTTCATGAGCATCTGAAACCTAACTTGCCTAAAACAAAACTCATTATTCTCCTATTCATCAAAATAAAAACAAAACAAGCAAAAAACCTCCATTCTTCTAGACTTCCTCATTTCTATTGAGACCTCCACTATCTTTTCAGTGTTCCAGGTTCGCAACTTTACTCTTATTCATCCAACATATCCAATCAATTGCCAAACATGTCATTTCCTCCTTTTTGGTACTCTCTTGGATTTCATTCTAGTTCAGACACTTATGACCCCTTTCCTGGACTAGTATAATAATCTCTTCATTTGTATCCCTGCCTTAGGTATCTTCCCACTGCAATCTTTCCTCCATACAGTTGCCAAAGTGATTTTTCCAAAATGTAGATCTGACCATGCCACTCCCTCTTCAACAAAGTCCAGTGATTCCTTACTGACTTTAGAATAAAATATAAACTACTCTATTTGGTTTTTAAAACTCTTTATAACCTATCCCCAGTTTACCTTTCCAGGCTCATTATAGAGTACTCCTGATCCTATGCTCCAGCCAAAATGACTTTCCTTGCTTACCCCTCCTCCTACATAATACTACATTTCCTATCTCTGCCTTTTGATAAACTCCTTTCCTAACTTCTAGACTTAGCTCAAGCTCTACCTTCTACAAAAACCTTTTTCTCCTCCTAGCCCCAGATGCTAGTACCCTTCCTAATACATTAATTACATTGATTTTTTTTTCTGCCAGTGCAGGTATATGTGTGTATATTGTTTCCCCTAAAAGGTTCTTGAGGTCAAAGACCATGCCATTTTTGTCTTTGCATATGCAGAACCTAGCACAGTGAGTAGAACACAGGCACATCATAAATGTTATTGATTGAGTAGTTGATTATTTTATTCAGCATTCTACTAAATTCTGTTATTGGGTTTCCAATTCAATGGCAGGGAAAGATCGGCAAACAAGAAAAACACTGAGTTGAAGGACGGTTACAGTCAGGCATGCTGACCACTGGTAACCTGACTGTAAGGCAAGGGGTAGAAAAGGTTTAACAAGTAGGTCGCAGGAACTGAGAAGTATGAGAGCAATGTGGAACAACGTAGTGGGAAAAATAACTCTCTATACCACATTAGATACTAAGGTCATTAAAATTTTACAGCGTCATATAATGGTTGAAAAGATAGCATAGCGTAATGAAAATAACACTGGATCTAGAATTGGCAGGCTTGGCTTTAGAATTCTGGATTGACAATGTATTTCTCTAGGGTGAAGTTTCAGAGCTCTAGTTTCTTCATTTGTCAAATGAAGGGGTTGAATTAAATGTTCTCTAAGGTCTTTTCTAGCCCGGAATCTTTATGTTCATAATAATGTCCCATAGTGGTGAGAAAAGATTATGTTCAATTTAGCATACTCTGCTTAAGAATGCAGGGAAATGTTTAACATATATTGTTAATATTTCCATCCAAAATTATAGTTTTTTTCAATATGCTTAAATGGTAAAAAAAAAAAGCTATCTAAAAATCATAAATATAAAGATAGGCTCATTTCCTTGGCATTTTAGATAGTTGAGATTATTATAACAATTAAAGAGACCAGATCAATACTAGTGAAGCAACAGTTAATGCATATGAGAATATAATGAAACACCAACTTGTGTGGCAAAACTCTACACTGTAGGAATTCAAAGGAGAAGGACAGCAATGAGCTCTAAAGTAGTCAAGCAAGGCTGCTTAGGGGAGAAATCATTGTAATAGATTGAGAGTCAGTCAACCAGCATTTATTAAGCACTTGCTATGTATTAGATGACTCAGTGGATAAAGATTCAGCCCTAGAGTCAGGAAGACTCATCTGGCTTCAGACAGTAGCTGTGTGACCCTGAGCAAGTCACTTAATCCTATTTGTTTCAGTTTCCCCATCTGTAAAATGAGCCAGAGAAGAAAATGGCAGACCACTCCAATATCATTTCCAAGGAAACCACAAATGGGGTCATGAGGAGTAAGATATGACTGAAAAACAACTGAACAAAATGTTCCAAACACTGCTGAGCACTAGAAATACAAAGAAAGGTAAAAAGCAATCTTAGCTCAGTCTAATGGGGGAGACAATATGAAGACAGTTATGTACCAACAAACTATATCGGGGATACAGACTCCAGTCAAAAGACTTGGGTTTTAGGGCAGTGATGTCACTGACTGGTTTTGTGACTATGAACAACTCACTCCCCTGGATCTCCTTTTACTCACTGATAAGTCATTTCATGCATTCTCCCATCTTTATAAATTGTCTCTTCTTTGTGGTGCCCTCTTCTAGGTTCTGTAGTAAATGTAATTTAGATGAGACAATCTCTGCCGTCTTGGAATTTTAGTCTTCCTCGTACCTTCAGTTTTAGAGTTCTGTAATTCTCGTTATGATTTGATCTTGGTCTTGAAAAATGGGAAGGATACTGAAAGGTACAAAGAAGAATGTAAAAGTAGGCCAACAGGGGAAGTTATGGAGGAAAATGAGTTTTTCTCTTTAGATATTGATTTCATTAATCTCAAAATATCTCATTTTGTCCTTGCCACAACCCTGTGAAATAACTACTCTAGGTGTTACTAACCCACCCCACCCCTTTTTTTTTTGTACAGATTAGGAAACCAAGATTCAGACAAGTTCAGTGCTTTTTCTGTGGTCATAGAATTAGAAGATGTCAGAGGTAGAATGCAAATTCCCCTCTCTCCTGCTTCCAGCCCAGTGCTGCCTCCACTATGCTATGGTTCCTTGCTGAATAATGACTAACTTGAGACTGTACTGTAAGTATTTTCAAATGAGAGCCCCAAAGAAGGTAACCTAGAGTCATCCTCCTTAGATATGCCCTGTTAAGTTCTGAGGTGCAACATTTTCCTGGAACCATCAAGATGAAGCCCCGCATCAAGGCAGATGCCCCTGGGTTAGTTACTTCAGCGGGCAGGATTTTCTTGTCAGCCTGGCAAATGAAAGACTAACTTGGGCCATCTGGTTCTGTAACACCCTCCTACACTACTACTTAAAAGCAGGCGAACATATTTTCTCTTACATTTTGTCAATAAAATATTGTTCCCCCAGTTTGTCAGTTTGCCAAGTTTTTAGCCCTGACCAAAGTTGGAGCATTTGGCGATGAGGTTCAGAAATTGAGGAGCCCTCCTTTTTTATACAGAGAACCCCCCACCCTAGCACAATAGGCCTTCGGCTATGGAAAACCACAGCTCCCCTCCTGTCAGGGGCAGATACTGTAAACTGGAACCTGAAAGTATTTTTTAAGTGGAACCAAAACGTGTCAGGATCATGGCAGACTCTTTTGCCCTTTCTGTCCTGTTAATTTTGCTTTACCAAATGACAGTGAAGAATCGATGTCTAGCATTTCCAACTGCCAGGTAGAGTGTGTACACATTTATTAAGATTAATTAAAAAGTAACAAATTGTAAAGTAATAACATTAACAACCAGTAGAAAAAGTGTAGACATTTTGACAGTCTTTTTTGAATTCCATTAAAAGATGGGAGTGACAAAAACCCCAGAGACTATTTCTACTTTACTAAAGAAATAGGTCACAGATTCAATTACAGTCACTGAAGCATGCACTCAATCTATCATGGCAAATTAAGTACATTTTAGCAACCTACTTTCCTTTCAAAATTTTATAGACACTTTCGGTGGAAGAAGAAAGAGTATAGGAAAAAAAGGAATTGTAAAATGAAGTCCCACCCTTGTTCTCCCTTCTACTTTGACTAAGCATTTGACTTATTTGTTTTGGTTTTAAGACAGAAAATCATTAAGAAATACCTGACTTCCTTACAATTATTAGCTTGTTCTCTTTCATGGTTTAATAACACACCATTTGGAATTTGAGGTAGAAAATATCTCTGAATTAGATCTTCCAATCACAATGAAGGGTAGGAGGTGGGGGCTTTTGTTCTTTGTCATATGGAAGGTCTCATTCCTTTAGCCTGGAAACATTTCTACTCCACAGCCTTTTGTCACAGAGCTTCAGAGTTGAGCTGAAAAATAAATAAATAAGAAGGGTTGGTGCAGTCTGTGGATATAGTTTAGTCAAGTGCAAATATTAGGACGATGAAACACCCTTTCGCCCACAGCAAAATTGATTTCATGTTGACAACTTGAATTTATGAAGATCCTCTCCTAACAAAGGGGCAGGAGCCATCTTTGGTGTGTTTCTACAGCAGCAACCACTATAGGAGAGTGGAGAAAGGAAACCCAATGCATCTTCTTTCCAATGGATAGAGGTCTCCAGGCCTGAAGCTCCCCCAGGGGATATTGCCAAATTGCTTGGCTGTATTAACTGAACTAAATTATAGCTCAGTCATCTACTACATTACAGCTGGCTGCAGTCTTTTCCTCATAAGAAATGAGCAAGGTAGATGGTATGCCCATTTGTTTTGATGAAGGAATGGAAGCTAAGAGTACTTAACTGGTTCACCAGTGGTTATATAATTAGCAAATGACAGAGTCTGGATTTGAATTCAGATCTCCTGATTTTAAATTACTGAGGGGAAGAAGGATATTTGAATAAACTGTGGTGTGGTAGGGGTTAGGGAAGCTGTAGAAGCTATGCTCCTAAAGAAGAGAGTGTTGCCTGCAGGGAGTCATTGTCACCCCTCTCCCCCCACCAAATATAGCCTCAGAATCCTTTGAGATATTACCTGGTGAGAGAGTCTTTCTAGGATTTCCTCTTCGAGAGAGTCAAGGTTCTGTAAACTGGCAGCTTGTCAGGGGAACTTGTATCAACAAGGAGCAGCCTGACACCTTGCGCATCTTCATAGTGACTATGAAATGAAGTGTGCAGATCAGCAGGAAGATTAAATCCGATGGTATGCAGGAACTCGCCTGTAATATAGCTCATTATTAAATTTTTAGCGTGCACATTATTTCTCATATATTTGCAAACACTACAAATTAAGGCTTGATTTATCATTTTGTTGATTGTTTAGACTTAAGGGGTTGAATAAAATGTCAGTAGTATACTTTAAACTCACAAGTATGTCTTACAGAGCTAGTTGTTAAACATTTAGCAGCACAACTTTGATTAATTCCCTTGTGAAAGCATTTTTGTGGTTGTTTAGTCACTTTTCATTCATATCCAACTTTTTGTGAGCCCTTTCAAGGTTTATTTGGTCAAGACACTGGAGTGATTTGTCGAGAAACTGAGGCAGAGAGGGTTAAGTGACTTTCCCAGGGTTGTACAGCCACTATGTATCTGAGGCTGGATTTGAACTCAGGAATAGGACTCCAGGCAGGTCATTCTATCCGCTGTACCACTTAGCTGTGAGAATATGAATAGATCCAATTTCCTGATCCAAGTCGGTATCTCTTTAAATAGCATTTGTCCCATTCCTTGCTGTGTGATCAATAGGGTACTTCGAAGACCATGATTATCACCATGGGCTAATTTCACAAATTTTAGAGATAAAAGAATGAGTTTGATTCCATCAACATATGCTTGGTGTTACTACCCAGTCAGGGATGTACATGGTCAGCCATTGTGTACATATTGGCCCAAATCATAGGCCATGGCGGAGAAATACTAGATTACTCTAGTTGACAAGGTGTTTCTCAACCCTAGAGGGGAAGAGACTTTCTTTTTAATTCTGAAATAATGAGTGAACACTGAAGTACAGCCCTGATGTCACAGTAGAAGAGCACAGCCTGAGAACGTGGGTGTTTGAATATTGCAATATGAAATCAGAAATAAAGTTATTGGTATATTCAGCTCATCTAAAAGGTAGATTTTCTTCTCTACCTTTTGATATTAAGATGAGAACATTTATTATAGAATAGTTCAAACTGTGATCAGAATCCCATTTATTTACATAACCTATCCTTTTTATGAGGTGGATTCATCAATATCAGTGACCTGTTTTAAGCATAAAGACAATGGTCATGTGTCTTAGAACGGTTAATTTCAATTTACCAGGTCAATTCCTTCCTCCAACCCCCAGATTACAAGAGATTTTAAAATACAGTTCTGTTGATATTATTTGTTTTGATGTCTACTAAATTTCTTCCTATATTCTTCTCCTTCTACCTCTCAGAGTCATTCTATACATTAAAAAAAGAAAATTAAAAGGAGAAAAAAAGCTGAAAATATATAAATGTCTCACAACCTCGGACCATTATCATCTTTGCAAAGGAAGGATGGAGCTATCGTCTCATATTTCTTCTTGGGGCCAAGCTTGTTCTTTATAATTTTGGGACATTAATTTTATTTATGAAATACATTTTATTTGTATACTTTATTTTTATATCACCTATATTCTCCTCTTTCTTTTTCCTTTCTGCCTGAGAATCATTCTATACAACAAGGAATTTTTAAAAGAAGAAAAAAAGAAAAAAATCATCAAAACCAATAAATTCAGAGAAAAACAACTGACAATAAAAAAATGTTATTTAATTTTAGACAACCCACTCCTACAAAGAAGTGGAGAGTGAGGTGTGTCTTCTTACATCTCTTCTTTGGGGCCATGTTTATTTTTTGTAATTTTGCAGCATTCACTTTTGATTATTTTATGGTGGTTCTTCTTTCCATTAAATTATCATAGTCATTGTGAATATTGTATTCTTGGCTTTGCTAGCTTCACTTTGCATTAGCTCATGTAAATCTGTCCGTGCTTCTCTGTATTTATCATGTTAATCTTTTTATAGCACAGTAACATTCCATTACATTCATGTATCACAAAATATTTAATCTTTCCAAAAATAGATAGGCATCAACTTTGTTTCTAGTTCTTTGTTGTCACAAAAAGTACTGCTTTAAATAGTTTTAGAGTATGTTCTCCTTGGGGTGTATGCCTAGCACAGTAATTCTTGGGACAAAGGCTACGGACATTTTAACTACTTTATATGCATTATTCTAAACTGCTTTCCAGAAGGGCTATACTAATTCACAGCTCTACCAATAATGCATTAGTGTACCTATCTTCCAACCCTGCCTCCAACACTACTCCTTTACATCATTTATTATCTTGACCAACACTGCTTGGTGTGAAGTGAAGCCTCACAATTGTTTTGATCTACAGTTCTCTTCTTATTAGTAATTTGGAGAATTCTTCCATGTGATTAATGGTTTGCAATTGTTCTATTGAGAGCTGTTTACATGTTTTAGAGGAACATTTTTTTTTAAATAAAAATTTATTTAACTTTTTACATTCATTTTCACAAAATTTTGGGTTCCAAATTTTCTCCCCTTTTATCCGCTCCTCCCACCCCAATACACCGAGCAATCACCAATCTGCCCTCTCTTCTATCATCCCTCCCTTCTCTTGTCCCCATCTTCTCTTTTGTCCTGTAGGGGAAGATGACTTTCTATTCCTCATTAACTCTATGTCTTCTTTCCTAGTAGCAACAACAATACTAAACAGTTGTTCCTAAAACTTTGAGTTCCAAATTCTCCCCATCCCTCCCTCCCCACCCATTCCCTTTGGGAAGGCAGGAAATTCAATATAGGCCCTATCTGTGTAGTTTTGCAAATGACTTCCATAATAGTCGTGTTGTGTAAGACTAACTGAATTACCCTCCCTCCTATCCTGCCCACCATTGCTTCTATTCTCTCTTTTGATCCTATCCCTCCCCAAGAGTGTTGACTTCAAATTGCTCCCTCCTCCCATTGCCCTCCCTTCCATCATCCCCCCCTTGCTTATTTCCTTCTCCCCCACTTTCCTATACTGTAAGATAGGTTTTCATACCAAAATGAGTGTGCATTTTATTCCTTCCTTTAGTCGAATGTGATGAGGGTAAACTTCTTTTTTCTCAGCTCTCCTCTTTTTCCCTCTACTAAAAAGTCTTCTGCTTGCCTCTTGAATGACATATAATTTACCCCATTCCATTTCACCCTCTTTCCTCCCCCTACCTTTCTCTCTCACATTTACCTTAATTTCTTTTAAGATATGGTCCCATCCTATTCAATTCACTCTGTGCTCTCTGTCTCTGTATGTGCGTGCATGTGTGTATGTATGTGTGCGTGCACGTGTGTACGTGTGTGTGTGTGTATGTGTGTGTGTGATCCCACCAACGACCCAGATACTGAAAAGTTTTAAGAGTTACAAATATTGTCTTTCCATGTAGGAATGTAAACAGTTCACTTTTGGTAAGTCCCTTATGACTTCTCTTTGCTGTTTACTTATTCATGCTTCTTCTCATTCTTGTGTTTGAAAGTCAAATTTTCTTTTCAGCTCTGGTCTTTTCATCAAGAATGCTTGAAAGTCCTCTGTTTCATTGAAAGACCATATTTTCCCCTGAAGTATTATTCTCAGTTTAGCTGGGTAGGTGATTCTTGGTTTGAGTCCTAGTTCCTTTGACTTCTGGAATATCCTATTCCACGCCCTTCGATCCTTTAATGTAGAAGCTGCTAGATCTTGAGTTATCCTGATTTTATTTCCACAATACTGGAATTGTTTCTTTCTAGCTGCTTGTAAGATTTTTTCCTTGAGCTGGGAGTTCTGGAATTTGGCCACAATGTTCCTAGGAGTTTCTCTTTTTGGATCTCTTTCAGGTGGCGATCAGTGGATTCCTTCAATACTTATTTTGCCCTCTGGTTCTAGAATCTCAGGGCAGTTTTCCTTGATAATTTCATGAAAGATGATGTCTGTTTTTGATCATGGCTTTCAGGTAGTCCCATAATCATTAAATTGTCTCTCCTGGATCTATTTTCCAGGTCAGTTGTTTTTCCCATGAGATATTTCACATTCTCTTCCATTTTTTCATTCTTTTGGTTTTGTTTTGTGATTTCTTGGTTTCTCAGAAAGTCATTAGACTCCATCTGTTCCATTCTAATTTTGAGAGAACTATTATCTTCAGTGAGCTTTTGAACCTCTTTTTCCATTTGGCTAATTCTGCTTTTGAAATCATTCTTGCCCTCATTGGCTTTTTGAACCTCTTTTGTCTTTTCTTGCATCTCTCTCATTTCTCTTCCCAGTTTTTCCTCCACCTGTCTAACTTGCTTTTCAAAATCCTTTTGAGCTCTTCCAAGGCCTGAGCCCACCAGACATCCCCCTGGGATGTCTGGGATACAGAGGCCCCACCCTCCACGTCTTTCCCTGATGGTAAGAATATTTCCTCATCATCAGAATTGAAAGGCAAGAACACTTGCACCCGCTCAAAGAAGCTCTCTATAGTCTTATTTTTCTTCCCTTTTCTGTGCATTTTACCAGCCAGTTACTTGACTTCTGAGATTCCTGTCTCCCCCTGCCTAGATCCACCCAGATAGTGCTTGGGGTCTGAGATTCAAATGCGGCTGTGGCTGCTATTCAATGTGAGCTTAAGTTCTAGTTCTGGGGTGGTGTCCGGGCCACCTCCCAGGCTCAGCTCCCTCAGGGGATTTATGTAGAGACCTGAGCTTCTGCCTGCTGCTTGGGGAGTTCCGGGCTGCCGCGCTGCCTCTGTTGCTGCCTCTGCTGCTGCCCCTGCCTCTGCCTCTGCTGCTTCCTCCTGAGGGTGCCTGAGCCACGGAGACACCCCGCTCCCCTCTCGGCCAGCCCAGCCGTCTCTCTCACTGACCTGTAGCTTCTGTGGGCGGAGGGACCTTCCCGGCTGCCGGAGCTTCCGTCCCTGAAGCCTGCTCGGATCTGCTCCTCTGGGGCCGTGGCTAGGGCAGTGCAGGGGTGGGCTCCGCTTTCTGTGGCACGATTGACCCTGGGGACGGCTCTCCAGGGCTCTCTGGAATGGAAATCTTTTCCACTGTGTTTCTGCACACCTAGCAGTGATCCAGAATTTGTGGGGAGTTCTTCTTACAGGAAATTTATGGACTGTGGGTTCGGAGCTAGCATACGTGAGTCTTTCTACTCCATCATCTTCAAACATTTTTTTTAAGAACAATATATCTAGTGACCTGTCAGGGACTATTCTAAGGTAATTATTTGGAAGGAGAAATCTTTTAGAAGTATCCCTTTGAAACTTTGCAAAGACAACAGAAAACAGGTACAATAAACTATAATTTTCAAATAGAAGAAACCACCAGGACCACTCAAAAGGATAGTCCATTTAATTTCCAACATACAAGTGAGGCTCTATCTTGATTTAGCTTTATATCTCATCTTTGGTCCATTAGCAGAGTGGTCTTGAATGTCATATACATTCCTAGTACCCGATGTTCTTTTCATTCTCTTCTTGTCTCCTTGACTTCTTTCCTTTTTTCTTCATTATCTTAGTTAAGCTTGGAAAAGCTTAAGTTTGAAAAAGTTTCCTTTGAAAGCTTAAAAAAGCTGGTGTATCTTTATTACAATAGAATATTAGGGAATTTCTTTAGCATCCTATGGTGAGTGATGCAGATGAAAATGACTGAGGTTTCTCTTCACAGTCTTCAAAATAACAAAAGTGATAAAAGATGACTCAAATCAATGTTAAAAGGGCTCTGAGAAATAGGTTCACTAATACATAATTGTTAGAACTATAGATTGGTCCAATCATTTTCAGGTTCAGTCCAAATCAAGCAGATTTGTTAAGCACCTATCATGCATCAGACACTATGCTAATCACTGGGGATACAAAGAAAGACAAAAACAGTTCTTGCTCTTGAGGAGCTCATATTCAAATGGGGAAAACCAATTTGTAATCCTGTGAGAAGAAATTACTCAACTGTTGATATATATTTTTCCCATTGATCCCATTATTGGGCATAAACCACAAAGACAGAAAAAAATCGCTCATAATAAAATATTCATCTTCACACTCTTTGTGGTAGCAAAATGAAACAATAAAACTTGAAAATGAAGTGGATCTCCTTTGATTGGGGAAATGGCTGAACAAATTGTGGCATACTTACGTGTCAGAATATTACTGTACTGTAAAGAAAGAATGAATATTAAATATTCAGAAAAAATGGGAACAAACTTGATAAAATAACTGATAAAAAGGGAAGAAAATTGAACTAAGAGAAAAAATGAACAGAATTATTATAATAACATAAAAGACTGACCACAAAATTAAACAGAAACACCACCACCACCACCAACTTTAAAATTTAGCCAAATTAATGTTATTTGCTATTTTAATTTTGGTCTCAAGGAATAGATGATGAATCATTCTTCCTTTTCCTAAGTGTGTGTGTGAGTGTGAGTGTGTGTGTGTGTGTGTGTGTGTGTGTTTACACCTGCAGGGGAAGGGTATGGCTACGAGTATGGAATTTTGCATACTATCTAAAGCATACTTGTTTTATTGGTTAGGTTTTGATGAACTATTTTACTTTTATGAAGATAAGTTCATGAGCAATGGTGACAATTGGGAAATGATTTGATTTTTTTAAAAAAGTTATCAATAAATCACTAAAAATATGAAATGGAGAATAAGAGTACATGAGGTAGAAGGAAGTTCTTTAGATGGTAAGAGGGATAATTCAAATCAGGACTACTTGATTGAGTTTTTCCCTACCCACTTGACCTTCAATCTTCACTCTCTCCCCCATAACTCTGATGAACTTGGCGTGTATCCGAACATAACTAGATTTCTTAGTGACTATGGAAGAAATACTGTGAAACCTGGTGACTGAAACTGAGATGAGTTTCAGTTTGTTCAAGCTACCATCTGGGACAATGTGACTCCAAGCAAGAGAATAAAAAATGGAAAACTCAATCCACTAGTAACATTGGCTATATATATAATGCTTTGTAGCTCTCAGTGCATTTTCACGTTTATTATTTGATCTTAGAGGTGTTATAATGATGCTCAAATGAAATAATTCATGTAAAGCATTTTGCACAACTTAAAGTACTACATAAACGCCAGTTATTATTATTAGCCTATGTTCACTGATCCTCTAGTTTAGGGATGACTTTATTCTCTCACTCTTCTACTTTACCCCTAATTCTGTTCAAGCAAATTTTATAGAACAATCCTGGGGCATGACGGTACATGTTTAACACCCAGGTGTTTTTGGGAAGAAGTATATGCTCACATTTTTAAGTTGAATTTCCATTATTGATCCTTTCTTAAGTCTAGACTCTAGAAAATCAGTAAAACAATAATTTATGGCCTGGTTTTTAGCATTGTCAATTTCTTAGGTGCAAATGTTCACACTGAAAATTTAACAATCGGCTATGGTAAACTACTTAGAACTACCTCCAGCATACCCAGGCTTGCAACACTCCTGTGATGTAGGCAGGAATTATGATATATACATGTGTATAAGTAAGATAAGTAACTTTAGAAGGGCAGCTCCCATGACCAGGAAAGGTCTCTTGCAGAAAGTGCCATTTGAGCTGAGTCTTGAGAAAAGGCCAAGAGTCTAAGATGTGAGGGTAAGGAGGGAGACTATTATAAGCACAGGGAAAGCCAGTCATGATTTTGAATTTCTGAGCCACCACCTATCAAGCCAAAAAAAAAAAAATTCATCCCTCCCTTTCCAGTCTTGACCCTATTGTTGACCCGTTCAACTATACACTATGTTCTAATCCTTGACACTCTTGAGCCCATTTGCCCCATTGTTACACAAAACCCAATTCTCAGTTACTTCTAACATCTGCCTTCCTTGCTCCTTATCTTACCTATAGGAATGCTGCAGGAGAGTTGTACAACTTATCCAACTGGGTCCACTACAAATTTAGAGAATCTCATCTCAACTGGGCTCTCACTTCTACAACAGAAATGCTTTCATTCTTTCCTGAGGGGGTCTTTAATATACTCCCCACAATGGTTATCCCAAAGTTCTCTTTTCTCTGCAAGTTCTATACACTATCCTGTCACTCCCACTTTCCTGAGAAAATAAAGTCCATTCACTAGGAGCTCCCAATTCTCCCTTAAAAAGTAATAGACTTAGGACAAGAACCCAAGTTTTCTGACTTCTAGTTTTATAGACTATTTTGCTATTTTCCCTTTTCATTTCAAAGTAAATAAATTGACATCATGCAGAATAATCACAGAGTAGAAGTACAAGGAACTTATATTTACAAACCATGGAAATCATCACCATTCCCATCAAGGTCATAATTGCTAGCATCTGAGGGCTACACCGTGCACCATTCAAATTGAGTTAATCCAGGGCTGAAGTCCTTCAACTTCTGATGATCTCAGACCTATACACCAAAGAAAAATGATTTAAAAGTCAATGCAGACAATCCAACAGGGATATGATTGTGGAGTGAGTAAAATAATACATTTATTCACCCCATATGCAGAAGTTGTTTCATTTGCAGATAAACATTGAAAAACTTCAGTCATATCAAATAACTAATATGCTTGACTGTGACTTCAGATAAGCAATATAATTAACATCTACCCAAGTCAGAAGAAAAATGCTTTGAAGTCAAGATCTCCTGAATACTTGGTAAGGGACTGGTTTGTTTTGTTTGTTGGATTTATCATGAATTAGAAAGAAACACAGCAACCATGTTTTAAAACCGTTTATCTGCACTGAAATTCTGCGTTTAAATGTTCATTAGGAAAAAAGAAGTACATCATGTCAGCCAAAAGCCCAACACTAAGTATTCTCAGAAGTTTAAGAGCTAATCTGAAAAATAACTTCAAGCAAGGATTTGCCCAGAGCTCTCCACTCACCAAAGAGACACAAAGAAAGTTGTGAGAAAGGGTGAAATAGATGTGGGAATGACCCCACATTTTCCTGATTGTGGAAAGGACAGTTATGAGGAAAATAAATAAACTGCTTTATTTTATTTTTAAATTTCTTTTGACTTTTTTTTGAAGTTCAAGCCAGGTGATGAGTGAATGAGGACTGAGAAAACAAAGTTTTCTGTTTGGATTGCCAAATGGATAGAGAGGTGTCCCAGGAAGGTGGCTCGAGGATTTTTCAGTAGGTCTGAGCATATTACCTTGAACATCCCAGGTGGTGATCACCAGAATGGATCCTAAATCATTTGTCTTTTTCTAAATACTTAAGGAATGGGGAAAGAAGACACTTAAAAAGCAATGTTGATAGGGAAGATGAGAGAACATGGTCAAAACAACTGTTTGGAGAGAGGAGCTACTTCACATCAGTGTTGTAAGGAATAAATAATAAATGTGAAATTGGTCTGCGGAGTATAAGGCACCATACAAATGTCAAGTATTATTAGATAGACAGTAGACTAATTTTTCCAGTTTTTCATCCTAATGCTTTGAGTCATACAAATGGAATTTCATGTGAAAGTGACATCTTCACTCTGATAAGGGCAAGACAAACATTTTTCTGTACTGAAAGGGGGAAGAGCAAAAGTCTTTCAGGTCTCTGATGTTTGAAAACCCAAAGAGGTTATAAGATCTTCAAAGTAGCACACACACTCCCAGAAGGCTTCTGATCTCATTATAAGATTCAGAGTGAGTTCTACTTTGGCTGGGAGAACATCAGATTTAGATTAAGCTAAGCAGCGATTGATAACAGTTTAAGTGTGGCCAGGTATTTTAATTTCTTTCACAATATGCCCCTTATTGTGTTCTATGCATTTATTTTTTTTGTAATGACTTGTAAACTAGCATATTATTATAATAAAATAATATTTTATAGGAAAATCAAAATTAGCCAAATAAATTGCTAAATATGATGAAACAAAATTAACCATGCCTACAGAAAAGCCTGATTTTGAAGCTAATATTAAGTAACCCAAGGGTACCACTTTCCACCCAGTGGTAGCAAACGGAACTCTAAGGAGGAAATAAGTTTCTAGAGATTTTCCTATTTAGTAATAGCAAATGTCATATACATGTGGCTAACAACATTCATGTTTATATTGCTCAATGTGCAGGAATTTTGGTCAGTTTTAATCATATTTGGCTCAAGTTAACTGGCCTATGCTGCCAAATGGTAAATGGGCTCGTTTCTACATGTGGACTGGAATTATGACCTTGGGCACACAGAAGAGGGGCAGAATGTTATTGTCACATGAGTCTGCAAAGTTCATCGATGAATCAATCAATTAACTAGTGAATTTTAATTAATTCATTTACATAGCCAACCCATATAATAAATAGTTATTAAATGTCTACCGTGTTCAAAACACTATTCTATGTGCTTGGGTAAATGCAAAGTTTATATAGAGTATCCCAGACTGGTAGCACAGATAACTATAAAATGCATTATTAAATATGAAATTCTTTAGAGAATTAAAAAACAAAGTGCTACATGAGATCTAGAGGTGACAGAGTCATGATTGTTTAATTTTTTGGTACTAGTACCCCTAGGACCTAGCATAAAGCCTGGTGCAGAGGAGGCGGCTAATAAACGATTACCAATTGATCAGGAAAGACTTAATGAGGGAGGGAGAACTTTTGTTTAAAATGATAGGTCTAGACCTGAGTGGGATCTTAGACCTGACTTAGCTGAAGTCCCTTAGTGTATAGGAGAGAATACAAAGGTATATGGAGGTGAGGGGATTGGTTCAGGGTCAGCTCAGCTGGGTCCAAAGCCAGTTAATTCTCTCCCTACTACACCAAAGGGAAAGTTGGGGCATTTCAGGTCTAGGGAAAAGTTACTAAGGGAAGAAAGCAAAAGATACATTGGAAAGGGCAGAGAGTAACCTAGTTTGGCTGAAGTGTGAGAGAGAGTAACATAAATTAAGGCTGGAAAAGAAGAATGGTGTCACATTATGGAAGTTCTTGAATGCCAACCTAAGGTGTTTTGACTGGAATAAACACGAGTGTTCATTTCTGGAGTCAAAGGGCATGGGTTCAAATTGTACCTCTGTCACTTGATGCTTGTTCGATCTTATGTGAATCATTTAGCCTTCTTGAGTCTAAGTTTCCTCAATTCTACAATGAAGGGTTTGTTGGGGCGGCTGGGTGGCATAGTAGATAGAGTGGCAGTCCTGGAGTCAGGAGGACTTGAATTCAAATCTGGCCTCAGACACTTAACACTAATCTGTGTGACCCTGGCAAGTCACTTAATCGCAATTACCTCACAATTAAATAAAAATGAAAAAATTAAACAAGGGGGTTGAGTTTTCCATTAATTCCAGCAGCTTCTTGTCTTGTCCTTTTTAACCTATCTTGCCTACAGGAAAGGACCTTTTAGGTCCTTTCCAATCCTAGATCTATGATCCTATGGACCTTGACTCTCTTGACAATAGGGAGAAATAGGTAATTTTGTGCAGAGGTGTGACAGATATTTTAAGTGGGGTGGAGCTAAAGTGGCAATAAACACATTGACCACAAATTCAAATGAGATAATATTTGTAATCCCCTTAGCACAGTGACTGGCACATAGAAGGCACTATGTAAATGCTTATTCCTCTCCTCTTAAGAATTAAACATACCAGCTTTGACAAAATTAGTGTTATGATCAGTCAACAGATGCTTCTCTCCTCCAGGGCAGGAATGACAATACAACTTTCCACCGACAAAAGAGGGGGAACATACTTCAATTTCTATTCTGTTTAACAAAGATCAGGCTCACTAACAAACTCAGGGGAGGTAAAGAAAAAAATAATCTAGTACCCACCCTTAGGGAGCTTTTATTCTATTTGTTTGGGGGGGGGGTAAAACTTGTGGTTGGTTATTTATTTTTTACTAAAATAAAATAGGATGATCTTTTTATATCATACTTTGCAAGATATCCCTCCCCACCTCTTCTCCCAAAGAGCCAACTCTTCATTTAACATAGAATAAGAAGAGGGAAAACCAACAATTGAGCAAAACTACAATGTTGTTGGATCTTCTTCACAGAGTGGCAAAGCTTCCTAACCAAAATGGTTATTTCTGGATTTGGTCTTTTTTCAAGTCTGAAATCCACAGTTGATTATCTTCCTGGGACTAGGGAGCTTTGCTGGACATCTGACTTTAGAAACAAGTCATCTCATTTATTTCCACAAAAAACTCTCTCAGTTTCCAGAAACCCAAGTCCAAGTCTTTTGGGCCTTTGGCATTCTATTTGGATGTGATATATTACACAACCAACAAGGTAGTTACAAGTTTAAAATGGGAAAACTTTGATTTCTACCTTTCTCTTTCCCAAACTTTAATCAGGGTTATATATGCATACATGTATGTATGTATCTACACACATACAGCTTTGAACTGCTTCTGCTATGGAGATCCTCAATCACTCTGGTAGGTATTTACCCTTCCTACTCTGGATGACCCCGTTC
This sequence comes from Bettongia penicillata ogilbyi, assembly GCA_023548195.1. Taxonomy (NCBI): domain Eukaryota; kingdom Metazoa; phylum Chordata; class Mammalia; order Diprotodontia; family Potoroidae; genus Bettongia; species Bettongia penicillata. Next base: position 17,741,327 of record JAJHZJ010000198.1, on the reverse strand, counting down.
TCTCAGATTCCACCTATTGCTGTCCATAGTCCAACTCTGGAGGGTTCTTTTTTCTAGTTCCATCTTTCTAGGCTTCTTCTAGTGATAAATTTATAACGACCTGGTTACAAATTTATACCTAGAAAAGAGCAAAAAATGGAAGTGCAAATAGGCTATAGGTATAATAATAAAACTCTGCTGGTATAATTGTTCTATGCAGGTCCTGATTTGATGCATTAATGGAATATTTCACAGAATCAAATCCTAGCAGGCTATTAACATTGGGCTAAGATAGTAACAGGCAGAATTCATACATCATGATTGATCATATTAAAATAATTTATTTCAAAGTAGGCATCATTATATCTCATCTAGAACTCTGTCTTAATGTTGGGAGATATATCTGCATGGTAAATTTGCTTACTGAGACTGCAGCTGTTTCTGAAGCCAAGATCTTATGAATTTCCCATGCCTGAAGAGGCCCAGTATTTCAAACACCCTGGGCCAGTTTAGTCTCTCCTTTCTACCAGTGATCCAGCTGTAGCTGTGTGGCTAATATTTCTGTGCTTTGACTAAGGTCTTCCTCACTCCTGGTCTTTTCAGGAGATGAGATATAATTCCAGAAGACAGTTCAAAATCTGCTCTGGTTTTTGTCCAGCAGAATAAAGCTGAACAGCCCCAGTGAAAGAAACTCCTCCCTGCTTGCCTCTTTGTAATGAAATTCTCATTGCTCCATCTTGTGGAAGAAATAAAAACATTCCCAAAGTTATCCTGCAGAATTTCTGAGTGTTAGAATTGGAGGGGATTTTAGGGCCATCCATTCCATCATCTTTCTTTTATAACTTCACTGCACTGCTTCCCCAAAATATAAAATTGATATTTCCCTCTCTCCTCTCTTCTCCTTTTTTTACCTTCCTTTCCTCTCCCTTCTTCCCTTCCCTTATCTCTTACTTCTATTTCACTTGTACCTTTCCCTTTATATAGCCTTCTCACTATGAAATGTCATAGAAATATCTATAAAGAACCCTAGAAGATACTTGTCCTTGTGTGTTACGTACCTGATTTCTCTCATCCCTTTAAGTTCCATTGCTGTGGGAAGATTGAAAGAATACTGGTGGGAGTACTTGAGCACTGATCTCTGAAAGGTCAAGTTGACAATTATAGTTTTTAATACCCCCAAATGAAAGACTGAGAATCTCATATCATAGCCAGGGCATGTCAGTATCCTAATGAGTCTAAGGAGCATCTGATCTCAAGATCACAGGAGTATAGATTTGGTCCTAAGGGACCTTAGAGGTCATTTAGTCCCACCCTTTCATTTTTCACAAATGAGGAAAAGATTCCACAGAGAGTTTATATAATTTGCTCAAGGTCACAAAAGCAATAAGTCAGAGTCAGAATCATTGGCTCAGATATCACAGGATCAGAAATCTGGAGCTTTAAGGTAATTCAGGGGCTACCTAGTCCAATCCCCTCATTTTTAAAGGTGAGGAAACTGAGGCACAAAGCAGTTAAATAATTTTAAGGCCTCTGGAAATGCATGGAATCAGAATATTAGATCTTGAAGAAATCTGAGAGAATGACCTAGTCCAGCTCTATCTCTCTTTCTGCTTTTCAAATAGGCTACCTAAGACCCAAAGCCATATGACTAGTTAATGTAAGGATCAAATCAGAATTAGAACCCCTCTCTCAGTTCCCAGTTGAGGGCTCTTTCTCTTGTGCCTAAACATCTTCTAGCTTTTAGTTTCCCTCTTGCTTGTTTTGCTGTTGATTCCTTGAAAAGCTCCTTTTCCCAAAAATACCTTTTCAGGAAGATTCAGAGAAATCAGCCTAACTCTTTTCTGCTCAGAGTGCAGGTAAATATGTTACATTGGCTAGGAATCTAAAAATCATTGGTCCAATCTGCTTTTTCCCACCTGGGGCCCATGAAGGCCTGCTGCCTTCCTCTCAACATAGTAGCTAAAACCAGTCAATTCTCATTGTGACTGCATGTGATGCTGTAGTTTCTCAAATGTTTGGTTTAATTATACAGACTGTTTCTAGGACTCTGACCCCTCTTGTTTAGCTAGCATGTATGTGTATATATAAATGTGAGCTGCTTTAAAAAAAAAAATTTCTTTTTTGAGCCAGAAGGATGTCTTCCACTGCAGTTAATGTAAAAGTAAGCACAACACTGACACCTGGTGCTCAAATATGGTTTGAAATCCTGACTTTTCAGTACTGGAAATATATCAGAGAAGAATTTTTAATAATGTTTTCTAGGGAAATACCAACAAAGCAAATGGCTCTCATCATAGTCTTCCTTAGGGAAAATTTTCCATTAACTAGGTATCATTTGAAATCACAAAGGATATGAAATTTTTTAGTTCATTTCATTAAGATGTGCAGATAAGTATTATTAGCTGGGTGTTACTTTTGTAATCTCCGTAGATTCTGGGTGTATTCATCTCAGATGGAGTTCCCAGAAAGCAACTGTTTGTATCTCCCCCTCCAAGGTTCCAGTGGTATCTGTGAGATACAGTAATCCCCCAACCCCATTCCAGTATATTATACCCAATATTAACTTCTAGTTCTGGTTAGTATCTCCTTTACATAATGAGGTGACCTAGTGGTTAGCACTCTGCTATTAATTAACTTTTACAAAGGTATGGGTACTTAAAAGATATAGTAAGAACAGAAGTACAAATCATTTCCCCAAATACCAGGGGTATACCCCTATAGAGTATCAAGGATACTCTGTGACCTTGGTCCCTAGGGCCAAACAGTTGCTGCAAAGCTTTTGCCCCACCAAGTTAACTTTCTAATATGGTGTAGGTGCTAGATAATTCACTCCTTTGCTATAGGCCTTGGAATCTGGGCTGTTGGGTTGATATACTACTGTTCTTCATCAAGTAAATTGCTATTCAGGGCTGTGCCAGCACTATAATGTTCTCAGCTTCCATTAAACTCTGGCATAGACTGTAGTTTCTGGACCAGCTCATTCTTCTGACCTTTCAAAGCTCACAAGGACATAGCCATCTCCAAAACTCTTTCATGTAGGAGCAGGAAAGACTACAAATAAAGCAGGAACACAGGTACCATGTATTCATGCTTACATGTATGCCCAATGGGGTAAGTAGGCCTTTGACGTATGTCTTACTACTCTCCCTATCCATAGGTTTGTAGCTATCTTGTCTGCACTGCTGCCAGGAAACAGAGAGACTGAGGTGAAGTCATTGGAGCCTTTTGTATACATACTAGCTTCTTTCTGCAATATAGTAAATTGCCAGGAAACAGTCAGAGAATACCAGTGTATAGTGGTCCATGTCCATGTGGTCACAAGTCCATGTGGAAGATTGTATCAGGCAGAACACAATGAACATGTCCTTAGGAATCCATACCTCATTGGCTTGTCCCCAGTTACATTTAATGTTATCATAGTTTGTGACATTTTAGTATGCCATGATTTTTAGAGTTGGATGGAATCTTAGAAACCCCATAATAGAACCCTGCTCTTTTAAGAGGAGGGAATTGAAAACCAGAAAGGAAGAGTCACTTTTCTCTAAATCATGTCATAGTAAGCAACAAGCATTTACTAAGCAGCTCTTATGTTGTAGGTACTATGCTGGGTGCTGGGGATACAAAGATAAAAGTCTAGCAGGTGGGGACAGCATGGACATTTACAGGGAATAAGCAGAAGAGGAAGAATTTGAACTCTAGTTTCCTACCATTAGATCTGGTTCTTTTTCTACTACACATTTGACTTGACCTCCATCAAGGAATCACTTACAAATACATTTGTTGAATATCACTTCTTTGTTCAACATGTGGGTAGGAAATTGATAGATAAAAATGAGCAAGGCTACTATACTGGTGGTGAATGAATTAGACAAAGAAAGAGGAAGAAAACTATAGCGATTTTTTTTTTTTTTTGGAAAATGGTGAGTTAACCATTGTAGATAGAACAGAAGGTTCACATTGAAGAGTAGTGATGGATAAGATACTAGAAGTAGATTGAGGCCAGATAGGAGACAGTTTGGACTTTATCATATAGATGATGAAGAGCTTTGGATGGTTTCTGAATGGGGAAGTGTAATGAAAAAGTAGTGTTTGGAGATTAATTTTTTCTGATTGTTGTGTGTAGGGAGACTAGCAAAAGGCAAAGCAAACAAACCAAAAAGCATTATTCAAGTAGGATTTGGACTAGTGTAATAGCAAACAGAATAGAGAAAAGGATGGATGGAAGAGATAATTAAAGAAAAAAATCAAGAGAACTTGGTGATGAGAATAAAAACCATAAAATTTTGCTTTCCAATGTTTACTGACCTTTTCATGTGCAGATAACTCTTTGGATGTTGAAATTCAATTTCTTGTGAACACAGAACTAAATTGTTTGGTTTAATGCAATTCAGCAAAGATTTAACTAAGCATTACTATGTCCAAGCTACTGTCCTTGGTTCTGAAGATACAAAAACAAATGAGAAAGTTCTTGACCTTAAGGAATTTGTATTTTAGTGGTGGGAGAGGAGCAGTTGGTAGTGGATAAACACTGCAAAATAACACAAAATACATAGAAAGTAATTTTCATGGGGAGGACAGTAGCAACTGGTGGGAAGACATCCAAATCTCTTACTTGTAGAGGAAGAGGAAGGGGGGGGAGAGAGAGAGAGAGACAGACAGACAGACAGACACAGAAAGAGGAATGAAGAAAAGGAGAGGAGGGATGGACAGGGACAGAAGGAAAGAAAAGATCTCTGAGGTGGGAGATAAGAATAGTGATCCTACAAAAGAGAGAAGGAAGGCAATTTGATGGGATGGTGTGACCAAATGAAAAAATTATTTTAAAGATCTGGACATGTATGTAAACAATAGAAAAGGAGAGATTAAAAATGAGAGAGATAGAAGGTGGTTGAAGGGTTAAGCTATGAAGGAAAAGGGTAGGGAATGGCATTTGCAAGAAGAGCCACTTTCTTTCCAAGACTGAAGCAAAAGAGAATCAGGGGGTAAGGGTGGGGATGGGAGAGGAAGGAAACACATGTTTTTTAAGAGCCCACTATATACAAGGCATTGTGCTAAGCACTTTAAAAATATTGTCTTCTTTTGTCCTCAAAACACTCTGGAAAAAAAAGGTGCTATTATTATCATCCTCACTTATCATCCTTAGTTGAGGAAACTAATCATATAAGTATTCAATGTCTGAGGCTAGACTTGAACTCAGGTTTTCATGACTCCAGGCCCAGTACTCGATTCCTTTGTGCCACCAAGCTGATTGAGTAATCTGGAATGTAGAGTTGGGGCGAAGAAAGAACTTTCACCAGACAACATCAATATTTATTTTATTTTTTAGTAAAACATTTGGTGGAGTCCTTTGCTGAAAAGGAGGGAATGTTGGTAGCTTGAAGAGAGAACATTGGTAGCTTGAGGAGAGAAGACAGCATTTGGAACAAATACAAAGGGGAATGAGATAAAGGGTCAATCAGAGAAGAAAAGCCAAAGGATTAACATGCAACAGGTAAGCCTTTTTTGAAATGACATAGCATAAATAATAGTGGTGACAGAATCCTTGTCCTGTAGTTGCTTACAGTTTACTAGGAGAATATCCCATAATGAATGAAAAACCATTTATTAAGCACTTACTATCCTTATGCAGATGAGATAGAGTCAAAGGAGAGATCCAGGAATATTTGAAGAGGGGCAGATCAATAACATTTGAAGGGATCAGGGAAGGTTAAGTAGACAAGATGTCACCTAGGCAAGAACCCTGAAAAAAGAGAAGAATTTTGAAAGGCATAGATGAGGAAGGAATGCCTCCTAAGAATGGAGAAGGGCTAGAGTCAATGAATGGAGATAAGAAATGGCACGTCAAGTTCAGAAATCAGCATGAAATTCAGCTTGGTGAGTATATAGAATTTGGGAAGGGAGAGTAACGAGAAAGAAATCTTAAAGGTATGTTGGAGGTATAGATCTTGGAAAACCTTAAAGACCCAGCTAGGGAGCAATTTCCTGTAATTTGTTACTACTGGAAAAAAATCAAACTCTAGCTCAGAATATTCCATTTTTCTCAGTTCTAGATTTGCCTTGTAACCTCCGAAAGGGGGTTCTGTACATGCAGAGCTCTGTCTTAGGGTGGTCAGAATGTGTAAGTTTGGCTTATCTTCCATTCAGGAATTATATCCAGTATATATGTGAGTGTCCCTCTCTGTGTTTTATCACTAACTGGATCCTCCGTAAGATGTAATTCTTAGGAGAATACAGGCAACTGAAACCTGTCACCTGGGCTTCCAAGAAATTTGTGAGAGTTTCTTGCAATTTAGAGAAATAGCACTATGTTGATGTCCTTGAAGTCCTGACTTCAACCTGTAAATACAATATGAAGCAGAATCAAAGATTTTCCCCACCCCCCCATGGAACTATGACACTATGATGAGAAAAGCAACTATGTACCCAGTCATCTCCATTTCATCACATTCTTCTACTGTTTATTGTTACCATCATCAATACCATGAAAAAAAAATCACAGATCTAGGTTTGGAAGGAGACTCAATGTATCACTTTAATCTGAACCCCTCAATTTAGAGACGAGCAAACTGAGATCCAGGGAAATGACATAGTTTGCCCAAGGGTTACAGAGGTAGTAAACACCAGAGACAGGATTTGAACCCATGTCCTCTTAATACAGGGCAAGAGCTCTTTGTATTGTAACATAGTAATAATTTTCTTCCATTCAATGTTAATGCATTAGAAAGGCATAACTGCAACCAGTACATATTATGGATGAGGAATTTACTGCAGACTAAAAAGCACACAAAAAACCTGAGTTGATTGGCTTTCCAAGGAATTATGTGCACTTTTAAAATTAAGGTTCAGGCTTCACAAAATGTACTTTTCAGCAACATAGTCTAACAGAAAGGCTGCTGATCTGACAGTAATAAGGCTGGAGTCCTGGTCTGAATTTCATTTCTTACTCTGTATGATACACATCTTTTCAAATCTTTCATTAGGTTGGGAGCAAGAATTTTTCTCCTTTTCTGCCTAATAGTTTTCCTGAGATGGGACCTAGTGCCCCTGTGCCTGCTTCCTTCTTTTCTTCCTCCTATTCAACTCTTTATTATTATTATACTTTGCCTGGTTTCGACTCCATGGAACAAGATGCCCCTCCTAGGATATCATTTTAAAACTCCCCACCAGGCTGCTAACTCATGCCTTGATTGACGGCACCTCCCTTAGCCTCCTCTTTTCCTGTGTTTGGAGAGCTGGAGAGCAGTCACAAGCTCCTCCCAATGCCTTCCTTTATTGAGGGCAGAAACTGGACTCTTAGATCACACCATTTGGCATGTGCTGCCCTGTCTGATGTTAAATCTACTTAACAAGATGTCCCAGCAGGGGCTACCCTATGGGATCCCCTTCCCTGCTACCTTTTGCGTATTGTTTCCCCTTACATTGTAAGCTTTTGGGGGCAGAAACTGTCTTTCTTTTCCTCACCAATGCTAGCACAGTGGCTGGCATGGAGATGTTTGATAAATATTGGTTGGATTGGATTGAATGGACTAGATTTATTGTGTATACAACATATAGCACTATGCCAGGTGTCAAGGGAATACAAATGATAATAGATAACATTTACACAGTGCTTTAAGATTTACAAAATGCTTTATCTACTGTCTCATTTAAATACATATATAAATGTACCTTCTCAAATTATGTCTTTCAGATGCAAGACCTACTACAAAGATTAGACCATGACCTCAGAGAAATGATGACATGACTTGCACATGACTTTGTTTTGAGTGAGGAAGGGCTGTGCAGGTCACCAGCCTCACTTTTCCTCCAGAGACATCTGAATCCCGTGACCAGACATTCATTAGGATGATTGGAGATGACCCAGGATGCACTGGGAGACCTTGGCCTTTTAGGCTAAGACCTTCTCAGGTGCTCACTTAGAGGGAGGTAATGCCCCTTTAGTGAACTGGCCTCTTTAAAAAGTAGTCGGGAGATGGCCCCTTTAATAGAAAAGAAAAATAAATAGATAAATCACTCTGGTTTGTCAATGAGGAGAGATGGTTTATAAGAGCTACCAATTTATACAGTGTCTTGGGGTAGCTTTGCTGACTCAGTGAATAGCATTACAGACCTGGAGTCAGGAACATTTGAGTTCAAATCTGACCTCAGACATTTACTAGTTGTGTGACCCTGGGCAAGTCACTTAACCCTGTTGACCTCAGTTTCCTCACTTGAAAAATGAGCTGGAGAAGGAAATGCAAATCCCTCCAGTGTGTTTGCCAAGAAAACCCCAAATGGGGTCATGAAGAGTCAGGCACAACTGAACAACTGCAGTACATTTAAGGTTTACAAAATGCTTTACATAGGCTATCTTATTTGATTTCATCATCACAATACATGTGTGAAGGAGCTGCTATTTTAATTTCTTTTCGCAGACAAGGGAAATGAAACTCAAAGGGGTTAAATGACCTCCTTGTCCTGAGTCCTGCAGCCAGCATATGTCAGAGGTGGAAGCTGAACCAGTCTTCCAGGCTTTAAGGCCAACTTTCTGTCTACTGCACTTGGACACATGGTATAATTGGAAAGTACAGTAAGAAAGATGCAAAATGCCAAGTTAGTTCAGAGAGGAAGAGAACACTTTTGGCTGGTTAGATTGGAGAAGGCTTCAAGGGCTAAGTGACATATGATCTGGGTCTTCAAGAAGGGCAATGATTAGAACGATAGAAATAGAGGGGAAAGAGCAAAACTGTTTAACAGATGATGGAGACAGTTTGTTTTGGACTTAGGGCATTGCAAAGCATGATACTCTTGATGAATGGATGCACTTGAGATAATAAGAGGATCGTAAGTGAACCCATCTAGGGTTACCAACAAGTACTGGCTGATGTCTTCTATGAGACCTCTGACAATTAATTAGAGGTAACGCAAAGGTCAAGTGAATTTGCCTGCAGGGACATGTGATTTTTTTTCATTTTTAAAGAGGATGACCTCTAAGACTGAAGACTAAAGCCTACTGCCAAGTGAGCTAGGAAGCTCTTTCCCCATTCTGCTCTAAGGGATTTGCCTTTTGAGACCTAACAGCAGTAAACAGTGTCCTTGGGGAGAAGGGGCAATTTGTTCACAGTACAAAAGACTGTGCTGCAAACAAGTCAGTCACAAAACCAGCCCCATTTTACAGTGCAGTAAACAGATGCACAGTATACAGATTTGCTCAGCATTATGCCTTTTAGGGAAGGAAAGAAGCATTTATGTAAGTGCTTACTGTATGTGACGCATTGAGCTAAGCACTTTACAAATATCTCATTTGATCCTCACAATAACCCAGAGAAGTAGGTGCTATGATGATCCTATTTTAAAGCTACTCATTTTATAGTTGGGGAAACTGAGGTAGACAGAAATTAAATGATTTGCCTAGGGTCACACAGTTACTAAGTGTCTGAAGTTAGATTTGGTCTTCCTGATGCCAGACTAGCTCAGTGATCTATCCACTGTTCCACCAAGGAGCCTAGGAATGACTTTTTAGAGCTTGGAACGGCTATGCCCAAGGTTCCAAGTTCCCATACTGTGGATGTCTATATCACGCTATCTTTTTGCTCCCCTTGTTCCCAGTTTTCTTCAGAATAAGAGTTAGAAGCTCTACTATGCTTGGCTCTAATCTTTCTTGTCTTAAGATGAAGACCTTTGTCATCTCCAGCTATCATTTTAAGATAAAAAATTCTGCTCCCTATTTCTGTAATTTGACTTTGACAAATAAAACCACACAATTAGGAGATGAACAGACTGGACTGGAATAGCATTTTGAAATCCATAGTAGAAGGCAACGCATTCTGATAAAAGGAATGTCAGAGCTTATAGGAATAATGACCAGGGTGCTATTAACTGACTATGTCACCTTGGTCAAGTCATTGAATCTTTATATATCTAAATTTCCTCATTTATAAAATGGAGAGGAAATCTGTCTTACTTATCTCACAGGAATGACAGGATAAAACTCTGTCTTAGATGCATGTTATGGTTTGTCCTTCATTTTCAAAGAGGACCATGACATCGGGAAGATGATGACATGATTTGCAATTGAATTCAGATGTAAGATGGGGTGTTACTATCAAAGGCTCACAGGATTCAGATCTGAACGCCCCTTAGAAACCATGTATAGAAGAGAAAAGTGAGGGGCAATGACTTGTCTAAAGTTACCTGTGCAGGTAAGAGAAGAGACAGGATTTGAAACCAGGTGCTGTAACTCCTCACCCAGTGTTCTTTGCAGTATGTCATGCTGCTTCTCAAAAGCAAATCAATCCACTAAGTAAATATTAAGCTCCTACTGTGACAGGCACAAAACTAGGTATTGAGGATACTCAAGTACAAACAATGAAACAATTTCTAATTCCAAGGATCTTCCATTCTAATAGGTGAATATAAATGTGTACATACATACACACACACACACATAAAATAGTTAAATACAAAGTAGTTTGGGAAGAGCAAACCAGTTCAGCCTAGATGGAACATGATCCCATAGTCTATGACTGGTAGTTTCAAGGGTGCTTAGGAAAGGGTTATAGGCATCACCATTTATGCTCTTTCCCCTCAGAAGTCTTTTCCCCGTGTCTGGGTAATAACGCCTTGCCTGTATCTAAGGCTGCTCAGAGCAGTGGTTGCTTTATCTATCTGGATGCCAATAGGATCAGTGGTTGCATTAGGCTCAGCTGCCTTTCCCCAGTGATAAGTGTGAATCACCTGGAGAATCTGACACCTTGAGAAGCAATGAGGCTGATTAACACAGATCTCAACAGTCATTTGGGGCCACTGACTTAACTATGGCTGCTGTGTCTGGGCCCTGACAATAGGGCCTTCCACTGCAGGAGGTACCCTAGGCCCTGGCTCCTCTCCTGGGTGATGTTGACCTGACTCAGTGTCTACTGTAATTATTCCAGAGGCATCTATCACATCTATCAGCTGGATGCCTCAGGAACCCCCAGCTCAATGACTTGAGAGATTTGGGGTAGATAATAGAAACACATCTTCCACATTAGAAACAGTAAGTATTTACTTAGTACTCACTCTAGGCGTTAGGATCATAGAACTAAAGTTAAAAGGGACCTCAGAAGCCATCTATAAGAGGCCAACCTCCTTATTTTTCAGATTAGGTAACCAAGACCCAGGGAAGTGAGTTATTTATCTCATACATAGTAAGCACTGGAGTAGGATTTAGACCCAGATTCTCTGACTCCTAAATAAGTGTACCACACTTTCTTAAAAATTTCAGCTGCTCTAGGATAGGTGTATATGTGTGCACATGTGTGTACATGTACGTGTGTGTGTCCTTTGCTGTAATGTAGAACCCAATGCAGTAAGATGTAGTTGAAAGAGCAGTGCTGGCCTTGTCCTCAGGTGATAGCAACTTAAATCTTGTTACCAGTTATGATAGCAAGCAAATCTTTCGCTGTTTTTGTTTTAGTGTAATCAAGTGCCTCTGAATGAATAATGTGATTAAAGATCTTCTCCCCCTACCCCCTCCCTGTTAATGAGCCTTGGAAAATTTGTAGGAAGACCCACACTTTTTGTTAATGAGACACTGGTTCTCAAGGGTTGTGATGTCCTCTGGCTCTGAAAAGTGTGTAAATATTCTGAGGTGAGGTTTTACTTTGGGGCTTACTGACTAGAAGTGTTTGTTTGACCAGATTAGACTCTGCGTAGCTGCCAAGGAGCTCCCCCCACTACTCCCAAACCCGCTTTGAAAACTCAGATGTCGGTGCTTTCCTCTCTGGTAACTACGTATGTATGGTCATGTCTCTGTTTGTCATTTTGTGATGTATGTATTGCTTGCTGTCAGACAGTTTGGAAGCTCCGTCTTGTTGATTTAGATTTTGCTGTATTTTCTCTGAAGTTCAGGTTGCTGATGCTTCCCCCTGAACTAAGTGAATGATGCATATGCTTAATTAAAATGATTACTGACCCCTCAAAAGTTGCATTTCCTTTTAGAAAAGCAGATCAAAGAACCTGTGATAGCAGACCTTCCTGTGTATGGCTGTGTGCTTGCTTTTACACCAGTATTCCTGGGCTGAACAATGATGGGAAAGCCTCAGTTTCCTCACCCGCAAAATGGGGGTAATGGTATTTCCATTACTTACCTCACTTAGTAATTGCACTGAAAGTGTGCTTCATAAATGTAAGCTGTTTTTATTATTACTAACAGCAATCACCAGAAGACCTGGATTTTAGCCTTTGCCCTACCACTAATTTTCTATATAATCTTGCATAAATTAGTCCCCTGTTTTTAGGAAGACTATCTTTCAAGCAGTGTGATTCAATGAAGGAATGGACTGTCTTAGAGATATTTAAGCAATGGTTGGTTGACACTTTGTTAGTCTAAAAAAAAAGTTTATCTTGATAGGTAGTGAGATTCCAGTCACTTGTATATGCAATACTATGTATGTATATTGGTATATATCACACACATATCACATATTTGTGTGTATATACACATACAATAAATATAATATACATTGCACCTATACCACATGTTTGTGTGCATGTACATTTATTTATATGTACAATGTATGTTCATATGCATGCTGTACAGCAATAGATATATATATAGATATATACACATATGCTCGGTTTTGCAATGTATTGTACTTACAGTGCAATATACATGTATTATGCATGTACATACCCATGCACATACATATGTTATATATATGTATATAAGTACTTTGAATGGATGATGATCTGTTAGTAGTTCTGCAGAAAGAATTTTATCATTTGGAAGGTTAATCTAAATATCTACAGTCCCTTTCTAAGTTTAATAGCCCATGATTCTAGGTAGTTATTAAGTATATTCTATGTGTTTGGATACACCATGAGGGCTACAAGAGAAGACATGATGCCTGTTTTCATGGGACTTGTAGTCTAGTTGGGAAAATAAAGTCAGACGATCTTTCAGAAGAGATTTGGCTTGACTGTCAGGGCCCTGAGTTCCATCCCAGCCCTACCATTTACTGACTGCATGACCCTAGGTAAGTCACTTAGCTTCTTTGAACCTCAGTTTCACAAATTATAAAATGAGAATCAACTGACAAGCATCTGTTAAGCACTTCCTGGGTGACAGACATTGCACCAAGTGCTAGGGGCAAAAGTGAAATAATACGTGGTTTAAGGATCTTATATTTTAGTTGTAGAAAGAGTCAATAGTTAGATGGGTATCTAAAAGATGCTTACAGAGTAGATACCCAGAAACCTTGGGGAGAAGGCACTAGCATCTGGATGATGAGAAATACTTTCTGCATAAGGTGTTCCTTGAGCTGAATCTTGAGGGAAACCAGGAATTCCAAGAAGCTGAAGTGAAAACCAAGAGCATTTCAGGGATAGGACACATCTTCCCCCTAGGAGAAAATGGGAATGTTCTCCCTGAGGAATGGAAAGTAGGCCAGTAGGCATGGCTGATGTAGAGTGGGAGGAAGGGAGAAGAGTACAATGAGACTAATCATATAGGATGACAGATTTGAAGGAGCTTTCCACATCAAGCAAAGGAAATTATCTTTGATTCTAGAGATAACAGGGAACCACTGGAGTTTATTGAATGACACATGGGAAGGGGGGTTAGATATAAGAAATGGTCATACCTAGACTTTAGGAAAAATCCCTTCGATAACTGTGAAATGGAAGGATTGGAAGAGAGAGACTTGAGATAGGGAGACCAAATAGGAGGCTACCACAACAATCCAGACCGGAAGTTGGTCATTATCTAATGAGAGAGTTTTGAGGAAAACATGATAGGATTGCAAATTAATACAAATCAGAGCATGCTGAAAGTTGGACTGTGATTTAATGCTATAACATAGGGCATATAGTATAAGTTATATATTTGTTGTCATGGGGGAGAATAGTCAGGAAAGTTTGCATGAAAGAAGTAATAATTGAGGTGATCTTTGAAGGATAGGGGAGATTTGGACAAGTAAAGGTTTCTTTATCATTCTTTGTTTGCAGGAAGAAGGAAGGATTTCTGGTGCCCTCAGTCTCTGGCAGAGATAATACTAGAGTGGAGTGATGATATTTTACCAAAGGGTGTGGATTTCCTCTGGAATAAATAATATAAAAAAATTTTGATAGTGCTTATACTCAGAAGATAGGAATAGAATGTGAAGGTGTGACCTAAATGGAGCTCATGACAGACAGGAGGGTGAGACTGGAGTTAGGAATGGGTTTGAACTGGGGGAGAAGTTTGATGACCTTAGGCTTTCTTAGGGATTGGGGGAGAAAGCAGAGATAATTTAAGACTCTTTTCCAAAGACATTATGGTATACTGAGAAAAATGGGCACTAAAACTGGAGTCAGAGACCTGCTTTGCTACTTATTACCTGTATGATGTTGGGCAACTGATTTAACCTACTTGGACCTCAGTTTCCTCCTTTGTAAATTGAGGAACCAGATACTTATACTCATATACAGATACTTATACTGGTTCCTTCTGCTTCTAAGTGCTATGAGCCTATAACAATTTTTCAAGGCTCCTGGGTTCATCATTGCGGAAGTCCCATCCCTGATGCAGATGCCTCAGCATCTTAGTAGATAGCTTCATTATTTGTATGGCTAAAAAACAAAGAAAAAAGAAAAAAAATCACTCAGTTGTCAATATGTTGGTATGGGAATGAGTCACTCCTTATTTAGCCATGCTGGTTTTCAGATGACAGACATAACTAGTATGTTTGCCTATCAATCAAGATAGTAGTCAATAAGAATTATTAAACACTGGGTGCCAGGTGCTGTGCTGAATGCTTTCCACCTGGCAGAACTGAGCAGACCTTAGACTCCACTAACATAATCTATGGGAAGCATGATCATAATCATGTAGCAGCAAAGCAGTATTAGTGTCTCTTTTTCTAACCCCTTAAAGACCCAGTAGCATCTTTGTCACCCAACTTATTTACCTGGATAGGGAAAGTATTACCATCTCTCCATCCCCCAAACTTTAATTTGTGCTTTTTATCACTAAGACAAACTAGTAACGATTTGCTGAGTGAGATGCAATTACGGTGGATTCTGAGGTCAATATTCAATCAGTGGTCCCATTTTGGACGTTGCTTTGATCAGCCAGTCAAAAATTTCCTTTCATTTAGGTGTTTTGTAAATAGTCAACAGCAACTAATGGACTGAAAAACAGTTAAAGGAGATAGGAAGATGTGTTTGGGCTTTTAAAAAAAGTATATGATTTCATTTTTAATTCATTAGCTCTTTAGAAGACGGAAATTTCAAAAAATTGGTGAAAGTCTTAGAAAACCTTTCATTATGAAACTGAACTCAGGACCCCAATCTTATTTGTTCAATGACTGTCTTGGATCATTGCCTGAAGTCTCTTATCTGCTTTCCTGAATTTAGAGTCAGATATCTATTTAGAGTCAGATAATATTGTTAATATTCTGGCTGTTGTTATTGTTGCTGGCTGCTTTTATAGTAAGTATCCTATTTACCTAAAGTGGATAACTAACCAAAGGAACCAGCAGTCATCTGTTAGTCCTGAGAGAAGAGACTTGCTCAAGTAGTGTCAGAGCCAGAAACCAGCCTAAGTCTCCTGATTCTGTAATTTCCATTGTTTTTCCTACTATATCCTCTTATCTAGCAAACAAAAGCATGATCTGTGATGTTGATTAAATTATTTTGCCTCTCTTAGTCTCATTTTCCTCATGAAAGAGTTTGATTAGATAAGAAAGTGCAAGGAATTACAGAAACTCAGAATTTCAGAGTTAGAAGATTCCAGAAAACATCTAGTGCAACGTTTACCTGAATAGGAATCATTTTTGAAATATTCTTTAATCAATCAATCAGTCATCATTATTAGAACAAAGGTAATAATCAAAAGACCTTCCAAGGGTGATATCTGCACGAAATCAACTTTATGTCAACAAAGAGTCCAAAAAATGTCTGTGTTGTTATATTGGTTTATAGAAATAGGTTAATGGTGGCAATTTAGAATCAAGTCATCATCTCAAGAAATTACAGAAGGGTGATCATGTTAAGGAGGTTGAGCTTTTTTGGTCAATGCTGCTTATGTGAGAAAACAGTAAAAATTGTCTAATTCATCACTGCAAGTTGAAAAAAATTAGTAGCTATCAAAACTATAGCAAAACATAATAGCCCAAATTGTACATCAGAAGCTGACTTTCAAAGACCAAATTAAAAACCCCCAATTAAATGTCAAGTTAGAAATTCTGAAAATCAAAGGTGAGATTAATAAAAACTGAGAGTAAGAAAACCATTGAACTTAAAAATAAAATGAGAAGCTGATTTTATGAAAAAAAAACGAGTAAAATAGATGAACCACTGGTTGATATGATTTTAAAAAAAGAAAGAAAAAAACTAAATTGCTAGTATAAAAAAGCAAAGAGAAGAATTCACCACCAATGAGGAAATTAAGACAATTATCAGGAGCTATTTTGTCCAATTATATGGCAATAAATCTGACAATCTAAATGAAATATATTAATATCTACAAAAAATATAAATTACCCAGATTAATGGAAGAAATAAAATTCTTAAATAACCCAATCTTAGAAAAAGATGAACTTCCTAAGAAAAAAATCACACAAAGTTAGCCTCTCCTGTTATTAATCATATTAGGATCAGGGATTTTTCAGGGTTCAAGCAACCTCTGCAGTTGTTTAAAAGAACATATAATGGTGGAAGAAGATTGTAGCAAATAAAAGGGGGAAAAATTGCACTGTAAAGCAAAATTAGCATTGCTTAAAAAAAATGTGTAGTGATTTTGGTGTATCAGTAAGCACCTCAACATACACAGAGGGGTCTACCCTCACAGGTTCTTAGATCTGCATTCATAAAAGGAGAGGTAACTTTTGAGGGGTTCACAATCACTTTAATTAAGCACATGTATCATTCCTTTAACCAAGCACATATATCATTCACCTAGTTCAGGGGAGTCACCACCCTGAACTTCAAAGAATATAAAGAGAAACTGGAAGTCGACAACTGGTTCAACTGTCTGACCTTAGTTACCAGAGAAGGAAGCACCAACAACTGAGTTCTCCAAGCTGGATGGGCTCCTTAAGCAGTTTCCCAGAGGCCTCATCTGGCCAAACAAACACTTCCAATCAGTAAACCCCAAAGTAAAACCTCAGCTCAGAGCATTTTAGAGTCAGAGGGCATAACAACCCTTCAGAACCAGTGCCTCATTAACAAAAGGTGTGGACCTTCCCACAAATCTTCCTTAATCAAACTGCCCTTAATGGACAGGTCCATTAATGGGCAGGGAAGATCTTTATTCACATTAAAATGATTAACAATACAAGTACATATACTGTTTCTAGTTAAAGAAACTCTTGTTTCTATATTTTACTCCTAATAAAGACTCCTGATGGATAAAGGCAAGATTCAATCCAAGGCACTTGATTATACTGAAACAAAAACAGCAAAAGAGTCTATTTTGCTTGTCATCACCCTTGGGAACCTGTGTTCTTTTATGTCAAGTCATCTAAGTTTTATTTGAATAATACAAATAAACATAGCTTCATCTATGTAAGTTCAAAGGGTCATTTAAAGGCTGTATTTAAGATGTCAGGGCAGCAGGATTGTGCAGTGGATAGAGCACTGGGCCTGGAGTCAGGAAGACCTGAGTTCAAATCCAGCCTCAGATACTTATTAGTTATGTGATGTGGGGCAAGTCACTCAACCCTGTTTTCCTTAGTATCCTTATATGTAAAATGAGCTGGAGAAGGAAATGGCAAACTACTCTAGTATCTTTGCCAAGAAAACCCCTAATGGGATCACAAAGAGTCAGGTGTAACTGAAGCAACTAAACAACATTCAATGTGTGTTCAATTCTGAGTGCTGAATTTTAGGAAGGATATCAATAAGCTAGCTAACATTCTGAGGACAGCAATTAGACATATGAATCTAGAAACCATGATGCTGGTTAAAACAACTGGGAATGCTGAGTCAAGAGAACAGAAATCTTAGAAGTGACATGCTGTCTTCAAATAGTTGGGGCTATTGTGACAAAGAGGGATTAGACTAGCTTTGTGTGTCTGTAGAAGGAAAAACTGGGCAAACAGATTTCTTTTCGTGTAATAAAAAAATCTAAAGCTACTCAAAAGTAGAATAGGTTATCTCAGGAGTTTCTGAATTCCTCTCAAAAGAAGTTTCCAAGGAACAGCTGGATAACCACTTGTTGGGGAGATTTTCAATGAAGTAAAACCTGGACTAGATCATCTCTGTGATGATCTATCTTTGAATCTGTGATTTGATGAAACCGGCAGAGGTTAGAGTTTAGGTTGGCTTTTGTATGAGACAAATCTTTAGAAATGCTGAGTAGAATTTTCCAGGTCAAATCTCACTTTGTAATACAGACTTTTAGCTCATTGGGTGAGGATTTTGTTTTTTCTTCTTTCTCATTGTAGCCTCCTAAGTTGTTGCAATCTACAAACTTTTAGTAAGAAAAAAAAATTCTAGGTCATCTTTTCTATTCATTTTTTCCCATCATTGACTACACTTCCTTACAGAAATAGCACATTCTTTGAATAAATCCTTTTTAGGAAAAAAAGTCAGCACAACTGATCAAAACGTCAGTAAAGTCTTCAAACCTGTGCAATGTGTAACACCTGTGACCCTTCTACAAAGGGGCAGGTTGGGGATTTCTTCACATATCTCTTCATTTGAGTCCTGTTTGGTCATAATAATTTTGTTGCTTTCATTCTTGATTTTTTTTGGCATATCTTTGTTCTTTCCATTTCTATTGATGTTACTGTGTATGTTATATATACATATATATCATACATATACTGTGTATATTATATAATGTATACTATGTATATAACTGGCCTCTAGTTACTTCAGTCTGCATCAGATCATACAGATCTTTCCATGTTTCTCTGTATTCATCACAAACATCATTTCTTACAGCACAGTGGTATTCCATTATATTTATATACTTCAGTTTATTTAGCAAATTCCCAATTGATGTATATCTACTTTATTTTTAATTTTTAAGCTATCACACAAAAGTGTTGCTATGACTATTTTGCAGTATATGGGGATTTTTTCCCTATCAATTATTTCCTTGGAGTCTAAGCCCAGTAAAGAAGGCTTTGGTTCAAAGGATAGGATATTTTAGTCACTATTTTGTATTTACTTTTGGTAATACTTTTGGTCACTATTTCGTATTTAGTCACTATTTACTTTCAGTGAAAAGCATAGCCATTTTTAGAGAGCAGGCTGACCTTTTTATTCCTTGAGGAATAAATGTTAGCCAGCTTGCCTGCAGTCACATAGCTAGTAAATGTCTGAGGTCAGATTTGAACTCGGGTCCTTCTGACTGCAGGGCTGGTGCTCTATCCACTGTACCACCTAGCTGCCTCATTGGTATCTTTAAAGGCTTATGTTTATAGTGTAAGCTTGTGGGTCATCTGAAGGAATATATCTGTAAATGGTGGTTATTCCTTCCTTGTATATAGAATGTTTGGCTTTTTACAAAATTATATGTATTCATATGCCAAATGCCTTGCTTGTGAGCAGTTGAATGGTAAAAAGCTAATTTTAACAGGGCTAACATAAGTTTTTATTTTTTGGACCATATCTATGATGGAATTGTATAGAGATTGCTAGGTGGCACCATGCATGAGGGATTAATAGGTGGTACCGCGAGTAGCACACTAGACTTGGAGTCAAGAAGACCTGAATTTGAAGTCTGCCTTGGATACTACCTGTGTGACCCTGAACAAGCCATTTAACCTCTGTTTGTCTCCATTTCCTTAACTGTAGAATGGTGATGATAATAATAGCTACTACCTTGGGTTGTTGGAAGGATTACATGAGATAACATTTTAAAGTACGTTTTAAAGTACATTGCACACCTTAAAATGCTATACATATTCTAATGATTATAATTCCTGTTCCTCCTCCTCCTCTTATTCCTCCTCTGTGTGTTCCAATGAAGAAATTCTCTCAGCTGAGGCTGTATAGTGCCAACTTGATATTCACAGCACCTACAGCAGCCATGAATATCCCGGTGCAATTCTAAATCATGAAATACAACAGACTTTCCACATAGAAGACAGAACCCAAACACTTATTCAGATACCAAAAAACCAAATCCCAATACCAGAAAGCCAGATTCATCATAGTAACAAAAATCTATACACAATAACAATGCAGAGGACAACACCTTCCCCAACCCTCCCCTATGCTGGGGCCTTCCCACAACCATGTAAGCACTCACAAGCTTAGCTGTCTGCCTTCTCTCTCTGCCTCAGTTCTGACTGCTCTCTCAGCTCCACTCTATCTCCACCCCTTCCTGTTCCATGTGACATAGTCATGTAACTTCTATGTAATTTAAGAAGGTCACATGGGCCTATTAATGAATGGGTAAGATCTTCCCATTTATATTAGCATTACAGGCTGGCATTTGGTTTGTAACTTATAGCCTTAGAGATTTGCTTTCTTGAGTTTATTAAATCAAATGTTTCTCAGCTGGATCACAAATGGCTTACAGACTCCTCTCCTCTTATTCACCAGTTGTTTAATCATTATGTAGACAATGCTTTAGAATAGTAATGTTTGATGGGGCAGGGGGCACAAAAGAGGGCCTGGGGGACCCTGTCCTCTAAATGGCAGAAACTAGATTCTCTTCTCCACCCATCCCCAGAGATAAAGTCTTTCCCAAACAGGCCTCCAAAACAACTACATGCTATCCTGAGCAGAACTGCTATTTTCACAGGGGCTTCTGCTTGGATCCAGTAGAAATGTAGAATTTACATATTTCTTTGTCATTTTGTTCTAGTTGGGATGTGCCTGCTAACAATTAATTTTAATTGCAAAGAAATGGAAATTGCTAAGTGTTCCTTTGGCACTGGAGCTGGGCTTCCTTTGTCAGAAAATGCCTCAGATCATTATTCTCATCCCTCTCATTTTCACTTTTTATTTTTCATGACAAAGCAAAATTATTGTCTCTTCCTCTCTCTTTTTCTTTTGGCAGTTGCAGCAGCTTTGAGAGGTAGAGAAGGCCTTAAAACTACTGATTAGTTTTTAGCTGGGGCCTAGCTAATGTGGTCAAGAGAGATTTTTCTTCTGCCCCTTCCTCAGGTGAGTTTACTAATACAAGTGCTTAACTTCTTGTGAAGGAAGCAGGGAAAGATGAAACATTGCCTGACTGTTAATTTTCCTCCCTTAGAAAATGGGATGAGGGAGATGGATCACTGGCTATTTACCTAGCACAGAGTATACAGTCTCCATCCATCCATCTTCTGTTCAGGCTCCCTTCAGAAATACATTCTTTGGTGAGCCCCACTATTCCAGTGGCTAGTATTATTGTTGACAGCTCTCTCTGCAAGTGGACTTAACAGCTTGTCACCACACTAATCAATGTAACTCCTTCCAGCCTTTTAAAAAGGAATCTATTTGATCAATATCACCAAGTAAGCTCAGCCCTAGCAAACAGATCAAATAAGAGTCCCTCTGATCAATAAGTGTTATACAGAAGATAATTTATCAGGGATATTTCAATGAAAGCATCATAAATGTTTCCTGTTGACAACCCTTTCTGTGGTAGCTACTGTAATGGATTAAAAGTAGAATTGCTTCAGTATATAAACTATTAGCCTCTCTCTCATCTCTGACTAGGCCTAGGAAGTATTTAGAGGGTTGGCCTTATAGAGTTAATTCTGGTTTTAGAGCAATTACAGAATTAACGACAACAAGTATTTATTTATATAGTACTTCAAGACAAAACATTTAAAATATTATTTCATTTAATGCTTTACATGAAATTTTGTCTTCCAAACTAGACTAAGTTCATTGAAGATTGTCGTTTGTCATATTTGATTACGGGAACATTGAATCCTAGAGCTAGAAGGAAACTTAGGGGTCACTTTATGGATGTGGAGACTGATAATCAGTGAGGAAAACTGACTGCTAAGATCATGCAGCAAATTAGCGGCAGAGTCAGGACTACAATATCTATTCTCTAACTCCCAGGACTCTTCTTTGTATCCTCTAGAAGTTCTAACCTAGGTCTGGGTACATTGTAGCTGCCCAGGAAGTAGCCATTTATTTAAGCATCATCCCCTATGCTTAGAAATAACTCCTAGTCTTACCGCTTTTATATCATGACTAGTTACTCAGTTGAAATAGATATAAAAACATTTGCCGAGCGTCAGACATATACATGACATTGTAAGAAATCCTAGGGATACAAAGATAGAAAATGACGTTACTCCTGACATCAGTGTGCTTACATAATGGCAATATGAATTTATGTAAATAAATTTGATGTAAGGGAAAATGGGATGGGAAAGAGGAGAGAGCTAGATAAATTACTTAGAGAAATTCAAAGAGGGAGAGAAATCAGTTTTACTGGAAATAGGGCTAGGGTGTGTGTGTGTGTATGTGTGTGTGTGAGAGAGAGAGAGAGAGAGAGAGAGAGAGAGAGAGAGAGAGAGAGAAAGAGAGAGAGAGCGCGCTTCATGAAAAAGCAGAATTTGGGTTGAGCTTTGAAGAAAAGGAAGGACTTTGAAAGATGAAGGTACAGGGTGGGGAGGGTGATAACCTATTCCAAACACAGTATGATTTCCATTCTATTCCTACTTTTCTAGTCTCTTTAGGAATGTTGGAATAAAAAAAGCTGTAAAGGAATTCTACAAGTTAGAATAAGATAAATGAATAAACTTATGAATGATTATCCTTGGGAATCTAGTCAAGGAATATAGTAGATATTAGCATGCTTTGGTTGGTGGCATATGAACCTATGTTTTTCATGGGGTTAATATGATTCAGCAGCAACCAATTATTAGGTACTTAGAGTGTAGATAGGGCTCTACATTGTGGTAGTCAGTGGAGAAAATTCAAAGATTAAAACATATTGCTGCCCTTGTGAAATTTTCAATCAAATAAGTGGGGCATTCATAGATAACTTGAATATAAACATATGTAATCAGTGCAAAGAGAGGGCTATGTCAGGTCTGAAAAAGAAAAGATTATCTCTTGTTATGAATTCAGGGACAATTTCAGGGAGCAGGTGGTATTTAAACTGAGTCTTCAAGGATGGGCATGACTTCAATACAGTGGAAGAGGATGAAAGGCATTTTAGCCATAAAGGAGGTGTGAATAGGGACACAGAGGTGAGAAGGAATGAAAATATTCCTAAGATGATGAGTATGTTGAAATATAAACTATATTGTCAGGAAATAAGTCTGGAAAGATGGAATGGTTACTGATGATGAGGACATTCATTACTGGGCTAAGACATCTGGTCTTTATTCAATAGGCTTGGAAAACTGCTGAGAATTTTTTGGACAGAGGAGTAGCTTAACTGGATCTTTGTATGAGGATTTTATTCAATGGGCAATGGGGAGCTTTGTAGGTTTCTGAGCAGAAGAGACAATGGGATTTCAAACAGGTTCAGCTCTGCATCCAAGGTTATAAGACTAAATTTCTTAAATTGGGATCTGCAGACATTTATACATTTCAAAATGTCTATGAACTTGTATGGGAAAAAGAGATCTTTATTTGTATTAACCCTTGCCTGTTTTTGCCATGCCACATAATTTTTATGCATTTCAAAACATTATTCTAAGTTGGGGTTCATAGATTTCACCAGAACGCCAAAAAATCCAAGACACAAAACTGTTAACTCCTGGTATAGGGGTACATAGCTTCTTGAAACTGATAATAAAAACGGTGTCAAAATGTGTGGTTGGTGGTAAGCATATGGGTCTGGATGAGTGAATTTAGTAGATGCAAAAATCCTTAGCAGCCGTGGAGTTAGGACTGAATCTAGAGACAAAGGAGTGATTTTGTATCCAGAGGATAGAAAATTAGAGAATTTTTAGGAAGTTGGATTCTATATAGGAAATACTGAGTTCTAAGGCCCAGGAACATGAGAAGAGGAAGCTCTACCTGACAAAAACAAGAGCACCCATCCAGGGCCTGAGAGGAGAAAAACAAGTGTACCTAAGTCCCAGACTCCAGGATGAATGAAATTAGTAGTGGCAATACATCCCCCAGTGTATAAGATGGTTAGTGGAGATGAACATCCTGGTCTCAGAAAAAGCATTGCAAAATATTAACAATAGCACATGAGATTGTTCCAAATTAGTGGCTGCCAATTTGAAAGTGACAAAAGATAGAAATAATCCATGTTGGAGGGAGGGGTTGTGGAAAGACAGGTAGAGTATTGCCCTCTTGGTGAAACTATGAATTGCCTAACAATTATGGAAGACAATTTGATGTTATGCTAAAAAAACCCCAAAGACCCAAATATCCATAATCTTTGATCCAGAGAGCCTACACTAATCATACAATGAAAGACAGAAATATAGGTCCAATATATACCAAAATATTAATTGAAGCACATATTATGAAAGAAAGAATAGCTAGGTGCTACAATGGATAGAGCACTGGGCTTAGAACCATGAAGACTCATCTTCTTGAGTTCAAATCTGGCCTCAGACACTTACTTACTATGTGACCCTGGGCAAGTTACTAAACCCTGTTTCCAGTAGAGTGGGAGGTTGATCAAGAGAACCTTTTCTAGGATGGGGGCTAGGAGGAGAGAGATGAGGAAAAAGATTCCTCTAATAGAAAGTAGAAGATACAGAGTCAGGGAAGGTCAAAGGTGATCCATTCATCTAGTCAAATGTAGAGCCAGTAGGATTCTGTAGTAAACAGGGCATTTTATTTAGGATAATAGCAGATTTTAGAGTAAGTCTGTGTCCTGATTAGCTTGCCCAAATGGTACTAGAGGTCATATTATTTCTGAGTACAAATTGCTCCATCATCGAAGGGAATCACTTTGGGAGGCAAAATTGTGAAGCGGACAACGTTTGACTTTCCTGACTTTCTCCCTTTCAGCATCTCTCAGTAGTTCTTCAGTCCCTGATGCTACATATCTTTGCCCTAATTCCTTTCACTGCAAGCTGAAACTTATCAGTCCCACATTCTAGTCTCTACAAATCCTGCTGTCTTCTAGGTAATATAGAATAATGTGAAGGGCTCCTGGCTTAATAGGTTAGCCTACCCAGATAACACATTTTCATTTGTGTAAGGCCCTTCCAAAGACAGCATCTTAACTCCTCTGTGGTATCACAGAATGATCATGGAATGAGAAGACATGAAGTGAAGTTCCATTGAGGCGATTTCTATTGAGCTGTGACCTTGAGCAAATATTTCACTTCTTCAGGACTTCAATTTCTTCATATGCAAAATGAGAAACAGATTCTATTTACAATCTTCCACAAATTATAATAATGGTAAAAATTGTAGGCAGGTCGATCAAGATGTTTTAGGAGTAGACTGACCTTTCAAGGCTTCTAGTGGATGTAAACTATCCTTTAGATTTGGACCATTCAAATAAAAAAAATGGTAAAAAAAACCCCTTTTGTCTTCTCTCTTATCATTCAAAATCATGTCTCCACATGAAAGGCATGGTTCTTAGGACCCTCCTCATCAGATGATTTAGAATTTTTTTAATGTTAGCTTTACTGGCTCTGTAAAATGAGGAGGTCAGATGGGATGATCTCCAGAGCTCCCTATGGTTCTGTGCTCCTATGAACCTATCTTATCTCTAGCAGAATGACTGGGAATTTTCAGGGTTTTTTTTCTTTCATTTGGGAAATGTTCCTTTATCTCACCCACACCTGCAAACAACTAGAAAAGGAAAAAGCCCTGTACTTTTTCCCTGTGTTGAAAACTTTCCTTGCCTCTCTCCCAGAGCAGTGCCCATTTCACCAAAGGCAATTGCTTCTCCAATCTGCTTCATGTCAACAGGGGAGCTCAGTGCTTTGTGTTTTAATTTCCTTTTTAACTCTCAGAAAAAAGTAAAAAAAAAAAACTGATGAGAATTGGAGGAAGGGGCAGCCTGTGGGGAGAAAGGGATTGCAGGTATTTATGAATGAGCTCAGACTCCTGTCTCATTGATCATTTCTGCCTTAAGCTTCTTCATGGATATATGTATATATGATGCTGTTGGGAAAAAATCCTCTCTTTGACAAGGAACAATCTGTAGTTATATCCTGGATTAGCCCAGGCGGCTCAAAGATTGCTTAGATGTCAGATAGGCGCTAGAATCTCAACTTAGAATTTCTCGAGGATGTAAACCATCCTTTACATTTGGGCCACACAAAGAAAACAAACAAATGGTAAAAAATCCATTCATCTTCTTCCTTGTCATCAGAAAAAGAGCCTTTCAAAGCTTGTGATATTTGGAATTTTAAAATGTTAAAACTATAGGGGAGGGGAATAGTCCTCCCAAGCTCTGGCTCAGATTCCCATGATATTAACCTACAGGGATGGCCTTTTGTTATTGTTAGAGTTTCAAGTGTTAGCCCCTGTTGGCTTTGAGCAGCTTTAATCAGCAGCTGGCTTTGAGGGTATAGATGAGGAAACAGAATTTTCACTAGGTAATAATTTCCCCCTGAAAGATTCCTAAGTATTTCATAAAGCCTGGGGAATATTAGAAGTTTTTAGAGAATTAACCCTCTCTCAAATGGACTAGTTGAACTCACTCCATCCTGAGTGGCACCTTAAAGAATTCTGTTTCTAAGATCACCCTAAATTACAGATGCGTCAATGTCCTTTAGGAAAATCTTCAGCTGTTTTTGCTTGGACCCAAAGAAAAGCTGGGAACAACAGGGTAGAGGAGGCCAAGAAAAGCAATTTCTGATTCCCTGCCATGGAATTCCTTACAATAGAGTTGTCTTGACTGGAGTGGACTGTCATCCAAGGTGGTAAAGTCTATAGTTCTAGAGTTCTTAGGAAAAAGTGGGATAGAGGATTTTGCAGAGGGAATGCTTGTTCTGGTATAAGTTGTATCAGGGTCACTGAGGGCTCTTCTGAGATTCTATGGTTTTTTAACTGTCAGGAATTAATTAACCAGTAGGAATGACAAGTTCTTATCATTTCCCCCAATACCTACTATAGTGTTTTGCACACAGCAGGTGCCAAATATATTTTGAATGATTGAAAATGCCTGAGGAGGTATGTGCAATGTTTATATCTTTAGCTATATCCACATTAACATTTCTATCTGTCTGTCACTTCCAAAAGTTTTCATGCAGTTTTAAGCTATCAAAGTTTAACTTTTGTGATACCCTTTGTAAGTTTGTTTCAATGCATGTATATATATATATATATATATATATATATATAAAATATACATACATATATATATGTGGGTACAATGTTTATACACATACAATACATGACTATATATACACTACATACACACCGTGTACACATACATATATTGTGTACATGCATGCAAATATACATGCATATATATATATATATATATGCAATGTGAAGGTTGTCATCCAAATTAAGCTTTAAATAGCTTAAACCCATATGAAGAATTTTAGAACATGATAGAGATGTGGACATGAATATAAATATGGATAGGGACCTATATTCATTCATTTAAAATATATTTGGCACCTACTCTATGCAGAACACTATAGTAGGCACTTGTGGAAAATAATAAAAACTCTTCATTACTGCTACTTGGCTAATTAATAACACACAGAAAAAAAAGGCATAGAATCTCAGAAGAGACCTCAGTGACTTTAATGCAATCTCTACCTCTGTCTGTCTGTCTGTCTCTCCCTCTCTGTCTCTCCACATATCATATAGATAGAGATATACATATAGGTATATATGTACATATATATTTGCAGAATGTACACATATTATACATATATGCACACATCTATATTTATATATATATTCCTGTGTACACAAAATAGGAGGAATAATTCAGGCCAAAATACTGGTTAAATAAATAACTTTTCTTTGAGGGGAAGCACGTTTTAGGAATGGGAAATGATATCAAGAATGATATGTGAAAGCAGCTTAAATGGCAGTTTAGCAATCTACAAATCCCTTTTATTAGATTATTGCTCAAAATTACAAATTACTTGAATGGATTTGACCTTAGAAATGTGAAGATAGTGGAGAAGAATTTTCATTCAAGGAAAATGTATGTCTTCATGTCCTTTCTTCTAATCCATATACGAAAGATCTTTCCATTATAGCATGCTTAACAAGTCTTCATTTATCTTCTGCTTGGAAGTCACTACAAAGGGCATATCTATCCCCTATTCAAGCAGTCCATTCCATTTGGTGGCAGTTCTCACTGGGGGGAAAGTTTT
The DNA here is from genome assembly GCA_023548195.1 of Bettongia penicillata ogilbyi. Lineage (NCBI taxonomy): Eukaryota > Metazoa > Chordata > Mammalia > Diprotodontia > Potoroidae > Bettongia > Bettongia penicillata. The sequence continues at coordinate 17,713,221 of JAJHZJ010000198.1, read as the reverse complement.
TCTTGACATCAAGTCTAAAATTGCCCTTTTGCAACCTCAACTCATTGCTCCTGATTTGGGGCCAAAAAGAACAAATCTAATCAAGTTGTCTATTTAAAGAAAATGTTCATGCCCTCTTTTCCCCTCCCCAAGCCTTCTCTTTTCTGGTTTAAACATGCCTAGTTTCTTCCATTGATCCTCATCTATGATGGACTGAAGGCCTTTACTGTCCTGCCTGCCTTCCTCTGGACACTATCTAGATTATTAATGTTTTTCTTAAGCCATAGTACCCAGAAGTGAATCAATACCCCAAATGAAGTCTGATAAGGGCAGAGTATCATAGAACTAGCATTTCCCTCTTCTTGGAAGCTCTGCCCTTCTAAATGCTGCCTAGGAAAGCAGCGACTTGCTTTTGGCTGCTACATTATATTGATGACTTTCCTTGAGTTTGCACGTCACTAAAATGCCTAGATCTTTTTCACAACAGTTTTTGTCTTTGTATGTCTCTCCTATGTAGGACTTTTGAAAGTAATATATTTTGCACCCAAGAGCAAGATGTGATATTTATCCCTATTGAATTTCATTTTATTAGATTCAGTTGAATACTCTAGCTTTTCAAGATCCTTATAGATACATACTCTGTTATTCAGAGTGTTAGTGATTTCTCCTAGCTTGGTATTACATGCAAAATTGATGAGCATATAATCTATACCTTTATCCAAGATAAAACTGTTAAATGGCATAGGGCCACATACAGATCCCTAATGCACACCACTGTAGACCTCTGGCTATAGTAATCTTGAACAATTTAACTAGTCATTGATTCTGTCTATCTAGGTCTGAATCTATCTGTCTAATTCATATCTTTCTATGTTCACCATAAGAATAGCATGACATACTTTAGGAAAAACTCTTCTAATACCTATCTAAGCTATATCCTCTACCTTATTCTCATCTATGAGTTTACAATTTTTGTCAAAAAGGAGAAGAAGAAGGAGGAGGAGGAGGAAGAAGAAGAACAGGAAGAAGAAAGAAGAAGAAGAAAAGAAGAAGAAATAGAAATAGAAATAGAAACAGAAATAGAAATAAGGGCATGGCCAGTTCTTGAAGTTACTTCCTTATCTGGATGCTCACAAAATATCTTTTTAACAATCCACCATATCTTTATGTGAGGCAGTTAGGTGGTACAGTGGATAGAGCATGAACCTGGAGTCAGGAAGACTTGAATTCAAATCTGACTTCAGACACTTACTAACTGTGTGAGTCACTTAACCCTGACTGCCCCCCCCACAATAAAGATGTCACTTAACCCTGTGTGCCTCAGTTTCCTCATCTGTAAAATGAGCTAGAGAAGGAAATGGCAAGCCACTACAGTATCTTTGCCAAGAAGACCTAAAACGGAGTGATGAAGAGTCAGACACAATTGAAATGACTCAACAGCAACATCTTTAGTTGAACATACCCTTACTAAGACCCATTATGTGCAAAGTACTAGGTGGGTATACAGGATAAAATGGCAAATTTCAAAGAGCTTACACTTTAATGGGACATATAACATTTACTCAGATAAATAGATAGGAGGTAATTAGAGGAGGGGGCAGGGCCAAACAACTAGAGAGGTCAGGGAAGGATTCCTTCATAGGGGACATCCGAGCTTAGCTATCTCAGGATCCAGAAGATACTAAAGAAGCAAGCTAAGGCAGCTTAGAATTTGTGGTAAGGAGGGACGGTCATAAAAGCTAGTTTGTGCAAAGAGGTACAGATGAAGGAAGGAGGTGGAAGGGTATGTTTGGCAGGAATGTTGAACATTTTCATAGCAGTAATAGGGAAAATATCTGGAAAGTTAGACTGTAGCCAGTTGATGAAGCTCTTGAAATACAAAAGTATATTTGAGATTTTATTCTAGCAGTAATAGGGAGCCATGAAAGAATATTTTGCATAGAATTTTAGACGGATGAGATCTTAGGGGTCATGGGAAACTCCTTTACTTTGCAAATGAAGAGATCAAAGCCTGAAGAGAAGGGACCTAGCAACTTTCTCTTTTAGGGTCCCTTCATCTCATGGGGAGAAAGTTATCTCTTAGAGAAACAGAATATATTCCTAAGCATAACTATGTTGAAAACAAAAAAAACCCAACCAAACAAAGAAAAACAGCTTCCGGCAGCTCAGATCTTTGTGTCAGAGAAAATGGCCACATTTATTTATTCAACATTGTGAAGGAAAATTTTTTTTTCAGAGAATTCAGGGGCAGTGAGTAAAAGTGGCTCTGGTTGTTCCCTTCCACACTCTCCATATGCAATATAATTAAAATGAAATATTCTAGAGGAAAAAGTCAAAGGTAATAAGGTTTACATAGTTAACAAATACAGTTTAAATTGAAAAGGTGAGTCAATACTCTAAGTGGAAAGGGCTGCCTGAAACTCCTGGCTTAGTTATCTACTCGTATGATAAATGTTACCCATGTCTAGAATTTAATTCATTATTTCAAATGAGAACTTTGAGAATTTGGATGCAGTGACAAAGTTCCCACATAGTGGTGACCATGATGATTGAGGTAAATTTTAGAAGCTTCATGAGAATACACAAGGTCTCCTACATTCCATGGAGTCTTGTGTGAGTTTTCCAAATTTATTGCTTCCTGAATCAAATCGTCCAAATGGTCTGGCATATCTAATGCTAGAGAAAACAGGCCTGAGTGCCTTCTTAATTCTGTGTAATCCAGCCAAGGATCCAGCCTTTGGTTCTGTTGCTTTGGATGAAAAAACTGGGTTTTTTAAATTTCCTGGAGAGAGGTGTAATTAGGTTCCCAGGGAGGTGCTTCTGGGGAAAAAAGGAACAAAGCCAAAAAGGTGTGGCCTAGTGGTTAATTCCTTTTGGAGATGCCCTTTATTTATTTTCTCTCTCTACGTGGGGAGGAGGAGGGTCATCAAAGGCTAATTGGAGGCATGGTAAACTCAGAGACACATGAAGATGAGTTAGAAATCTGTAGATTGTGTTAATTGAGGACACCAAAGCTTCAAAAAATGGCTGGCAGAGTTAAAACTTTGGAAGCTTCTAGTAAGAAAAAATTGGGTAAAAGTTGAAATAGCGAATATAGAGAGGGGGCAATATGACTTATTCTGAAAGACGTTGGGGGCACTGGAGAGTCTTATCTATCTACCTCATAATTAAAAAAATGGGGGGGTTTACTAGGTGGTGCCATGAGTGAATAGAGTACTGGAACTGGAGTCAAGAAAACTCAATTTCTTGAGTCCAAATTTGTTCTCAGTAGCTGTGTGATCCTACACAATTCATTTAAACCCATTTGCCTCAGTTTCCTCATCTGTAAAATGAGTTGGAAAAGGAAATGGCAAACTACTCCAGTATCTCTTTGCCAAGAAAACCCAAAATGGAGTCACAAAGGGTCACACATGATTCAAAAATGTCTGATACAACGTTTGAGTCCAGAGATTAGTATGAAGATTGTAGTCAAGGATTCATTAAGGATGAAATACAGTACCAGATACAGCCAGTGTGAGCTAGAGCCAGTAGTAGATTGGGACTTAACCAGACTAGAACCAGAGCCCCAAATTTGGAATCACAATTCCAGGCAAGGGTCAAGGCACAAAAGGCTGAAAGTGCAGGTTGGAAAGGCCAGACAATACAGGGAAGCTGATGTGGAAACCAGTATAGGCCCCAGTTGTTCTGCCTCTCTTTGCAGAGTGTTGACCAATCTCCTGGGAGGCAAGAATGGCTGCCCGCTTCTGGTCTATCACAAGACAATCAAGGGTCCACATCTGGCAACCAGATCAGGACTGGAGTCTCACATGTTTTAATGTGTGTCCAGCACCTGGGCCATGGGAAAGTACTTACCGTACCCGTTTTACATGTAGTTTACAGGTTAATTAAATTTATACCTACTTATTGATTTTTTTTTCAAAAATATATTTTATGGTGCTCTGTGGAGTTTTCAGCTCTATTTGATTTTTCTAAGTGCTCAGAGACCTTCTCTGAGGTGGGAAATCAATAAGAATAGTAACAAAAATAATAATAGAAAGCATCTTCTGACTATTGTTAGTTTCTATTTTGTGAATAAAACATTGATGATCCTTTAAAGTTGGCCATCACTCATCTAGTCGGTTTTTCAGAAAAAAAAAACAGTTCGTTAGTAATATCGGATAGGGAAGATATATGATGCTGTAAATATTTAAAATCAAATTTGAGAAAAAAAGAAAAAAGGCAGATAAATGCTCCAAGTTTGACATGGGACCAAAGGCTAAGCTTTGGGGGCCACTCTCTCTTAGTGCCCATGGGTGTTTTCCCTTTTAGATGGCAGCATTAGAAAAGGAGTAGTCAGAAAGACAAGGGCACCTCTCAGAGCATGGCATCTGTAAGGGAGTTGCACATGTGATAGTCAAGCATCTTTTTTAGTATCTTTTAGCATTATTTTTAAGTCTGAATGGGAGATCTTGGAGGAGGTAGAACTTTAAAGAAGAGAATATATTTCAAGTGATTAAAAGTTATCACTTTATGGATGGTATTTTGCAACACTTTTTGCTTGGATTTTCTGAGACACATTGGAATGTATTCTGGTCAATTATATTCTTCACAAACAACTAAGAGTCATCATTCATTCTCTCTCTAATCTGATCAGTCAATTAATTAATCACAAATATTTCTTAATTGCTTTTTGTGCTGGGGATACAAAGATAAAAGTGAAATGTTCTTGACCTTCCACAGTTTGTAGTCTAATTGGGTGACTATACATACATATATATACATATGTGTGCATATATATGCACATATATATGTACACACACAGACACACACATATATGTATATACAAGATCATGCTAGGTAGATATAAAGCAAGCTTAGAAGAAAAAAAAGAAAGTAACAAAAGAGACTTTTTGGCTTTTCACCAGTCTTATGACGTATCTGTTAGGAAATATAATTTAAGCATTCAATTGCTATTTTTTTTCATTAATTTCTTAAACTCTTTGGCCTGTACCTTTATTCCCCTTCACCCCACATAGGGATAATTCATCATCATAATAATCTTCATAATAATAGCTAACAAAGTGTTTTTACACTAATCTTATTTTCCCATTGTACAAGTGAGGAAGCTGGGGCCAGCAGAAGCTGACTAACTTGGTCTGGGTCACATAGCTAGTAAGTACCTAAGACCAGATTTGAACTCTGTTCTCCCTGATAGCAGACCTGGTGCTTTATTCACTGCTTTACTTACCTAGCTGTCTGTGATCATATCTGTGATTCGCCATAACCTTCACATTCCAGAAGTCTGAAGTTCCTCTGACTTCTTTGTGTCTCATTTCTCTGGAACCTGTTTATCAGCATCAGCGTGATCTCCACTCACTCCATTCGTCCATCCTGTCCCAGTCCATCATTCTTACTCTGGACTCACTCCCCTTCCCTTACATTGTTGAGCCTAGAGTTAGTCATTTCAAATGAGTCTTCATGACTCTAGGCCTGGTGCTCTATCTACTGTGCCACCTTGCTCCCCATATATGTACACACACATATATCCTTTATCTGTTTACATGTGATAACCCTCCTCCAAACCCCCCAAAAAAGAGATGTAAGCTTCTTGAGGAAAAGATTGTTTTCCACTTTGTCTTGGCATATCAAACCGCTCATTTACTGAGAACCTTTTGCAGACCATTCAAATGCACCGTCTTCTACTCCTGAATTCTCTGCCCTTTTATTCTATTACTTCATTTACCTTGCCAGACTCTAACTCTGAAATATCTGCAACCAGCCTCCCCCCTTTTCTTCTCCACCACTTTTTCTCCTCCTAGGTTGAATGTCTCTGGATGAAGTTCTGTAATTGTGCTAACTGGATCTGTTATAAATTTGTATTATTCAGTTAGGCCTTTGCTGCTGTGAAGAAAGTCTTTTATGCTTCCTTAGCTATTGCCTATCTCATTCTCCACGGTGGCCATTCCAAATCATCTCCTCTTTCTTCTCGTCTTTTGACTCGTCCACTTTCCTCCTATCATAAGTTCAGGATCTCACCAACTACTTTTCCAGGAAAATAGATCAGCAGTTGTTATTTCTTCTCTTCTATCTCATACCTTCAACATTCTCACCACTTCTCTCTTACGCCATTCTTTCTCAATCTGCTTCAGTTTCTGTCAAAGGGCTTTCCTTCTCTTCTTCAAGGTAAACTTTTCTATTTGTGTCTTTGATCCCATCCTCTGCCATTTCTTCATGCAGGTGGCCTCTTTAGCTATCGCCCATGTACAACCTTCAATTTCTCCTTATCAACTATCATCTTCCCTCTCCATACAAATGTCCCATCTTTAAAAATAAGATATGACTTTATCATCCCCTCAAGTTACAATCCCATTTCTCTCTCTATTTTCCTAGTACCCTAGTTCTCTCTCTAGTTTCCTAGTACTCCTGTTTACCTAGTACCTAATTCCTTTCAAAGCCAAACTCACTGAGAGAAGGAAGATGGCAAACCAGAAACAAAACAAAAAACTTTCTACATTTGTTGCCTCTATTTCTTCTTGTACCATTCAATTCTCAATCCCTTGCAATCTAGCTTTCAACTTCAACACTCAATTAAAACTGTTATCTCCTATTTCTTATTAAACTGAATGGCCTTGTCTTAGTTCTCAGTCTTTTTGATCCCTCAGTATGAATCTGTTGACTGCTCCATCCTCCTGGATACGCAATCTTTTCTGTGTTTTTTAGTGTACTACTTTTATATGGTTCTGCTTTTAATTGACTACTCATTCTCCTTTGCTGCATTATAATCTATAGTGTGGCTCTTGATAGTGGATGTCCCCCAAAGCTTTGCTCTGACCACTTTTTCCCTCTATTTCTACCCTTCCTCTTGCTGAGATTATCAGTTCTGTGTTCAGTGATCACCTTCATGCAGATATTCCATAGACACTGATAGATAATCTGTCTTTAGAATTTTACTGATATCTATCGTCATCTGTAACCCTAATCTCTTTCCTGGACTCGGTTTTATATCACCAAAAAGGCATGGCCTTGATCCCAATTCTCCTCAGGCGTTCTCTCTCCCTGGTCACTGTTACTGACTTAATCACTGCATCTGTATTCACTGCCTGCAGATTAGGATGGTATTCCTAGAGGGGAAAACGCACAGCTATAGCTCACACTTCTTAAGGTCTTAGGGGCCTTCTTTGTGAATACGTTTATAACATGTAAACAGTTAAGTATTTTTGCATATGTATATACATATACATGCACATATTTATATATGTACATGTTGTATAGTTGTTTCCGTCCGGTTCAACTCTTTGTGACCCCATTTGGGATGGAGTGCTTTGCCATCTCATTTTCCAGACTATTTATAGATGAGAAACTGGGGCAAACAGTGTTAAATGACTTGCCCAGGGTCACATAGCTAGTAAGTGTCTGAGGATAGATATGAACTCATAAAGATGAGTCTTCCTGACTCTAGACCTGGTGCTCTATCTACTGTGCCACCTTGCTGCCCTTATATGTACACATACACGCACATATCCTTTATCTGTTTACATGTGATAACCCTCCCCCAAACCCCCCAAAAAGAGATGTAAGTTTCTTGAGGCAAAGATTGTTTTCTGCTTTATCTTGGCATCTCAAACTGCTCATTTAGTGAGAACCTTTTGCAGAGCATTCAAATTACAGATACCAGACCCATAGGATTATAGCTCTATCTTTAGAAGGATCCTCAGAGGCACCTGATAAAAACTAAATCAGATTAGATCATGGACAGGATGCTGAACCAGATGGTGTCTTACAATTTCTTCTATATCTCTTGCTCTATGATGCTGAGAAAGAATAAAATTCCCTGGTAGAAAATGTTTACTGAATGTTGATACATATCTTCTCACAGGGCCCAGAAAGCCTGGTTAGTGGGGTAGTAGAAATACCTTTCTGAATCTATGGTGTTAGTACATATCCGAGGAAGGATAACATCTCCAGTCTTTCTGATTCCAAGTCCATTGTTTTATCAACTCATACCATAAACAAATAATTATCAAAAGCATATTATATGGTCAGCCATGTGTCTGACCCTATGAGGCAGTCATAATTAGAAATTATTTTACTTGATGAAATAATATTTCTGGGATGGGAGAATGGGATGGGAGGGATTGACCAGAGTGGCTCAAAGTATGTTCAAATGGGAGAGAGTAGGGGAAGTCACAGTGGTGCCACACAGGAGTCTGTAGGTTCAGTTACATTGGGAGATAGCAAGGCAATTCTCTAGAGCATCTGGCCCCTCTAGAGCATCTGCTTTAGAGGTTGGTTGAAAGGAAATAATCCTAGGGAGAAAAGTGCCAGAAAGATATTCTGGGAATAGATGATGAGGTCCAAGGGCAGTACAGGTCAGGTAGAAGGATCGAAAGGAAGTATTTTTCTGTGAGAGTTTGGTTTCCACATCTCCCAATTGCCTCTCAGAGAATCATGAAGAAATGGTGAGTTCAGAAGTGTTGGAGCTATGATTAATTTCCTGCACTATCAGGAACTGTTAAATATTCCCTACCTTAGAACCTGGGGGTGGGGGGGCAGTCAGAGGAATGGGCTTGTACTTTATCTCTATATATATGTCATGGTCTTATTTTATACTTTTAAAGGTTCTGAGAATTGCTTTCTCCAGAATTTCACACGTGCCAAGCCTCTAACCGAACAAAGCAATCTATAATCATCAAGTGCTTATAAACGGGCCAAGGTACTGAGGATATAAAGTCAAAAACAGAGTTGTGGGTCAGGTAGAACTTTATTATGGAGAAGAATAATGCTATTGGGACATAGTTTTTACTTTGACAATGAAACAGCTATCGCAGTTGAAGAAACACTGGACTGTGAGGCTGTATCATTAAGCACCCCAACATACACAGAGGGGTCTACTATCACAGGTTCTTAGATCTGCATTCATAAAAGGAAAGGTGACTTTTGAGGGGTTAACAATCACTTTAATCAAGAACATGTATCATTCCTTTAACCAAGGACATATATCACTCATCTAGTTCAGGGGAGGCAGCACCCTGAACTTCAAAGGAAATGCAGAGAAATCAAAGATCAACAGACATGGTTTCCTCTGCCTGAATTCAACAGTTGGGGTCCAAATGTCTGACCATAGTTACCAGAGAGGGAAGCACCGATATCTGAATTTTCCAGGCCAGCAGGACTCCTTAAATAGCTTCCCAGAGTCCTCATCTGGCCAAACAAATACTTCCAGTCAATAAGCCCCAAAATAAAACCTGTACCTCAGAGTCTTTATACACTTTTTAGAGACAGAGGACATCACAGCCCTTGAGAACTGATGTCTCATTAGCAAAAGGCATGAACATTCCTACAAATCTTCCCAGCCCCGACAATGGGTGGGAAAGTTCCTCCTTTTAGTAAAACAAAAACATCAAAAGATCCTACTTTACTTGCCCTTACAGAGGCAAAAATTGTTTTATGATTGTCAAGGGCATTAACTAGCTGTGATTGACCTTGGACCAGTTACCTTTCCTTTCTGGGGTTTAGTTTTCTTCTCTGTAACATGAGAAGGAATAGTATCAGGTAGTAGAATGAATGATGCTGAATCTGGAGTCAGAAGATCCAGGTTCAAATTTCATTGCAGATTCACTGCCTGTAGGATCCTGGGCAAGAAAGACAGAGAAGGGAGGGGAAGATTGACCAGATGGCCTCAAAGATCCCTTTCAGATCTAATTCTATAGTTCTAGGGTTGGATGAGATGATTTCTAAGGTTCTTTCCAGATCTAAGAGTAAAGGGACAGATTATCGTATTGTTCACTGTGCTATTCGTGGTTAAACCATATTTGGAGTTTTGTGTTCAGTTTTGAGCGCCAATTTTGAGGAAGACAAGATGGAGCATAAACAGAACCTTAATACACCCCTCCAGAGATATTATAGGATCACAGGATCATAGATTTAGAACTCAAAGGGAAATTAGAAACCAACTTGTCCCAATTTTCTTATTTTGCAGCTGAAAAACTGAGGCTATTACCGTGAAGTAATAGATACTAATTCAAGAGAAAGCTGGTGACCACTTGTCAGGGATATTGTTTGAGGCAAGTGCATTCCTCATTAGGTGAGTATTGATCTGGATGATCTTTTCTATTCTTTCCAAGTCTGATGCTCTCTGTTCCTATGACATGTTTTGTTATGGGGGAACATTCTACATATGTGGCAAGCATAGTTTTAAGAGACATATATGTGGATATATATTCCAGTATTAACTGATATCCTTTGAACAATTTTGGTACCTAAAGGTGCTAATGATTATAATAAAAAAGAATAATATGAGGCTATATATATGTAGATAGGAAGAGTGATTATGATTTATAGAACTGATCCAATGTAGTTTGTTCTTCCATGTATCATTTTTTTTAAAACAAAAATTGAAACATGCATTAAAACCCCTGAAATACAGCTGGTGTGATGGGGTATGTAATAATTGGTAAATACGTCTTTTGGGGTTGGGGTCTGTATGTGTGTTTCACAAATATTGTCTCCATCCTTTACTGCTGTATTTCAAAATAAGAGTCAATGAAAATAAGGTATACTCCATGCAGTTCTCTTGTTTTATTATCTGTCATTTAATTTTTAATATGTAAGTGACAACTGATATATTACCTAATCAAAAGAAAGAGAATTATACATTGCACATAATCAGTTATTTTTGCCATATCACAAAAATTAGACTAACAGATGAGGAAAATAAATAAGATGAACTTTAAAAATGAAAATGCTTAGCCTTTGGAATTTTAGTTGACAGCTTTTGAAAATTAAATTATAAGTCAAGTACTGATAGGTTTGATATCTTCTTTGCAGCTTTGCAGATGATATATTGCTGCTTTAATGGAATATCATTTATCATCTGATAATAACAAATGTAGTATTTCTGAGCTTGTCATCTCTTCTGTGATGACAAATAGTCCAACTTGTAGTGGTGATAATGGAATTTTATAATGATCTGTCCTAAACTGAGTCAATTGCAACACGAGCAATTTTTCTTTAAATCTCATAATGCCTATTAAACGTAGATTACAAAAATAAGTTCCTCAGGCTTAAGTATGTGAGACTATCAATGAATCCAGATTTTAGGGGGACATCTCTGGTCGCCTTATGGATTGGGCCAATATTTACTTGTTTATCAAAATTATTCCTCTTAGGCTACTAAGATAACTTGTCGGAGGCTGTTGGAAATGGCAAACTATAAAACTTATGGTACAAAGTAGGCAATGAAAACTCAGTTTATCTCTAGAAAAAAATAGACAGTATATTCTGTTCAAGATTATACTGAATCAATCCATCATTTCATATAGATTTATTTAATGAATGTCTTGCTTAGAAAAACCCAAGCTGGAAAGCTGGACATCTTTCCCATTTTATCTCCAAATAGGATTTATTTTATGCTGTAACTCTTGGCTTGTCAGATATCACCATCCTGTTGCATCTGCCCATTCCACAGTCCAAATTTATCTCTGTCTCTTTTTTTCTTGAAATTTCTAAACAGATTCAGACCTCATGGGGAGACCTACAATGGAAACTCAAGGACTATAGGACTTTAGACTAGAAAGTGACCTTACAGATGAGAAAACAGAGGTCCAGAGAGTTGAGGAAAGCTAGATGAGGTTATACATTTGACTACAAGTAGCTGAGGAGGGAAAGGAAATGATGCCTTTTGAAAGAACAGAAGTCTTTACTATTGCTGGATACTGGACATTTGTTCCAATATCAACTCAAGTTATGCTCAAGACAGCATTGCTGGTAACTGATTTGGTGACATAATCAGGAAATGAATGTTTGAGAGCTAAGTGTTTCATATTTCCTATTTGCTTCTCTTTCCCCTGCCTAAACCTGCTCAATGTCCTGATAATTCTCAGCCCAGCAGGAAAGAATGGGAAAAGGCTCCGTGTGAAATACTTTGTTTTGACAGCAAGGGATCAGAATGTAATGGAATATAAGAACTAAGGATGCTTTTAATGGAATGGACCTGGTATGCAAATTGATACCTGACATAAGTGAAACATTCCTGGGCAGAGAGAATGGCTAAAGATGGTATGGGGGGATTAGCAGAGACTGGTCTTTGAGACAGTCTCCAATAACAAGGTTTACAGGCGACAATTACATAGTCATTTAGCCTTTCAGTGTCATCTGGTAGAATCCTGTTTGCGATATATTTTTTTTTCATTAAACTTAATTTTTTCTCCTACAGTGAAATCTGATTTATTTTCCTAGGCTACTTTGTCTGGATCTCTCTTTTGCCTCTATCACACACTATGTTGTGTTGTTCTTTTCTGTGTATATATAACTCCCCTTCTCATCTATTCCACCTCAACCTCCCAATAAAAAGCAAGTGAGCTACTTGAGGCAGGAACTGTGACTTTTTACCTGCTTTGTGATCTTAATATATAGCACAGAACTATTATTTTTGTCATTACCTGTGATTTCTTCCTGGTGTGGAAACTTTTTTGTTACCGTACGATGTACTTGGGCAATTCTACTTTACTTTACAGTCTTAGAGAATGGCCTCAGACAGGGGTGAGGAACTTTGGGCCTGGAAGCCACATGTGTTCCTCCAGGTCCTCAAATGTAGCCCCCACCTTTTTTTGTAGCCCTTTGACTGAATCCAAACTTTACAGAACAAATCCTCATAATAAAGGGATTTGTTTTGTAAAATTTGGACTCTGTTGAAAGGTCACACCTGGGAACCTGGAGGGCTACATGTGGCCTCCAGCCTGCAAGTTCCCCACCACTGGTTTAGGTAGTATGACACCTTACCTCCAGTCTAGGTCTTTCTGACTCCAGGTCCACTGCTTTATCCATTATACTATCAAAGTATTTATTGAATACATTATGTATCCAGTCTTGTATCTGATACTGTAGGGGTTAAGCCATAATTAGGAATTCTTTCATTTGATGAAATAATATTTCTGGAAGTAGGAGATGGGGAAATGGATGGCTACAGTGTCTTGGAGGACATTCAAAAGGGGAAGAATGGGCATTGTGGTAGGACATAGGACAGTCTGTGGGCTTTGTTGCATTGGGTGAGAGGGAGGTACATCCTCCTAGAATCTGGTCCATGCTACTATATTAATAAAGCATTTCTGTTTATTGTTAATATAATTTTGCTGCTTAATGGGAAGATCTTCCCCATTAAGGGGAGTTTGATAAGGGAAGATTTGTAGGGAGGCCTACATGTTTTGTTAATGAGACACTGGTTCTCAAGGCCTGTGGTGCCCTCTGGCTCTAAAAAAACGTATAAATACCCTGAGGTGAGGTTTTACTTTGGGGCTTACTCATCAGAAGTGTTTGCTTGGCCAGATGAGACTCTGGCAGCTACTAAGGAGAAGAAATTAAACAATCACAACAATCCAGTCTGCATTAAGATTCTATTAGTTCTTTCTTCGGAGGTGGATAGCATTTTTCATCATAGGGTCCTTGAGAATTGTCTGGGTCTTTATGTTGCTGAGAATGGCTAAGTCATTCTCAAGGGATCTTTATTTAGTATTGCTGTTACTGTATACAATGTTCTACTGGTTCTGTTCACTTCACTTTGTATCAGTTGATCTAAATATTTCCAGATTTTTCTGAAAAATTCCTGCTCATCATTTCTTATAGTAAAATAGTATTCTCTCTTAATATTGTTGTTATTAATTAAAAAGATGAGAAGCATGAGATAACCACAATAATTATATTACGTATTAGACCACATGCTTAATACCTTGCCACTGACTAAATGATATAGAGCAGAGGTGTCAATCTCACACTTTGGGACTCCAAGAGGCCCACAAAACTCCCGACAGCCTGAACCAGATTAAAATGTAATTGGGAAATGTTTAACAAAATAAATACAAATACAATACAGCATTAAAAAAATGTTAATCATGCATAGGGATCCATTTCTAATTGAGTTTGATTAGTTTGGGGGATACAAAATTCCATTGTGCTTATAATTTCTCAACTATAAAAAATATTTTACACTATAGAGCATGGGTCAGCAAACTACAGTGCCAGGGGCAAATCATGTCTACTACCTATTTGTGTAGGCCCCACAAGATAAGAATTTTTTTGTTACATTCAATTTAAAATAAAGTTTTATTGTATATTTAAATGTAAAAATAATTCTTAGCCCATGGGCCCTACAAAGTAGACAGAGGACTGGATTTTACCCTTGGGCCATAGTTTGCAACACTTGCTATAGAAGAAAACACCACCTTAAACATAATCCTCTAATAAGGTGTGGTCTATGCATATATTAAAATTATATGGGTCCTTGAAAGAAATAACATCAGAGAAAACTTTGTTAGAGACTTTTTTGGTCATTATTATCAAGTGGGGCAGAGCAGGGGCATGCTCTCCAGAAGTGTTTGTCACTGATTGGAGGAGTTCCAGTGCAATCCAGTTTCAAGAGGTGATGTAGTCCTCCAGATGCTCTTGTTTGCAGATAACATGGCACTGATTACACCAAGCCCCAAAACAACTGCAGAGCCTCTCAACTGAGACACATAATTGTTATAAAGAGTTTGGCCTAACTATCCACATAGGAAAAAACAAGTGAATAAAGACTACAGACAGTTTATACTACTTTACTGTGATATACAATTGAATGGAATACCTGCAGAACTTGTCCATCCAAGCTTGGAAAGCAATAGTAAATTGATGGAATGGGTCTAGCAAAAAGACGAGGGTAAGAACAGACTGGATTGCCTTTGGAAAATTATGTTCATGACCTCAAGCTTCCTGAGACAAAAGTCCATGTTTTTAATATGTGTTCTCTTGCTCTTGTTAAGACTGCAATTTATGAAGTACTATGATTTTCAAGGAACCAAAGTTGATGTTCAATCAGAAAATGATGAAGAGGTCTGTGGAGGTTGCTACATGTTTACACACTTGATTGCTGTTGTTGTGTTCGTCCTTCATTGCCGAAGAAGACCATGAGTTGCACTTGATTTTGTTCTGAGTGAGGAAGGGTTGTGCAGGTCACCAGCCTCACTTCTCCTCCAGAGCCATATGAATCCATTGACCAGATATTCCTTAGGATGACTGGGGATGACCCAGGATGCACTGGGAGACCTTGGATCCTTTAGGCCAAGGTCTTTGCTGATACTCACTTGGGTTGAGGCAATGCCCATTCATTGAATAGGCCTGTTGAAGAAGTAGCCAGGGCATGGCCCCTATAATGAGGTCAAGAAAAAGAAAGACATCAGGTTGGGTGCAAAACAGCAACAGTTACTACTGATAATCACTCTAAAGCTAGGAGGGTCCCCATTCAGTCAGCTGCATCTGCTCACAGGGTTGGGTTCATCCTTCATTGTCAAAGACCATGCCATCAGAGAAATGATGACATGATTTGTACTTGACTTTGTTTTGGCTCTGCTCTTCTCTCCTGTCCTCTCCTGTCCTCTCCTTTCCTCTCTTCCCCTCTCCTTTTCTCTCCTCCACACTTGGAATTACAAAGGAAAAGTAGCATAAAAAGGATGATCCAAGAAATGCCCAAGCAGAAAAGAAGATGGTAAGAATGAAGGATAACTAGTGGATAGCCCTTGTACTCCATTGGTATCCTGGTGCTGTCAAAAGAAAGCACAGAAGACGCCTGTCTGTGACAAACGTACAGAAAAATATAGACAAAAGTTGCACAGGATGGGTAAGTAGGGAAGAATAAGATGAGATAAGACGTATCACTGGAGGGAATTTCCACGTTGATGAAATCACAAAGACATATGAGCATTTGAATGAAAAAGATGATGATTAATGATAATGATTACCTGAAACAATTCTCCTTTTTTCAGTCTGTAGGATATTTTACCAAAGAAAAGCTCAACCCCTCCAGATACTTCCTGAGGTGACTCTCTGCCTATAGGAAAGCTCTAGGGAGGCAAGAGTCTAAGTCCTGACAGATGGACCATAAACAAGAGATGCATTAGAAGAGGGCGACAAACACTAAACGCTGCAATATTCACCATCTGTGAATTCAAATGCTCTCTCAGAGGGCTTCTTTGGTGGGTAGCTGGATCAGTACCCAAATCTGGGCACTAACAGAAGTCTGAGGCCTTTCCACAATTCCCTAAACATGTGTTCACAGACAATAGGGACAATCATCCTGATTTGTAGTGTGGACATCACAGGGACTTTCACCACTGGCCTATATATAGACTTTTGTCCAGGAGGCCAGGTGGCTCAAAGGCACCCCTAGGATGGAGATTTGGGGGAGTCCCAAGTCCTCTGCAATTCCCCCATCCCCTTTCCCTGGTCCCCAAAATTCTTCATACAGGGAACACAGACAAATCATTAAGTGACAATTTACCCTGATGCCAAACCTTAGTATCCCACAATTTGATAAAGTTGTCATCAACCTGTTTTCTTGGAAAGTATTGTTAACAGCACTGCCAACCTTCTGCAAATGCTTCAGACTGAAATTACTTCATTCCAACAATTCTTCACTGACAACATAATTATCTTGGATCTCTTCCTCACCTCTCAGGGAAGAGTCCAAACCCTGATCAATGCCTTTTTCTGTACGTACTTTTGTGTGTATGAAAGTAAAATGACTGTTAGCCATGGCTTTCAATACCTCCTGTCTTCCTTATATCTTATAATTCTCTGCCTGTCTCCTGGATTCACTGGCTTGGAGACCTCATTTAGGTTCTGTAACTACACCCAAATGGCTAATCTCTAAAATCATTACTCTTAGTTTTATTTTCTTGTTTTAGATGTCCTCCCATGTAAGATCAGGAGCTCTCTGATGTACCATAGTTAACAAGCGCCATCCAATAGCTCCTCTTCCCTTTTGCTCTGAAGATACCAAATGCTGCTTCTGAATTTCCAGAGCTACTTGTGATGGGTGTTATTGAGTGGAGCTAATATAGCTTCTAAGAGGAGAGTGGCAATAAAGAGAAAGGAGGCCATGTAATATAACAGACTCCATTCCTCTTATAACATGAGTGACTCCTGCTTGAAGATCTGTTTTCATTTTACCCAAACTGGAGAGTTGCCTGTATCTCCTTGCCCTCTCTTCTCAAACCCACTCTAACTTTATTCTTGTGAAAAAGTTGATAAATAGTCTTATTGTATGCTGAAAAATAATAGAATTCTTCAGTAATACTAAATGTGGATAAATTTGCCTGGAAGGTTGATAAAGATAGAAATTGGCTGCTTTTCTTACATTGTAAAAAAAAAAAATTCCCTTTAAATTCTATGGGATTTCTTCATTTAAGAGTCTTCTCAGATCTGTGTGTGTGCATTTCTGCATATTCTGCTTACCTGTGAGCTGTGGTCTTTTACCACAATAAAAATGGGGAGAAATAGATACAAGGTGGTCAACTAGGAGACTATTGTAATAACTGAAATGTGAAAGGTGGGGAGGCTATAAATCATAATAGAGAAGAAGGAAAGATTCTGGGAGACATTGCAATGGAAGAAATAATAAAGGTTGGTGACAGATTTTTATAAGTAATTAAGGAGAAATGAAGATGTTTCCACCATACTTGGGAATTTGAAGAATGCAATGTCATCGATAGAAATGGTCAAGGTGGGAAAAAAATATTTGTTGGGATGGTACTGAGGGTTCATTCAGTTGAGAAATGGAAAACACATATTTTCAGATGTTCTGGATTCTCCTGTATTAGATTTGGCTGTATCTGGGCCAACAGAGAAACATGGGGTTGTCTTAGAATGAAATAGTTATCTTTATACTTAGAAATATTGTGGAAGTAAAAAAACAGAAGAGGAGAATTTGAAGAAAGTAAGTTATTAAAACATAAGCTCCCTTAGGGCAGGGATTGTTTCATTTTTGTCTCTGTATTCTCAGTGCCTAGCATAGAGCTTGACATTAGGAGGTATTTGATAAATGTTTGTTGGCTGATAGAAGAGACCAATATTCTGATGCAGGCTCTGTTGCCACCTTGTACAGTCTATAAAAAAGACATTTTACCTCAAAAACTCTACTTCCTCTTTATCTCCCTCTATCCTGGAGTATTTTGCAAGAACTAAACATCTACAAGAACACTTTGAATTTGATGCACATTTTCGGCCCTGTAAATGACTAAGCATGCTCTGTCCTTGGCTCAGACCCAGGTGAGAATATGTTCTCTGCGTCAAGTTCCTATTCTGAATTTAGTATTTGGCTCTCTTTGATTCTGACTTCTCAATATCTTTAAACTATTCCAAACTGTGTGTTCATTCCATCATTTTCATGGCAATGAGGCTTATTAGATAAAGGTAAAGTGCAAAGTTGCTGGACTGAGAGTGACAAGAATTTCAGAAGAGCTAGGCAGGCCTGAGCATCTTGTAATTACAAAAAGGTACAAATTACAGTAAGACAATATCATGACTTCAACATCAGCGATATGTTTTCCCCACTGCCTTGGGGGGAAAAATCTGATTACCAATTGAATTAGAATAAGGTAATGACTTTTAGTTAAAGAGGAAAGAGGGGTGGGCTTCCAGTACCTATCACTCTAGCTTCTTTGTGGATTGAGGAACAGTGCCATTTTATGCTCAAGTTTTAAAAGCAGAGAACTTGGAATGGAGGTGGGGCAGGGAGAGGTAAAGAAAGAGGAGGCAAATACTGGAAGACAGGAAGGAACATTGGACATATTACTTAACTAAATGTAGGCCTCTGAAGTGATATCCCCCAAATTTATAGCCACATTACACAGCAGTCAACTTTAAAAAAAATTGAATGATTGTATAATTGCTACATCAGTTAATCAGCAAACATGTTAGTATTTATTATGTACTTAAGTTCACTGTGTTAAGCACTGGAGAAACAAAGAAAAAGCAAAAATAGGTCCTACCCTCAAGGAGTTTGCTTTCTAATTAAGAGATAATACATGCATCACACCTAGGTATCTATTGGCTCTTATCCAACTGAGTATATGTGTATATATGTGTATGTATACACATATATATTTATATATACATATATATTTACCTTAGAAACAGTGATCCTGCTCAACTAGTGACATAGTTGTGATGACACTAACAATATTGCCTTTGGTTATCTCTGTTATAAAATGATGTAAATTGCATTTGATATGCATATATATATAACACATATTTGTGCATGTGTGTGTATACATGTCACTTAATTTAGCATGAAAAACCCTAATTCTTGCCTCAGAGGTAGCAGCTCTGCCACTTGTGTTACCTTAGGCAACTCATTTAGTTTCTCCAAGGCTTCTAGTTCTCTCCTCTGTAAAATTAGCTGATTGGATGGACCAGATGATATCTAAGATGCCTTCTAGCTCTGAATCTTATTATACTTATTTTAACTGTATTTATATATTTGAAAAGTTATTACATTGAGGAGAGATTAGATGTGTCTTCTTGGCCTTAGAGGATAAAAACAAGGGGAAATGAGTCGAACCTGTAAAGGTAAGGATTTTAACTTAAAAGGGAAAAACTTGCTAGCTGAATTGATGAAGAATGAAATGAGCAGAACTAGAAGAATAATTTATGTAATAATTACAATATTGTAAAGGGAAATTACTTTGAAAGACCAATGAACTGATCAATGTAATGATCAGGAGGGATGATGAATCTTGCTTCCCAACTCTTGGTTACAGGTGCAGAATAAGACACATTTTCAGGTATGACTAATGTGAGAAAGTGTTTTGTTTGATTCTAAATATTGGTTATAAAGGAGAGCTCTTATTTTGGGGAATGGGGAGAGTGTGGAGGAAGGAAGGGGTAGTAAAAAAAGAAAAGTGTGTTAATGGAACATTTTTAAAAGACACAGAATAAGGAAATTCAGAAGAGGATACATGTAAGCAAGGTGATGGTTGAATTTAATGTATATTTCAAAAAGAAGCCATATGTATTGGAGAGTTAAGATCTTATTTACAATCTAATTTTCTATTCTTTCTGGGACTAAATTTCTTCATTTATATTATGGGTATAAACTATTTATGCAACATATCTCAAAAAGTTATGGTGGGGAAAGTGCTTTGTAAAACTTAAAATACTATAAAAATATAATTTTTTTAAAAGGGTATCTACAAAGGGGAGGAGGGATGGGGAAAATGCGGAGGAATAAAGGATAAGGCATGTTTGTCAAATAACTCATAAGAAAAAACATCAGACTCACTAGCAATTAGAATAATACATAAGTAGAATGACCTGACTCAAGAGGCAGTAATTCTCTCATTACTTTGTCAGTAGCACCATCAAATGAGAAGAGGTTGGACGTCCACTTGTCGGCGTGGCAGAAAAGGGAATTCATGTCTAATTATAGGTTGGTCATGAAAGATCCCTTCCTTCTGGGCATCTGTGCTAACAGACTGAGACCTTCTCTAGGTCAGGGACCCAGTTTCCCTACTCAGACTACCAGCTCTCCTAGGATGACAATTGTTTCTCTACAGCTGGCCCATCTTCAGTTGTCCTGATCTATATCTGGCCACTGGACCCAGATGGTTGTGGAGCAGAGTGAGGCTGGTGACTTTGCACAGCCTCCCTCCCTCACATCTCTTCTTGTCTTCCTTCTCTGTTCTTTCTCCTCATCTTCCTTTCCCCCTTCCTCTGTTGTCACCCTCCTTTTTAAAAATTAATATTTTAAAAGCACTTTCCATACCATAACCTTTTGAGGTACGCTCGATAAATAGTTTTACCCATCATACAAATGAAGAAATTTAAGCCCAGACAAGTAAAGTAACTTGCTCATGGTCATGCAAGTAGAAAATATTGGAGTCAGGACTTCTGATTCCAAGTGTCAAACCCTTTGCCATATATCAAGCTCCCTTTTAACGTATGTACGATATAATGGAAATAAAATGATCCATTTTCCACCAGTGACTAGGAACAGTTGTTCAGCCTTTGGCCAATCTAGCAGCACAAGATCACACTTCTTTGGCAAGAAGATGCTTTGGAGCCAGTTTCCCCTTCCCATGCCACACTGCTGTAGCCTGGAAACGCATGATGGATGCCTTGTGTTAATCACCCGCTCTCTGTCAGCTCAAGTGCACATTCCTCTGTTAATGCGATCTAACCTCTGCAGCAGCCAAGATACAGTGAACATCACTGTGCCAGCCTGGCCCTCATTCATCACTGTAGAAGGAAAGCTCACCTCTTCCCCCTGCATTTCCTTCAAACCCTTTCCCTTCCTATCCTTCACTGCTGCTGATGTTCCTGGCATACGGAAAGGACACAGACATGCCAACTCCATCCAGTTTTCTCTTTGGGTTTCCTGTGAGGAGCCAATGTTCTTATTTGGATTATTACTGGGCTATCCAAGGGTAGATGGGAGAAAGGGTGGGAGAAGAACAGCAGAAAATTCGAATAAAAGTTCTTATTTCATTTGACATTTCCAAGGCTCAATCATAATTATATGTTATATGAATACTATCGTCATCATATCATCATCATCATCAGTCTCATACAACATGCAGATGTAAATAATTCTGGGATAAATTAGTATCTTACAATTGTTCTTTTATGTTTAATGTTCTGTGGACTGTTGTGTAGATGAATAAAAGGACTGCTTTTTGGTAACTGGATATGCATTGAGATATAAACTCATCTTCCGTAGTTTCATTGAAAACATTTTCAGGACAGCTACTTTAATAGAAAGATATATATCTCATCCTGTTTCTCCATGGTTTTGATGTCTTCTTCTATATTTTCATATTTTAATAATTTTTAATCCCATATGGTTTGGAGAGTGAGTATTCAATATGACAGCATCTGTTAAAAAACATTGTTCTTAAATATTTACGGGGCAGTTTTATGTTGGGGAGATTGTGGACGACAGTTTTGTCTGTGATGATCCTTCTGCTCTACTATGGTTTATCTACTGATTCTCAACTATATTTTGAGGCTTATATTTTTAACATAGGGATCTGTTTTCTGTTTGTTTTGAATTAATTTAATTTTTTAAAGATTTAATTTAAATTTTTTTATTAAATTAATGTATATAGATTTTTATCTTTATTTCTTTCTGTCTATTAGTTTACAAACAATTCTGAAAATTCTATCATGTCTTTCTTGTATTTGGTAGTTATTAATTTTTTCAAACTGTAGTGATAAGTTCTAAGATTTGTCATCCCTTTGCAAAATCTGCATTAATTTTATAGGATCCTTAAATGAATCTTTCTATAATTTCTGGTAACACTGACTTGGTCTTGTGCAGCTCTCATAAATCATTTCTTTTTTTCCAGTCCAATCCACATTTATTTCTCAATCAAACTCAACCAGTTGTTCAATGGTTCCTTGTTGACATTCTCTGGGCTCATGGAAACTATCCTTGGTATGTAGCTCCAGCAGCATACAGGATCACAGGGGAGGTATGCACCTTTTTCTGATCCCTCATGATTTTGATATTCTTGGACAGGTTTCTATTTTATGAAGTTGGTTATGGTGTTATTATCATTCTTGTGTTATCTTATTGACATCTATTTTGATGGGTTTCCAATAGAAATGGTCCAAGGACAAATTGTTATCCTCCTAGTATTAATGTAGATTCAGTGTTCATCTGACTATTGCATGGATGCACAAAATAGTTACTTCTTGTAGTTTCATAAAGGTATTAAGATGTGTCTCTTATGTAGATTCTCTAGAAGCATCTTCAATATAACTCCAGCAGCTTATACTATCACAAGGAAGATATCTACATTTTTCTGCTTCTTTGTGATTTTAATCTTCTCTAATGGGTTTCTTTTTTTCTTTTAAAGGCCTTTTCATCTTCCCCAATGAAACTTGGAAATTATAAGTATTTGGTTCGGTGAAACATTATTTTCATATTTTCATCATCAATATTAAGCCTAGGCAATCGGATAATAATGGTCTCATGTTACCATAATTTTATTGATAAAGTTTGCCAGAATATTTTGAGGTCAATATTTACAATATGTAGAATGTTCCCCTGTCACCAGGTAATGTCTTGCTAAATATTCATTTAAGTGCTGAATTTTCACTGCCTGCTGTAACACATTATGAGCTCCTTAAGAATAACTCTCCTGTAATTTCTGATGCCAATGACCTGCCAGGGAATTGCCCTCGTAAACTCCTGCATGATTCAGCCTTTGGTGCGTTACTTCTTTCTCAGCATATTATTGGCCGGGGCCTCACCCATGGAGAGTCTTTGGATTTTGCCCTTGGTTCTTAACCATTTCATAGAATTAATTCAGAGGTAAACCATTTTTGGTTATATCAAACAAATCTAACAGTTTCTAAATATAATCATCTTTGACTGTTGACTGATGCAGTGATTTCTGCTTGTTCCAAAAATATTTCTATGGCTTTTTTTAAAAGTTCCTTGTCATATACTCTACGCATTATCAATTTTCTTCTTCCTTTCCTGGTGTTAATCTTCCTGTAATTTTTTCAGGGTGATGGGCCTTATGTTTTTGTTAATATTGTTTGGCATTTTATTAAGATGCTTTTCAAGTTAGTATTATTATTGTTGGTAGTAGTAGTAGTAGTAGTAGTAATAGTAGTAGTAGTAGTAGTAGTAGTGGCAGTAGTGGCTGCAGAGAAGCCATAGTATTTCTGTCCCAAGGTCCTCTGGCTGCATCACTAAGAGACTTGTCTGTTGGGCAGTTTTCACTTCTATGGAATTGTTCTTTTGCTCCCTATGCTGTTGCAAGGTATAGTAGAAAGCAATCAGAGCTCTTTGTTCTAGTCAGAATTCCTTTATTTACAAACTGGGCGACCCAGGGCAAGTCACTCTCCTTTGCTTGGCCTTATTTACTCACTTAGAAAGTGAGGGTTTTGAACCTCCCTTCCCTAAATAAAAAGTGAGATTTGGTTCACCGGAAACATACACGGTCATCACTTGGGGGATTAATCTAGATTCCTAAAATCATAGAGATAAAAAGATCCTCAGAGATCACTATTCAATCCGATCTTCTCATTTTAGAAATGAGAAAAACCCAAACCCAGGAGAGATGTGATGTTCCAGTGCCATGGAGCTCATTAGAAGAAAAGTCAGGACTTCTGTTTAGGTAACCTAACTCCCACCTACTATGCTTCTTATGTCATACACACATGCACACATACACATGCACACACACACACACATGCACACACACAAACATGCACCCACCAAGAAAACTTGGATTGCTACTCAGTCCTGTCTGACCTTTCATGAATCCTTATGGGATTTTCTTGGCAAAGACACTGGAATGGTTTGCCATTTTTTTTCAGTGGATTAAGATAAACAGATATTAAAGGACTAGCCCAGGGTCACATAGCTGAAAAGTTATCTAAGGCCAGATTTGAATTCAGGTCCTCTTGACTCCAGATCCTACACTCTATCCACTGGACCACCTGGGTGCTTCCCCTGTTGAGAAACACATACGTAATTACATATATGGAATCTTGGTATTAGGAGGGACTTCCCCCAAAGTCCCTCTGGTCTATTACCTGTTACCAACATCAACTCCATGTGTCCTGAAATTTCATCATTAGAGCTTCATTCCTTTGACGTAATACCAGCAGGGACTGTTCCTTGTTAAAACACCAACCTTTTTTTTTTTTCCTGTGATCATGGTTTACCTCTTACTAATTAACATCTCTTTATATTTGAATGGGTTTGTCCTATTCTTCTCTGATGGCAGATTTTGAAGGATGGAGGAAGGGTGGAGACAACATAGGGACCTTACGGGACTAGAGAAAGAGATCGCTAAAGCGCAGACATAATATGGAGTTGGGAGTAATGAAGACACGTTCTGCCCTCTTCAGGGTTTTGCCTTCTTTAGGAAGTCCCTCATTTAGACCCATGTTAACCTGTATGATGTTATTTACAGTTCCCTTTTCTCTGGTTCTTGTTTTCAGGAAGATGATGTTTGGGTGTTTTTCTGGGCATTTAAAAAAGTAAAAAAAAAAAAGCATAGAAATGAAAATACTCACAATTTAGTCCGGTGTGTTTAAGTAAGCAAGCCACCTACTGCTCTGCTCATCCGGCCCCTTATCTTAGTAAGTAATGAGCGTGCCAAGGGCTGACAATGACATATTTTGAAAATAGTTTTAATGCATAGCCAGCAGAAGACCTGTTGGGCATTGACAAATGACACAAACAGAGATGATGAGAAGCACATCAAATATTAATGTCCCAGGGCTGCCGACAGTAATGGAGAACTTACCTGTGTCTTACATAAGCCTACCCATGTTAAACTGAAGGGAACATTTCTTTTCAGCCTCTGCAGGCAATTGCAGGGTTGGCTTCTGGCGAAATCAGGAAGTAGATGAAGCCTGTCTCTATAGGCCCAGTTGTCCCTTTTTTGCAGCACCCAGCCCCAGAGTGACTGGGCTGCTCCTTGGCTCCCGGATAGATCCCTCCCAACTGAGTTTTTCTATGCTGCCTCCTGGGACTTTTTAAACCCTACTCCCTGGTGAAATGCCATTTCCTCAGAACTATAGAAGGTGACTGTTAATTAATCTGATCAAATTTTCTGAAAGTGTTAAAGGGTGATTAGAAATGAATGTATTGACCTTCCACGTGAGCACATGGCATTTCACAAGGGTTTTCTGGTATAATAACCCCTGACCCTGTGGCCACATTTGCTACCTTCATTAAGCAAAAGAGATTTGGACATAGAATGGTAGAGCTGGGAGAGACCTTAGAGATGATCCAGTCCCAGCCTGATGCTAGATGAATGCCCTGATGAAAGAGGGTGGCACTGAGGTTTTTTTGGCCAGCTCTCTGTCCACACTGACACATTGTCTATTGAGTACTCCCTGAAGAGCTCACTATAAAGTTCCCAATTTCCAAAACATAATAATATCAGATTATGTGTGAAAGGGCCCTACATACCTCAAAGGTCCTGGACTAAGTATTAAATGCTTTATTATAAAGGAATAAATTGATGACTGGATTTCTGGCATACTGACAGGGCCAATGAGTGGAGAGGAATCCCTCAGATCCTCTCAAATCGTATCCACAGGAAGCTGGTTACTGCACCTATCAATATTGCAGGACCAAGGACACCTGGGCATTCTTTTTACCAGAGGCCTTCAGGAAGCTGCATAATGACTGTTAGGCACGTATGTTCTGGAATCAGACTAAAACCTGTGGAGTTTATTCTGATTCTTAGATTCATAACACTCAACTATGAGGCAGTTCCTAGTTTGGTCCTGAGGCAACCTCAGGAACTCCATCATTTGGACTTTGACTTTGCCTTAAAGGAGAGGTTGTTTCAAGCCATCTCCTTACCCAGAGGTGGGTGGGAGTTGTGATTTCCAGAATAACTTTCTTAAGATTTAAAGTGAGCAGACTTTTTCCTCTTACAGATTAAAGAACATAAAGTGTAAAGTGTAAGTTACTTCCCAGAAGTCACAGAACTTGAATGTCTATTGATACCAAATCCATTCCTCTTCACAAGATGTAAGCTAACCTCCTCCTTCCTTCCTTCCCTCCTTCCTTCCTTCCTTCCTTCCTTCCTTCCTTCCTTCCTTCCTTCCTTCCTTCCTTCCTTCCTTCCTTCCTTCCTTCCTTCCTTCCTTCCTTCCTTCCTTCCTTCCTTCCTTCCTTTCTTCCTTCCTTCTTTCTTTCTTTCCTTCCTGCCTTCCTCCCTTTCTTTTTTCCTTCCCACTTTTTGACTCATAGACTATAAGGTCTGAAGGACCAGGACAAATGTCTTTTATAGAACTGACATAAAAAGTTGTTGCTAGCTATTAGCACTTTAATGAAAATTAGCTTTCAGGATTGCTCTCTGATAGGAGAAAAGCTAGGCAAATTGAACTTACTGAGAAGTTTGGCTAAGAAAATTTTACTTAACCAAGGTGGGTCCTGGGAACTGGCCTCTTTCCTCTGGGTACGTAAAACAGAAATGGACTCTAGAGAGCAAAGATCTTTGGTGACAATCAATCCCCGTGTTCCTTCTCTATAAAGCCAGGTTTTTCTACAGGAGTCTCCGGTAGTTGTTATTAATACCTTTGCCTCTGGACCAAGGAGAAGCACACCAAGCTGGGGTAGCAAAGAGTCATATCTGGAACTAATTTAAAAGCTTGAAATGATGATTCCAATTGGTGACAAATATGAGAGGAAAAAAGTCTTCTTTTCCCTACTCCCTCCCTCTGCCCACCCCCTATTTCTTCTCCTACCTGCCCTGGTTGGGCCTCTCCTGATTTCCATGGGAAGAGACATTAATTCATGTTCAATGGTTCCTGCATCACATCAGAGCTTGGCAGGGGCCCAGATAAGTGGCACCTGAATAGGCCTGTGGATCTCTGCCAAGTGCAATTGAATGTCACTGAAGGTTTTCCCACGGCCCAGTGCCACATGTTCTCTTGGGCACAGGGGGCTGCTTGCCTAATTAGCTAATCCCTTTGACATTCAGGTGGATGGGGATCCATATTTCCCGAGGAGTGACTGATGCTCTTATTGCCTCCTTATTTGCACAAGTATGGGGCATCTCCCAGGACACCTGCTGTCCTGGGGCCCGATTCTCCCAGGGTGTGGACTTCTTGGAGGCCAATGCAGCCCTGAGAGTTACCTTGTTACATGACATACATCCCTTGCTACTGTTTCCTCATTCCATGTGTCACAAAGATTTGTTAAAGCTTCCATTTCAAGTATTTAATGCATGTGCACACACACATATAATTTTTTTAAGGGGCAAATGACTCAAAGTTTGACACCAGCAGAATTTAAAATATTAGTTTGAATTGCTGGTGTCTGGGGACTTCCTGTGTGGAGGCCATTGAGAAAGGTCTGAACTAGAATTTTTTCTAGTTTTCTAGGGTGATTGTGGGCAAGAACCTACTAGGGAAATTCTACTGTATTGTAGATCAGGGTCCTCAACCAGCAGAACAAAATCAAAAAAACTAAATCTTGAGGTTTTATTTTGTATACCTAACACCTACAGGTGACAGGAGTATATTTGGAAGAATTATTCTTTCCTTCCTCCACTCAGGGATCTTTGACACACACACACACATACGCACACACACACACACACACACACACACACACGGAGGGGGGGGAGAGAGAGAGAGAGAGAGAGAGAGAGAGAGAGAGAGAGAGAGAGAGAGAGAGAGAGAGAGAGAGAGAGAGAGAGGAAATGAAATCAAAACATGTTTGATTTTCTTGTATTCCCTCAACAAATGATTATGGATTCCAGCTTCCCACAGGCTCATCAAAGTGATATAGAAAAGTCCTCAGAGCCTATTTAGTACAAACCCTTCTTTTAATGTGTGAAGAAACTGAGGCACAGGGAGGCGAGGCAGTTTGCCCGAGGTCACAGGGCTCTCACAGCAGGTATTCACGTCAGATTTTGGATGCTCTTTCTACTTAATGACTCTATCTTTCCAAAGGGGTGAATGCTCAGTCTTCTCTTTTTAGCAAATAGTGTTTTCTGTTTAAGAGTAAAGGTGGTTAAGAAGAAGGGGGAGCGAAGAGAATCAACATTTATTAAAAATCTGCTCTGTGCCAGGCACTGTGTTAAACCCTTTTACAGACAACCTCTCATTCAATTCACCCTGTGAGACAGGGGCTATTATTATCCCCATTTTACAGTTGAAGAAACTGAGGCAAACAGAGGCAAGCACACTTGCCCAGGCTCAAGTCTTTCTTACTCCAGGGCCAGCACTCTGTCCATTGTACCCCTAGCTGCCTCTAAGAAGAGAATGAAGTAGGCTTTGGAGCCCAGGAGCCAAGGAACCAGTTTTCCTTGGGTGGATCTTGAGGTTCACATTGAGGAGACACCTGTCAATGACCTCAAGTTTGACCAAGAGAAGGGGTCCCATTCTTACTGGCCTGAACACTTACTTCAATGTGGTTTCTGGAATTCAGTTTGCAATAAGGTGTGTGTGTGTGTGTGTGTGTGTGTGTGTGTGTGTGTGTGTGTTGGGGTTATCAAAAAAGTATCAGAAGACTTCAGAACCTCACGTAGGTTCTTGTTCAGTATTTTTTCCATGATTTTTCTGTGAGGTCTTAGTATTAAATATTAAAAAAAGAACTCGAGGTTTTCATGGGGCTTTAAGGTGTGCAAAATAATTTTTCACATATTGATCCTCACAAAAGTCTGTGATATAAAGAACAAGATATTATCTCCATTTAATGAATGAGGAAACAGGTTCAGAGAGTTTAAATAACATTGTTAGTCATGTCAGAAAACTGAGGTCTCTCCTGACTTCAAGACTCTATGAATCTTGCTCTGTTGTTATTACATATGAGTGTGCTCTCTAAATAGAAAAGAGGAAGAATGGTACTATGAAAGGAGATCAGCATTTGGCATCAGAGGACCTGAGGTTGAATCCTGTATCTGCAACTTCATGTTAGCTTCTCTTTGGGAAAGTCATGTAGCTCATCTGGGTTTCAGTTTCCTCAGCTGAAGAAATGAAGGGAGTGGTCTCTGTGATCTCTCCCACTTCTAAATCTTTGGGGCTTTTTCTCCAGTTGGCTCATTGTCTATTAGCCCTCTTATTCAGCCTAACTCCACTCAATGGGATTCCCAAGTACTCGCTCCATTCTCAGGCCTTCAAAAGCTGACTGTTGTGAGCGAGGCCCTGTGGGTGAATGTTATTGAAATTTCCTCTTCAGACAATCTGAGTAACAGCTGTTTCTGGGATGCTGGCCTGCAGTGCCCATCAGCGGCCCTGTCATCACCTGGAATCCCTCCATCAGGAGCCAGCTGTTGTGAGTGAGAAAAGAAAAGACGCCCGCCTTCTTTGCAGTGCTTCTAACCTATGGACAGCAACGAGATTCTCCCTTTGCCTTATTTTTCATACCCCTGTAGCTACTCTTTCTTGCTTTGCTTTTGGGATAAGAGTTAAAAGCAACAATGCTGGCAATCTAATTTATCTGGTATGTCACATCTCTTTTATGGAAAGGGGGAAGGATTTAAAAATAGACTTTTATTGATATCTTTTGTTTTTACAACATCCTAGATTTTCCTCTTTTGATTTCTCTTTGCCCATTGCAGAGAGCCATTCTTTATAACAAAGAGTAATATAAAAATTAAAACAAAAGAATAAGAAGAGAGGGAAAAATCAGCAAATCCAAATAACACACCAAAAAAAAAATCCAACATTATATATAATGTTTTACTCATGCAGACTCAGAACTGGGAAATTTTGCTTCTGGCAAATTTGGGACAATTTTTCCAATAAAATATATCAACTTAGCTTTTTCATCAATGCCACAAGGATTTCCGTTTAACCAATCAGATTAGAAATGGGATGCCATTTTCAATTATCAGTCACATAGCTAGGGATACATTATCATTCTTCAGCTTAGGTGAGTAAAGAGAATTCTAAGTTAGAGTCAGAAAACCCAGGTTTCAGACATAGCACTGATGTGCACTATATATTAACTTTGGCTTACTAAACCCCAGTTACCCCATCTGTAAAATGGGAATGATGTTATTTGCAGCATGGTGTGATGGATGGAGGACTAGTCTTCGAGTTAGAAGGAACTGAGTTCAAGTCCTGTCTGTGAGGGGTCCAATACTGGCTATTTGATCCTGAGCAAGTGAGGTTTCTTCACATCTCAGCATTCCAGACAGTTTTCTAAGATTATAAACTGCAGAACATTTATCAACCTGCATGAATTGGGTAAATTTCTCACAGAGCTGTTGTGAGAAAACTACTTTGCAATCTTAAAATGTGACATTGCTGTATAAAAATAAAATACAAAAATTGAATCTATCTCAATCTGCTGTATAAAACATTTATATGGGTTTGAAAGAAATGTTTTTGGTTTAAAAACACACAGTTTAAAATTCAAATAAGGGTGTTTCATGGATGGATGGATAGATAGGTAGGTAGAGAGATAGATAGATGGATTGATAGATTTGATGATATAAAAGAAACACTGGATTCTCTGAATCAGAAAACCTGAGCTTTAGACAAGGTTCTTCCCCCAAACTAGCCAAGTGAACAAATAAGCCACTTCTTTTGAATTATAGTTTTCCTATTTCTGAAATAAAAGGTTTGTACTAAGTTATTTCTAGAATACCTTAAGGTCAAATTCTAAGAGAATCTATCTTTTTCATGGGATATCTGTATCTTTCCAGGAAGATTCAAAGAAGGAGCAGTATTTTATCCCAAAGAATAAATCTTTAATGATGGAAGTGCATTCTAGCAGACTAGTGGGATGTTTTTTTGGGAGGGGGTGATGGGTAGAAAGGTTATAAACAGCATCTGTTGTAGAGAGTTCCTACACCAACAAAAATCATGGCCTCTTAAAGATATGAAGAAGTAGCTGCCATGAGCTAAGTGTCAATTCCAGTTCTCTGATCACTCATTTTTCAGCTATTCTGAGACCGGCTTACTCTTCAGTGATCTTTTCATTTTCATTGTAGTCATGTATATTCTTCCTTTTGTTGGTTAGTCACTTTTTGGTCATGTTTGACTCTTTTGGGGGTTTTCTTTCCAAAAATACTAGAGTGATTTGCCATCTCCTTCTTCAGCTCATTTTACAGATGAGGAAACTGAGGCAAAGAGGGTGAAATGAGTTGCCCAAGGACACACAGCTAGTAAGTATCTGAGGCTGGATTTGAACTCTGGAAGATGAATCTTCCTGATTCCGGCCCCCTGCACCTATCTACTGTGCCATTTACCTGCCCATTTTTCCTTTGGTTCAATTTATTTTATTCTTCATACAATTTTCCCCATGCTTCTCTGAATTCTGAATCTTCATTTTTTCTTACTATATGATGATATTCTATTACAGTCCTATGCCATAGCTGATTTTTTCTATTTTTTCCCTCTTCTAAGCCATTCCTTTATAACTCAGCAAGCATTTTTAAGTGCCTGTGACACACAGGGCATTATCCTAGGTGCTGAAGATATAAATATAAGAACAATACAGTTCTTGCCTTCAGGGAGTTTAATTTCTGGGAGTATGGAAAGGCACAGATAAGTAAATACAAAATACAGAGTACATATATACATGATTTTGGCATGGGAGGATGTACTAACAATTGGGAAAATCAGGAAAGGACTGATAAAGGAAGGGGTACTTGGGCTGAGTCTTGAAAAATGGTAGTAATTCCAGGAAGAGCATTCCAGACATATGGGAGCCCACCTATTGAAAGCTAGGAAGATGAGATGGAATGTCATGATTTCCCTAACTCATCCTTCCATTGTTGTGGATATATTATGAGTCTTATCACATAGTCCCAGTTAAATCTACACAATTAAAGTTGGTTATAACATGCTCATTGTAAAAGGTGGGCATTGATGCTCATATGCTAAAGAGGAAATGCTCTTTTTTCTCTAAGGTCAGTCTTTCCAATAATTTTCTTTTTATTCTTTGTAGCTAGACCTCTCTCTAAGGTACAGGTTTCAGGGCAGCGTGGGGTGGGGCAGATGGGTGAAGAGAGACTCAGGGAGCCAACAGGAGGATGAGAGGCAGGTGGTACCACTGACTGGTAATTAAAATAAAAATTAAAAACCACCAACCCTGAAGCTCATATGCATACATACTATTAGCCTGCAAGGACACCTGCTTTTCTCCCATCCTCACCCTACCCTTTGCCTCATCACCAAGCAAAGGTTTGGGACTGTCTTTTTCCAGACATAGACTCCATCTACACTTTGTCCTTCTGTGAGGTGTTTGCTACATCTTAAGAAAAGAGTCAATCATCAAATAAAGAGATCTGAGGTCGTTGAGGATTCAGACCAGAGTTGACTTCAGAGAAACAGACCGGACAATGAGCTTAGTCTAATGGGAAAAAAATGCCAGATTTAAAATCAAAAGAGGGCTGGACTCTAATCCCAACACTGATTCTTACTAGCTGAGTAACCATATTTCCTTTCTTAACTTCAGTTTCCTCATCTATAAAATGGGGATAATATTATCTATAATTACTTCATGGGTTTGTTTTGTGGAACAAAAATGAAAATATATAATCTCAAAGGGCTCTCTGTCTCTGTCTCTCTCTATGTCTCTGTCTCCCTCTCTTTCTCTGTTTCTCTGTCTATACATGTATATATGGACATACATGTGTATGTGCATGTGTGTGTCATTATTATTGATTATACTGTGAGAAACCCTGAGAAAAACCTTTATACAATTATCTACTGAATTAATGGCTTTTAATGTCCAAAATTTCATTATAGAGATTCCTTTCTTTTGTCTCTTTTCCCCTGACCATGTTCCAAAGTATCTTCCATATGGTTCTAGAAAAGTCACTGGGGTTAATAAAATCATACTAAAGAGTTAGTGTCTTATGAGATAGAGAAGTAAGGAATTTGGAAGTGGAAGGAATCAAGACCAAAAGTAGGGAAAGGACAAAGAAAGGGGAGTGATTCAGTGTTGAAGACAGGCTTTACTGAGTTCCAGTCAAGGTGAAAAGCAGGCAGTGTAGTATTCACTTCAATTAAAAAATATTTGTGTGTCAAGTACTATGATAAACCTAAAACAATAAACCCCACCATCCCTAATCCTTATGTTCATATGTTATTAAGTCAAAAAGTCTCCTGCCTCTCACCCTGCCTTCTACTCAGTACTCAAGGTAAAGGTTTGGAACAGTCCTTGTTATTTCCCATTCATAACCTCAATCTTCCTGTCCCACTGCATGTTGCCACAAAAATTAGAGTCACTGGACTAAGAGACCTTATATTCTATTGGAATGGCATATGACCAAGTTGCTGGATAAGCAGTCAAAAAACTTCAACCACCGACTACCACTAACTCTTTATATGATCTTGGGAAAACATAGTGTTTTTGGATCTCACTTTTCTATATCCATAAAGTGAGGTGGAAAAAGGGATATAGAAATTCCTTCCCAGCTCTAATTTCTATGTGTCCTTTGCCTTAGATGCTGTAGTGTAAGGAGACAGATCCCCTTCCTTTGTACCATATTACGGTTCACTCAACTCTTTTTCATCTTCGATCCATTTCCAGTCAGGATGAAGGGATATTAAAGTGCAATGCCCTATTTGCCTGGACCAAAATGACTTCTTTTTGTCTTTGGATACATTCCCATGTATACAGGTGTTATACCTTTAAAAAAAAAATGAATGCACAAAAAAATTATCACTTCTCCATTTAATCATCCCTTGAAAGAAATCATCTTGGGGATTTCCCTGTTTTCTTGTTGTGTATATTTTATCACCTTTAAATTAGAAGGACCAAGAATTAGTGCTCTCTGTACCTTCATGATATGTGATGGGTCTGTTGGATGTTGAACAAGTAAGGCATGTTCTATGGTATGTTCTACACTAGGGGGCAGCAAAGCCGCGAAAATGGGTGAGCCCCAACATTGGGGCTCTGAAGTGTTGACATGTGACTTGGCCATTGAATAATTTTTGATACTGTCCTGACACATAAACACCTTGAGGCCGGTTTTCAAAGGTTATTTGCGCACTAAAAGAGGAATTAACAAAATGAACTTGTATGCCAAAAGTAATTTTCAATATTCTACCAAGAACTATGGAGCCATTATGAGATTGTTTTGAAAAAAAGAACGCTGGGGCCCATCGTTAAGCGGGTGTGTTAAACTTAACTGGAAAATGTACTTTCAAAATAAATCAGTTGGAATGAACCTGGGAAAGTGCATCCTGTGGCTAATAAAATTAAAAAATCAAGATAGTATTTCTGTGGGGAGTTTGAGATGGGTGGGTGGAGGGTGCTCTTATCAAAAAGCAGAATGTTTTTGAAAGGTGATTCTTTTCCTCTCTGAGTTCCTAAGGCCCCAACTGTGGTTAACAATTGTACAAATAACGTGTTGTTATGTGTATATATGTTCTCCTGCTAATTTATTTTTAAGCCAGGACTCTACCTTCCTGAAGCATACAGTCAGCAAATTATCCAAGTTTATCCCATTGACATTCTCACACCTTGAGAAATAGCCCATTTGTATTATCACAGTTTGATATATTTCCCATTTGCTGAGCTCCTTTGCAAGCTAGCATTTTAATTTAATTATACTTTTTTTTTTTTTTGCTAATGGTCTTTATTTTTCAGTGTCTATGAGGAGAACGCCCCTAGGTTGGATTCCCAGCACCACCCCTCACCCCTTTTCTCTCTTTCCCACTGCCAAGCTGCAAATTTATAAACTGACAAAATTCAGTGCAAGATTTGGGGAAGTGAAATTCAGGAATTTATAAAGAAATAGTGCTTAAACGATTAAGCATTTCCCTCATTCCCTCCATGCAGCTGTTGCATATATTTAGATGCATGGATTTACTTGGTTAACCAATTGGAAGTAAAAAGCCTGGGGAAGGAGCTATCCATGGGTTTTGAGAAGGTGGGCAGGAGAGTCCAAGAAATGTTGCTTATTCTGCTTTGTTGGTTAACTCCCGAGCACTGGAACTTTTTCTGAACTTAGGACTATATATGTAGAACTTGAAGGTCAGTAAGAAGTCTTTAAGTCCAACCTCCTTATTTGGCAGTTGAAGAAACTGAGGCCTTGAGAAAATTAAGTGATTGACCCAAAGTCACAGAGATAGAAAATGGCAAACTCAGATTCTGAGCTCCAAGCGCTGTGATCCCACATTTAGCGGTCTTTCTCTCTCTCCACTCGTTACGTCTTGGGGACCTCTGTTGCCCAAGCCTGGGAATTCTCCTGTAGGATGGTGAATGCACTTTGAGCGCTGTATCTCACCCAGACATCAGAAGGCTGGCTGAAGAGGGGGAGGCCAGACTTCTCTGTCTAAGCCCTGCCTCTCTGCATTTGTGCCCGGCTTCACACACTGCAGGAGCTACTGGATTTTATTATGTTACTGCTCTTATTGATTGATTTTTAAGGTAAAGGAAACTTTGGAAAATAAGTCCCAGGATTTTCTAGCCCGCTAAAACATTATTTTGGCTGCCTGCCTCACACCACTCACTCTTCACCAGAGGAGCAGAGACACTGAAATATATTGTAAGTTAAATCAACGCAGGAAAAGCCCTTGCTGTTTGCCAGGCTGTGTAAAGCTTTGCCTGTTCTTGAATGCTTCCACGCTCACTGTCCTCTGCTTACCTAGCACCCATAACGTTCTCTTCCCTTCTCGGAGGGGGAGGATGGGCTGGGAGGGTAAGGAGGGAGGAAGGAGACTGAGAATGCCATAATGCTGGATTTTTTTCCCCCATTAAAAAATTGTGTATGTGTATTATACAGGGGTGCAGATTTTGGCAGACAGGATCCCAGTGACAGCAGTTGGGGGACCACACAAATCCATCCTCCACACACCCAGGAGTAAGTAGGGAAAGGCTTCCAGCCAAGGGAAAGGTGCTTTGTGTAAGAATGCCAACAGGAAGAGAAAAATGGAACACATAATTGAAGAACATAGTGTATTAATTACCTCACTCAAGGGATCCTATAAAACATGATGTATATGTAAATTGATACAATGAATATGATTACAGCAGGATTTAATTTTCTTGCAGAAAGGGGAGAGCCAAATGGGAGACTGAAAAGCCTGCTGTTCGTTCTGCATATCCACCTTCCCTTCTCCCTGCCCCAACTTCTTATGAGGGGTAAATTCCACCATAGCCTTCCTGTGTCTTTCCCAAACTAAAAGATGTTTGTTCTCGCTACTTTACCTTTCATTATTCTTCTTCCGTCCCCTTCATTATAAGGCTTTCTTTTCCATTCCTCTGCTTCAAACATTTCCCTGTTGCTGACTTTTTTTTTGTAGCTGTTGTTCAGTCATTTTAATCATGTCCAACTCTTCATGACCCCCTTTGGAATTTTCTTGGCAAGGATCCTAGAGTGGTTTGCCATTTCCTTCTCAAGATCATTTTAGAGATGAGGAAACTGAGGCAAACAGGATTAAGTGACTTGCCCAGGATCACACAGTCAGTAAGTGTCTGAGGCTGGATTTGAACTCAGGAAGATAAGTCTTTCTGTCTTCAGACCCAATGCTCTATCCAAGTAGTCTTATTTCTCCATCAGGGGCAACTGTTTCCTGAATCACAGACTGTCAGAGCTGGAAAGAACCTCAGAGGCCATCCTGTGCACTCTTTATCAATGAAGAAGACTACAATATCTCTGCAAAGTGATTTTTACAATTTCTCTGCTTCTTATGTGCTGTGATGGGAAATTCATTATTTTCAGAGGTATCCCACTCCAATTTGGGAAAGCTCTAAATGTTGCAACAATTAGTGTTTTTTTTTTCTTTCCGATACATGGAGTAGAACTCTGAAACTTCCAACCATTGGTTCCAATGCTGGATTGCCTAAAGCAGGACTTTTCATTCCTCATGCTATTCCTCACTCTTTTTCCATCCCACATGTTCAATGCAGAGTCATCCCCATTGTACCTAGAGATGGACTGAGGACAAGAAGAGGCTACATCATTCACCTGGGTTAGGAGACCTAGAAGAAAGAAAGACCTAATGATTATATTTGTCCCACCAAAATTCCCACCCTCAAATTCACTAAGTATCATCAGAAAACACCCATTAAGCACTAGATATGTCCAAGATACTTTATTAGGTGCTGGAGATACAAAGACACAAATGAATTCATCCTTGCCAATTCTACTGCGGGGGGCAGAAGGGACCCATTCTCTTAGCTGGAACAGGGGGAGTTGGAAGTGTCAGGTATTTTCCTTGTGTACTGATGGCATGAGAGTCCATATCTTTACTCATCCTAATTAATAACCCTTTCCTG
Source organism: Bettongia penicillata ogilbyi (assembly GCA_023548195.1). Classification (NCBI taxonomy): domain Eukaryota; kingdom Metazoa; phylum Chordata; class Mammalia; order Diprotodontia; family Potoroidae; genus Bettongia; species Bettongia penicillata. The sequence continues at coordinate 17,675,777 of JAJHZJ010000198.1, read as the reverse complement.
TCAGACTAGAAAAGCATGAAAAGAAGTGATGTGTCCTTTTCTGCTGTTCTGCCATGTAGATTGCTTCTCACCCACCTGTGCCAGTGGATGATGAGATCTGCTCCAAAGTGAAAATTAGCTAGCCTTGAATTCCAAAACTGCAGTGTATGTGTGGTCTGGCAACTCTGTCATCTATTAGGAATTCAATAAATAAAGTTGTTATAGGTTTTGGAACTAACAGTGACATTAGAAGTCATCTAGTACAGTCCCTTGGTTTTACAGATAAGGAAACTGAGGCCTGAAGAAGGAGAGAAAGGTTCCCAAGACCACATAGATACTAGACCTGGGATACAAGCCCATAGTATTTGCCTCCAAGTTCAATATTCTTTCCAGTATATCACACTGCAATTTTATTCTGAGTGAGCAAACCCTATGGCACTCTGCCTTTGTACATTAACTGAAAGTTGTAAGGCAGAAACTGCCTTCAAATACAGCTGTAGAATTCTAACTGTTGGTGGCAGATTCTACATACTATTCTACAGGGAGGTTCCCTCCAGTCAGAAAGGTCTAGAATGGCAGCAACCTGGTTCCTACCAAACTCTGAAAAGCAAAATTCTAGAAATGGAAAGCCTTGCCAGCTGTAGTGGAGCTGGTGGGGTCAGAAGGAAATCTAGGAGAATATAGAGACACCTTAGAAAAGATCCCTCTGACAAGCAGCTTTATTTGACTCCAGGCTCTGGGGAAGGACTTAAAGGAACTAACTCCTATTATACTTAGTACTACACAGTTTAGCACTTAATTATTCTCTGATTATTTCAGTGTGTTCATTTTGTGCCCTTAATGAGCTGGTGTGCTCCTTGAAGGTGAGGTGGGGGCATACTTATGTCTCCTCCATCAGTAGACTGATAAAAGTTAAAAGCAAAGTAAACAAAACATCCCCACCTCCAAGAGGTTTTGGAGCTCCAGCAATGATTTTGTCTAGAAAAACAGGGATAGAACTCTGTAGTAGCAGGCAGGAAAACCTAGGTTCAAGTTCTCAATTCAAACACTAGCCGTGTGATCCTCGCTAAGTTACTTGATCCTCAGTAAGTTATTTCATCTCTCAGCCTCAATTTCCTCATTTGTAAAATGAGGTTAACAATACCACCTACTTTACAGGGTTGTTGTGAAAATCAACCAAAACAATATATGTCAAATGTTGCGCATTTTTTTTCAATTTAGAGGTCACATTTTATTTTTTAAAATTCATTTTAACATTCTTTTGTTTTTAAATTTTGAACTATAAATTATCTCCCTCCCTCCTCAACCTTCCCCATCCACCGAAAAGGCAAGCAAGGTGCTATACATATGCTATACATATGAAAACATACAAAATACATTTCCATAGTAGACGTATTTCAAAGTGAGAAAATTATGTTTCAATTTGTACTCTTTCTGGAGTATGTATATTCCTTGTGAGTACTTTGGAATTATTTTAGATCTTTGTATTACTCAAAGTTTCCAAGTCTTTCACATTTGATCACCACTGCAACATTGTTGCTAATTTTCACAGTGATCTCCCACTTCTACTCATTTCACTTTGAATCAGTTCATATAGATCTTGGCTGTGATTTTTTGGAGCTACCTGCCTAGTCATTTTCCATAGCACAATAGTATTTCATCACAACCATATTTATTAACAACAACCACAACTTGTTCAGTTATTCCCCAAATGATGAACATTCCCTGAATTTCCAATTCATTGTTGTCCCCCCAAAAAACCTGCTATAAATATTTTTCTCTATATAGTCCTTTTCCTTTTTCTTTCCTCTTTGGTATACAAACCTAGAAGAAGTGGAACTTCAGGGTTGAATGACACACAGTTTTATAGCCCTTTGTACTTAGTTCCAAATTGTTCTCTAGAGTGGTGGGACCAGTTCATTACTCTACCAATAATTTATTAGTGTTCCTGTTTTCCCCTCATTCCCTTTAGCATTTGTTATTTTTAGAAAGGTGTGAGGTAGTACCTAGAATTGCTTTAATTTGCCTTTCCCTAATCATGTGTGTTTGAGCATTTTTTAATATGATTATAGATAGCCTTGATTTCTTTGGCAATGCTCTTATTTTTATAAATTGACTCAGTTCTACACTTAGTTTATATGAGAAACAAAGCCTTCATCAGAGAAACTTGCTGGAAAAGTTTTTTGATGTTAATATTTATATTACATTTAGCAAAATGTAGTTTCTCTGTCCCTTTTAGTTAGGCTTGTTTTTGCTTTTGCTTTGTCTGAGATCATGATTGCTACCCCTGCCTTCTTTCCCCATTCAGCCGAAGGATAAGTGATTCTGTTCCAGCACTTCATTTTAACTCTGTGTGTGTCTTTCTGTTTCAAGTGTGTGTCTTTTAAACAACATATTGTAGGATTCTAGCTTCTAGTCTATTCCATTTTCTGCTCATCCCCTTCACAGTGATGTATCATCCCTCCTTTCCATTTTCAATTTATTCTTCCCTTTTATTCTATCTCTCATCAATAATCTATTTTGCCTCTATTTCTTCCCTTAATCTGTCCTCATTTTTGCCTCCCCCCTTTCTCCCCTTCCCTTCCTATTTTTCTACTGGGTAAGATTTCATCAAGAATTCTTGAAATTCCTCTACTTCATTAAATATCCATTTTCCCCCGAAGGATTATATTCAGTTTTGCTGGGTAGGTTGTAATTCTAATTCTTTTACCTTCCTGAATATCCTGTTTCAAGCCCTCTATTCCTTTAATGTGGAAAATGCTAAATCTTGTATGATCCTCACTGTGACTCCATGATATTTTAATTGTTTCTTTTTGGCTGCTTGAAGTATTTTCTCCTTGACCTGACAATTCTGGAATTTGGCTACAATATTCCTGGGAGTTTTCATTTTGGGATCTCTTACAGGAGGTGATAGTGGATTCCTCCAATTTCTATTTTACCCTGTAATTCTAAGATATCATGAAAGTTTCTTTAATAAATTCTTAAAATAGGATGTGTAAGCTCTTTCTTCGATGATGATTTTCAGGTAGTTCAATAATTCTTTAATTATCTCCCCTTTATCTATTTTCCAGGTTGGTTGTTTTTCCAATGAGTTATTTCACTTTTCCTTCAATTTTTTTTCATCCTATTGACTTTATTTTATTGTTTCTTAATGTCTTGTGGAATCTGACCCAATTCTAATTTTTAAGGAATTATTTTCTTCAGTGAGAACTTGTATCTTCTTTTCCATTTGGCCTATTATGCTTTTTAAGAGTATTTTTTTCCTTCAGTGAATTTTTGTACCTTTTATCATTAAGTCAATTCTATTTTTAAGGTTTTTTTTTCATTACTTTTTGTGTCTCTTTGATCAAGCTATTCTTTTTTCATAAGTTTCTTGCCTGACTTTCATTTCTTTTCCCAAATTTTCCTCTACAACTCTTATCTCTTTCTTTAACTTTCTCAGGAATTTTTATTGGACTTTGGTCAAATTAGCAATTTTCTTTGAGGCTTTGTTTGTAGCTACTCTCAATTTATGTCTTGGTTGTTCCCTGTCACTCTAGAAAGCTTTTCATGGTCAATTTTTAAAATGTGATTTGTTCATTTTTCTTGCCTTCTTAACTTTAAGCTTTGTGTTGAAATTGAATATTACTCATCTCAGGGAGGACAGGAACTGTCTTAAGCTTCAGTCTTTTTTCATGCTGTTATTTTCAGGGATAGTTCTAAGGATTTGCAAGTTTCTGGTGCTTCTAAGGTGTGATCCTGGGAGAGGTATGGTTACTGTTCTCTTGGTCTACACTCTAGTCTTTACCTAGGAATGCCACTTATCCCCTGTAGCCACAGCTACCATCCCTTTTGCCTTGGCACTAAATACTTTGCTCCCTTGTGACCAATCCCAGCTTTCCTCCCTGCCCCAGAAGTGCAGCCCAGAACTGTGTATGGCTAATAGAATTGCTAATCAGTGCCACTTGCTCCTGGTGCTAGCAAAAGGTCCTTTGTAATCTCTCTCTAACCTGTTGCTTGACCCCCTTACCATCTTTACATTGAAAGCTCCCAAGGTTGCTGCTGTTCTTGCGGCCACTGTTGCTGCTGATATGTGTGGGGGCTCCAGACAAGGCTACTATTTCCATGTTACAAAGTTCTGCTAACCTCTTAAATTTTCTTGGATCAGAAAAATGTTTTGCTTTAACCTTTTGTTGACTCTGTTGCTTCAAAATTTGAGGCATTATTTTAAAGTTGTTTGGAGGGAAATGTTGAAAGACTTTTGCTGGGTTGCCTCTAATCTACCATCTTCAATACTCTGCATATCTTAAAGTACTGTATAAATGTTAGTTTTTACCATCATCCTCATCATTATAATGATCTTGTGAAGTCACAGGCTACTATGCTTTTTATTAAAATGGGACTTCTTACCAGAAAGAAGATAGTCAAATAATGTTTAATAGAAGAAAACACAAAATAGTACAAGTTGATCACTTGAATTCTCTGGCCTTTACAATCAACTTGATTTCCCTCATTTCCATCCTCCCTGCAACATCTTCTTGTAGGCACATCTGGAACTTCCATTTCTTTTGTGACAAGTTAATCCTGGAAAAGAGATAGGATACAGAAATGAAATCTTAATCCAAGTCATCAGGGACATCGTATGATCTAGACTGAAACAAGATTGCAATTGACAATAGAAACATCTCTCAGCAAATGAGTGTGTCAAATTCCTACATTGGGGGCTTGTGAATCTTTGAACTTCCCCATCTGACTAAAGAGTCACAAGGAGATAGTCCCTGAGGCTAAATGTAATAGCAGGTCAGGTAATGATGCCTATGAGATAGGAGCATCAACACCACTCTCATTTGGCCACATGACACTCCCCCCTCCTTTTGTAATAGAAAGGGACTTGAATTTGGAGTCATGCAATTTTGATTAGAATTTTCCACTTGCTACCTATGTGACCTTAGGTAAGTCACTCAACCTAATTGTCCTTTAACTCTCTCATTTATAAAATGAGGGGATTAAACTTAATGACCCCTCAGATTCCTTATACATCTCAAGCTATGATCTAATTATTCTTTTTTGACCTAAACTGAAATTCTGTCTGTGGCCTACCAATTATGTAACTAGATCTTAGAGAAAGAAAGCAAGGGGCTAGATCTCTCATGTTCTGTGAAGTTTTTATTTTCTGAACACCAGGTCATAAGCACAATATTCTGATTCTTTTTCTGAAATGAGAACTAAGGACCTGAGCTGGAGAGAGAGAAATTTTGTTTTTAGTCAGGGCATCCCTGGCTCCCCATCTCTTTGTGGCTACCTTTCGGTACCTTGTGGGTTTGTTTGATTATCTTTGTTCATGTTCAGTAATCATGCTGCAACTCATCCCCCCAAGGGGACAGAGAATAGGGTGCCTTGATGTTACTCAGAATCATGCTCTTCATATGTGACCTGTGCACAAACAGCTGATTTAACAGACCCAGTTTTGGATGCTGAGCCTATGCAATTAATATATATATATAATATACGTGTGTGTGTGTGTGTGTGTGTATTACCAGGTGACTGTTTTATTTGCTGAAGATATTGCTATTAAATCAACAGTAGGTGACTATGTTTGAACTGAAAATTAGGGCTGAGGCCCATTTTTTTTTGTTTTGTTTGGCCATGTAAGAGTTACCAAACAAAAATGAATTGGAGAAATAGAAATAGACTAAGAAAAATGAATGTGAGTAGGAAAGGAAAATCGCTGGTGCAAATAGTGAGCAGTGAAAAGCTTCTGAGGCAAGATGAAAAGTTAATAGACTGAAAGAAACCTGCCTGGGCCAGTCAGCTTTATCTTCTGTGGTATGAGTAATATTTTCGCCTTATTCTGTGAGCTTCTTGAGGGCAGGACTCATGATGGCATTATTCTGTGAATGAAACCCATTAGATAAAAGCTATTAGTGGATTTTCACAAGGACTTTGGGGGTAATAATGTCTTTTCATCTCTTTAATCCTTTGTTTTTGGCTATTGATCTGAGAGTGAGAAAATCTGGATTTGGGTTCTGTCTCTGCTACTTATTAACCATTACCTTGGACAAGTCATTTCCCCTTTCTTAGCCTTAATTTCCTCACTTGTAAAATGGGAATAATAGCATTTGGGTCATAATAACATACTACTTTATCAGCTTCTTGAGAAGATCAAATGTGATAACAGATAGAAAATATTTTGTACCTGCAAAGCACTACCTGAAAGGGTGCTGTTGTCATGGCCCTAAATGTCATTATGATCAAGTCATTTAGTCATTCAATAAACACTGGTTAAGCATGTATATTACTTAAATGTTTGTTTCAAGAAAGAGTAATCTTTTTAATGCTGCTTTTATTTCATTACATCCATTTGCTATAGTAAAATGCTATAAAACCCAGTACTGAAATCCTCATTTCTAAATCACCAGGATCATAGGATTTCCAGTTGGAAGGGACTAGGGAGATCATCTAATCCATCTCTTGCCTTCTATATAAGTAAACAGAGAACTTCTATATGAGTAAATAGAAGGGGGAAGTATCTGGGCAAAGGTCATATAGGACATGAGCAGCAGAGAGAATGAGTGGGTAGAATAGTTACTTTCCTTAAAAATAAAAGTGTATTGCAGATTTGTAATTTTGCTCTGTAGAGTCAACTAGATAATGGCCTTGGAGTGGGGAAAGCCAAAATTAAAATTCTGCCTCATGCACTATTTATGTAATCACAGACAAGTTTCTTAGCCTTTCTCAGCCTCAGTTTCTCCACGTGTGGGATTAGGACAATAGTGGTAGCTATCATGCAAAGTTGTAGTAAGGATCAAATGAAATAGCTTATCTAAAGGACTTTTCAAAACTTAAAGTGATATAATATATATATATATATATGTACATTATTATTATTTTCCTTAACCCAAATATTCATTTAGGTGAGGAACATTTCCTGTTTAATTGAAACTCCTACATCATTCAGACAATGATTAGTAGCTCGTTTTCAATAACTTTACACAGATCTCAAACTTCCCAAAATTTAGATTAGACAGTCCCTGACATAGATATGACACAGACAAGTAGGTAGATAATAACTCAACAAAGATAATTATCATATATATATATATATATAATTAGAAGAAGATGCATTAGGGAGTTGAAAAACAAATTTCTAGGTGAGTTTGGGGTTGGGGTTGGTGAAGGTGGTATCAGGGAACACTTCATGGAATAAATATATTTGACTTGGACATCAAAAGATGATAATGATTCAGTGGTTGATAATATGGAGGAAGGACATTTCCAAAATAGAGAAGAGCCCTGGGCAATTCATGAAGGTCTGAGAACTCAAGTCATATTCAGTGGGCAGAGGGTAGCTCAGTTTGATTGAAATAAAGATTGGAGAGAAGGGAGTAATTGGGAGATCTATCAAAATGTTTTGAATGACATTTTATTTCAAGATGTTACACTGAGCCAAGGAGATGCATGATGGATACAAAGCTGGAGGGAGTTCTTTACTGGGAGCTCCCTATGTTGATGATGAAGATAATGAGAGTATTAATTATAATAATAAATACACCATCATGTAGCATTTTAAGGTTTGCTAAACACTTTACAAATGTTATCTGAGTCTCAGAACCATCGTGTAGGGTAGGTGTGGTTACTGTCTTCTTTTACAGAGGAGGCTGAAAGATTAAGTGACTTGCCCAGGACTACAAAGCTAGTAAGGGTCTGAGGCAGGATTTGAACTTAGATCTGACTGAGTCCGATTCATTTCTTCTTCTGGTCGTTCTTGTTCTCTTGTCCTTTTCTCATTTTTTTTTATCATCCCATTTTGTTCTTGCTTTTCTTGACCTTATTCTTGTCTGTTGTTCTGTTCTTTTTTTCTTGTTTTATAGTTTTTTCTCTTATTCCGCTTCTCTTCCTCTTTCCCCTTTTCTCTCTTTCTTCCCTCCTCCTCCTCATTCTCTTCATCCTCTTCCTTCTTGTTCCTCTTTTTTTTTCTTCTTTTTCTCCTCCTTCTTCTCCTTCCAGAATTCCAGGGTGATATCCTTTGATTTCTATAACATGAACCCATCTGTGTTGTAATAACTTTCTTGTCCCTACCTTGATCTAATCTTTCTTTGCCTTCATTGCCTTCAGTTCTCAAAGATTTGAGCCTCTGGTTTTCCTCATTGGTGCATGACTAGAAAGAAAGCATAATAAATCTCAGGAAGATTAATTTAAAAAAAACCCAAAACAAATGAACAACATCTTTTTCGAAAAATTGAGGCAAGGAAAAAAGGTTTCAAAAGTTTGAATTCTCCTCCTTTGATATTATTACTTCCTTAGTACCTCACTTAATCCTGTGTCTGGAAAAAGCAATGTGGAATAGTGGAGAGAGCTGCTAGATTCTGAAGAGAAAGCTAAGGGTTCATATCGTATATCTTATATTTCTTTGTCACTCTGAGTGAATTGCTAACTTATCTGAACCTCAGTCTCCTCCTCTGTAAAATGAAGATGATGATACCTTTAATATATACCTCATTAGAATGTTGTAAGGTTTAATTGAGATATGTATGTATGACACTGTGACATTTTGAAGGTGTTACATAAATATCAGTTATTATTTCTATATTCAATGATAGCAATACCTTTGAGGATGTAGGTCTTTCCACATTTTCAAAGTGCAGTCATGCTTTCTCTTTTTATTCCCATAACATCTTCACGAGACTTAGAAATCAGTGATTCTGATTTCCATTTTAGATCATGATAATAGCTAACATTAAAATAGCACTTCAAAGTTTGCAGAGCACTTTACATGATGCTCCCAACAGCCTTACGAGTCAGAGATTATTATCATCTCTATTTTACAGATGACAACCTGAGGCTCAGAAGGGATAAATGACTTAGCCAAGGTCTAACAGTTAGTAAGTGTCTAAGTCAGGATTCACACCTGGCCTTCCTGTCTCCAAAGACTGGGCTCTATCTGTTTTGTCGCGTTGCCTCTCACAGGATGATAAATGAGATGAGAGGCATGTAGAGTCTGTGAAATCTCTGGTTGCATGACCAAGACATTGTTAGAAGTGAAATTAGAGCCATAGCAAATCCCCTACACTTGTTCTACTACTGTACCTCATCCTATCTTATCCCACACCATTGTTCTAGGAAAGGTAGACATTGTGTGTGGATAGTTGAAACTACTTTGTCTGAAATGATGAAATCTCATTGTGAAGTTTCATTCGATTTCAACATGGCTCTAGCTTTACTTTCAGATTCATAATGGAAACAAGTGGGATGCTAAACCTCTGTATTCAATAAAACATCTCTTATCCTTGTGAATATTGAGATTGGCTACAAGCTTTGAAATCAATAGACGGGGCATTCACCTCAGTCTTGCCACGAAGCTACCATCATATACTTCAGCTCTTTTTGAAAAATCACTATATTGTTCAGCTCGCAACAGACCAGAAGCAAAATCTTTACCCATCCTGCAATACGTCAGGCTAAGGAACTATGTTTATGTAAGCTAAAGAGTAGCTTAAATGCTAAATCTATTCATTTGGTTATAGTAATAAAAATTCCAATGCCATTCAGAACCAGTTGATTCTTGAGCTAATTTTCTGGATATATTTTTTAGTGATATTCCATCACATTAATTCAAGAATGGATAATTTTCTTATGCTCCTTCAGAAAAAAAAATGACTTTCAAAAATAAAACAGTGACTTCATTTATACCCGAAGTGGAGCACCTTGAAATATATCTGAGTCAGTGGTTGGTTCAGTCTTGTCTTTTTTATTGTCAGATAATTTTGTTCCAGACTTGCTTTTAAGAATGTTGCCTGTACTACCAGTAATAGAGGTGCCACACTCCTGCTTGTTTTCCCTTTTCACCATTTGTCCTTTCTTTAGCTTGATGGTCAAGCAGTGGTTGCCTGTGTCAGGACATCTTCCCATGCAAACCAAGTCCTATTGTTTGGTCAAATGATTTTGCTTTCATGAGCTGATATGTTCATGAGAGAAGCCGAAAATTCCTTCCCCGTTGAATAAAGAAGATGATAAGTGACTGCTGATATGGAAAGAGGAGAACAAAAATAAAAATTAAGGTATCTTGGCTAGCCTTTCCTTCCATTAAACTTTCTCATGTCCTTTTTGGAGAACATAACACATAATATTTCAATCCCATTCCAAATTATGGCACCAGAGAGAGCCCATTGTCAGTTTAAGATAGATCTTTTATCTGGATACTTAGCCTTTTATCCAAATCTGGTGCATTTTGTGAACCGTGTGTATGTGACTTTGGATATGCAGAGAGAATGCTGAGTTTGACATGACATGTAAAGGGCAGGGTTGGTGTGAGAGCATGGATGAGGGAAGAATTTTTTGTGGAAGTGAATCAAGTGGGGTTCCATATTCTCTTTGGAATGGCTCCAGATGAGGAGAGGAGAGACAGAGAAGGTGGTAGGGAAGGAGGGAGGGAGGGAGGGAGGGAGGGAGAGAGAGAGAGAGAGAGAGAGAGAGAGAGAGAGAGAGAGAGAGAGAGAGAGAGAGAGAAATGAGAGGAGAAGGGAAGGGAAGGAAAAGAAAGGGGAGGGGAAGGGTCATAGAAATGCTTTAGAAACTGCAGACACATTGCAATGCCAGAGTCTGAGCAGCAGTCAACTTCCCCTTTGGTGGCTTCCAAAATCTTTCTATCTCTCTCGGTGTGTTTGTAGTTGTTTCCTAGGAGAATCTGGAAGCACAAGTGACTCTCCTGAAGAAAAGAATATCTCTGATCTCGAATATTTTTATGCCAACTCTACCAGTTATGTGTCACATCATGCTCCGCATTCTCTCCACCAATCCTGAATCGTGCATGCACAACTTGAAAAAAAATCAAGTTTGGGTGAAAGCCCAGTTACATAAATAAGTAAGTATAAGCTGTTTCTTCTGTTATGTCTGCACTTAGATGACTTAAACTGGAATAAAAATAGCTTACATCTGGATAACTCTGTTAGGTTTACAAGGGATTTGCATGTATAATTTCATTTGATTTTCACATCAACCCTGTAAAATGGATGCTATTATTATCTCTGTTTTATGGATGAAGAAACTACTATTCAGAGAGATCGAGCGACTTTCTAAGTGTCATATAACTGGTAAGTGCCTGGGGCAGATTTGAATCCAGGTCTTCCCAATTCCATGGCCATTGTTCTGGACCAGTGCCATGCCATACTGTCCCTTGGGTGAGAAATAGATAATGAATTAAGTCAAAATACATAGACTTTTTAGTCAAAGTGATAGATAAGCTAAAGGAAAAAAAGAATTTTATTTTTAAATATACTATATCACAATATATGAAGTAGAATGCTGGCATGATGGGTAGAGTTCTGAACTTGGATTCATAAAGACATAGGTTTAAATATGGCCTTTTGACCAGCTGAATAACCCTGGGCAGATCATTTAATTCTATGTGCCTCAAGCAATTCCCTAGGTCATAAACATCAAGTCATAGATGTATTGAGATGTGCTTCTTTGGTACTTCTTTCCTAAAACACATGGTTTCAGGTAGAGCTTCTGTAAGTGACTTTTAACATACAATGTAGACTTCTGTCCACAAAGAAAAGCCACATTACTGATTACTTAGTACTAAGTTATTAACTAAGTACATTTAGTGTAGAAGACCCACCTAAACCACTTGACTCTGGTGCTAAGTCAATGACATCTCAAACCCTTATACACTAATTTTGCTCAATAGCAGCATTTAATAGTTCTGTGGTCCTCATATCTAGACATCCATCCATGCCTGTGGGGTTTTCCTTTGTTTGTTTTCCTTCCTTCCTTCCTTCCTTCCTTCCTTCCTTCCTTCCTTCCTTCCTTCCTTCCTTCCTTCCTTCCTTCCTTCCTTCCTTCCTTCCTTCCTTCCTTCCTTCCTTCCTTCCTTCCTTCCTTCTTTTTCTTTCTTTCTTTCTTTCTTTTCTTTCTTTCTTTCTTTCTTTCTTTCTTTCTTTCTTTCGTCTTCAGCAAGAGAGAGCCTTGGGGACTCCAGACCCCAAGTGTCCTGCTTAGATCAGATATTTCTTGGGACTGGTAGGAGGTAAGGGGGGGTGAGAGAGAAGTTATTTAACTTTCAGGAACACTAAAAACACAAACTGTGTCACATAAAATTACAAATCAGTTCATAAAATAGTAATAACTGACCTGCACAATGTAAATTTCCTGAAATGTGTACTAGAGTTGGGAGCAAGTAACAGCTAATGAAGCGAGTTTACAGAGCTGATTAACAAGGCCCTCGACTTTTTATTAGACTCATTTTGCTAATCCCTAAAATTAAGGAATTCCAGGTGTATGGAGCCAAGTATGCAAATGATTTCCTTCCGTCTAGCTGCTGATTTCATAAAAGGTCCTCAAACAGAGAAATAAAACATGCAGAATGGGGAAGCTTTACGGTGCAGTAGAGAATATTGTGCCTTTAAATAGTGGAGACAAGCAGAGTGTGTTGTAAATTTGCCACAGAGACAAATTTGAACAAAGCTGTAAAAGGAGCAAAAATGAACTCAAAAGAGAAGTGGGATAGAAGATGGAGGGTGGAGAAGGGAGGGAAGCCATCAAAGGCCATCAGTGACCATCAGTGCACTATTGATGCAACTGAAAGTGACTAGAGAAGCTTTGCCCCATGATGGGGCTGGCAGCACCAATATGAAGCTAACTGTCTGTTTGAAACAGAAACAGATGTAGAGGGATAAGTGGAGGTACCTTGATCCAGTAGGGATATAATATTGTATTTCCTTGGTATTCTCTAGTAACTTGGTAGTTCGATCAGTGGAGGATTTTTGGTGTTGTTATTGTTAAGATCTGTGGTTTCATGAGGATTAGTGTGTGTGTGTGTGTGTGTGTGTGTGTGTGTGTGTGTGTGTGTGAAAGAGAGAGAGAGAGAGAGAGAGAGAGAGAGAGAGAGAGAGAGAGAGAGAGAGAGAGAGAGAGAGAGAGAGAGAGAGAGAGAGAGGGAGAAAGAGAGAGAGAGAGATTAACAAATGCTCTGCAATTTATAGTCTGAGAGAGTCTCCTGAACTGCTGAAAGCTTAAATGATTTAGAATCATAGGATGATATGATTATAAATTTAGAGTTAGAAGCCACCTTAGATATCATAGAATCTGACTCCTGATTTTACAAATGAAAAAACACAGACCAGAGACATTAAGTGACTTGCTTAGGGTCCCAGAGCTAATAAGTGTCTAAGTCAGGATTTGAACTAAGGGCTTCCTGACTCAAGGTTAGTCTTTTATCTGCTGTACTCCACTGGATATAAGCTTTCTGGGATATTTGATGTTAAATCATTATTCTAAATATGAATATAACACCAACCCACAAGAGTCGAAGAACTAAAAGCTTGAGACCAGGATACTCCTGACTACATATTTTTCTGGCGCTTGGTAGCCTCTGTAGGGGATGCTTCATAAATACAATGGCTTTCATGAATGGAGGAGTCTTACGGAGCATCAAAAGAATATGGAAGGGAAAGAGAACTGGGTTAGGAACTTAGGAAACATGGGTACTAATTTTGTTCCTGCTACTGTGTGACTTTGTATGTTTTGTTTTGCCATCTCTTTTGCCTCCTCTAAAAATGAGGAAAGTGGACTAGACTATGTCAGAGGTCCCTTCTTGCCCCCAAACTCTATAGGGCCCCATTCCTCAGGAGTCTAAAGGAATAGCCATTCCATTGTCATATCCTTACCCTTAAAAAGGGACAGTTCTCAAGAATCTTCTTTGCTAACCAATCTGTCTCTGGCCTCTAGTCACATGGCTAGCTTTACACAGTTAATCATTTTGCAAAATGAAAGGAAATATGCTAGCTCTTTGGGAAAATACCCGGTTATTCCAAGCATTTATATGTGTAGAGCACAGAATATTCTATTGTGAAAATATTGAGATCACAGCTGCTTGGGGAGCATTTTCAGTGAAATATACACTACGTAGAATGGGAAACGTCTAACAATAAAAAGTGGATGTGCATCTGGGTGAACATTACTTAGCTGTGAGTATTTGCCTGGATATTTTTAATACATGTTTATGCACTTTAAATATATTTTATTTGATGGAATAAGGACATTGGGGAGAGGAGCTGGGGCGTCTATTTTTTAAATGTTCTGGGTAAATGAATTCAGCCTCTGGTACCCTTGGGAACTCACAGCTGCTTTTATTTGACAAATTGTCCTGATGTCCTTCATTTTATGGTGGTGCTAAAGAGATGGGTTTGCCTAGTCCCCTGATGGATGAATCTGAGGGTAGCTTGGAAAGTCTCAGAATTTAAAGGTAGATATATGTAGTAGTTCCACCTGCATTGACACTTGCTACCTATAGTTAAAGGACAAAGGTACAGATGAAGGTGTAATATTGTCCATTTTTATTTTAATTTTCTTTTTTTTTTTGATAAAAATTTATTTAACTTTTGCATTCATTTTCACAAAATTTTGGATTCCAAATTTTCTCCCCTTTTCTCCCCTCCCCCCACCCCAATACACCAAGCAATCTAATTTTCCCTATCTCCAATCTGCCCTCTCTTCTATCATCCCTCCCTTCTCTTGTCCCCATCTTCTCTTTTGTCCTGTAGGGCCAGATGACTTTCTATTCCCCATTAACTGTATGTCTTATTTCCTAGTAGCAACAACAATACTAAACAGTTGTTCCTAAAACTTTGAGTTCCAAATTCTCCCCATCCCTCCCTCCCCACCCATTCCCTTTGGGAAGGCAGGCAATTCAATATAGGCCCTATCTGTGTAGTTTTGCAAATGACTTCCATAATAGTCGTGCTGTGTAAGACTAACTGAATTACTCTCCATCCTATCCTGCCCCTCATTGTTTCTATTCTGTCTTTTGATCCTGTCCCTCCCCAAGTGTTGACTTCAAATTGCTCCCTCCTCCCATTGCCTTCCCTTCCATCATCCTCCCCACTTGCTTATCTCCTTCTCCCCACTTTCCTGTACTGTAAGATAGGTTTTCATACCAAAGTGAGTGTGCATTTTATTCCTTCCTTTAGTCAAATGTGATGCGGGTAAACTTCTTGTTTTTTTTTCTCAGCTCTCCTCTTTTTCCCTCCACTAAAAAGTCTCCTGCTTGCCTCTTAAATGACATATAATTTACCCCATTCCATTTCACCCTCTTTCCTCCCCCTACCTTTCTCTCTCACCATTTACCTTAATTTCTTTTAAGATATGGTCCCATCCTATTCAATTCACTCTGTGCTCTCTGTCTCTGTATGTGCGTGCATGTGTGTGTGCGTGCACGTGTGTACGTGTGTGTGTGTATGTGTGTGTGTGTGATCCCACCAACTACCCAGATACTGAAAAGTTTTAAGAGTTACAAATATTGTCTTTCCATGTAGAAATGTAAACAGTTCACTTTTGGTAAGTCCCTTATGACTTCTCTTTGCTGTTTATTTTTTCATGCTTCTTCTCATTCTTGTGTTTGAAAGTCAAATTTTCTTTTCAGGTCTGGTCTTTTCATCAAGAATGCTTGAAA